>OX424572.1:36640133-37840133 GCA_949152435.1 Gastracanthus pulcherrimus
TGAAGGGACTCTACGCGTTGGCTATATCGTCCTTTTGCGCTATATCATCAAACTATTCTACTCATACGTCCATACCGGATTTTGCATCCGGTTCTTTTTTAACTCATCCGGTCCCAATCGGACCTATTTATCAGGGTAGAAACTTAATAGTATCAGTAAAGATATACTGATGAAATTAGTATGTTAATGTTCTCGTGTATGATTGAAAGTTTAATTATGATTAATTATTTATTCACGTATTACTATACTTTTACCTGATAAGATCGTAATTCCAATTATATCATATTATTTCATGATTATATTTGTTAACTAAAACAATCTTTTTGTAAATTTTCATAAATTTTTAGGCAGTATCCCTTATTATGTAGGAAAAACTAACAATGTTGAATGAAGAATGATGATTTTTAAATGTGTCCTTGCACGTACCACGCACAACTGCAAACTTCAAATCGAAGATAAAACTATTAAAAAGTAAATTATATTGAAAGAAAAAATTATATTGTAGAAATAACCTGAAAACCCCCCACATATTTCACGTTATTCATGAACAAAACTTTTTTAATATTTCTTTTTTTATGACAAATCAAAGTGCGTGGTTGTGATAGGAAATAGTCAAATAAGATATCTTGAAAGTTTCACATTCATTCATTGTGCATAAGAATTGCCGAACATTGGAAAACTTTAATTGGAGAAAACAACGCTTTAGTAAAAATATGAAAGAATTTTCTAATTTTACACAATTTTTTTATCGGAAAATATCGATCAAGAAACTTCTTTCTTTCTTCACCATTCATAGGAATATGGCTTAAAATTTTAGATACTGTATGCCAAAATATGCTAAAGAAAGTTTCCAGACGTTTAGATAAAAGTTATTGATCAAGAAAGCAATCAAATTTTGAAAATTGAATTTTCAAAACAGTCATTTTAACTTCAACAACCAACTAATGTAATTTACATGGAAGCTCTGCTATACAATTAGTCTACTTTATTTAAAAAAATACAGTCAGGTTAAAATGTTTTTACATATTTTCCTCTCATGTGCAAAACATAATATGCAATAAACAAAAATTACTTTTAATCTGTATCGGACACACACCATTCCGATTCTCACGACGGGCCCATAGGTGCGAATTGACATTTTCTTTCGATGCTTACCTCTCTCAGAATTTAGTGAAACTTTATCTACAGTACCTTCCAATCCGTAACTATACAGACTATCGACACGTTAAATGTACCGCTGGTAGATCTTTGCTCCCATATACCTCCAAAAAGCCCGAAGTTACAAATGTTAAGAGTGCGAATTAACACCCGAGTTCCTATACCACAGCTAAATTACCTTTTAATCAATAACACAGTTGAAACCTGTGCTTATGCGCTATACCTACACATCGCTCGACGTTTGCAGGACGTGATCAAGCTGGAGACGCAGTACTGGACGCTGGTGGACATACCGAGGCAGGAGAAGCAGGAGACGGTGCCGGCCTTCGTGCTGCGCGCCTGCACGATTATGGAGAAGAGCCACAAGAGCGGCGAGGGAGTCAAGACGTCGGCGCGCCTCGCCGAGGAGGCCGAGAGCAAGCGCGAGCGCATCGAGCGCCTCGAGAGTACGTATATATATATATATATATATCTGGTATATGCATACCCCTTTATATATCTCTACTCTATATATGTACGGTTGATATTTTGCGAAATATTTTACGAAAAAAAGCATTGTTTTAATAAAAAGAAATTTTTTACATTTTTTAACGTAGAAACATATAGTATAACTTGGGGAGATCGAATAAGCTACTCTAAAAAATGTACACTCTATGGATGTTTGTGTGCGTGTGCGTGGGTATGCATCCATATCTCGAGTAATCCACGATAAAATTTAATGCTTCAGGGCTCATTTTGTTTATTTTTTTTAACGGTAGGGGGCTCAATAATAATTTAGTTTTTTGGATTTGTTTTTGTTTTTAGCGGTTTTTTGGGCTTTTAGTTTTTTTAGATTCTAGTTTTACGGGTTTTCTGGTACGTTAGAAATAATATCATCGATCCAGTGAAACGCATTTAAAAGAGCATAAAATCATCATTTACAACCCGAAATGTCGGATAAGGGGTTTTCTTTCTTTTGTTATACACGGAAACGTCATATTTTGTTTGAACGGTGATTTCGTTGAAACATATGGTGGAAAGTTTTTGAAAAAGATTTAGCTAATTAGGACAATGGAGAAGATTATTCTGTAAAATTTTTGAGACATTTTATTTTTCTATGATTGAGAAAAAAATCATTTTGCAAAAAATCGATTTCTGATGGCAAACAATAACTTGAGTAAAACGGCATTATTCTTTCTGAAAACGTCCAAATAGATAGCTTTCTACTACCTATTACTGTAAGAATTGATTTTTGGAATACAATTGTTTTTCACAATAAAGTACTCATAAAATCCTTCAATTTAAGACCAAAAACGATGCAAAATGTATCGTTTTTCATTTGTTATACCGTGTGTTGAAGAATTTTGTTCTAACCTCTATAACATGAAAGTTAAAGTATAAAATGTAATGAAATTTTTACTGAATATTAGTTTTATATAAAACTATAATCCTGAAAAATTTCAAATCATAAAACTCATTGCAATTTCAGTGAAAAAAATATAAAATGTTTAAAAAAATGCATTTTGTTGGATAACGATATCTTAAAAGAGTTTTTATATTTTCGTTTGAAAGTTACAGTAATAATCTGTTAAGTATAGAGGTATAAGTCTACTAGCATGGTGTTAGTAACATTTTTTGTAATTGTATTTACGTTAAACCAGAATATGTGACAGGAGTGAAGTATACATTTGTCACTCAGCTGGGCTCAAACAGCAATGGATATAATTTAATCAATCTGTGTGCAATAACTTAAATTTCAGTTAACATTTAAACTTAAAGTATTCGTAATGCTAATGAACTTCTCAGTCAAATTTACTTTATAATATATAACCTACTTTGTCAAATCAATCAACAGATATTGACCTATGTATAATAATATAATAATAGTATTGAAAAAGTGACTTTGAAGAGATGTAAAAGAATCCTGGTAGAAATCAAAGCTGGTTTCTAGCCAGATATTAGCTTGATTTTCTAAATCTGCTTTAATTCTGGTTAAGAAATTAGCTAGAAATCAGTTAAAAACGACATGCTTTTTAGCTAATTTCTAGCTGGATTGTGCTTAATATTCTAGTTAATATAAAATTGATAAACTGAGTAATTTATGTATTAATTAATAATAGAAATAATAACAACTTTATAATAATCAAAGTAATACGCAATTCTAATCATACTACATTAAGTATTTTACTAAATTAAAGTTAAAGATGTACCTTAAATGTCTAGTAGTTTTGTTTACATAACAACGCGTGCAATTAAAAAGTATTATTTACACAAAAAGTACCAAAGCCCCGAGTAAAATTTAAGTGTGTTTATTAAAGAAATTTATGTTATAAATAATAGAATGCATGTAGTCATATAATTATTGTTATTTTAAAAATAACAATAAAAACAGAATAATGTAAGTTATGACGAAATTTGGAGAATTGGTAAACAAATATTTGCAGTTTTACAATGAAGTTTTAGTACAACATTTTATTTTCGACATCAATCACAAAATTTTTATTGACTAAGTTATATGATTGACTAATTTTCGGAAAGAAAATTATTAGTTATCAAATACTTTTAGTATTGCATATACATATTTATATAATCTTGTAAGTTGTTATTTGTTGATAAAAATATTTATTTTGGCGGCATGCTATATTGAACATTCAATAAAGTATAATAATGTATAGTTTTAAAAACTAATAACTTTTCAAAACAAAATATAAATAGGTTAGATTTGCAAACAAAATACATTCCTGATTAAAGCATAGCCTTAAGCAGATTCTAGCCAGATATTAGCTATAATTTGACTTATTAATAGCTTATTAATCTGGTTAATAATTAATAAGCTAACCAGCCATTCTAGCTAACTTTCTACCAGGGAATCTATGAAAATAAACTGTACATATATATCTGTACAAAATGATCCAAATTGAACAAAAATATATAAAACGCACCGCCAAAAACACAACATATTTGTGCTGCACTTTTCACATTTTTGTACAATTTTCTTTTTGCTATTTCTAGACCCAAAAAAGTGCATTTTTTGGGCAATTTCGTCATATACGTAGGTTTTTGGAACATTGTATACTTTTCTCCACTTTTGACCACTGAATTTTTGAGTCACTTTAGGGTGAATTAAAACATTTTTGAAAGTATAACGAAAGAATGGGAACTATTTTACCGTGGGATACGGCTTTACTGATATTTATAAACACTTGAGATTACGTCAGAATATTATCTTAAAATAATATATTTTCTATTTCATTCTTATTCTTTTTATGTATACCCGACTGCAATAAATTCTTTTAAGAATTTAAAAAATTTTGACGCCATGAGGTTATACGCGAGTAAATTTTATATCCCACCCCACATGCAGTTTCAAGTCACAAAAATTGAGATGTATCCAACTTTATTGTGCAAAAAGTTTATATGTGTACAACTTTATAGCGCCATAACTTAAAAAATTCTTGAAAGAATCCATTGCAACAAGGTGTAAAAAGAACCTCCTTTTTATATATTTATAACTCAGACACGAATAATAAAAATCTAATAAATAAATACGCGGCGATAGCTCACATTACTATATATGTTTAATAACATTTTCTAGTCTTTATATTTATTGGTTTTTCAGAAAGAAATCTTTTTATAACATATCGATATTTTTGCGCAGAGCGTAACTGGAATGAAATTAAAACTGACAAATTTTTAGAGTTAGCTTTTCATATTTATAAACCAAGTTCTTCACATAACTCATTTGGCTTATAAAATTCAAAGATATTTTGTTTAATCTATTCCTAAATTTATAACGTAAGAATAGTGAAAATCTAACTAAAAAGAAGTATGGTAATTGCTCTCATAACAGAATATATTCAATAAAATTTTGGAGTCTATCTTCATTATTCTTATGAGAAAAAACTTTATAAAAGAAATTGATTTCTATCCTATTATCATGTGTTAAAACGTGTGGAAACAAAGTTTAACAATTTCGTGAAAATCAACCTCATATTATAAAAAGATTTCGCCGCTGCTGTTGCCATATACAAGAATCGAGGTCCTTCTCCCCAATCTTCGTTGCTTTATGTTATACGTTTTATTCTATGCTATTTTACGATACATACTATAGTCTGCATATTATTTGCGCGCTACGCGAGCAAAGGAAAGTTATATAGTATAAGTATAGCCGCTCTGAATGAATTTATCTCCTCTATCTTATTTTCTCCGACAATAAGATATCAGATTTATAAATAAATACTAGGATACACCAAGTACCTGAAGAGGCAAACAAAGAGCTCATATTTATAAATTGGACAATTTAGTATACGCTTCAATTGGATATTACCTAATCTTTATTTTTGCATTAGATGTTTCACGTTACGTTACATTACTCTCCCGTTATTTCACATTAACTAATCAGTAATCATTATTTACATTATATGGTTATATTGTACTCACAAAAATAAAGTAAAAACTATTCATTGTTGTTGGGAAATAAGAAAAATTTTACACATTTGGAGCAAACTTATTAACATTAGTCAATGATTATTCAATTTTGTTGTTCTAAACTCCCATTATTTCTTTCGGGCCATAGAACAAACTTATATTTACTTAGCCCCGAATAAAATAAAACAATTTTTTATATATGCAAATTATTACAACAATAACAATTACAATAAATTAAAATATAAAATAAAATTTAAAATAACTTTCTACAGTTTGTAACATTTACTAACCATTAACATTAATTTTAAACACTTTCTTAAATTTTTGAAAGTCTCTTAAATAATATTTAACATATTTGTTAAAGAAAGGTATATAATATCTTATCTTATCTAAATGAGGATGTCCAGGAATTTATAGTATTTAACCGTTTGTGGTACAAATTCCATGCCACTGTTTAAAGGTCATCCAAAAATAAATTTTGAAAATAAAAGTATTACCTTACGCGCAGGGAAAGTTGAGAGGAACACGCATAAAAAAAATTTCGAAAACAAGAAGAAAATTGCAAGTATAGTTAGACCTAATATATTGCGTTAAATAGGAATTATTCATTAAGGATATTATGCTTTATAATTTTCCCTATAATGTAGGATTAATATTTTTTAAACATGTTTTGACAAACTTTAAATAATGGTGCCGGTTTCACAAATTCTACCAGGTGGGCTGACATAAACACTGTCCTTTTAACAAATTTTAACATTTATTTATCTGTTAAGTTAAGGAGGAGGCCCTACTAACAATTGGTGTTTTAACGGTTTTTAATTTTTATTTGGAATCTACAAAGCATACATGTCAAACACATGCATCATCTAAGAAACTCGTAAAGAAGTTTCAATTAAAAATATTAAAAACCTAATTGGTAGATAAAGTACTCTTTAAAAAATTATCTTCAACAATTTTTAATATTTTAAGTTCAATCTTTTTTATATGTTTCGTAGATAATTTTAAAAAATATCTCGCATGGGTTCGGCATAATGTTTTGTAGATATAATGATGAGAAATCAAAACCACTAAAACACCAATTTTAATAATGCTAACTAAATGTTTTGAATGTTTACAAACATTTTTAACAATTGTCAGCAATTTTCAACATTTCTGACTAGTTTTTGTTACGAATTGTTATTATCTATTATAATATTGTTCATTTTTGTCCAAAATCTGGGATGTTTGTACTTCTATAGTCCGATATCAACGAATGAATTTTCATTGCAATATCTGAAATATTAGTATTCAGATATAAAAAAAATATATTTATACTCTAAAAATTAACAAATCAAGCTTAATATATCTTTGTAGCGTAGAAAAGAACTTCTAATGTCATTAATACGTCAACAGTATATTTTGCTAAAATTAATTAAATACAGAGTACCTATTTTTAAAAATAGAAGCTTGTATCTAGTATCTTTGATATTTCAGTATCTTGTATCTATATATATATATATGAAAATTTAAATCTAAAGCTTTCAGTTTTTCCAGAGTAATATCTTCACTCTCAGAAAAATGAATATTTGTTACTAAAATAACGTTATTGTATTATACTCTTATAGTTGTGAATTTACACCCAACTAAAATTTAAATAAAAAACATATATATAAACAGATTTTGCACGAACTCATCTCGTTGTATTTGTGAATTGTCATTCCAAAGGTTGGTTATATTTACTTTTTAGACAGCGTGAGATATTATCCGATACGAGCAAATATTCAGTTGCTGAGATTTTACAATATGTTTACATTATTTTTAATTTATTTTTACGTTAATTTTCAATATTTTACGATATTTTAACGCTTTCCAATATTTTCATGTTATTATCCAATATTGTACAATTTTTTTAATTACGTAAAAATACACGTGCAATGTAAAAGTCGAGTGGTTAGCGCACTATATTTATGTACAATATTGTAATTCGAACCTCCCTTTAAAATATATATGCGCGTATAATAGTCAGCTTCTTGTTCTTCTTGCGGAGGAACCGTTTAAAATTCAATCGCCAAAGTTTCTCCTTCTGGCAAGAGCGACTCTCGAGAGCGAAATCGAGGATAATATGACTCCCTGATACTAGCAGTCATATATACTGCACTTCGGAGGAGAAAAAAAGGGGAGGAAGTAGCTCGTGCAGTTATACAGTTGTTCTGGAAAGTTTCCAAATCGAGCGAGAGCGGCCGTCGTTTCGGTTGCCGCGAGCTATTATTCTTCGTTTTCTTTTTAATAAGGATACCACGGCTTCGATACTTACGCTATCCTTATGTGTCCTTTCATTGTTTGACTAATCATCGAGATGTACTACTAATTCGGCTACTTTTTCTTTTCTGTTGTACTTATCGATCAGTCGAGTATCGGCAAATGGTTTGAAAATACTAAGGTACTTTTTATTCGTCAGTCGTGTTTTATCCCCGATAAAAATATTACTGAAAGAATTAGTAATATTTATGACAATATAACAAAAAAAATGTAATTTAAAAAAAAAACAATGATTAAAGGCAGTCGCGGATCCGAATCGCATATTTTTACTGACAAATAATAGAGACGGGGGGGCACACATTGGATATAGTAAATATCAAAAGTTTCACAATTTAGTGCTATGTATGTACAGACAAGTTTTAAATAAATGTATAAGTATATAGGTAGCTAATTACATAAGATAGTACATGCGACGTTAAAAATGTCTGATCGAATTTATTTGAATTTTTTTTAAATGCTGGAACTTCATTGTATTGAATGATTGTTCTCTAACCTCATTGGAGGGTTTCAAAAAATTCAAACAGATTCGACCTGATATTTTTACGTCGAGCGTACATTGTATAAGTAATTCAAAGAAGCTATAAAAGACTTAATGAATTTGAAATTAACATTAATAAAAAGTGGTACACTTCGAACTTTTTGCACTTATCATATGCATGGCATACACAGTGAATCACTGTCTCAATATACTATAAATAAATTTTTTTAAATTTGTACAATTTTATCGTTATTACTAAGATTATTATGTAAAATAATACTTTTATAATGGGTTTTCTTGGTTGAATTTTAAAAGAATGGCACACGGTATTGATTAAAATCTTATAAAAAAAGGCAGATTAATTTGAAAATGTATTCAGTTATTTTGCGTTAACAAATATTAATGAGAGTTCCTACACCTGAGCACACCGTAATCTAAGAGCGCAGAAATTCACGACTATTAAGTTCACTGAAATAACTTTTAAAAATCCTTCAGTGCTACCAACCTAACTGACGCTGTTTAGATATTATTTATTGTGTACCTTGTATGTAAACCATTGTTATATGAGATTTCATCGATTTATAATAATTTATTAATTTTAAACAGAAAGCTATTTAATATACGAGATAGAAGAATGATTCATTACGTGTATTTTCTACTAAGTAATACGTTCAGAAATTACGTATCAACAAATCAATCAAATTTCCAAGATAAGTTCAGTGTCATTCAAAATATGATTTCTGAAACGCAACAATTTTTAGATTTACTTTCTTTTAAAATAAAACTAAATTAAATTTGACTCTCCCCTATGGTATGTGTCTCTTTTTCTATACTTTTACGTATTTCTAAGTCCCATGGCAATTTTCTCTAAAAAATCATAAAAACATTTTGTAATTCGACAAAAATGTAATCTCTATTGAAAACTAGTATTTTACCGAGGTGAAGGATGTTTTTCTTATTGTTTAAAGAATAATTCCGAATAACTATTTAATAAAACATAATTATTTGTAATAAGTAATAATATTTTTTTACATGGACTAATTTTAGAACAATTCATATGCTAGAATTATTAATAATTGCTTACAGCTGTTAATAATTGTTTGCAAACGTTGAAATTTATTGATTGTGTCAAACTATTGTCATTTCTCACACAATTTAAAGAAAAATAAACAATTTTGGATATAAATTAACATTAAGGTGTTTCCGTGGTGTTTTTATGATTTTGACAAATTTTTCAATTCATTTTGTTTCCATTAATAATATTCACTTTTCAATCTATTTAACATTCGAAACAATTTAGTTTATTCGATACTACTTTATATGTATTAAAAAAAATTGTAATTTAAAAGTTTTTTTGGATCTCATAGGCATCTTGTGATGAAGGGTCTTATCAAAGTCCTGAATTTATACATAAATTGATTGATTGATTACACGTATTGAAACTTTGATAATATATTCTTTAAAGGTATTTTCAACAGAAATTAGTTCGTTTTTGTATTCTTTGATACATTAAAGTTTATTTATAATACAATTTTTAATAAAATAACGGTATTTATATATCAATTTTGAAACGAAATCACATATATATTTTTTAGGGTTATATAATAAATAATCAAGTCAAATTAAAAGCGAATATTATTTATTATTAGCTTTAAAAACATGATAGAGTTTTCTTAAAAATGTATGACAGTGTGGTGTGCGCGAGGGTTATTTTGAATATAGCCGATTTTCACTAAAAAATAACGCATTATGCTGAATATCTTTAAATATATAGGATAAAAGAATCTGAAAATTCCCGTGTGACTTCATATGATAATAACAAATATTCCATGTAAGTCCCAGATATTTAAAATTTAATATAGATATTTTAGAAATTTCATCAGGGAGCCCCTTAATTCATAATTCAAATAAAATTTTTTTACAATTTTGTACTATTATTTATAAATTCATTTTTTATTAAAAGTTATTTAAAAAACGTATGTTACAAATACTTTGAAAATGCATAAAATTGTAATTAGTGTAGTATACGAATTTTAATTAAATGTAAATAATTCAAAAAGAAAGTTAAAAACCGTAGAAAATCATTTAAAATTGAAATTATTATTATTTAATTTTGTGAATAAGTTTTATGCTAATGTAAAACTACAAATATTCATAGTAAATTGCTAAAAATATATGCGACCATTTAAACTTCTTCAAAATTGTATAATTTTGTGCAGTCGATTAAAATTAACTAATTTTATTAATAACTAATTCAAACACGTATTAACAAATTTCAACAATTTCTGATATACTATATTATTCAACAGAATTTGATAGTTTTTCGCAAATTTATTACGTCAGGATTCTTTAATCAGTTTCCCGCGCAAATTTGTTCGTCGATTATTTCGCCCGAATCGAAGGATAAAAACCGACAAGTTTGATCCGCGATAGTATACCCGAGTTTTTGTTTCGAACTAGGCACACACCGAGAATGAATGAGAGCACGTACTCGAGAACTTTTTCTCGCGCGATAGCGGCCGCAGCGTTACAGCGGATAGGGTGTGAAAAAACTTGCAATTTTAGCGTATAGCTCGCGCTTTACTTCGCCCTCCCTATATAAGTTTCCGATTACTTTTGCGTTTTCGCCTCCTCTTGTTTAGCACGAACGCGCGCATGAGACTGCATTTTTCATTGAAACAAGAAGAACTGGGGCCGCACAATGATCTCGAACTTTTTATCTCGGACTCCACGTGTAGACTTTATATTTATGATTTCAATGTAACGGAAACGCAGTAATGGAAAAGACGAAGGGTGTGTTCTCATGTAAATTAAAAAATCGTAAAAACAATTTTTTTTTATTATTTTGCTTTAACGGGGCATGTCCTTTTTACATGTTTTTTCATTTTATTCATACCTCTCAAACCGTTATTTTTGTAAATGTTTTAAACAAAACAGAAAAACGTAGAGAAAATTTTTTTGAAACTTTTTTGAAACTTTTTTGACATTTTTTTGTGTCCGTTGAAAAAACATTAACAATAATTCTGTTGTGGTTTTGTTGTCTACGTAGTGTTGCTATATGTACCTGACGATAAAGAAGGAAAGGTCTAAATGATGTACATAAAATCTTAAGATAAGCAAATCTGAAATGAGAAAACAAATTTTTCTTCTAATATATGTGGATAGCTTTTAACTGTAAGTCATACTATAAGTGTTATATTAAATCTTATGACCAGTAGAATTACACAAAACTTTTTATAATTAATTATGCGAGTCCTTTAAAATCGTATGCACTACTTGTTTGTATTTATTATTTATTTTTATTATACGGGCATTGCTGCTCTTTAACTAGTATATAATATTTTCATCGTCTCATTCATAAAATGTCAGAAACACTTTTTACTCTACGTTTTATGATTTACTTTAAAAAAAGCTTTCTGTATGAGGAAGCAAACATTTTTAATTACATTTCTTGCGTTTCTATATGAGAATGTATCCTTATGCAGAAATAGCTTTACCATCATGTATTAGCAATTTGTAAAATTAGACTTAGAAATATAGGTAACAATTCTATTTGTATATGTGTGGCGTGTGTTACAGATATGACAACAGCCCAGATTGAGGCGGAGAACACACAGATGACCAATGATTTATACAGACTGCTAAAGAAGTACACTGGACTTAGAAACCTCATTCGAGATCTCAAGGTGAATCTATTATTATTACTAATACGATGATGCATGAAGTATATAGAAATAAACCACTTGCTATGCAGTCATGGGTAAATATCTAGATACATATATCTAGATACGTTAAAGATACAAAAGATATAATATTCTTTTAACCCTTTTCAATCACAGTATCACTTATAAATAAAAGATCATTAAATGTAATTTCTCCAAAACAAAACTTTAGTATTATTAATTTTAACAGTCGGTAAATTTGAAAATACAGAAAAGTATTTTTATTGGATCCTTGCTTACAATTCATGCATAAATAGATTTGTCAATTGTAAATTTGTGTCGAAATTCTAAGCTTTTATTCTCTAGTATTACCTTAACAAATATTAACAGAAAAAGTTCGTGATTGAAAAGGTCATCCTAAACGTTAGGTATTATCTGAATATTAGCGCTATTCATAGCGATTTCTCAAAATTTCAGTCTTTTTACAGAATTTAACAGGATTAATTGTTACAACAAATACGAATGTTATCTTTTCTTGAATTTATAAATACTTAATGTATATTGCTTCCCAAAATAACCATTTAAGTCCATTTTTTTGAAAATTGAGTTTTTAGTAATTAAGGTACCTATGGATGGTAACTTTCATATAGATGGTGATAAAGTGAAAAAAAATTATTACTTTACTTTTAAAAATGCAAACCTTGATATCGATAACAAAATATTGACAAAAGCCGGTTAATTTGGGGAGCCGCAGACATATACTTAATATATACAGTATACTTGAATAATATGGCGCCCAAACAGGGACATATACTGGACCAAAGTTACTAAAACACGTTTTCTCATTTTTAAACAAATAATTTTGCCCACAGTTTGATGGCCCTTACTTACAAAGACATATACTCACATTTCCGATACCTAGAAAAATACAATTTCAAGATACTCTGATAGATGACTATAACGTTTATTTAGAACCTTCGAGGAGTGATAATTTTTGTCAAATAATCCATCACCATTACTCAAACGACATTCAATTAAAAAGCTCTATGAATTCGCAGGAAGAGTACAACAGTTCGAAGGTCTACCCGATAGTGCCGCGCTACACGATGCTGAAGGACATGATCAAAGACATAATGCACAACCCGGACTACATGGAGGTCTGCCACGAGGTCGACGCATAACGCACCCAGTCCCTCCACCGTGCATCGCCGCGCTCGTAATCGAAAACCCCGAGCGACGCGGCGCCACTACTTCAGCGGTGCGAAGGGGCTTGGACAAACCCCTGTCTCTACCCTACCAAACACCTCTATATCTCGTTGTCTGTCCTTTACGTTACGTATCTTACGATCCTCAGTGCAGCTAGCTTGTTATACTAATCTTGTATACCGCGTATAAAAGCATCTCTTTTATTATGATGCTGATGAGGAGGAGGAGAACGCGAGTTCTCGTGCAGAGGTGTAGACCGAAATGAAATGCTATACCTGTTCGCTGACGTTTTTGTATATTGTATGCTTATGGGTTGAGTTTATTTATTCTGGGTCTTTGGTGAATAACGTTGTTTTCATTTCTCTCGGGGAAGTGGATATTATCTATTGGATTGCGACAAATGAGCTTGAAAGAGATACTAATAAAATGTGCACTAGTGCTGTTCATGAATTTGGGTTAAACTGGATATAGTTTGTTTCATTTACACCAAGAAGTGTAAAAGAACTTGTATCAAGACCACTTGAAATATCATATAAATATTACTATCCATGAAGTAACGGAAAAGCTAGCAAAAATAATAATTTATTGTTTTTATCAATGTTTTGTGGATTTTTATGTTTATATGAGACTGCAAGTAACTTGATATTCTAAGTTGCCTTAGGGCAGGTTTTTTAATACTTTTTGGTGTACTATAGGAGTTGTATGGCGCAATTCCTATTGTTTATCAGTACATATCATACTAATTTTGAATTTTGCACTCGAATGACGAGTATCATGCTGACAAAACAGCTGTCTACACTTTATTAAGATAGGAAATATAAGAGATTCAATCCAGTTTGGCTCTAATCCATCAGTGACACTAATGGATGTTTCGTATAAAAGAAAAATACTTTTTTGTCATACACGCACGATTTTCGCGTTTTTTCGTGCCTCTAAAGCGAGCGCAAAGCATCTGTTTGCCGGCCGGCGGGCAAAAAGAATTTGTTTGCCCGCTCAAAACAAAAAAATTTCGTCCAGTGGGCGAAAAGAGAGTACTTTTCGCCCGCTACTGAGAAAATTTTAGAAAATATGGTATAATTTTGGAAAATTTTGAAATTTTTGGAAAATTTGGAAAAATTTTGGAAAATTTGGAAAATTTTGGAAAATTTGGAAAATTTTTGGAAAATTTGGAAAATTTTGGTAAAATTGGAAAATTTTGGAAAATTTTGGAAAATTTTGGAAATTTTTGGAAAATTTTGGAAAATTGGAAAATTTTGAAAATTTTGAAAATTTTGGAAAATTTGGAAAATTTTGGAAAATTTGGAAAATTTTGGAAAATTTGGAAAATTTTGGAAAATTTGGAAAATTTTGGAAAATTTGGAAAATTTTGGAAAATTTGGAAAATTTTGGAAAATTTGGAAAATTTGGAAATTTTTTGATAATTTGTTCACGTTTACACCGATTAAACACCCGCTCTAGAGGCATAAAGAAACGCAAAATCAATACGTATATGACAAGAAATACGGTGTGGGCCTTGCGGGAAAAGTATCTTTTTGCCCTTGTGTGATTGCAGTACTCGTCATTGGCTCGCAAACATACTCGCCTTCGACTCGTGCTTGCTACCCTCGCCTCGTACTGCAAAATCCTCACGCGGGCAAAAGAAAGACTACTTTTCACCCTAGGTACACAATATACTATTGATCTAGAAATGTGCGGGTACACAAGAAACGTAGGTACGAAAAAGCTTTTAATTTATCTAGCCGTCCCCCCTTCTCTAAAAACGAGTACTATTCTCATCAACTCAAATTTTCAACCAAAATCATTCATTTAATCAGCAAACAATTTTCTTCGAAAGTATTACTTCTAAATCAACACCTATGAATATTTCTTATCCAAGAAAATCTTTGTATATTATTCCAATCAATATTATTTATTTACATTAAAAAATCAGGTAATTTATCATGTGACTTTTTCTCCATGAAGTTTTCTTTTTTCGACAAAAGCACACAAATCAGGAATATTTTAACTACATACGTATACTTCACACACTTGACCTCGTTTCCAAAATTTCTGTAGTCAGCACTAGGTGCTAAGTTATGCGAGAACCCAAAAGAATATATGAACACCACGTCGGTATAGTATTTTATTTCCTGCTCGCCGCAGCAGCACAATATTGCCAGGCGCTACAAAAAATGCGAATAAGATACAAGTATTTATACATAAGGTTAAAGTGATTTATGCAATAAATGAAAAAACGGTACAATATAAGTTTTCTTTTAAAGAAATAAACTTCTGATTTCGATCGGAATAGCCGCTTTCACGTCGAGACACAAAACGCGTATTCGAGTTATATCGAGGTTTTAGACGATGTATAGGATAAAACGTAATGTGGAACTGTTAGCTATTAAACGATTCGATGTCCATGTTTTTGTTTTCTCGTTTTAGAAATTCATTTGATAGAAAATATTGTTACGCCATAATCAAAGTAATCGTAGTTTATTACGAAAAAGGAAATAGTCAGACATTTTACTTTTTAATGATAAATAAATGAATACTCTAGTCGTACGTGTAACACAAACAAATCAAGTTCAGGCTCTTCGTATAAAAGAATTATAATGATATTTTACTTATAATCTCTTTTCGCGAAATATCTTTATATCGTAATAGGTATCAAGTTCAAGGACAATGCATTCGACGACATATCACCGATTGGTAAAGAACGGTTGCGAATTTTACGATAAAGTATATACACCAACAAATTGCATCATCGTGAGAATGTGCCATTTTTTCCAAAGTGCTAAGAGAGAAAAACATTTTGAAGAAAGCCATACATTACGTTTTTCTTAAGAAAAGTTCCAAATTCTTTTATTATACATATTCGCTTGGTGAAACATAAGTATAATTTGTTTGCGAGTTCCTACTACGACATGGTGATGCAGAATTATGAAAGAAGAGTGGCAGAATCATCCTGTGTTTCAGTATAATATATTTCTATATTTATTAAGAAAATACATTTAATTTATATTATTACTTACCGTACTGAATAACCACGTGATTAATCATATGATTTGTCATATGATTAATCATGCGATTCAAGCTATCATATGACGTCGTACGATTTGATTAATTAATTGATTTGAGTATTTTATTTCATTAGATTGACACGTTAAATTCACCGTGTGATTCAAGCCAACATTTCATGTGTTATATGACAAATATATGATTTATCATGTAACTTATCACATAGTGAATTACCTGGTAATGTTCTTGATGATATCATGTGTATAATTATATGACAAAATTAAATAGTGGTTTGAGTCGTGTAATTTGTTTCAGTTTATTGTTATGAATGGTAAATAAAATTAAATTATAGTAACATTTATTTTAGTCTGTATGAAAAGGATAAGATACATTTTATACAGATTTTCCGTATTGTAATATTGAAATAGGATTCTTACACGATCTTCCATGAATCTAATAAAACCATAGCAGATGTCTGTAGGATCTTTATACGATTCAGATGGTTAAGAACAAATCAGTAGATAGATATACACAAAAATAATTTATAGCAAGCCATTTGATTCTAATATAATAGAATACCAGTAAATTACTGTTTTCTTAACTATATATATTAAGAATGCATTATTATGTTTAGAAGGTACCAATTTTGTCATGGGCTATCAATATGAAAGAAAATCAATATAGATATTTACAGGATTAGACCATTTAAATTTAAATATAGATAGTTTGCATTATTAATAAACAAAATATATATTATTGTGGTCACCGAAATGACAAACATGTGCCATTTCATTGCGGTACGACAGAACCATATCAATGTTAAGCGTCGTTTAATACTTTTCATATATCTATAAGTACATATCGCAAAGTTTATATTATAAATCGCTAGTAAAACAAAAATAAAAGTAATACAACGTAAAAGAGATTATTGATATAGAAGCGAAAGAAAGAAGTAATAAGGTATAAGTGTGTTGCAAAATATAAACGCAAAACCTGCAGTGCGTCAAGTCCCAAGTAACAATTCACAAGTGTATTTAAAAGAAATTTTAAGCAAAAGTGCATAAAACGTTAATTTTTACTGCGAAATAAAATGAGCAATAATGAGTATAAGACATTTAATAGCACACAAATCTTTTTTATTGATGTTTATCCTGATATATGCAAAAAATAATTACTAAAATCGAGTAAGCTTCGTTTTCAATCATTTGATGCAATATTAGCCAAGGCGATTGAAATGTAGTAATACTCGAATTTAGTAGTTAATTCCAGTGCACAATAGTGAGACTTTGATTCTTACGCAAAGCCTTTTAAATGACTGCATTAAAGCGTTAGTATGTTTGCAGAAATATAACTATATATGTATTATATTTCAAACGAATTATTGCGAGCGTCATATGAAAAAAAGAAGATTAAAAATGCGCATTATTTTGTACTGTTTATTTTTATGAAATTTATAAATCTGTTGAATATTGCTGTATGTGGAAATGAGCCTATTTCGACAAACAAATATTTATATTAGCTTTTGAATCAAACAAAAAAGAAGCTAAGTAACCTGAATCATTGAAATGACTGCATGATGGACATGATGATGATGATGATGAAGATGCTGATAATGATGATGATGATGATGATGATGATGATAATTATGATGATGATGACGACGATGATGGTGGTGATGATGATGTTGATGATGATGATGGTGGTAATGATGATAATGATGAGGATATTGCTGATGCTACTGATGATGATAATGATGATTACACTGATGATGATAATGATGATAATTATGATAATGCTGATGCTACTGATGATAATGATGATGCAAATGACGATGCTAATGATGATGCTAATGACGATGATAATGATGATGATGATCATAGCGATGTTGGTGATGATAATGAGGATGAGGATGAAGATGAGGATGAGGATGGTGATGATGATGATGAAAATGACGATGATGATGATGATGATGATGATAGAAACATGATCAACATATGCGAGTATATATCACTTGTCGCTGCAGTAGATTATTTATAACTCTCAAGTGAAGAATATACTGATTTTATCAACAATTTATTTTAAAATAAAATACTTAAAAGTTGTATTGGTATTTTCATGCAGTTTATTTATGCAGATGGTGTTATAGTGAAATTTAGTCGATTTTTAAATATTTTTTTATTCTTTAAACCTTTTTACACGAAATATGAGTATATATCTAAACAAAAGAAAAGAAAAGTGATTTTAGTAATTGATAAAAAGTATAAATAAGAATTAACGGATCGAGCTGAAACTTTCAGGATACTTTCTTAAACATAAATAATATTTTTGTTAATTAAATTGTTTCTACAGTCCTGTGTTTTAAAACAAGTATTTTAGTATATAACAAAATTGAGATTGGTTTGAAGAAAACATGCACATTTTTTTGTTGATCTTTTTTGAAATCTAGTATGTACAATTAAGCAAATTTTTACAATTTTATTAAAAATGAATGTATTATCTCCAGTATCGTTTAAAATATAAAATACAAAAATTTTGCTTTGAGAAATTGAGATACAATATGAAAAAGACATTTCAATTTTGCTATATTTTGCTATACCCCCATCCTAAGATGAAATCAAAACTATTAAACTGAAATAATATTGTGGAAAATGACTCTTATAAGTATTTTAAATATCCATAACTTTGTTAAAAAGAAAGTGATTCCAATTAAATAAATTGGATGTATTATATTTATCCATATACTTTTAAAATTTTACTACAAAAATATTTTATTTTTCAAATTGGAAAATTGGGTTCTATCTGTATACTCTTCCCTTAAACACGACCAATTTATACGGGGAAACCGGGGCGGAATCGTCATGGATCACTTGCGTAAGGCTTCGAGGAGTGTGCATGCGGTGATTTATATTCGTGTTCTGTGTATAAATTCATCGATTCTTCGTATAATTAATGGAATAGAAAATAATTGAATTTTAGATTTATAATTATTGAAAAATAAAGTTCAGTTAACTCGTTGTAAGAATTATAAACAAGGACGCAATAAGGCATTAGTTAGATGTGTTCTTTAATTTTATGCAATTTTAACGATTGATTGATCATTTCATTATTATCGTTAACGAGCAGCTGTAACACTATAAAATGTTGTTTTCAATTCCTATTTCGAACAAAAAAAAGGTCCTACCCGGTTTTTCTTATTGAAAAATGTGAATGTAAAATTTAATATGTATAACAATAATCGATATTAAATTTATATGTATAATATAATAAAGCGCGGTCGCGTTTAAGTATTACAGGGTAAAGACCCCAGTAGTCAATCACTAAGAGTTCATAGTCAATAACGGATATCTTTACAAAAGAGACCAGGCACAAGATCTTGCATGAAGATACTTTTTTAAGAAAACTTCTAATACGCTCAGAAAATATTTTCTCATAACTTTCGTTTAATACTACAAAAAGATGGTATATCTGAAATTGAAATATCTATAGATACAATTATTTAGATATATATATATATATATATATATATATATATATATATATATATATACACGCAAAATGCCATTTTTATTTATTTTTAATTAAGTGTGATAACCATATCTGTAGGAAAGGTCTTAAATTGGGATCAACCTCCATAAACAGTTATTTTCGTTGGGATGGTACCTTCGGTTTTGGAGTTCCTTGACAAAAAAAAGTCGTAATTAATTAATATAAACAATAAATACTATCTTCTTTGCAAATAAATTGTAAAAAATTACTAATATATATTTTACTGTATTAAACTATTCTGCTATTTTAATTTTTACTTATAAACTTATTAATATATTTGAATCACTTTTATTAAGTAATAAAACTTTTCGTACGATTTCACTTATCTAGATATTTTTCTATGACATTATATAATCATAAATCCGATTATACAGCAAAAGTGATCGATTACTGATGTCTCTGGCTTGTAATTATATTAATAAAAACCTATTGTAATAGCAAATTACTTGATGCAATGACCTTGAATTGAAAAAAAATAGCCAGTGTGCTCGCCTTTTTAATGAAACTAGGAGAGTGCCAAATAGATTTGAAAGTTTATATTAGAAACAAAAAAAATAAAATAAATTACAAGACGAAAATGCAAAAATATATGCAAGTGCACACACGAAGAGTCATGCATTTAAGAAATTTATGACTTTTCTCGTTTATTCGCACGAGCATAACTGACTGCATTCCGATTTTCATGCCCATGCAAGGCATTATATATTGTATAAGTATAAATTACGAAGTACTATATATAAAGAATATAAGTGGAAGCGTGCAAGAGAGATTTAAATTGAATTGAAGGCAGCGTTATAGTTTTTTTGAAATATAAAATAATATAAAGCATCTATTGTCTGTACAATGTACCTTTAAAGATTATCTATATTATGCGATGAAATACCGGTTAATATTCTAAAGATCAAATAACCGTGAAGATATTTATAATTAAGCCATAATGAAAATGTAAGCTCGATTGCTCGCTTGATGCTGAGTATTACACACTGACAAAGTAATTGCTAAACAAAATTGATTATAGACAGTTTTCGCTAGTAATGTTAAGCCACAAAATTTAATTCTGGTTTTCCAAAGTGGTATCTCTACTTCTTTGGAAATTCAATATATAATTGATTCAACTAAGAAAAAATTGCGTAAGACATCACGTGACGATTCTCGTGAGAAATCAAGTTACTTTTCACGTGAGATATTGAAATAAAAATCTTGCATGAAAATTTAAGATAAAATCGATTTATCAGTTCATCACAGAACGTTTTTGAGCATCTAACATGAAATACCACGTGACATTTTCGTGTCTTTTTGCGTGAAATTTTAGATTTCACGTAATTCTTTTGGTAGGCCAATACTCAAATCTTTATGGGTATAATCAATACAACTTCAACTATTTGTTTCTGCACAAGTTCCTTTTGAGACGAAGTTTATACATATAAATGGCGATTATCATGCCACTTTCATAATAAAATTTTTTAATATGTCTTTAATATGCTACAACTTAAAAAGCGAAAATATCAAATCTTGAAAAAAAATTGCTGAGCTTAAGTAAAAAATTTTACTAATAGAAAGAATAAAAATAAATAAATGTTGTGTCTAAAGTGGATAAGATTCGACCAATCTATTTGTCTAATAATAAATGTATCCAAAAATTCATATATTAATACGTGTCTCGTCGCTCTTTACTCGACACTCGCATTTCTCGATTTCTCGATAATATATATGAAATACACATACAAATATATATGATTACATATGATTAAACAAAAAATGCCGCCGTTAAAGTCGTTGCCATTAAACGTATATTTTACGAGAAGGATTATCTATACATCATCTACACTATGAAACCTTAATACATTGCGAAGGAAGAGAAGATAATATAGATTCATTTTTCATATTCTCCTCTTTTCCTTTCTGAATCTGACTTACACAATGCTATTAAAATCAACATAAATACATAATTTATTAGCAGATCTTATAGGGGAAAAATGTAATAATTTTTATCAAATTTTATATCTAGCCGAAGTTCAGAAACCTTTTAGAAAATCAAATTTATTTTAATATGTTATAAAAACAGTATGCAATTTATTATACAATTTAACTTAGATTCAGGTAGCTATAAGTTTATTTAATGTCAAATAAATTTTCCAAAGAATAAAGTACTTATAAATCTGCAAATTACTGCCTGACTTATGTATTTTAATAACTTTCTTTTATTAAAAAAATGAATCTAATTGTATAACATTCAAAAATAACTTCTTTATTAACACAAAGCAATAAAACAAATCTCAACAAAAATGTGTACTGGATCATATGCGACATAGTAGTCGTAGAAAATCTTATAAGAAAAAAATACTGATATTAGAAAATGTGCTAGATTTAGACAAACTTTGATTGTCATTCGTCGTTTAAAAGAAAAAAAATAACATCTGCGTCTGGGATCTAAATTATTTTTCAAGAACATTTTTCGTAAATGAATATGTAAGATAATCTGCAAAAATGTAAGTCAAGAAAAAAGACCCTGCGAATAATAAAAAGAAAAATAATAATAAGTACACATTTCTTAAAGCATAGAAAAATTTTGAAGATGTTATCGTAAATTATTTTATAGAAAAGAGTCAAATATCAAAATGTAAACCCAATTGCAATACATTTTTCTTTCTTAAAATTGAAGGAATAATGTATTTCCGTGAGTACTATTGTACTTATATGAAATTGATAATTCTTTAATATATAAAAAGAAAATGATTGCTTTTTCTATTAGAAAAGTGTTCCCATTAAAGAAAAATATTTAAACTGCCAAAAATAAATAAAGTTATGAAAATTGATAACATTTTTCGATTAGTAGATTCCATGTTCTTTGAATGAATTTGAAATCAACTATTTAATTTTATTAATCGAAAAATAATTGCACTATAAACAAAATGTTAAAATAATTTACGAGTTTACATAAAAAATTAGATAGCATAGCTTACCGCAATATTTTTCAAGCTTCTCTTTCGATTTCAAATCATGATTGTACGTGCGTTAGATTTATTTGTCTTTTGTAAATTATTTCAATGATATTTTGATACTGCTGAAATAATTCAACGTTCATTTTATTACATATAAGTATAATTTATTTTAAGGATCAAAATTTATTGTATCTTTTGTATATGTGATCCATGAATAAAAAATATTAAAATATTTATAAGTTATGTTCTTAATAAACTAACCAGCCAGTCAATTTTACCACAGAGTTTTCGTATGAAGAAACATACATATATGAAATAATATTTACATATCAAAAGAAGCGTTAGAGAATCTAAGGCAAAATGAGTAGTAAAATAGAGTTTGATTGTTTAAGCCTGAGGTTATTTTTGAAATTTTACATAACTTTTTTTAAACATTTATACAGTTATATTTTCCTTCTTATATGAAAATAATTAAGCTCGTGTTTAATTTGCATGGAACTTTTTAAAATAGTACAATTTAATTGGATAAAATATATTATCTAGTTAATATTATTAAAGATTAAAGTTCGTTTAATTTTCATCGAGTATAAATAATAGGTAGTATATTGCAACAAGGAGGGGAAATGATCTGTCTTCTTCTATGGGCATCACCTGAGCTTGAAATTCGCCTCGTTAAGACATACTGGCGCCATCCTGGCGGCTACTTTGGGTAGCTTAGGTAGTGAGTCAAAAGTATGAGAACACATAGTAAAAATTGAGAATATTATCTAAAACGAAATTTCAGACATAAAATTCAGCCATTGAACTATTATTTAAGTTATTTAAGGATTTTGGCTACACAAATAAGCAAAAAACAAAAACATTTAAATTAGTATTTTTTTTGGTAATTTATGTAATGAAAATTCTTAAATACATTAAATAATAGTGCAATATGTATTTATTTTTGTCTTAAATCTATTATTTTGCGTTATTTTTAATTTTCACTTTGTATTCTTATGCTTTTAACCCGCTACCTAAGTTTCCGAAACTGGCCGCACGGGCGGCGCCACCGGTAGGTCTTAACCAGGTGAATTGCCCTTTCCCCTGTATTATACACTGTATTTTTTTTACAAAGGTATGATAGGGCCTTGTTTATGCATGTGAGTAGAATGGGGAATTTTGCATTATAGTCGTACTAAAAAAAACGTTTTTTTCACACTTACCATTTTCTCCCTTGGAAAAAAATCATTTTCTCCCGCTTATAAACGCCCAATATATAGATATAGAAAACAACATGACATAGATTTATCAATTACTTTGCAAAATAAAAGATATTCATGCAAAGCAGGATTATCTTGAAGATGCACACACTGTTCTACTGCACTTATTCATTTATGGTATATCTATTATTTAAAATAACGAAAAGTGCTAATAATATAACACTTAATTTTGCAAAGAAATGAAAATATCCATTGCATATTAGGTTTCATATTTGCATAATCATGCAACTCATATTTTTCTACACAATTTTGAAAGAGATATTGTGATACAACTTTTAGTTCTAATCGATTCACCAGGGCATCGCTACCCATCTCTTAACACCTCGAAATTCAATATCACATATATATATATATATATATATATATATATATATATATATATATATATATATATATATATATATATATATATAATTGTAGTTTTTTTCTTTTTTATTAAAACTGCCATTAATGGTTGATTTTACAAGATTCCCAAATTTTCTTAAAGTAAATATAAAAGCTTAGAAAAATAAAAATTGTCATTTATTATTCATAAATTTGGAGAAAATAAAATATTAGTTACTAAGTTTTGCTCATGATGTATTTTAGAACCACATTGGCGAAAATACAACGTAATATCAATTTCTAAACATGATCTACACTATGTATTTATGTCCATATTAAGGTGGG
Organism: Gastracanthus pulcherrimus; assembly: GCA_949152435.1. Classification (NCBI taxonomy): domain Eukaryota; kingdom Metazoa; phylum Arthropoda; class Insecta; order Hymenoptera; family Pteromalidae; genus Gastracanthus; species Gastracanthus pulcherrimus. The sequence goes on from OX424572.1 coordinate 36,664,759, forward strand.
ACTCCCGTGTTTTTTTACCAAATTAAAAAAAAAAATTATTGCATAAGAAGAGAGTCCATCGCGTGCTTGATAATATTGAAGCGTTATTTTTAAGTTAAAATATTTTCTGATATATAAAAAATCGAGTTTACTTCAATACTTTTTATACGATTTAGCGTTTTACACGCGTAAAATAACTTTATATCTTGGTTTTCTTGTCTTACCAAGTTCCCTTTTTTCAATTCTTTTACCGTCAGTTTGTCTTTCACAAATCATAGATTATATTTAGTAATATAAATATGAATTAATTAGTATGATAAACAAAATTATTTATGTGTTTCCGATATTATAAAGAAAAAAAGTTTTATTTGCAAAAATCTTAATTTCTCAACAAGTAATTTTTAATCTTTAAAAAGTAGCTGGTGCACACATGTATGATGGATTTAGATGAAACTAGCACAGAATATATCCTTTCAAACATTTCAAATAAAACTTAGTACTTTTTAATAGACTAAGTGGAAGTGAAAAATTATAACAATTCACAGTTAATGTAAAAATATCGCATTATTAACAAAAAAATTGTTTGATTTTTTAAGGCTAAAAACAAAATATAAATTAAAAAAAATTACAAGTTTTACTCTTTACAGGTTCAAAAAGTGTCAGAATTTTTTGGAATCGTTTGGTCGATAAGGGTGCACCAGTTATTTTTTGTATAATCCTTATTCTTTTCAATAAACAAAAGAGTTTTTAAAACAAAAAAAAGGATTGACAAAAGAGGCTAAAAAATTATATATTATCACCTAATGTCATATTTAATAAGTTAGTAAAGTTTTAAAAAGTTTAAGGGCCACTGAGAGATTTTTAAAATATTTCAGGAATCCCTATACTTTTTTAAATGGTTAATATAGGCATTATTAGATGGCGTAGGGTGCCTAAAATTAATATTAAGATGTTTTTTGTTGATATTTGCAAAAACAAGAAAAATATCAGAAATATATATTGCGGTCGAATACTTACCGAACTTTGTTTTAAATAAACAAAATCTACAACCTTACTTCATTTCTCAGAGATAATCGAGCCTTTCATAGAAAATCTGTAAAATAAATTGACTATGAGGAATTTTATCTTTCAAGATATTTGATGCTATATTTTTTTTTTATTTCTTATATCTCGAGAATGTCGCGGTCATTTTTTATTAATCAAACGAATTTTTATTTGTTTTTTTATGAACATACGATATCAGATTAAAAAATTAAAGATTCCTAGATTCGTTTTTGTTTTATAACGATTTTTCTATTTTACGATATTATGAAATCGATAATGCAATTTATAATTATAAGCTTATAATTTTTTGTAATTTATCTTTTGACATCAATGACAAAAAACATACCTATTTGAGCTATTAATTAGAAATAAATTTAACAAATTTAAAATGAATGTATTATGTATTAATGTATTAATCTATTATGTATTACAAGTAATAAAAAAATTAATATTATTTAAAAAAGGTTTTTGATTGTTAAAATATTATTTCCTTGCAATACCCAAAATATTGATTTTTCCATGACTAATCGGTATACATATGTACCTTAAATCAATTAACGTTTTCGTGTATAGAAAAAAGAAAATCAAAGTTGCTAATCTAAAATTTCGGTTTGGAAAATATAGGTAAGTTGAACCACTTTCAAATGCATTTAGCATTAAATCAATAATGTTTTCTAACATATAAAAAACCGCTGCCGATTCATTGGTACTTAGCTTTCTCCAATCTTATTAAATGTTTCAATTAAAAAGTATTTTTTGTATTTAATTATGTGTTAAGAAGTCAAAACGACAAGTCCATTTTTCTTAAATGTTGAAATACATAGATTTAAATTTTTAAATTGCCGTTTTAATCTATGCAAAAGTATAGCATAGTCTATGAAAAAATATTTAAATTGTATAAAAACTTTTGACAATAAATTTTGCAACATTATAAAATTGTTGATTACATTTCTATTAATGCATATAAAAAGGGTAGCTAATGTGCTAACAGCACGCTTGAAATTTAGACAAATGAATGATAACTTTAATTTATCTGTTTTTAGTGTTTTCAATTAGATAGGGAGCAACATGCTGTACATAGAAATATGAATATAAATTTAGAATGACAACAATCTGAATAAAGCAATAAAATCGGTAAAACAATGATGATGCGTTATAAAATGCATATATAACCAGTACCAGCCTGGCATAGGTTCATAATTTTTATGCAATCACTAGAAGAACAATCATTTTATATTTAGTTTAAAAGCTGGTCAAAGAGCTCAGCTTTAATGTTTTATGTCACATAAAGTATACTCGATGTGAGAAATTTCTGGTCGAATGGGTTGGAATTTTTTTGAAGCATTGCAATTTCATTGGGATCTCATTGGATCGAACGAACGTTTTCGCTAAGCTCATTGGAGAATTTCAAACGCATTCGACCAGAAATTTCTCACGTCGAGTGTACGTTAAGTAATGTTAAGTACAATTTATGAAGATTAATGTTTATTAGTCAAAATCATGGCGAGATGAAATCCAAAATGCGTCGTATTTTTTTCGTATAAAATTTAGTTTTTCTGAAATAACTAAATAACTAAACAAGATAAAAATTTTGTCTTAAAGACAAAATTGCAAAATTTAATTTTCTACAAGTATCAAGTGTTAAATTTGATCAGACAAAAATTACCGCTTAATATCCAAGAAATTAGAGATTCAATTAAAAAAAATCATTAAAATGGAAAATCATTAAAACCAAAAACAAGTCGATGAGTTAAAAAAAGAAAATTCAATCTTCACAAAAAACAAAAAGAAATGAGCTCCGATTCGTAAAAAGTTACCATGTAATACCCAAGAAATATTTGATTTCAGAATAACGTAAAATAGAATAATCATTATAAAACAAAAACGAGTCGATGAATCTGAACAGTTCATTTCAATTCCGAATCCTCATTAAGAAACGAAAATAATTAGCTTCAGTTGGCAAAAGATGACCGCGCCATTCTGGAAATATAATTAATCAAAAAAAAATTGAAAAAAAACGTAACCTTAAATAAACTTTCAAAAATAAAAGTCCTAATGATCTGGGAAAATAACTCAGCCAAGAGTTACCTTTCTTTCCATTTTGAAAATGAATAATGCTGTTTTACTCAAGTTATTGTACGACATACAAAATCGATCTTTTTTTTACAAAATGATTTTCTTCTGGGCAACAGAAACATAAAATGGCTAAACAAATTTACTGAATATTATGCTCCATGTTATTGATCATCTCAATTTTTTTCAATATATTTCCGAGATATAACCATTGTAAAAAACATGACGTTTCCGTGTATAACAGAAAAAGGGAAATAGCTTATAAAAAATTTCGAGGCGAAAAAGATAGGTAAATATAAGTTCTTTCAAATGCATAATCACTAAATCAATGATATTATTTCTAAGGTATTAAAAAAAAACGAAAACCCAGAACTCAATAATCGAAAAATCAATAAAAAAACACAACGCGTCAAAAAACAAAATAAAATATTTTTAAGCCCCCTTCCTTAAAAGAACATAAATAATGAGCCCTGAAACATTAAATTTAACCATGGATTACTGAAGATATAGAGCGACATACGTACATACACACACAAACACACACATACACACATAATAATGTCGGCTTACTACGACGAAGTGGAATTTTTTGCACATAGACTTCGACGAGCGTAGCACGATTTATTTCTATCCATGTCCTTGTGACATAAGTAATGTCAAATCTCATGAGATCTTGAAGATGCAACGTACTTTCATAGTGGCGCAAAGGCAGCTTAGTATCTTAATAAAATTGCCAATTTTATGAGTGAGGTGGCAAGTCAGGGCAAGTGAGGCACATTTTTTAGCTTTGAAATTATAATCTACTATTATCTGTTGAATTTAAGTACTTTTCATTATATTTTCATTAATGTAGCAATATTTCAATTATACCTGACCGTGGTAGAAGCAGAGAAAGACAATCTATCAGTTTCAGTTATTGGTGAATAATTATTTTTTAAAAATATGAAATATTACGACTTATGCGCAACTATACCAACAAAGGATACTCTATTTTCACCATTAGATTATACACACTTACCAACTAACAAAGCAACTGAGATATATACAGCGACTAAAAGAGGTTTTTATAGAATAAGTATACCAGTCGCCTTCAACAATATTTTGTACCTATCATGCTAAGAAAAGATATTGAAAGATACTTTGGCCGCTACCAAGGTTTTGTATCGATTGAACAGTGACCTCACTAATTACTTTTACAATGACGAAAATAACGAAGATGATCCTTATGATGAAGTCATATATTTTAATATCGAATTCAGTTAAGTTGTAAATACTTTTGATTGCCAGATTTTCCATATTATTTCTTGCGTATACATACATTTAATCTAAAAACTCAATTATTAGTATGAAAAATTAAAATTAACATTCGTTATAAGAAGAAACATAATTATAGTAACTTTTATATTTTTATAATACAAAACAAATGAGGCTAGGAAAATAAATAATCAGTTGTTTTGATCGCCAGGCCGATTCACAGAAAGCATCGGCATTTCTTTATTACGAGTATTTCAATTTCTATTAATATATAATATATATTTATATAATATATGTAGCCATAATAATCTTCAATAATGTAATAAATGATCGTCTGTCATAATGCATAGAGAGTACAAACGAAGATCGACGAATAGTTTCACAATGGATCGAAGGCGGCTCTCGTGTCCATATTTTTAATAAGCAGCTCCCGGACCAATCTATTCTGTTTTCTTTCATTCATTTTCTCACAGTTTTGTCGCTCGCATCGTCAAGATATCCTTTCTTCCAATATCTCACCACATTTTGGGTATAATCTTCGCCTCGTCTCACGCGCAGTGAATATCCAAAAATTGTCTCGTCTAAAACACCTGCTCAAGCGCTAAAAACAAAGTACATAATATATACGATCACGATAAAGGCGCGAAAGGAGGATTTTCAATCCTCCAAGTTCGCATTTCAATTACGAAAACGGGCAACAAATTCGAATAATTATAATATATCCGACGACTTATATAAATTCTCCCACTTATATTTTTCCTCGGGTTTTTTTCGTATATAAGCCTGCTGCTGACGTATGCTGCTGAAGCGCTTTTGGTTTTTTTTTTTTCATTTTTTTTCTTGGTAATCTCGCAACAATTAAGTTATTTAATTTAATATAATCGAAATTCGAAACTTTCCGAATAGATGCTCTCTCATATCGTCTTTCTTTGTCTCTCCCTACTGAAATAATCACTTGATACATCACGTGAAATCTCGTATGAAATTATGAAGCAATAAGACACGTGTACAAATTTGCCACAAAATCTATTTGACAACTGATAAAATATTTTTTAGAAGTTTATAAAAAGTTACGTGATATCTCACGTGATATTTTCACATGAGATGTCACGTGATATTTTACGAGACATCACATGAAATTTCAAAATGTATCTACGAACTATCAAATGAATTTTCCGGCAAATGTTCGCACGTGATCTTCTTATTCATAATCTCACGTGAGGTGACACGTGATCTCTCACGTGATTTTTCTCAGCAGAGATGTCTCTCCTTCTCTCTTTCTCTCTCTCTCGCCACGATCGCATAAGTCATTTTTTGTAATGGTAGTGGCGGAAGCGTTTTCTCCGCGCGGTTCAATGTTGTTTTTTTTTTTCATCATATACTCGAGCGTCAAAATATATCGTATTATATCATTAGCGAATCATCACGAATACATATTATTATATATCGCCGCGGTCCGCGATATACGATTATATATCACAATAACGAGTATCTCGACGTTTTTTTTTATTCTCGATATACAAAAAATACACACACTCACCACTAGAACTGCCAGTAAATGCGTGTCATCTAGAAAAATCGGAATGTAAATGTATACCCAAGGCTTGTCGATGCAGTACCCTGTATGTAAAAACGTCTCGTCTCGTCGTTTTCTCGCCGTTTTCTCGCTCTCTTTCTCTCTTTCTTACTGTCGCTCGCGCTTGCACTCCCTCAGTCATTCTCGCTGTCTATACTCTCGATCTTGCTACAAATTAATAGAGTCCAAAAAGGGTTTATATCCTGTAAATGGGTGACGTTTCACCGGCGTGTCTCTGTTTTAATTTTGATCGCGTCTCAACTTTCGTGAGTTCGGCTTGTATTTTTTTTAGTCAAATTGAATTATTTTCTTTCGTAGCTGTTTTCTCTATACTAGGTATCTCTACGTATAGTTAAGAGGAAATATGCTTTTAAAAGCTATCGTAATATCAATGCTTCCATTGATAAATCACATTAATGGTCAACTTTCATTGTTCAAGTATCACACAACAAAAGTAAGTGCAATTATACTGATAAAGATCTTTAATTATTTTAATTGAAAGTAAATTTAAATTAGCTTAATTGTATTTCATTACTTTCATATGAATTTATATATACATGTTAAATTATGTTAGTCTAATCAACGTTTTTCGTGTTATAGAATACCTTGACTGACTATTTACAGATCATCTAAAGAGCGTACGCTTATGATTTTTTCGTATTGAGATTCTCTTTAAAAAAGTGACATTCTTATTTAATTGTTAGTAAATCTGCTTTAAAAAATAAGAAAATACGTTAATCACTTTTTGCTTATTCAACAGCTCTTAAATCATGAATTAATAAGTACTTAAAATACTTTAAGTATTATAAAAGCAGACTCTTACATATGCACAAGTAACACGTAAAAATTTCACGTTTCATATAACAATCATTACATTGAATATTTAAATTTTTTCTTTCAAACGTTTGCAAAATCTGCGTGTTTCGTAAAAATCTTTACACGTTGCATTTAAAAAAGTGCACATTCTAAAAAATATTCAACCATGTACATATATGTAACAACTCTTAAACAAAATTAGCATATAAAACACGTACTATAATATATTCATAATTTTCACTTCATATATACATATACAAATTATGATAACATCTGACAACAGAAATGTTAATTTTCATAAGTATTAGTTGATTTTTTTTTCAGAAAGCTGCGCACAATTACAGAAAGTTATTTAAAAACAACGAAGCGTAAAATTTTAACGTTGAATCTCACGCATTGCCATAATTTTCGCTGCAGCTCTCAAAACGTCACCCATCCAAGTTTTGAGATCGCTCAGTATCGTGAAAAATGTGTTGGTTATTACATGAATGTACGTTACGTTACGTTTATTAAGCTAAGTGTCTACATACGCAGAGCGGAGAGAATGGGCCTGACTACTTCGAAGGGAAAATGGGCCCAGTCCACGTGTCTCTGTCTTTCTCTCTCTATCAAGATCCGCTCCTCCCTCAAAAAATGATGATCACAATGAAAAAACTTTCCTCCCCTGATTATACGCGTACACATTATCACACGCACATATTATCATAATATATACAAAGGCTTTTAATAACGAACCGTTCGTTGTGCCGCCGCCAGCTCCCACGCTCTCCTTTTTCTCCTCGTTTCATCTGTTTTTATTTTTTTAATCCCTACTAAAAAAATTACGTGACATATCACGTGACATCTCACGTGACATTATAAAAGAAAGTCATAACGTGTGAAAATTTTCGGTAAATGCCATGTAATAGTTCATAAAATACTTATAAAAATTTGCGTTAAGTCACGTGAGATCATGTCCCATGACAATATCACATGAAATATCATGCAACATATTATATGATTTAATAGGTGAAATTTCAGAAAGTTTATATGAACCCGAATGGAATTTTCCGCAAATGTTCATACGTCATTATATTTTGTGTCATAATCTCGTGGGAAATATCACCTAAGGTTTCCCGTGAGCATTTGACATAAGATGACACGTGACATATTAGGTGATTTTTCACATGAAATTTTATAAATTTTATAGTAACTGTCAAATGTCTGTTTCCGCAAATTTTCATGGATATTTTGTTTTATAATTTGACACGAAATGTCACATAAAATCTCACATGATTCTATTTTTTAGTAGGAATGAGTCGCATCGAAGTATATAGTTAATCTATCGCGTCGAAGTTAAACGAAAACTAAAAAATTGTTGAACGCACACGACAAAACGCTTCCGCTCGCGCATTTTCTGTCACTCTCTTTTATTTCATACTTTTCGTTTGTGTATATTCCCTCGCGCTCTTGCTTATTTTATTCCTCTGTGCTTCTGTCTCTCTCAGGCTTTTCAAAATCCTTGCATCACTCGCTCATCGCTCCTTATATATTATATAATATATATATATTAATATCTCGCATATAATCGACATATTTATAATACGGTAATATAATGCGGTCTATCTATTTATAATTAGGCGCAGAGACTAAGGCGGGAATGCAAACGAAATCCCGGGTAGCCTCAGACTCTTTTTGTTTTTTTTTTAATTCCCCTTTTTCGTTCATCATCATCATCTTCTCCTTCTTACTTTGTCAATTCTCCTTTACGTACACTTTATCATCGTGTTTCTTTTTTATTGTTAATTTTTTTTGTTTGGCCCTATAGATATAAGGTGAATTAGCGCTAATTCCTCGTCGTATAAAACCGAGTCTCGCTTGCGTCTTCTTCTTTTTCTCTATTTTTTTTTAATTCTCGCGTTTGCAGCAGTATTTATCATTACGCCATCTCGCGTATTTTGCTTTGGTTTTGTGATTTTTTTTGTTCATATCTCTCGTTTTTTTTCAAAAGCAGTATTATTGCCATCACTGAAAATTATCTCTTTTTTTGTGTACCTTTTTGCGTTTTTCTTAATGGTTATGATCAAACCGCTGCATCGTGGGTTTTATTTTGCTTTTAGATTTTACCCGGGCATTTCTATACAGCCAAATCTTACGTGGCCCTTCTAACACTCTATTAGTTATTGCGCTCTTAATCTCTTCTTTCTATCGACATTTTCTTTGTTTGACGTATGTTTGAAATAATATTGTATATACGTTAGACGGTTTGTCAAGTCAGTCGATTTGAACGCAGGCTCAGACTTATGTTAATGTACGCCTTTTTTTGCTTCTTCGCTGAGAATCAAATGAAGAAACTACGTTTTCAAGGGCATTTTCATTTATCTCTTTATTGGTTTCAAAGTATTGAGCTCAATTTTTTTATTTTATTACTAATAAATGTACTATAATAATTAAACGTAGTAAAAAAAAATCTTGGAAGACAATTGAATGTTACGTCGCGTCTATAAACAGTAAAATAATCGTTTTATGTATATTGAAAACCTCCCTAGTAAGTTTAAAAATGAAAATGCCTTTGACGATAAAATCCATCGAACTTCATTCGAAATTAAGAACACACCTTCACGGGTTTCTCGATTGTCGTTCAATTCTAAAGGCTTGAGCTGTCCCGCCTCTCCGTTCCCCTCGTCTCAAGTAAAAAAGCTAAGTTTCATGTGTGTTTATATATAAAAAGAGCATCCGAATGTCAAAATGATAAACGAAAAAATCGCAAAGATGAACAAAACAGGCTGTTATTTATTTTTTTTTTAAGTTTGGACGGGCAGTGTAGGCTCGCGAAATACAAAAAATTCGCGAGGAAATTCTAAGGTGTATAGTGTTAGTGTTAGCAATATAGTAATATTTAGCGAATCGAATAAAATTGATGAAAATTGTTTGGAAATGCTATGAACAATTGACTCTGGCTGGGCTTACATGGATCAAATTGACCCTGTCCATTTTTAAATTTGCTATATTTAGAAAACTATGCACACACCGTAAGTTATGCTGTATTTAACGTATAATTTAATTTAATTTTGAAGGGTGCTTTAATGCGCCAATTATTATTTTTTTTTTAATTTTAACTTTTTGTTTTTGTTAGGATTGTTTACAACAAATCTGCCATTTCGAATTTTTCAATTCGCACAAAAATGTTATTTATTTCAGTAGAATAAGTAAATTTAGCTAAACAAAATTTACAGGGTCTAGTCGACCCAGAGTGCCCAACAAGACTCAACTCCCAACGGATATAAAACAAGAATTTGAAATACCACGCTTTTATATAAAAATTGGACACAGATTCACAAAAGAAAGAAGTAAACTACAGGATCGAAGATCCACGTGCACGACATAATAGGCCTATCCTATTATCATAAGAGCTAAGAAGAGAGTAAGAGCGCCGAAAGCTCTCGGGGCGCGCAGCTCCAGGCACTTGGCTCGAAAGTCCTCCGTTCATTCTAAATTTATTTAATTTTTTTTGTTCTCTCTCTACTTTTGTCTTTATTATTTTCGCTTTGATTTTGTCGTTACATGGCTTTTAGTCTATAGGTATCGTTTTTTTTTCTTTTTTTTTTTTTGTTCTCTCTCTACTTTTGTCTTTATTATTTTCGCTTTGATTTTGTCGTTACATGGCTTTTAGTCTATAGGTATCGTTTTTTTTTCTTTTTTTTTTTTCATTGTTTCGTCGATTTGATTATATAACATACGTGTGTAACATCGAGCGCGTGTAACTTTCGAGCGAGAGCCGGATGTAGAAGTCCGTGTTTGTCGGATCGTATTTTTTTTACGTCGTACCGTTAAAATGGCAATAATCGAATAGCTCAATTAATTATAATAGTTAGTAACAATAATAATAATCATAATAATAATAATCGGAGTCTTGTCTCTTGTTGTGTGTATTGTTTTTTAAAGTCTGGCTGGCTCATCTACGTTTGGCTGTTATTTTTCATTTTGTGTTATTTAATATGTTTTTTTTTTTCTCATTTTCTCTTATCTTTGCTTGAAAACGCTTGTTTCTCTTTTGTTATGGACGTGTGGATATCTGGATGGAGCGTGCTCTTGTGGTTATGCTTCATTTTTTGTCAGTGGTGTCTTATTTTTCTTTAATATTCGCATCGGCAATAAAGAGGAACCTCTGTGGTACGTATTAATTATAATTCTCGAGTAGAGTTTTACAAAGCAAAAAGGTGGGCGAGGGTTAGTTAGGGGACAAGGACAGATAGCGAGAGAGAGAGAGAGAGAGAGAGAGAGAGAGAGAGAGAGAGGGGGGTGAATAGGAGAGGAGATTAGGTATGTATGTAGGAGCAGAGAGAGTAGCTGGTTTCTTCGTTCTGTGATCTCGTTATTATTGCTCGGAGCCCTTGCCGGAGCCCCAGAATTTGTCGAAGCGGTTGCGCGCCATCTCCAGGAGATCGTTCGCGTGCTGCTCCTGGGCAGGCTGCTGCTGCGATGCTGTTCCTGCATCCGTGGCCGTTGTTCCCGCTGCGGGGCCAGCCGTTGAAGCGGTTACCGCTGCTGCTGTTGCTGCTGTTGTTGCGGCTGGTGCGGCTTCTTTCTTAGCTCTCGACTCGAACTCGAAGACCGGCTCGTCCAGGCAGTGCGCCTCCTGAGTAAGCTGCGGGGCAGTGGTTGGCGAATTAGTAATAATTATGGTTAACTTTGGGTCGATTTTTTTTATACAAGGGGGGAGGTCAAGGTGTATGGAATTGATTGATACAGTACCCTCAGTAACGTAGAAAGTTGTGAAAATGAGGCTTTGAAAATATGAACGTCTGAAACTATGAACATAGATCGTCTGTAACTACTTATGTAAACCTGAATTGTGCACAAAATTTACATGTAACTGCAGTTTTATACTCAACAAGATGATCAAAAACTGAATTTCTACTGTTTTCTTATAATGACATCATTTCAACGCATCCTACGAAGACTAACCGATCATGAGGTGAATAATTGAAAAAACATATCGATATAGGGAACACGTTGATATAGTTTTGAATCTTCAAAACACGTTATTTTTTTTATAGCACTCGAGACCTAAGTCTATACTTATGACACGCCTATCCGTGACATAAGTAGTCCATTAATGCACCGTGCAACAATGGACTGCTTAGGGCACGGATATGCGTGACAGCGGACAATGCATTAAGGCAGGCAATGTTATAAAACAGTATACGATACTTTATATTATAATTATAAAAGTAAAATGAAATAATGTATTTTTTCAGAAAACTGAAATCTGTTTTGTCTTTGTATCTGGCGTCGATTTATTATTATTATTTGAATTTGATGTCCTAAAAAAACTCAAATTTATAGAAAAATTAATTATTTATAAGTATTATTAAGTGGGTTTGTTTTCGATAATAATAATTTTCTCATTTTTTTCTTTGATCGGGTAAAGTGAGTTTCCCACAGTATATGTGAGTGATAATTTAAGTGTTGAATACTCTTTCTTATTTTTTATTAAAATTTTGTTTCTATATATTGCGTGGATTTACTTATAAGGGGAGACCATAGAGTCCGGGTCTTGAATTTTGATGAAACTTTGTGGATCGACTTTTAGAACTTAAAAATGAAGCACAGTACCCGTAGTTTTATTCAATGGGTCTTTAAATCTAAGATAGTGCCAAAAAACATTATCGCTCGCATGGGCAATACTAAAAATCAAATATGTATAGATATATTATCAACGTAAATTAAATACGCTGAATCTACCATACAAAGGCCCATTGGATAAAACCACGAGTATTGGACTTCATTTTCAGGTATCAGAAAACGATCCCTAAAGTTTCATCAAAATCGGTGACAAGGACTCCGTGGTCCCTCCTTGTTAGTTAATTTCTAGTCAAACTTATATTTTGAATTCACGGCGTGCCAAAAGGGTCGGGAAACAAACTTCTGTACCGTGGGCAAAATAAAACATCCATAACTCGTGGCGATCAATAATTGTTCATTTATTTAAATATGAAAAACGAATAATAAAAGCCTCTCCAACATTAAAATTATTAATAATGTTGTGAAAGCAGGAGTAGATGACTAATCTCGAATGTAACTACTGTCAACATTTTATTGTTGAAAAACTACTAGCTGTACGTTTAAAAATATTTAAAAATAATTGTTTCCAAGATTTCGACAAATGATTAAATTAGTGTTAATTTGAAACCAGTGCATATGTCGTAGTAAATAATGTTGTTTTTTAACTTTATGAAGGCCACGTAGAGTCAATTTTGACCCCAAATTAAGCACAGAATGTGTATCTAGCTGTTTTCGAGGGTATATAATTCGAATCTAAAGTCAAAATTTAAAAAAAACAGCGACAATGGCAGTCTTGTCAAACGCAAATTATTAATCCTTAATCAAACATGAGGAGGAGCTGCACTTATTGACGATACTTACAAAAAAATTATCTCAATTCAATCAAATGATCAAAATTTGATAATCTTGACTTATAATGTGCATTAATTAAAACGAGTTTTGTAACGATTTCGTACGAAAATACTGCTAACACCGTATTTCAAAGTAAAGCTTTGAAGGGTAGGTTTTTTGGCACAAGAACCCAATTTTATACTTATCTTAGACACTATGCTCTGGCACAGAGAAATTATGGCACTAATTTTTATTGCATATGAATCACAAAAAATCTGCGCATACAACAAGCCGTAAAAAATTTTCGTCAAAAATAATTCTAAGACTGTTTTTAACCCGCATTATTTCTCCAAGTCTCTTTATTTTGCCTCGGCGAATTTATTGATTTGAAAAATAAATGCTTCGCTTATTCTACATACAATATGTTTTCTGAAACTTTTTACATCTGAAGTTTGTTTTTAAAAATCTATAACTATAATTATATATGGCAATGGCCAAACGCATCCAAATTTTAATATCAAAAGATATTTGTTTAATTATTATTACGTAAAATATTTGTATAAAATGTTTTAAAAGAATACTTATTTTATTGGTTTGATAATTTTGATACAAATAACGAATAATTTATCATTGCTGAAAATTCTTACTCTAAATCCTTACTCCTTAGAGATATTTTTCAAATTCAATTTAGTATGTACTGTACATTTTGCACAAGAATTTAATACCAACGATGAGACAAAGAAAAATCGTTTCGATTAACTTGAAACAGTGCCATCAGTTTTTTGCAATATTGTATGAGCAGTTATTTCATTCTTATGTCATTTTACCTATAAAAATAAGTAATAGCGCTAGTATAAAGTGCGTAGATATATGAATAAGTGTTACCTATCTTTTTTCGAATAATTAAGAAAAATGGGCTGAATCAGTAGCTACGTATGAGATTTGTCAGACAGTCTGAGTTTCGAAGCTATTATTCGTGTCTCCAAGAGGATTATCTTGTGTTTAATTTTATTAAATTCATATATATGCTTTGTGATATATTTTTAATGATATACACATCAATCTCTATCGATTTAAAAATTAATTTTTTTAAACAGAAAAGTAGTAAGTTACTATTCGAAATTTTAGCGTCGATATAAAACTTTTTTGTTTCGTGAACTATTCAATAAATCTTGGCAGAAATTCAATAATGAATATGTATATGCATGAATATGTATATGTATAGTCGAAATTCAAACTTGCGGAACCAATATCGGAATTGTTACATATTTGCATTTCTGGCCGACAATCGAAATTCAATATGCTGTCCGTCATATTAGATTAGTAATTTAATATTTTGAACTATTGATATATATATATATATATATATATATATATATATATATATATATATATATATATATATATATATATATATATATATATTCAGGCAATTACCTATAGTTTTAGTGTTATGCAAACTACCTAAAATTTTATAATTGTTTCCATAGATATAAATGCTTGGTTAGAAATTAGTTTTGAGGCATAACACCATCCTGGGCCCTCAAATTTCAAAATGTATTTCGAAATTTTTCTAAGAATTACAATAATGCACATAGAAAATCAAAGTTGAAGCTTCTATTTTACATGCGTTTAAGTACAGAAAAATATTTATTTTTTTAAGAAATATGATTTAAGAAAATTTTTATATTTTAATATTTTACAATAATCCTACGTACTAGCCTAGATCATGTCGAAATAAAGATATTATTGAAATTTCAAACCGATCTGTTAAAAGTAGATGAAACTAGAATGCACGCCAAATTTGTTCATAGAGACTCCATATAATAACCATTAAGCTGACATTTTATCATTAAAAATAAAAAATAATGTTTCTGCATATTCGAATACGTAGAGGATAAATGCTTAAACACAAATTTTCTATATATTATTGTATTCCTTATTAGTAACGATTAGAGAACTGTGTATCATTAATATTTTTTTATATTTATGATTTAATCAGTCATTTTCGTTAATTATCGACTAATATGACAACTGAAAAATGCATAAATTTTACACGTTAATAATATTTTTGTTTAATTAAGATAATAATTGAAACTTTATGTGTCAAAATATATTAATATTATATTTAACCATAATCGAAACTCTGGTATACTTAATTTTATTAATAATAGCATCCCCTACTCTTCCATGCATTGTCTTCGTAGAAAAGTTCATTTACCGTAGGGTTCCAGTTGCACCGGTGGACCACTCTCCATGAACCAGAGCTTAAAATATTTGTATTTGATGTGATTATGGTCGGAGTAAAAAAGTAAAAGTAAGTAAAAAAATGAAAGAGAAAGAATGCTTTATATTTGAGAAAGCAACAATGATATAAAGTATATAAAACATTACTTATTGAATGTAATTTTATTTTTTAGAATTTTTTCAATATTATACTCCACTCCAACCGTAGCCATATCAAAAACAAATATTTTAAGCCCTGGCTCACGTAATATGGTCCTCCGGTGTAGTTGGAACCCATGGTAATTATTGATAATTATTCTATTATTGATAAAATTTAGTCTACCAGGGCTTAATTATTAACGTCCAAAATGTATGCATCTTTACATGTGTCAAAAGTGTCTTGCCCCCTTAAGGTGATGCTAAAGCCACCAGTCACCGACAAATATGAAGAACCACTTTTCTTATTTTAATTTTAATTTTGAATAAATATCTCTATGAAACATTATTGTCCTACTCAAAAACAACAACTTTTCAGAGAGATATTTTCTCAAAATTAAATATTGAATGAAAAAAGTGGTTCCCCGTATTTTACGGTAACAAGAGGGTTTAGCATCACCTTAACCAAAAGTATTCTACGTTCTGAAATTCGAAATTTCGGTCCAAAAACAAAGCGAGTCGTCTAGCAATCTCCTCCTCCCTTCACCTAAATCCCTTGCTAAATAATACGCATATAGCCGTACCTCATCCTTGACTATCGTTGCCAGCGGGCTGTCCCTCTCGGCCAGCGAGTCCTCCTGTTCCTTGTGGCCGTTCGTCCCGCTGAAGCTCCCCAGCGACACGCTCTCGCTCTCCGGCGACTTGTAACCCGACTGCTGCTGCTGCTGCTGTTTGTGCTCCGTCAGCTTTTGCTGCTGTTGCTGCAGCTGCTGGCGACTCCCGCCGATCAGTTCCGGGGGCGCGGATTGGGGCGCCGCCGTCGACGCCAGGCCTGCCCCGGCCCCGACCCAACTCCTTGCCTCGCTGTGCGCTCGTGTCGGCGGCTCGCCTATGTAAGCCAGTCGTTAGGTTTATTGTTTATAAAGGAATTGAATAGAAGCTTGGGAGAATAGTTTTAATACAAGACTTGAACCGTTCTTAGAGTGAATGCATATACTAATCATCCTAAGTAGTCCCGTACTGGAAGCCCTTGTGAGGGTTACTCAACAAACACTCAACATCGTCGATGTCCAATGCACCAATCTTTCAATTAATCCTAGGAAAATGAATCTAAACCTTGGAGTAAACTTAAACAAGAACCTCGCATAAAAGGATCACTTCAAACTACAAAGAAACGAGATTCCTACGGCTCTCTGGTATACAAAAAGAGTAGAAGAAGGCATTTATGAGAGTTCAATCACTCCACCGCACCTTAACAAATTAAGGACGGCTTATGTAGATAGATAGATAGATTAATATATATATATATATATATATATATATATATATATATATATATATATATATATATATATATATATATATATATACGTTTAATAAAGCATACGATGACAGTCTTTGGAATATGTATAATATATAACTCATAAATACCTTTCACGTATACCTATCACACATATACATATCACGTAACATTGGAACAATACAAAAATATAACTTGGAAAGGAAATGGAACCTAAGATGAGAGGGGCGCGCGCGCCTTGGACCTGAAAGGATTTCAAACCCGTATCAGTTTTCGACGCTGGAACAGAGAGCTCCCTTGCATCCAAACTACTGAAAGTCTTGGCCTGGATTTTTGGAAAAAAATCCGCAAGGTACCACGGTTGCTCCATAGTAATTACTTTGTACAATAGCACCGCCATAAAATACGTCTTTCTCTCCTCTACATTTAACCAGCCCAGTCTATTCCTGCAGGGAGTGATGTTCTCCCTCCTTCTATCACCGCAGATATATCTCGTACATGAATTCTGCAATATTTGCCGTCTAGTTTGAAGCTCCCTGACAAATCAAGATACACCAAGGAAAAGTAGTCTAGGTGAGAGATCACAAGAGTATTTGCACGCTGAATGCGTAACATCTCGGTGGTGCATGATCGAAGGGATCTGAGCCCGTATAGTGCACGATTTACCTTCCTGCTAACGGCATCTACTTGTGGCTTCCACGACCATTTAGAATCTATAGCAACATTGAAATTAGTAACGATATCAACGAAGGGAATGAAAACATTATCCTGCACCTCAATGCCAGGACGCTGCAACTCGTGCACTTTATAGACGTTATGATCAGAGCCAAAAATAATTGCTTTCGTCTTGTAGACATTGAGCTGCAGGGCATTCTCAGAAGTCCATCTCGATACTGCTTAAGCAACAGCTAACAAACGACTTGGTGATATCTTGGTGGCTTGATTATAGGTTTGCAAATCGTCCGCGTAGAGAAAATGCTTGACACTTGTGTCTGTAAGTACGTCACGTAGGTCATTAATGTATAATCTGAACAGGAGGGGACACAATACTGATTCCGTAGCACGCCAAGATTAGTTGTAAGCCAATCAGATTTACCACTAAATTTAGTAACCATTCTCTGGTTACGCCGTATAATAAATGACTTAAGCCACGGAAGCACACTCCTAGAAAAACCCATTCTGTTCAGCTTGTGCAATAATTTAGTCGGAGAAATCGTGTTAAAAGTAGATGTTTCTCACACTTTTTGTCAGCATCAATTCCGGCTTTAATATCCTCGATCAATTTAAGAAGGGCAGTCTGCATACTGTTATGATTTTCAAAACCTATCTGTACGGGATCAAGATTTTTTTTATGACAAAAACTCCTATATTTGCTCATCGACAATCTTCTCAAGGGCATTGGAGAAGAAGCTTAAGAGGACAATTAGACGAAAATTTGAGACAACAAATGGAACAGTTGTCTTTTTAAGAGGCACCAAATGAGCTTTCTTCTAGGTCCCGGGAAAGTCCCCACTAGACAGAGGAGAGGCATTAACAACCACACTCTGGAGAATATCATGTACTCCCTTTTTTGAGAAGTAAAGAGAGCAATTGCCAGGACTACATCAGTAAAAGAGATTTCTTTAAAAAAAAATCTTTGTCACTGGCCAATTAAAATATATTCAGATCTTCCTCAGATTCCGTCTGAGCGAAGCTGTCCACATCGTCGCGTGATTTTAACAGGAACTCAAGGCCTCATAGTTCCCTCCAAATATCCTTACTATTATTACGAGCCTCAAAAATGATTATTAAGATTAATGGTAATTAAGATTATGTTACGTCAGAGTTTTATGACAGTTGAGATAGTTAAAAATTCGAAGTTTAATTTAGGAATGAACACATTAATTCCTCTGATTTAGAATAATTCTTAAGTAAACTTGACTCTATTGCTCGGTTAATATAGTCATGTAAATTGAGAAACTATTTGTCGCCATGAGCTACGTTAAATTTCTTCACCTCATTTCTCAGGTAAGGTGTAATGTAAGTTTTTCCAGTCTCTACCGTACGGAATGAGTAAAAGGGGAAAAGATTATGGTGACAGAGGGAAAGATAGTTCAAAATTATAAGACAGAAACTAAGTTCAGAAAAAAAATTGTTTGAAATTTTAAAAGAAGGAATCTGCGTTTCGACCCTCTGAACTATTTTTCCCTCTTTTACGGTAATTTTTTCCCTTTTACTCATACAGTAAGTGTTTAAAGTAGAGACCGGAAAAACTTACAGTACATCTTACCAGAGAAATAAGGTGAAGAACTTTAATGAAGCTCATGGCGACAAATAATTTCTCAAATTGGATAGAATTATTCTTGTATGCTAGTGCCATTTATTATAGACCCGCAAGATGTGGGAATAACAGCAGTTCTGATACATTATTGTGATAGGTGTTACTAGATACTGTCGACCATTGCGAGAAGGAAGAAATAACAACTGAAATATACGAATATCCCAACCAAGAATGGTATGAAGTAACCCTGATTGGACACGATAAATATTAACTGCTTTGTCACAGTTCTTTGAGCTGTAAATATGATGATTGTACTAATCATCGATTAGAAAGCTACGGAACGACGTAGTCTGGTAAGGTAGAGTAGGGCGTCTGTAGCAGGATTCCCTAGAGTCTATTCCCTAAATAACTCTTTCTAATTATTGGAACAATGATCTAAAGAAGAGGGGCGCAATGTTACGATCGTGATCGTGAAGTTTTACCTCTCTTTCGTGTTGTAATTTGACAGATCGTTTCAATAAAGATATTTACGCATGTTCTTTTATAAAAAGTACGTTTGTTATTTGGCAAGAATAAACTTTAATAATTTTAAAGTATAATAACAAAAGATTTTAAAGTATAATCGATCATGCCTACGTTTGCTCTATGAAAAGATTCCTGGACAGTATAGTAATGCACGAATACCAACCCTCCCGGACGTTTTGCGTGACAGTGAAGGTCTTGCCGGTGTCGAGGGGCACGGTCCAGTTGACGGGCTCGGGTGAGCGCATTATCATCTGCTCGGGCGACTTGACGCGCGTCGGCTCCGGCGGGCTCTTTACCACCGGCTCGTCGTCTATCCACCCACGCTGCTGTGGATGCGGCGACTCGACTGACTGCTGGGACCCCACCTGCTGGTGCGGAAGCTGGCCGCTGCTGACGCCGTTTACCACCTGGGGCTCGGCCGTCACTGGAACGAGCGGCCAGAGCTTACTCGCGAGGTGCGCTACGTCGCTTTCGGTCTTATCGACGATCTTGCGCGTAGCCGTTTCTTTTTTTATTTTTTTATTGAGAAACGACGTTAAGCTCCCTCGAGCTCGGTGTAGGTGTTATGTAGAGTTATGTGTAATTTACTTGATTACGCAGAGAGAATTTTTTAATACAAATTGTGACTTTCCGACAGTAATTTACTGGTTTGATTACCCAGGGAAAGATGAACATGTTGAAACAAAAAGGAGCGCAACCTAGCACCGCATGACCTAAGCGCGGCTTTTTAATCGTAACGTCAGCAGTGTAATCAAAAAGTTTCGCTTAGGTTATACGACGCTAGCTGGCGCTACTTTCCACCCCGGCAGGTTCGAAGACCGTCACCTTTTCCTGGGGTTGATATTTATAAACGTTAGGGACATTTAGTTGACACACCCCAGACTATATCGAGAAAATAGGTGATTAAGGATTAAAATTGATTGTACATAGATTTTAGATTAAGTTTAACATAAGCGTATATAAAGGTACTTATAACAACAATAATATTTCTGCAATAAGAATTGGAAAAACAGGTTATTAATAAATATTTTATGCAGATTGAACCATCTATTTCGTTATATAACTTCATTCTGTTAGTTTTTTCCAAAGATCATAATATAGTAATGTAACATTTATTGCAAATATCAGTAAAAGTTAAGTAAAAATATTTAATATCTACCATAATATATATAACGGTAATTTTAACAGCAATTTCTCTATAATTCTCATTAGAAAATTCTCTCCGAGTGCCATTTGAAGGAGAGCGAGAGAGAGAGAAAAAATTAGCCGAGCTCGAGCGAACCCCGCGCGTGATCTGTGACCACATTACAAACATCTCACACATTTTACAGACATATAACACGATATATATGACTATATAGAACGTCAGTTAGTAGAAATATACATTATAGAGACGATTATAAAAAGTATATATGTATAAAGTAAAAGATGAGTAGTACTACTGTTTATATAGATTCTCAGAGACGCCCACTAAAAATAATCATAAGCATAGTTGTAAATGCAGAATGTTATGTAAAATGGAGATCATATTTTAAATAACTTTTAGGCAATAGAAGGTGAACCCATAAGCGTACAACTGAAAGTATTTATATTATTATAACAATCCGGATTTTACGTGGTGAAACTGATGCCAGAATCCTGCATAATTTATTATAAATATAATTTCTGATTTTTTTTTCAAACTGATAACTAACTACTTATGCCTAATTATAATGAATTCTGGTAATCCCTTGCAAAATTTGTAAGGACTAAGTACTTTGAAAACATTTTACAGAAAAAATTTCGCAGTATTACAAAGACAAAACTTATCAGGCTTTATTATTTGTCGAATTGAAAGAAATGCCAGTATCCATATTTCTAAGAAATCCTGATGAATCATTTTCACCATGTGATGATTAAGTATTAATATTGCGGTGTCAAAAGCAATCCATGACTATCAATGGTAGTGTCGGCCAGTATACTGAAACAACTGCTTGTTCAAGGACAATCATAGATCTTCAAAATTTCTTACCGGTTTCTGTAGCAACTTTGTAGTTAATTAACGTACTACATATATTTAAGCTAAAATAGTCTCATTATAGCCCTTATGGGCACGCACCTCCTTTAAAAAATTATGCATAGTTTATCCCTGATAGAAAGGATACATGCTGATTTTAAAGTAATGTTTTCACTAGCAAATGCAGATAATTTTTAAATGATTTTGGTATAATATAGTTTGATTTCTATCAGGTATATATTACACTGATTTGTAATTGCATATGATTATCGTGATTTATACACACGTTTGATTATTTTCAGCAGGCAAAAACTTGTATAGCAAGCCAAAATTTTGGTACACAGTGCATCAATTGGTAGAAAGGTTTGCATAATGAAGCGTGTATCTCTGAGCTAGCTATTGCGAAGTTCAGACAATGTGTATGTATACTGACACTGAGTGTACATGTGGAATATAAACAAAGATACAGACAAAAGTGCTAAAAAAAATCACATTCATTGATAATAAGCGGAATAGAGTAAAAAGAAACACATAAATAGGTTATTGGATATTAGAGGAAGATGATTCACTGCGGCTTGTATTGATATTGGATATGTAGGCATATGTATTCAGGTGCGAGGGTATACTCGGAGAAAAGGTTCCTTGGCAAAATTGAAATAACAAGAAAAATATGTAAATACAAGCTCATTTCTCCAAGTGGATAGTAGGGCAGGTGTCCTTATTACTGTGTGTCTCCAATCTTGGACAAAATAAAACACTTTGAAGAGATTGAAGATATAAGATACTGGCGAATTTAAATTACGATAATAAGATACATTTTACCGAAACTCTTTGAAGAGCCGAAACTCTCCGAAGAGAAATACTGTATTAAACTACTTATATATATATATATATACAAAAAAAGATATGTATCTGATATCGAAGTATCTAGATATGTAACTGTTACATATAGATAAAAGTATCGTCAAGACGTACGTATCACCTAAATATACATATTACGTAGATGCACATCATCTAGATATACGTATGATCTAGATATACACGTGTCATCTACATACACGTATCATCTAAATATATAGGTATCATTTATATACACGTATCATCAAGATGAACGTATCATTCAGATACACGTATCCTCTAGATACACGAATCATCTAAATACATGTATCATCTAGTTACACATATCATCTAGTTACACAAATCATCTAGATTCACGTATCTAAATACTTGCCTATGGCTAGGTTAATTGCTGTGTTGTACTGTAAGTCATAGGATCGCAGTAATAAGGACGACTACCCTAGTCAGGGCTAATAGCTGATTGGTTGGCTGGTGAAAATGACGGCGATGGCGATGACGATGACGATGACGATGATGAGTGTTTGAGATAAAGAGAGAAAGTGAGTGCAGTGGTCGCATGCTACTTACTAGCTTGGCCGGCTTGACTAGTAGGCGGCCTTAAGGGCGCGGGCGTGGGCGTTTTGGAGGCGTTTTGATGGTTGGCGGCGGTGGCGGACGCTGCGCGAGTTGCGGCTGTTCTATCCTGCTTACTGCCGGCTGACGCCGCCCGACTACTGCTCAACGACTGTCGCGCGTTTGCTTGTGCGTTTAGTGACTGTGACTGTGACTGTGCCTTCGCGTACGCGTTCGAGCTCTGAGCTAAGTTCGGCGTTGCGTTCGCGCTACTTGTTAATGTACTGATGGGCTTTGCATGATGAGCAGGGCGATGGGGAGGAGCATTGGTTGCGAGGAAGGCTAGAACATACGAGGTAACAAGACATGGCTTTTTTTCTTTCTCTTGCAAGCGGACAGCTTTTCTCTCTTTTTTTTCATCTAGATCTCGATTTTCATTTTGCTCCCTTTTTCATTCGTCACGTACTCCCTTTGCTTTCTTGGCTTCCTTTACTTGTGTGTAATACCCTTCTTTCTTTCCTTCCTCCACCCAAATTCTCAAGCGCGCCGCTCTCGAGAAATACGTGTATGTATGTACGTTCAAATTAGAGCTGTACAAAGTATCGCATTTAAATGCATGAGTCCTTTCAACTTGACACATGAAGTCTGACAAACAAATGCATAAATACGGAAGTTGCAGAGTATGGAAGGGGTAGTATGATGGTTACCTTACCCTGGGTCATGTTAAGGTTATCATTTTACTATTAGGTATTGGTAAAAAACAAAATTTTAAAATACTTGACGAACTATTTGATAGAAAATATAATTTTACTTTAATATAACTTATTGGGCTCAATGTAACCCCATATTTTAATATACGAGTCCCCCATACATTAATCGGAAAGGCCAAAAATAGGCCATCTTATTCGAATAATTGAATTTTACCTTAAAATAACCTTGAAAATATGTATGGGAGCCAATGTCAAGGTCACCATCATACTTATTCCCCAAGACCCTACAACATCTGAGTTTATATGGTTCTCTAAACTTTACCTAATCAAGTTTCTAGAAATGATGCATTAAAATGGAACACCCTGGATATCTACGATATTCTCTCTAAATTATAAAGAGTGATGTGTAGAGAGTTATCTTGAGTAAATACACTGTACTTAACTGATAGTAATACATTGACTTTTATAGGATCTTTTCATTACGATAAACTCGTATCGTCACATTAATCAAGTATTTATCTCTTAATTAGTAATCGACTTTATACGTGTAAAAGATCCACATGGCTCTTCCTATTGTCGAACATTAAAATTTTTATTTCGAGTTTTATATTATTTAAATACATATACGGAAAAATCTAAAATTAATACTTTATGTAGAAACTACTTTATGTAATTTCGTAGATCATTAATAAGTATATGAAATCATATTAAATAAATATTAAGACTTCCAAAAGTTATGAAAGATTCATCAAATTTCTAACATTCTCCACCATTAAAATCTATGTTCAACTTTACAAAAGTACTCTGAGAGTAACTGTTTTTATAGATAATAGATTTACAATTTTACCAAAACTACTAATAGCTTATTCCATTTGCTACTGAAACAATCACGCGATTAATCGTATGATTTATTATGATGATGATTTTTAATATATTTAATCATGTGATGTGTCATATAATGAATCAAATTATTCGATAATTTAATCATATTATAAATCATAAAATTAATTACATGATAATCTTCTCGATAGCATAATGTAATTAGTCATAATTAATCATTTGATGTCTTGAATTACATGATTAATTACATGAATTGTTTCAGTAAGGTGATAGAACCAAACTACAATGCTACACTATATTTTTAGGTATACAAGGATCATGTGGACCTTTTAAGAGTAAGAGATAGAAAAGAGATACTACGACTACTATAATTACCATTTCATTTACTCTACTTGTATCATTCATTTTTAGTAATCACGCGTGTTTGTGACAAGAACAACTCGACGAAAGTTTACTGATCGGTATAGGCATATAATGTTGGATGACCGAGGCATCGAATGCCGAACAGCGGTGCAATGCCAAAGGCAACTACCGTGCATACAAATTTTCTTTTGTATTATAGAAATGATTCAATTCGAATTAAACATTACTTTTGCACATAAATTAAAGATAAATAACATTATAACCCAACTAAATAAAGCACAATTTGTCACGTTACAACTCATGTGAGATTGTGATACGAAAAAACATATGTAAAAATTCGTGGCAAAATCTGTTCAACTTTCATAAAAGATATTTAAAAAATTTACGTAAAAAGGCACGTGAGATCTTACGCACAATATTAACAGGAGATCTCATGTGACATTTTACGTGACTTTATGTGAGAATAAAATTTTAGAAATTTTTTACAATCTATTAAACGGATTTTTCCGAAAATTTTCAGACCTTATTTTTTGTTTCATAATCTCATGTGAGATATCCCGTGGTATCTCAAGTGATTTTTTTAGAAGCGATAAATTACTATATTTTAAAATCAAACATTCATAATTTAATTCAATTGAATGAATAATGATACGATGTTGTACAGTCGAGTTTGAAATAAACTGTTAAATCGAAATAAGACGAAAGTGCGTATAAATACAACTGCAGAATCATGAGAATTCGCAATGATAATGTCGGGCGTGAGAATTCAACAGCGCGTTTGCTGAATCGTACAGTAGAAAAAAGATACAGACAGCGTGAGAAACAGAGAGAACGTGTGAGGGACAATCGTATAGGAGAACGTACGTTTGGATGAGGCCGTGGCCGGTGGCCCTAACGGCCTTCTGCGCGGCAGTCGATTCGTCGACTGGCTTCTCGATCTCGTTTTGCTGCCTGCGGGCGGGGACTCTCGACTACTCGTCTTCCAACGCGTAACTGCGCCTATATGTGCAGCGAATTCTCCCTTACTTTACTCAAATTTCGCTTTTCTTTGATCTTTTTTTTATGACGGCCCTCGTCGATGATTGTTGAAAGAAATCAGGTGATTTCTCAAGCCAGAAATCAGACGAAAATCAAGTAAGAAATCACTAAAGTTTTCGATATGATTTCTTACCTGATTTTTCATCCTAGATGTTTGGAATAAAAGAGCTTGTTACGAAGATCACGTGAGATCGCTCTTTTATTAACATTACTTCAGATGAGCAATCAAGTGAGAAATCACGTCAACATCACAGGTGATGTATCACCTTACTTTTCATCTGAGAAATCGCCAGACTTTTATCAGTAGGGATAACCACGATTTTTGTAAAATGAATCGTTAAAGTAATAGTTTTAGATGATCATTTATATCGAATGTGCTGGATGATTTTAAAGACCGGTCGACGAAGGTGAATTTTTTTGTATACAGTTTTTTACGAGCGATTGTTTTTTTAGTTTTGTGGCTTTGGTAGCGAAAAGTTGGATGAGAAGATAACATGATGAGAGCAAAGAAAGAGAGTAATAATGTGGCGGGCGCGAGATAGAGAAAAGGAGCGAACGGTATATATTATATTTATCTAAAGGCGCGCAAAAAGCTTGTGACAGAAGTATAATAATAATAATAATAATAATAATAATAATAGTAATAATAATAATAAACGCTACAATGAAATGATAAATTCAAGGGTATTAATAAAGATACTATGGATTTCGCACATTCTCTGCTCTATATTATGCCTAGTCTACTTTCGCAAAATCATTGTAAACGAAAAACAAAAATGTTATAGAAAAGTCAAGAGGATATAATAACCGAGAAGGCAGAGGCATAGAAAATATATCTATAATAATATGTATATTACAAACAAAATGCGTTAATAAACCATTGGGTCTCTCATGCACGCCCCTATAGTTATGAAAAATACAGTGACACTGTTTTTAACGTCTCGACGAGAGTACAATTCAAGCAAAAAAATAACGAGAGACCCCGACAAAATCGTATGTATCTACTATATTTATAGTTGTCATTTATGCACTTTTATACTTTTCGGCAAACGTCTTGAAAGCAATTACGTATATATTATACCTTGTACTCTCGCAGGTTATAAACTTTACGACTTGGACGTATATATGGTATATATGTAACTTAAAGAGATTCCAAGAACCTTAAATAGTGTGAAAATGAAGTAATGACATAGAGCAATCCAAGTCCTAATGACGCACGGTAACATAACGAGTTACTTTCTAAATCAACTGCGAGCTTATATATGCACGAAAATGCAAAAGAATTCAATATAAATGAAAGAATATATAGTATGTAAGATCGCTATAGCATTCGATTGTTGATGTATCGAATGTTTTGGTCCGATCGGTTTGTATAACAATAGGTTTCAATGAAAGATAAGAAGCACGTAATAAACCTGCCGGTCATTACTTACTCGGTCGGGGATGCCTTTCGCGCTCCGAGCTCTTTTCCCTCATCTCCTTGTCCTTCTCCTTCTCTTTCTCCTGGCAACAAGAAAAAAATTAGTGATTTGCAATAATTCACATGCATGAATCTTTCTCTACTTGATATTTTTGAAGTTCGTATCAAAATTATACAATCGTATTGTTTTTCTCTTTTTAGTCAATGAAATATTGAATCTGTTATAACATATGATGAAAAACTCTGATCGGGTCCGGCCCAGATTTTTTGTCGAGTACTGGTCGAGTGCCCGACTCTTCCTAGTACCCAAAATATCCTACTGAAAAATCTAACATAGGATCGACCATATAGGGGAGACTGGGGTATAACATGCCACGGGGTATAACGGGCCAGAGAGGGATAAAAAGTTGGGTGGTTTTGTAAGTGAATGTACTCTGTACGAGCAATTCTACTCACAGCAGAAGAATATTGACAGCACAAAAAGTTTTTACAGCCGTGCAAATGACAAAAAATGTTATGCGTAACGAATACATTTTTTCTTCGATTATGAGTAGTTGTAAAGTACATTATAAAAAACATTATACTGTTCTCTTAAGATATTGCCCATAATTGAACAAGGACCAATAAACTATACGTCATTCCGCTATAACTGAATAGTATGGCCTGTTATACCCTAATACTTTTGAAATGGCGATTTTCGAAGTAATTTTATAAGTGTACTTTTATATTGGAATGAATCATTAAATGTTTACGTGAATATAAATAAGTTTACATTCTTTAATTGGGTAATAAACTAATTACTATTTTAGTTTATTTAAAATTATGCTTATTATAATTTCTATGGGACATTGCATTTTAGTGGCCCGCTATACCTCAGCCTCCCTTAAGTACCATATGAAATCTCACGTGAAATACTATATTTGAACTATGTAGGATTCATGTCAGATCCATGAAGGACCCATGTGGGATTTCATGAGGGTTTTTAATAAGATTTGCTCCTAGGATCCCACGTGGGACACATGAGGTCATTATGAGGATACTAAATCCACCTATTACGGACAATTACGAGGATACACTTTCTTCATTTATATGTCAATTTTTAGTAAATGTCTTTCTGGAACGTTATTGTCCAAATCAAAAGCAACAACCATCTAGAGAGATATTTTCCCAAAATTAAGATTTAATAAGAAACAGTGGTTCCCCATATTTTTCGGCAACTGGGAGGTTTAACATCACCTTAATTCAGATAACCTCAATAACCTGGAGTACCTATTCGGAGGATCCAACTTTTGAACAACCTGATTTTCGTGGATTACTCGACTCGACCCAACCCAAGTCAGATTTGAGTCTTCAATGTCGAATCATCGGGTTACCTGCTTTTCGGTATTCATCTAATTCATATTTAAATTAAAAATAGAATACTTTTAACAATCATAAATGTTGTAATTCTTACTGTTGAAAGTAAAGACAAAAATAATCGACCGAATAATTTTTCACTATGTGGTTACTCAACAAATCAGGCTACACGAAATTTTACCCCGACTCAACGATCTTTACTGACATATTAAATATTGATAATGTAAAAGAAAATGTAATGTCTACATTTTTACTAAATCGTCGGCCAAAAATAATAACAAGTAACTGTAAGTATCAAAATAACAGTAATTTGGTAGATCACCCTAGGAGCAACGAAGGAATCAAAAAGCATATACCTTCAGATCCTTAGCGACCGAGGGCGGACGCTGGGGATGGCGCTTGGGCGAGCGGCGCTCGACGACGCTGGGCCCAACGCTTTGAGAGCGCGCGCTGCGCGGACTGTTCTTCGGGCTGGACTTGGAGCGCGGCTGGATCTCGTTCTGCTGCTGCTGCTGCTGCTGCTGCTGCTGCTCGTCCCGGCGGCGCGGCACCACGGGCTCCAGCTTCTCTCTCGTCGGAGAGGGAAGCAGTGCACCGTCACCTAAAAAGACCAAAATCGATTACATACATGTGATATTATATATCACATTTGTAATACATATCAAATTTGTGCAATCAATATGGAGAGTGTAGATATTGACAAAGTGAAAATCGAGATAGAAAGAAATATTGTTGATATTGGGCTTTAACAGTTTATCGGTACGCCATTTGGGATATGATACGCGCCTGCAACTTTTCAACGTTTCATGGAAACAATTTTACGATCTTTGGTAGGTAAAATGTATCCAGGTTATCTTGGACATAATGATCATGAAAGAAACATTTAGAGAACCGATTACGAACTTGCAAACATGTTTGAAACTTAAAAGAAGAAATGTGTTCTCTTTAGAAAAAAAAAAGATTATATTCATTGGTTATATAGTTATAATAATGATTAATTACAGATCAAAAATTACATTAACTCTTAAGGAATGGTCGAAGGAATGGCCGGTTTCTACGAATCAGAAGAATGCTATGTTCTTATATTCTTTGATATAAGAATAACATAGGTAGATGGCCTCTAAGATAGACGTTTTATTGCAGTCAGATGGTATCTGCGGTAAGATTTTCATCTTCTTGCTAGCGTAGCATTATTGCAGCTCGTGATCGCAACTCTTTTTTGTAGATGTCATCGTGTTTTAAGTATTAATCACGCTTGCTACCTCTCTCCACGTTATAACTAGCGTACAGTGGTAGCAGTATAAACCCCCAAGCTCAACGCCACGGTATAAAAGCACAAACAAATATTATCAAGATGGATCAGCCAAAAAATCTATAAAAGACCTTAAAGTATCCCAAAGCCAATTTACAAGACAATAATAATCTCACCGGCGCCCGTCGTTCGATCGAGATGATGGCGTATGAGGAAGTCCTTGCGGGCGAGCCGCGCCAGGGCGGCCCGGTCGTTGTCGGCCTTGAGGTCCTCGGCGGTGAGGGTCTGGTGCAGGGGTCGGGCGTACGCCTGCACCGAGGATGGCCTGCCGGCCGCGGCAATCGGCGCCGAGGCCGGAGCCGGTCCCACCTTGCGCGTGTTCTCCTTCTCCTTCTCCTCCTTGGTGGCCGAGCGCGCCAGCGACAGGGCGTTGAGCGCGTGATTGTTCGACACGCGCTTCCAGAGCGTCGCCTCGTCCTCGGCGACCATTCCGCCGCCCCAGTCGCGGTGCTGCGAAAATGACAGGCGGTTGTCGAGTTAATGGATACATCAGCGAATGTATGATTGGGAAATTTGTTTGGACATTCGTCGCTTTTATAAAAGAGTTAATACTGACGAGGACAAAGTACGGGTTGTGAGTTATGAATTTTGATAAAATATTTAAGGATCATTTACTGGTATCTAGAAATGAAGCCTAGCACCCGTAGATTGCTTGAATAGATTTTACATATATCACAAAATATAGCTAAAACCATTAGCATTGCTCGTTACTTGATTAATGATAAAACATCGTATGTGTAGATGTACCAGTGCAGTGGTAATGAAATACGCTGTATCTACTACACAAGGACCTATGAGACAAACTAAGGATGCTGACTTCACTGTGGTACCAAAAAATACCTCCCAAAGTTTGATCAAAATGCCTGACCAAGAGAGTGTGATCTCTTCTAGCAAACAGAAGTAGTCATATTGACAACAATACTTTTCTCAGTACACTCTAAAGTTGTTGGAGTACAATTTTACTTCTTTGGAACAAGATTTCACTCAACGAATGAGTCTTCCAAGTAGATTTACCCCACTCTTTTCGACATGTATTTTTTAATGCATCAATTGAAGAATAAATGCAATCGAGTATGTAAGATACGTTGAAGATATTTCCTTGTCATCTATCTTGAAATTTTACTCTACTTTAAACTGAGATAAGAAAGTTTTTACTATAAATAAATTGATGCATTTGAAATATTATGACCCATAAATCGTACTCTCTTTTTGTAAATCCTATGCATGATGGGTAAATCGAATACGATAAGAATTATTGGAGTGAGTCCTAGTATAATCTTTTCTTTAAAATCATTTTAACACTATCAAAACTTATAAACGATCAAAGATAGTGAATAAACACTAACAAAATTGTGAGACCGAAAAGAGTGATGAGCTGCTTTAGTCCACAATTCCCATGTTAAATTTCCATAAGAAAAGTTAATATACATGTAAAACAGTGCTACAAGGTCTTCTTTGTTGGAAATTCTTTTCGTAAATTGTATGACCTAAAAAGAAGAAAAACGGGATTGCAGAAGTGTGTCTGAACATTTCTTTTTTCGTCACTTTTGTTGTCACATTCTAAAAATTTACAAAGAAAGTATGACATTATTTATTAGAATAATCTATTATTTAAAAAGCAGTATTAGTTCATAACGACCAAAGTTTTAAACAGTATTCTATCCCTCGTGAGAGCATAGCGACATATCTCGTCCAAATTTCATGGAATCTTTGTATAAATATTATATCATAAATTTGAATCTTTTTATAGCATAAACATCTAGATCCTCTTAAATTAAAGTTCAATATTAAATATTCAATTTAGGAGACTGCGGAAGTTTACAGAACATAATATATATGGTTGTATGCATAAACTCGGTGAAATTCAAATGTGCGAAAGTAAATGAGTGCGCAGGAGAGCTAGAATACTTTTTTGTATTTTGACATACTTTAGCAAAAACTTTTAAAACCCTCGGCCATTTTTTAAGGACTCGCTTGAAATATGTATCCAAAAATAACTTCCGGACTTTCTGTGGTGAAAATAGAAAAAAATATAAAAATATGCGCAAAAGTTTCAGAGTTAGGTAGAGAAGAGTATGCAAAATAAATCACTTGAAAGAATTAGAATCATATACAGTCACATAAAGAACAGTGGCACTTAGAAGAAATATATTGCAAATATTTGTCGCCGTAGGAGTTCATTTTGACTACCTTAAAATGTAAATAAAAATGCATAGAAAGGTGAAAATAGACATAAATGTATGGAAGTGTAAAACAATTTACGAAAACGTACAATAATATAAGAAAATGTATAAAGATGTAGGAAAATATAAGTACATCGACAAAACAGCTCAGAAATGCAAGAAAAATTATGAAATTATATAATAGTATTCTATTTTTCGTGTTACACAGAAAGCTCAGACTCTTCGAAAACGAATTTTTATGAGGCTTTGGGAAATAGGAGCAAATCATCAAAATCGGCGTTCCTGAACCTACGTACTCGATTACTTGTCAAGGCACATATTTGTTCTTTACAGGAAGTCTACTCTATACCAATATCTAACAGTATAAACAGAAAATATGGATCAAACTGTATTCTTTGTACAGATGTATAAAGTGACGTTCCCGACATTATTATTAAAATTCATTGCTTTTTATATCCTATCAATATTCAAATCTATCGTGCTCAACTACTTTAAAAGTCACACGTTTGTCCTTTGGAGGAGTTCAAATACAATACCAATATCTCACGATAGCGATAAAAAAATTAGAACTAATCTGGCAGTGGACATTTAGTTTTATAATTCGGGGAACGATAATTTGACTCGGCTTTTTACTACATTATAAACTGTAAATACAATTATTTTAATAAAGTACAATTGAAGGTATATAACTCAATTTTTCCAGAATTTAGTGTACGAGTTTTTGAAGAATATAAGTGTTCGAATTGCATTAATCACAACTTGAAGATTTGCCCATATTTTCCATTACCTAAAAACTAAGGCCAGAACGCGCAATCTCATAGGCCCCATCACCTAAAACCTAAACCTAGAACGCGCGGCTTCCCAAGCCCTAGCGCCTGAATTCCTTTTTATCCGCGATATATGCCTCCATTCGAACGACAAGTCCATCACGCACCTTGTACTCGTCGGCGAGCCGCTTGAGCTCGCGCCTCAGCTCGATGACCTCGGTCGCGGAGAAGGGCCGCTCCTGCGTCTTGGCCGGGTGTAGCTCGTGCGTCTTCCTAAAGTCGCCTGCGGCGTGCTGCTCGGCTATCCGGACTGCCCGTGTGCTGGCCTTCTTCAGGGCGAGCTTCAGATCCACGGCGTCGAGCTCGTCCTGCTCGTCGGCCTCGGGCAGCGCGCCGTCCAGACGCACCAGCGGCTCCAGCTCCGAGGCTTGGGCACCGTCGCGCCTGTAAAATAAGGACGAAACGTGAACGTGTGCTTTTGGTTTTGATTGGAATAATTTAAGTGTGACTTTTTGAGGTTTGAATGTAGGATGAATAATAACTTACCATATGTGACTTGTTCGACTTAACGCATTACTTTCAAACCGTCTATATTGATGTCGATTTATTTAAAGTGGGAATTAAATTAACAATGAAACTATGGATTCTGAAAGAAAGAGACGTGCTCTTTTTGGGTACAGTCAAATATTCGTAATTTTACGACTAAAATTCAATGTGAAGTGGACGACTAAAATCGAATAATTCTACTTTTAGTAAAAATTTATTTTATATGTTTTCATCGTAAAACATGTTCTCTTCACATTATTTTATGGTGTTTTACAATCCAGACTCTAAATTCAGCCATTAAAAAACATCTAAAATAAGTTATTCCGTTTAAAGAATAGAAAAAATGTAGATTTTATTGTTCGTTGTATTTTGCCTACTTTGGACGGCAGTGCTTCATTTCGATCAAATAAGGCATCAAAATCAAAAGAGTGAGTCCTCCTTTTTTAGAAATCATATTTTTTATTAGTAATTTGAGTAGGTTTGCATGTTCTTTGGGTGAAAACCCAATTGATATTCATATGATGGTTGCTTCGGAAGTAATGGATTCAAAAAATTTGAAAGTTAAAATAAAATTAAAAATTTCATACATTGATTATGACCAACCAAATCTTAAATAATTAGTTATAATTAAATATACATATCGGAATATAAAAAAATTAAAATCATTGCCTTTTCCTCATACAGTAATGCACCATTAGACAAACTCATAAGCAAATATTTCAACGTTTCTAAGAATGCCATTAAATTAAACTGTTAACTCTGGACTCTAGAGACTTGAAATGGCATTTGTTAAGGTATTGAAATATTTGCCTGAAGCATTGCATAATGCATAAATTAATATACGAAAGAAAGAACAATGATAGTCTGGAGTTGCATAATTTGATTTACATATAGGTATATTTAATTATAATCATAACGTTTCAGAGGAAAATTAGTTCTATCGGGAAAAGATGGTTGCCGTTCTACCATACGCGATTTGTTCTACTTAAAGAGGTCAGTCTGGAAAAATAATTTATTTTTATTTTCAAGCTAGATTGTTGACATAAAATGGAAGTTTTTAAGAGAGATAGGAGTCGTTTATCTTTTCTCGTTAATCTATGTAATTCTTGAACACACTCAAATGAAAGTTTTTTAAGAAATTATTAAGAACTAATTGGCTTTAAAACTTTCAGAAATCTTCGGAGTTTTATTCTCTTTAAGATAAGTGGAAAAGAAGTTACAAGATTAAAGAATAACCATACTCTGCAGTATTAACATGGTTTATAATGAGTGAAACCTTATATATAATAAATTAAAAGTTGAGTTAATAAATTTAATTTTTACGAAATAGTACCTTTATTCAAAAACTATTTAACTTATTATTAAGGAAAAGCTATTCTAAAGATACCCTGGAAGATTGAAGCCGATCCGTTCAAAATTGCTTCTGCAATCGTGCACCGAATAATGAAGGCTGATGCTATAATTTTCATTTAAACTTCTTCATTAAGGACGGATCAACGAAAAGAAATAAATGATCTCCTCATCTGAATAGTTTTAAAGCATTTAATGAAGTGAGTATATAATAAGATCAAGAAAAGTTTTAATAATCTAATTTAGGAAGATAAGAATTAATGAAACTTTAAATAATATTTATGTTGTTTTTCTAGATTAACTTGCACCTCTCACAGCATTTGATTTGTATAAGTGCCAAAACAACGCTTCAGTATATTTACTTTTATGAAGCAATAAAAAATTGTTTATATTATTCCAATACTACCTGTAAATTATTAAAGTATACATAAGAAATTAAAAAATATTTATTTTGCAAAAGGGAACATGAGCCCTTCGCTCAAATTTAGATATAAAAGTTAAATATTGACCCTATAATACGTAAATCTGCAAAATTTTACAAGTTTATGGGTGGCAACTATACCTTAAATAGTTATTCTTCGAAGAACTTACAATATAAAATTCACTTTTTTATTGTATTAACTACATAATTACATTTATTATTTATTACGGCAACTTAATAATGTTATATATTGCTGAAATATTTTACAATAAATGTATATTTTCTGTCTTTGAACTGTTGCTCTTAATACTCAACTTTCCAGATTTAACTAAAAAAGTACATAGCTACATAATACTTTCTATTTTAGTATACATTGCTAAAATATATCTAGTAACAGTTACTTGTCCAAATCCAACGAAGTAAACCCAGCCTGTGCCTCTCCGCTCAAAAAATCAGCTCCCCCCCCCCCCCCAAAAAAAATAAAGCTACCAGTATAGAAACTCGCCTGTGATCGATCGCCGGATGCTGGCGCTTCTTGTGTACGGGCGCCGGCGCCGCGGCCATGATCGAGCCCTGCTTCAGCGCGCCCATGCTGATTGATTTCCGCGGCACCTGCTGCTGCTCGCCGCCCTCGTCCTTCCCGTGATGATGATGGCCGTGCACGCCGATCTCGCCGTTCGTCAGCTGCTGCTGCTGCTGCTGCTGCTGTCTACGGGGCCAGGCGAACTGCAGCCTGTACTCGGTGCTGATGCGCGTGATCGCCTTGCTTAGCTGCGAGGCGGGCAGTGTCTTCGTCACCTCCTGTCGAGACATGGGAAGGAGGAAATTGGCTTATTCAAATCGGCTTGGGTTCTTGATGATGGATCGGAGGGGTGATTGGTGTGTTGGCGTGAAACTGACTCGTGCTTGAAGTCAACATTTCGCTCTGATCGGTGTTTCACTGTATTACTGAGAATTCATTGTACCGAGAATAGTTCGTTAACTATCGAGTCAGTAGATTTGATATGCGGTGAAATGAATGTTACTAAAAAGTCTATAAATTCGACTTTAAACATTTTTAGCCTGACGTAACGTTTTTACATTTGAACGCAGATATCCTAATAATTACGGAATTTGATTTCGAATGAAATGCACTTTCCATAATATCTCAAATACATCAATTTATTTGTGTAAAAACTTTCTTATCTCAGTGTGAAGTAGAGGGAAACATTCGAGATGACAAGGAAATGTCATCCAAGTATCTCACATTTTCGATTATATTTATTCTTCAATTGATGCATTCAAAAATACGTGGCGAAAAGAATGAGGTAAAACTACTTGGGCCTCCATTAATAAAGTGAAACTTTGTTACAATTAAGTAACATTTCACTCTAACAGGTTTAGAGTGTATCGAGAAAAGTATTGTTGTCAAAATAACTATTTCCGCTTACTAGGAGAGGTCACACCCTCCGGCGCACGGGTTTTGATCAAACTTTAGGAGGGATATGCTGGTACCCAGAAATGAAGCCCAGTACACATAGTTTTGCCGCGTTGAACTTTGTTAACAAAATATAAGCAACTGTACCTCAAATATGCATTGTTCTAGTCAAAAAAAGTTCCTGAGTGATAACAAAAGTAGGCGAAAAGAGCTTTAATTTAAGCTTTGTTAAAGATGGAGGCTGTAAATGCATGATAATCAACGAATTTGAAATAGTTAAATTACTTCAAATATTCATGCATTTTCAGCCACTATCTTCAATTGTTCATAACTTAGATAATCATATTAAGGTTTTCGTACGTATTATTTGAATAACTTTTCTATTATAAGTAAATGCATAGTACTAACATTTTTTTACTAAAATGATATATATTTGAGGTATAATAGCTTATATCTCGATAGTGAGTGCGTATTCGACAAAACTGCGGGAGCTAAGCTGTATTTCTGGGTACCAGAAAACGCCTCTCAAATTATCATTAAAATCTGTGTCCAAAATGGTGGCTCTCTACTAACTGTGACCTCTCCTAGTTAGTAAATACAAAAATTAGTTTTATTAAAACAATGAATAGATTGATCGCTACGAGCCAAATTATCCTCTTATAGACAATAGAATGATTCAATCTTTCTGAACAGATAGGTATACTGTCTTATTTACAGTATTTACCCACCGCTGAAAATATTGCGTATATTCATATCCAAAAGAGGCACAATTGCAACAAGAAACAATGTATGGAATACAAATGTTCAAATTAAAAGAATTTTTTTAAAATAGAATATACAATAGTCAATGTGTATTTTGGTTCTGGGAGACTCGTCTGTGAGCCATCGCCAATACAATCAGACGAGAAACCCCTATTGTAGATACACAAGATGGTAAAAATTGAGTGGCTTACTATATAGGAGAAATGATAAACTTTACTAGAGGAGACAGAAAACTGGTCCCCATCTAGCGATATTAAATAAAATTCCAAAGATGTTAAGGCATATTTGTGATTCAATGCCAATAGTTTAATTTTGTTTTAATATAAAATGTAACGAGCGACTATTTACTTTCGCACTTCATATCATATTGTCGATGTTTCGACAGTATAATGTAAAGTGTGAAATTTTTATCTTAAAAAATTTTATTCTAAAAAGAAATTAGTTGTATTACATTTTTACTGGATATTTAGTTAAAATTTAGTTAATTCTGCTAAATACTTATCAATGCAGTAACATAAAGAATCGATAGATCTGCATTCAAATATGTATTTTGCTTTTACGCTGAGAAAAATTATCAGCATATAGCAAAAATTATTATTTTTTATACAGTTTATATACGAATAGTAGACAGTTTATATACGACTAGAGATTTCCAAAGAAAATTACAATTTTTAGTACGGTATAGCTATAAATATAGTCACTTTTTACATTTAACAATGGTAGCTTGATTAAAAAGACTTTTTTGGAACAATAGGAGAAAATTTGGAACTCACAATTGCGACTTTCTTCTTTAGCGTCAATATCTCAAGTGACTGTGTATAATACATACTTGTTCACGATTTAAGAGGTCAATTTCTCTGCACTCTCTAAGTTTGGATCAGTAAGACTCACTAAAAAATTAGACTACGCGTTGATTCAGTCATAAAATGTACTTGGTCGTGTACAAGTATTTATAGGTATATATATCGAGATATGAAAAATAATACAAAAAGTATGTTTTCTTAATAAGACCGATTATTATAGAAAAATATTTTTGCAAGTTAAAATAAAGCCTTCAGAATAATTGAAAAGTATAAGGTTCAAATAAGATACTGATAATTTTGTATCTAAAAAGAGTATAATAAACTCAAAATGATACATACTAGATACTGAGTATCTAGAAATAGACACGTGGAAATATATTAATTATTTGTTATTTATAAATAATTAACAAATCGCTCTACCAATGTATGTATAAAGATAGTCGAAGGTCCACTAGATTTTGGTATACGCAGACAAATTAAAATTTTTTTTAACTGATAAATAACAAGTTATTATTACCCTGTTATTACCTTAATGTTATTTTAATTAACCTTGAACCCAGTCTTATCAGTTTGAGGGCTTGTCCGGAATACGACAACAAGAGTTGGATACAACATTACGAGTTGGATATATCATCACCAGCTGAATAATACATCACGAGTAGAATTCGATATCACAAATTAGATAGAGCCAGAAAAATGATGTGCTATAAGCTGAGATACGACGATTCAAGAACAGAGCAACGAAGAACGAACGCTTCGACTCCGTACAAAAGATGAAAAAGGAATCTATGAAAAAGAAATCTATGACTTATATAAAGGTAAGTATCTTTATTATGTTGTATATGGTGGAAATAAAAATGTAAAAGCTAATGTTTACGTAAGCATCATCACGCATGATACATCAAATGTGCCTAAGGTTAGATTCAAAAAATACAAAGGGATTCACTCCGCTCAGAACATCGGCGTCCTCATATTTTAAATGTTTCGGTGGCGATACTCAGAATTGTGAGGTCGGTAAAATGTATTACTTTACGAGTATATGGCTGATTACCTAATTTTTTTTAATAACTAGCTGTTTAAAACGTTAATACGTTTTTTATTACATTACTGCTGTGGGAAATAATAGTGGTTTGAAAAAATATATATTTGATAACTTTTATATAGGTCAATACATTTAATCGACTGAAGAGTTCGCAGACTTGTTGCAGCATATGCCAAAGTAGATAAAATACATAACCTGCAAATGACGAACAACCTGATTAAGACTAGATATCTAACAGGTTTGCGGAAATATTGTACTGCTCGCGATTCTTTTGAACCATGGTTTTTCCCGTGGGCGTGATGGCGAATGCCGGGGAAGAGACTCAAGATGTGTCTAACGCCGAGTCTATATTATGTTCCATGTGCTGTGCGCCGTGTAATGTGTGTCGCATTTCCACTATATCGGAGCTGCGATTAGTTATTTCAGTCATAGTCAACCAATGACAACCCCGTTACAGTAGAAATGCGGCATACGAGACAAATTGATGTGATCAAGAGTGAAAATTTTTTAAAAATTATAGGCAATATTCAGGAGGCGAATTGTTGATCTTCCCCTGAGAATGTTGGCTGAATCATGTGTGGTAGAATAAATAGTGCTCGGTAACTTGAAGCCTAGCCCGCGAGTATGCGCGTGCGGCCTCTGAGGCGCCCACCCTTTTAACGCGACTCTTCCTTAGTGAAAGTAAACTGTTTTTAAGATGAAACTGTCATGTTCTCTTTAGACATGTCTTTAAGCTTCAAAAAGGAAAAGAAAAAATATAAAAAAATTACTTGTCAGTCATTAAAACATACTGAAAACAATGTTTGAAAAGTGGGTAAAATAAAGACAGAAAAGCGCGCCTACTGGCAGGCTAGCGTAGATCAAGGTAGCGGCTATCTAATAATGGATTTTCAAGTCATCATTTAGAATGAAGAGAAAGAGGATATCAAGATTGTAGATATTTGATTGAGAACCTACAAGAAGACGTCGTTCAGTAACATGTTTGCTTGGGGTATCAAAATAGAACAGAGGCGGCAGTTAGCAGAATACCCTAAAGTTGACAAGAGCAAGTTTAAGTTGCGCATTGTTTTTATAAATAACGAGTTCCTATTTTATTATCCATGAACCCAATCTTAACAATATTTATAGTTGTTCCGTTCTGAATTTTGCAAGCATTTACAGATTCGAAGTGGGGAAATTTGGAAAAATACCATCAAAGTTGCTAATTCTAGACACTGAAGCGGAGCCTTGCGAAACGCACAATGTGCACAACCTATCCTAAATGATCCAGTCGGGTGGAAGCACGCTACATAACTTAACTGCTACCGTCAATAGCAGAAAAACACCAGGGTTAGGATCATACTAGGATGTAACAGATACACACAGGAGAAAATAGAAGCATTAAAACTATCTTAACAGTACCAATATCTAAGTTATCACAATGCCCACCATATTTTACAGTGCCTAGACTTTTACTCTACTTCCTACTGCAATCTCCCAGTACGGACTTTTCATACTGATTGCATAAATTCTGCTATGGTCACAAACTTCCTTTGGGTTAAATAGGGTCAACATCATTTAAATTCATGTTTTTCGTTAGCTAAATAACTTTTTTGGTTAAAAAGATATGTCATTTGCGATTATAATCTTTAACTGTGTGAGCATTATCCCATAGGTGCCTTCCATATTACACATCGCTTACGTTCGTAATGATATGGATACTTAGTTTCTTGACGAGACTCCAGGAAGTGTTTTCTGGTGCTTAAAAATAAACTCCAGCACTCGTAATTTATTTCAATGGGCCCTTATTCTCGTGTCATGAGATACTTTACTCCAAATGTCCGTTGTTACGTAAAAAAAGTTTTTATACTTCTGATCATAACTCTGCAGGTTCTTACGATAGAAATATGAAACATAAAAGTAGACGAATAGAGCTTTGATATAACTTTGTTTTGTATAAAAAAATAAATCATGCTGAATCAAAGAAATCACAGAAGTTTAGTTTCTTCGAATATTCATGAATTTTTAGTCACTATCTGCAACTTTTGGTAACATTGGAACAGATTTATATCTTTATACAAAACAATGTTAAATTAAAGCTCTTTCCGTGTACTTTTATGTTCTATTAGGGCATTTACCTATCATACAAACTTGCAGAGCTGTAATCAGAAGTACATGTACCATTTTTCATTAATCCCAATCTGTGCCCCCCCAAGAATTTCCCCCACACATCCCTACGATACTCACTCTAACTTTGTCAGCTACGACGTTGGAGTCGAGGGCATCGATCCCGCCGC
This sequence comes from Gastracanthus pulcherrimus, assembly GCA_949152435.1. NCBI lineage: Eukaryota > Metazoa > Arthropoda > Insecta > Hymenoptera > Pteromalidae > Gastracanthus > Gastracanthus pulcherrimus. Next base: position 36,706,358 of record OX424572.1, read on the forward strand.
CGCCGCCTCCTCCTCCGCCGCCACCGCCACCGATCACGAGGCCGCCTCCGTCCGCCGTGCTGTTGTTGGCCGCCTGGGACGAGATAAATTCGTGCGTGCGGTAAGCGAGCTCCGGGCACTTCTTCCGCCTTGGCAGCGGCGGCTCCAGGCTCGTCCCTGCGCAAAGTGCCAGGCCCAGATAAGTCAAATCCGTTGCTTGCGTCGCTCACGTATGTAAACATTATTTTCACGTATAACGCCTGCGCCTTTATTACGCCAATAATTTTTGGCTCGTATAACTCGTACTTTCGCGACCGTCGTCTCGACAAATATATAGATAGATAAGTATGATAAGCTTATGTAACGTTATTGTAGCTACGCATCATAGCAGTGTCTAACTCGATAAGCTATCAAGCTCTCGAAGCTCGATTTTCAAGACCAAGCAGCGTTCGCTTTTAACGCTTGCATTGTTAATGCCGTTTAATGGAAGTATGTATTGGGCGATTCTGCAACTGTATATTGATTCATTGTTATATTATCGTATTGATTTACCATTTTAACTAACTAAAAGAAAATCATCTTTTGATTTAGAAATTGTCAGGGGATTAATCATGTGAGATTTCTAGATTAACCCTTTGAATGTCATAAAGCTTCAGGAATCAAAGCGTGAAAATAGTGCAAATGATATTGATGTGTTCACGGATCTGTAATACAAAAAAAAAAACCACGAACATGTCAATACCATCTTCACTTTTTTCTCGCGCAGATTCCAGAAGCTTTATAACATTTTAAGGGTTAATCAATACTTAAATGACATAATTTAATCGCGAAAGGACCCCAACAAAGAATATTTATAAATAAATTCTTCAGAATCTTACATGAAAATTAGTATAAAAATGTTGTTTAGTTTACTGATCACAAATAAAAAATTTAATACACATAGCAGATCCAATATACCAACTCTAAAATCTAGTATTTGTTAAGGACTGACATACAGTGGTTTCTCGCTATATTGCCGCCAGTATAACAAGTGGGCAGTATAATTATCAATGAAATAGTACATTTTGACACGAATGCGAAAGTAGATTATTAGCCGCATGTGATGTTTTTCGCTCGAGCGAAACGAGAGTGAAAAATCACATGAGGTAAATAATCTACTTACGCACTAGTTTCGAACCGTATTTTATACCACGAGCGCCGAAAAATCATATCAAAGTTGTGATTTTGACGTTAGAGTAGTATAAAAAATGTTTTCAAGTAGATTTTAAGGAGGTTCAAGCGCCAAAATGTAAATGAAGACAAACAGCTAAAAAAATTGTACTTGTTAACAAAAATGGTAACTATACACTGCTAAAATTTTAAATTATTTAGGAAGTTCATTAACAAGTAAAAATTTTTTGAATTTTTTTTTCGCTTTTTATGAATATATGAATTGTCTGTTAACTACCATATCTTTTCGAAAAATGCTTACACTACTTGAAATTTTTACAGCGACTTCAGAAAACTATTATTTATATTATAAAAAATTGTCAAGTTGTTTACATGATAATTTTGTTGTTTTCAGTATAAAAATATTTTTCTTTTCTTTATACTACCATATCTTTACGAAAAACTTCCTAAAATATTTGAAATTTTTACTATGAGCTTAAAAAACATTTCTTTATATAGTAAAAGATTTTCAAATTTTTCTCTCTATATTACAAAAATTGTTTTTTTTTAATAATTAGTCAAAAATGTATTATTTTTTTTATAAATATGTTTGCAGTACTACCTGTAGGTACAGCATATCATGATTGTATCAGAGATTAGACATTAATCAGCTACGAATTTACCAAAATGTTAATTTTTATCGGATCATGTCTCTCGAACCTCCTTAAGTGAATTAATTATAATCTATCTTGCAAATGAATATTTGAATCAAAGTACGACCATATTCATTCTCTATTTACATTATATATTACAAGTGTCTCTTATTATATTGCCGGCAACATAACATAAAATTCTAAATATAAATTATATAATTAAACTCTTGATGACTGGAAATATATTTTAAAAACGGCCATTTTGTATCGTTCATTTTGAATTTCGTATTTTGAATAACATCCTTGTATGCCAATTTTCATGTTAAGCTCTATAATGGATCTTTGTTGTGTTCCTCAGCAACCTAACTTGGTAAGCTTAACAAAAATAATCTTGACTATGTCAGCCATTATAAGATGACCATATTCTTAATCACGTAATCTATTTAAGTATAATTACCAAATCAATATTAAATAAGCAATAAAAATGTTAAATATTAAGCTTGCTCAAATACTTGATGCAGCATTGCCCAAACATGTATGCATACATATAAATGCACTCGTATGAATACGAATGAACAATTTGAGGCGTTCTCAGGATAAAAAAATGATGAACTCACAAAGGAGTTAAGAGTAAACGCTGCCTGGTCTGCACTCCTCGACCAATAGCGTCGAATCTCGTAGATATATGTGTGTATAAAATGTATGTACATGTCTCAAACCGATGGATCGTGGTGTCTTTATCACATGTGATGATGATGCATGCGTGTGATAAGTGCACGTGTGTGTTTCGTCACGTTTTCTGGTCTCATGATCTTCACTCAATCACTCGTTGTACAGACTGGTGCTGTCTTATTTTCATTTCATTCTCTTTACAAATATTTTGTGGTTTTCACTGTGCAATAAATATAAAATCAAAAAGGGTTCTGATGAAAAAGAGTTGTTAGAACTCTATAGAAATGTGAGAAAATCCTTCAAACTCTGACGAATGTCATACAAAATGTTTTGTCGTTAGGTATTTCGATGGAAGGTGACAAATTTTGACAGAATTTAACATAATCCATACATTCATACGTTCTGAAAGCATTTGCCAGATTTTTGCAAAAGATTACTGATTTTTACATTTGTTAGCAGAACTTGACAAATTTTGGCAGTATCCTCCCTTATCGGTTAAAACTTTATAGTCATCGTTAATTGTGGCAATAATTAAATAACTTCTTTCAAATTCTGTAAAATTATGACAAATTATTTTCAGTAACGGAAAAATGAAAATAAGATTGACCAGCTAAGATGCTTGTTCCGTAAGCGTATATAATTGCACAAGCCATGCATTAGATGCTATTATACCACAGTGTCTCGTGTATATCAACAATAAATCTGCACATTCGCATTCGTTTGCATATATCTCGCGTATAGAAGCGTTCTCGTCACACTGCGACTTACCTATATCGAAAAATTATGGCTTGACCGACAAATATGATTTTTCGCATCACACTCGAAAATTGAAATATATACATAGCTACAGTTCGCACGCGCTAACTACAAGGCTGATAATCGTCAAAGCAATAATTCGAGTATACCTATATATAGAGAGCATGAAGTGAGTATATTTTTGGCGTTTTACCTTGCACCTCGATCGTGTGTGTGAGACCTCGTATTTAAGGAATGCGACTGCAGCTAAAGTTGTATTGTACACATCTTGCATTACAAATAAAAGCTTTACGTATAGATTCTTTTTTATGTTTTCCTAATAAATACTATCTTATATTTATTTATTTTTTAGCACTTTGGCTAAACAATAAATTAATGTAGAACTCTATAAGCAGCCATTTATTCGAAGTGAGTGTATCAGTTGTAAGAAAAATTAGTATAGAAATAAATTTTATTTGATTATTTGTAAAAGTAAAATATTTATAATATTGCAGTATATCTATTTAACTAATTTGGAAAATTAACAAAATAAAAATTTAAACCAGTTGAATCAACATAAATATCTTATACGTACATTGTTTTGTATAGGTTCTCATCATCATGCAAAACAACCAAAATAAGTAAGAGAGTAAGGGTAACCGTAAAAACGGGTTGTGTACAAAACTTATTCGGGTATCCAAAATGATTAGATAGTCTTAAAAAATCGGACTATGTATAAAAAAAGGTCTTGAATTTATCTAGACCCCATAAAAACGTATTATCATCCAGTTGGTGCCCTAAATTTATATGAACCTATACAAATTTAAGGTCTTTATTATATATACAAGCTACACGATTAAGTCCGCAGGTAGTCCAATATACTCTAGTATCCCGAAACAATTAATTGAAATGTACTTTCACTCTATCTAAAATGTTGTTTTAAAGCTTTCTTATAGATAACTCCCGTTTTTTAAGTTTTAAATGACATTTTGAGGTTATGTTCGGTCCGCGCTTTGAAAAAAGACGATCTAGCACATTTTGAAGATAGTTTTAACTTTCATTACACCGCTTTTCTAGCGTGTGAACAAAAAACAATTTTATCTATCTCACTTCATGAACCTGAAAATATTATTCTTATGTGGGTAATCCCAAAAAGAATTGGTAGACCGTTTTTTCGGGTTCCCGCACACTTCATAAAAAAGCTTAGCTCATTCCTAAAAAAAATTATTGATAAATCGTGCACGAGAAAGTAAAAAGGATGTGCATACTTTACAGAAGAAAAAAGTTGAAAATAAAAGTAGCGTCATGCGCAAACTACTGATAACTAAAAAAAATGCGCGTACAGAATCAATATATATTTTGTTTGTGTAATGTTAAAGGAAAAAGTATATATCGACATAAGTCACGAATCGCACACTATATATACTTTTGTCGACAACCGTATTATACTCTAAATGAGATGGAGTGAATAGTCGACTGCACTTTTCACTTTTAAAAATGCGAGACGTTACTCTAAAACATTTAGTACGGGGATGTTACGTCAATTAGAAATTTAAATATCCAGTCTTAAATCTTGTTGACTAAATGATAATAATTAGTTGTAATATTATATATAAAGACCAAATGATATAAAATTAAGACATCATTGCCATTCCTTATAAAATAATAATTCATCGCCTTTACTAAAGCCATTTAGATAATTATTTCTAGGCTAGACTTTCGTGACTTTGTTCGAATAGCATTCGTCGAAATACTGAAATATCTGCTTAAAACTTTGTACTTTGTAAAGATAAGTACTTAATAAAAGGCAATGATGAATTGTTTTTGCATAATTCAGTATGTATATTTAACTACAATCTATAGTAATTTTTCGATCCGTACGATTTTCGAAGGAAAATTTAAATGTTAAATTCACTTTGACACCACTTATGGTGCGTTTACATGGTGCGTAAAAGACTTAAAAATTGCAAAATAATGAAAGTAGGAAATTTAGATCATTATATTATTATAATTATTGTGATGATATTTACGAATAGTTAATTGCAATGTTTATAAATCAATTCAATTAAAATTTCTCGCTATGTTTATCGTACAATTCTTAAGACATTAAGATATTATGTAAATGCACCCTTAGATAGTAGAATTGTTAAACTTATCCTACTAATTAAAAATCTCGCAAGAGTATTAAGGATTCATTTCGAAGGTATACAGTTTCCCGATAAAAATTAAATTGTTAATAAAAGGAAAGAATAATGTATGTAGTAGTTTATTGAATGAATTGTTGAAGGAAGCTTATAAAAATAAAACTCTTCAATTATACAGAGTCAAAATAGAAAACAAAAGTATCATTAAAAATGTAATAATAAATAAATGAATAAATAAATGCTCAGTAGTGTTTTCTTATTTTTCAGCTATGGGAGAGCTGAGCTGTCGCTCTGTTAATTGTCCTTACCTTCGTTGTTCTCATCCTCGGTGGACTTGGCTGACTGTAGCTTCGCGCCCGTGTCTTTCGCTGGAAAAAAAATTGTTCGCAGCTTCGGCTCGTGCCCTCAGAACTCTCTTATTTGTTTTTGTTGTAAATAAAAAATAAGATCTCACACATGTCTCATAATATCTCATTTGCTAAAATCAGCTGCTGCGCGCGAGCTCTATTACAGATAATTACACCTAAATCTAAGAGAGCGTCAGCTAGATATATGTATATATAGTCCTCCGTCGCAGTAGCCTCTAACTCCGCGATCGACACATTGATCGATTCTTGAATAGCAACAGAAACCAAAAAGACTAAAAAAGAAAAGAAAATGAAAATAAAAATCAATAACGGAAAGCGAAGATTTATACTATGTTTTCGAAAATAGGAATGAGACATGGTATGTCAAATAGTGTAAAAACTATTTGTACTATAAAACTATGTTAACGTGTAACTAGTATGTCATTTTCTTGACAATTGATTAAATCGAAACATAATTGATACCTATTATTTTAATACTGTACATTTACATCATAGATAAAGAAAAAAGTTAACGTTATTCTATTGAGTATACAACGAATCTTTTTTCTCTTCAAATTTCCCAATCAAATTAATATGATTGTGTAATATTATTTACTTTATTGCATCAGCAATATTTAATAAGTTAGTTATATGATTTCATACAGCATTTCAATTCTGGTTAGAAAAATTATATTCTAAAAAAAATTCTATTCATAAAATACTGACTTACAAAAAAAACTATTTCACTTTCGAGTATAATTATAATAATATTTAAATTTAAAAAATGATAAAAATCATGTCTCATGCCTAAATATTGCATAAAATGAAATGATAATAAAATGGAAATTATAAAGAGAAATCATATATATAAATAAGGCCTAGTTTTGTAACGTTGACTTTCATCTAAATGGCTTTTTCTTATAATTATATATCGTACTCTAATCTAAGCTCATGTTATAATATAAGAATGATGTGTATGTGTTGAAAAATAAGTTGTACAGAAAAATGTATATGTAAACGATAAGTTTATTCAGGAGACACCTCATCTACTACTATAGGTCTTAATTTATAATCGTCAAAAAAAACATAAAAAAATGAAAAACAAAATGAATATATAATGGCAGTGTGAACAGGAAGTATATAAACAATATGCAAAAAAAAGACAATGACGAGTGTGAGAGAACGCGTGTCTGTGTGGTAGTAGAGTGTGAGTGAGACACAAAAGACAACATTTATATATATTTTAAGTATAGTATAACGGATGAAAAAAAATACTCGCGTTCTTTTGATATATACCAGATTCGCTCGTTTTTGCAATACAGGAAAAGTATGATCAAAATTATTTATGTACGTTATAATCAATACAATTGAAATGTACATGTTAAATTTACTTTGAAATGCAAATAACTAAAATGACTATGAGGAGTCATCGCTTATCGATTGACGCTACTTCCAATTATCATATTTATTCACGTATAATACTATGAATTAAATAGATATTAAAAACATTCTTGCTACAGCTAAAGAGAGACAGAGAGGAAAAGATGAGAGAATGAACAAGAGAAAGAGAAACTGGATAGAATGGTCCGATCGATGGACGATGACGATGTGCTACCAATGAAAAAAAAACAAAAAGAAAATCGCGAAGATGTACTGTACTTTTCAAGCAGCTGTGGACAAGTATCTAACAGATAAGTTTATCTAGATACAAATCTAGATAAAAAAGGATCGTTTTACAAATATATATGTATAGCATAAGGACACTTAGATTTAGCTAAAATAAAGATCTAGGTACAATTTAAAACTGAAAGATAAATGTTTAGCTTATGCTATATGTATCTACATACATGTTCATCTAGATAATGCATTGCATAGATAAATTATAAAAATATTAAAATAAGAATTCATTTATTAAAACATAATGTTACCTTTTTTATCTAGATAACGTGTTATTGAGAAAAAATATTGCGTAATTTTTTTCGACATCTGAATTAGATAATTTATCTAGATTATATATTTCCAGTATAATGGTATATTGTCGAAGCTCGTCAGTGAATATAGTAGGACCTTGCATTATCGGCATCATATTTGCTGGAAATTAATCATAAGGATGATGCCCCACGTTGGGCGCCATTTAACAGTTATAGTTACCTGAAGACTAATGAAAAATACAGCTGAGATCGGGAATTGAGTTTGTGCTACCTATACGACAATCAAGTACATAAACCACGTGGTTACTACCGCATTTTCTCGGCATCGTCCTTATGATTGATCACCGGCAAAGATGATTCTGATAATTCAGGGACCTAGTATATGCATCGGCGTGCTTCAGTAACACACATCATTATACATAGATGCTTTGATATCTAGATAAATGATCTTTTATATAAAATTACTCAAAAAGTGTTAAACGTAAGCAAAAATCGTCAGCAAATATTTTTAAACTCTTTAGATATTTTTCTAAAAAGGATAATATCATCTAAAACCTCATTATCTTTCGTCTTTACCTTTTTTCAAGAATAACCGTTTTGTCCATGCCTGTTTGTAAACGAGTACAGAATTTAGGTATACAGAGAATGAGCGAGAGAGAAAAAAGAGGAGAATGTATATATTTTTATTATATATGTATAGCCCAAAAAAGAGCGGACCGACGGCGTGTGCACAGTCGGCTGCAGATTGGCTGATTAGAGTCGACTTACTCGGCGGTGCTTGTGGCGCCCGTCGCACTACGGTGTGCTCCTGATTCGGCCCCGTGTACTCGTGCCATGTGTACGTGCTCCTGTACTCGGAGTGGAGCTGAAACAGACAAAGAACACGGAATCATCAGTCGTTAGTGCGCCTGGGCTTCTTTTTCGTGCAAAAAAGAGCTGTGTAAATCACGCCTCTTTTGCTTCCTCGTAGACTAAAGTTTGTGATAGTTTCAAAAGTTTTGCTATAGACATTATAGAAACACGATTGGAGACCTAATCTAAATACGCTATTTTTAGAAAATCTGTCTATGCGACTCTGTGCGTGGGTGGAACAGTATGTCACGAGGACGGTTGAACCAAATGGAATGCTCTAGGGCTTATTGTGATTTGAAGTTGCTGATCAGAATCCACAGGTTCTTAAAAAATGTATGTGTGTGTAATTAAATTTAATAGACACCATAACTTTTGAACGTATTCGTATTGCTTACTGAAACTTTGCAGATACACCCGAGGGCAAAACTATCTTTCCGAACGTAGCAGTTAATGACCGTCAAAACTACATAGTTTATAGTGTAAGCTGCTTATGCCATAGACTAAGCTACTTACTCCATGGACTATGTGCGTTTTGAAGGTCATTAACAGGCATGTTTAAAGAGATAGTTTTGCCCTTGAGTGTACTACAGTTACGACCTAACATAGAGCTGATTAAATATTGGGTCCAGTTGGTTAACATTCAATACGTATATACTTTTTCACCACACTGCGCGTAAAGTGCTGACTGTACGCCCTCTCAGCAGGCCGTACAGTACCGCATGGACTGCCTAGGGAATAAAGTGACTTACGCATGCGCGATGCGCCATTTTCCGCTCTCGACTGCGTCTCGAGCGGTAAAACAGCGCGTCGCGCGTACACAAGTCACTTTACTTCTAGGCAGAGCATGGGGTACTGTACGGCCTGCTGAGATGCGTACAGTCATTTCTTTACGGAGGTGTGGTGAAAAGTAGTATACGCACCTCTGGAGTACAGTAGGCAAGCATGCACTGTGTGAAATGCCGACCTCGCTTCGCTCGGTCGGCAACGTCACACAGTGCGAACATTGCCCACTTTACTCCCTTGATGCATAATGTACTATTAAAAATCAAGTGCTTTTAAAATTTTATAAAATCGAATAAAATTATTCTGTTATAAATAATTAACGTATTTAAATACGTCAAAAGTATACATATATTCGTAAAGTAGACGTAATTTCCTTTTAATTTATATATCTTCTAACAATTACTTTAAAGTAATTTTCGAGAATGAAATACTATATTTAATTATGAATATATATAATAGAGAACAGACATGATTATTTAAATAATTTTTAAATGAAACTTGAGGTTGAATTATACACAAAAGTGAAAAAAATACATCTTTTAGGCCCATATTTCATGAGTAGCAATTTTTTGAAAATTGTGTTTGCTACGTAAGAATTCAAACGCTGTATAAGGTCACGTTATGAAGAAAAACAATATGGCGGCCCAGATCTACCGAATTTGTCTATAGATATCTACACACACCGGAAAGTGATTCTTTTTCTAACGTGATGGGGAGGAAGTTAGTGTTACCTAACGCCAATTCACCAAGCGAAGTTCACGTTTCTATGGGGGTTTCCCATCTTAACCATCTTAACCCATTTCTTCCCAAGCGGCCATTTTATAGTCGATTGGTTTTTTGCCTAAAACCGCCATTTTGAAATTCTCCAACGGAAATTTCAAAATTCTGACTTCAGAATCGGAAACAGCGGACAATTTTACTTCAGAAAAGTGCTATTGGTTATTATTTTTTTTTTTTTCGACAATTTTTTAGGCAAAAAACCAATTGACTATAAAATGGCCGCTTGGGAAGAAATGGGTTAAGTAAATTAATTCAATTTTTAGAGGTTAGCCAGGTCAGCTGTGTCGCGAGTCGCGAAAACTCCACAGATTAAGATAGGAACCCCCCATCGAAACGTGAACTTCGCTTGGTGAAGTGGCGGTAGATGACCGTAGCTTCCGCTTCGTCACGTTCGGAAAAGAATCACTTTACGGTGGGTATATATATAGATATATATTCTTGTGCGACGGGTTTGTGGATAATGGGAGCGGTAGGTGGATTATACTAAAACGTAGAAGCATTAAATCATCAACAAAACTCATGTCTAATATATTTATTAATAATTTTCTATTGAAAGAAAAAAAATAGTTATATTTTTGATATCATGTTTGTCCCCTATTACGAAAAATAAATATATCGTCTTAAAATATGTTATTTTAATTTGATTTACGTATCTAACAATTGAGTGGGCGAACAAAATCGGATAATATCACTTCTTTTAATTTGGAGAAAATTAAAAGAAACAGTAGTCTTTTTATAATACATAGTTTAAATCGAATAAAACATTTTAGATACATTTTTAATAGCTGAATGCAAAAGGAATAATGATTACGATACCAAAAACTCATAAAATTAATTTTTTCCACAGTAGAATTATCCGGTTTTATTCACCCACTCCTCATTCACTATAAAGCAAGTTTGAAAAAGATATACGATTTGAAACAATTTTAATTGTTTAATTCTTTAGAGTTCTTTGAGAAAGAAATCTGATGAAGCAATTAGTGGTAGTTTTTTGTAGTGAATAATTGGTGTAAAATTAAAGCCCTCAATCTGCAAATTTGCAGAGAGCGAGCTTATTCATGTAGACAAAGTTTTTCGCGCAGCTCATTTCTTTGATAAACGCAGTTATTCGAGGTAAAGTATATTTGAAATCCATTTTAACCATATAATTCTAAAGCCGTTGAAGCGATCGAGCTACAGTTTAGTGAGACCTTACTTTTTCGTGTAAAAATTCGTTGTTTTAATTCAAAGATATTTGAGGTCAAGTATTTTTATAACCCGTCTTTTATGTTTCAACGCTATATAATTCGAAAGGATTTGATCAGTTCCGCTGGAATTTATTAATAAGGTATAATTTTAGTTGTAATATATTATTATGTAAATAATATACAATATAAAATATTATGCAACGCATATGTCAATATTTTTCGAAAAAATGCAGATCTGTATGCAGTTTAAATCTAAAAATAGGAACGATTGTTTGTAAGGTTGCGGAAGCTTACTGTCAATCAATTAGCAGCGGTTTTCTAAATTATATATAAAACAGGAAACTGAGGATTATTTTTTATATCGGAAAGTCTATATTATTTTCTGGTGTGACCTGATGTCGACTCGCACATGCGTTCGCTGAAGTATTTTTTATATTTTTATTTTGGTTTAGTGCTTATGACACTGCGATAAATCGATTACATTCGCATCAACGATTTCAGCTATCGAGTTTAAATAAAAGAAAATTTCGTACGAGAAAGCAAACATTGAAAAAGAATTCTTACTTTTACGTTTAAAACATCTGTATTTCCTAAAAAACGATAAATTTGTGTAAATTAATAATACACTTAATGAACTAACAGAAGTTATTATCAAGTTCTATAAACAGTTTTGTTGTACTTTGTCGTATCCACTATAACTAGACAAAATTTCATAAATTTTGCACACTAAGCTTTGGTAAAAGAATGCTTATTGATTACCGCGTATATAAACTGGGCCATTTATTATCGCGACGAAACCATACAAATAGACAAATGAAGGCCTCGCCGTTTACATTTAATATGTAACGATAGTAAAATGTTGCTTTATTAGTATTTTGACCTACTTTGTGATATAAAAGTTCGAAAATAGATATTGATTTTCTTTTTGAATGCCTAAAAATGGGTCACTATCAGGAATAGTCTCAATAAACCTGAATATGTTTTATTTTTTTAAACGTTAATATTTATAATTGAGAAAGAGCGCAAAGAAGAATGCCGATATGATTTAAGTATGAAATTCAGAATTTAGGGGTATATAAAAAGATTCAATTAAAAAAATGACCTATTTACTAGAAGATAAAATTAAAAGCAATGAATTTATAATTTATGTATTACTAAGCTCGTCCTAAATCTACGTCCATTTATTTAGTATGAAGCAAAATGCTAACAGACTTTTCTTGAGCTTTCCCTGTTAATTAACGCGGGTCATTTTTTGTGTATTTAAGGAGCGTCAGGCTATACCTATTTTCTATTTGGGAACAAATCTATAACAATAATTTTTGTTTTATGGAATTATCTAATTTGACAAAATGTACAATAAAATTTCAAAATAAATAAAATTATTCATTTTTCGTCAGACGCTGCTAATTTAATGTTTTTTACGTTGTTAATGATAGTATATTGGATTCATACACATACCCTAACAGCTAAATTTTTTATACAAAGAGAAACCTTCTTTATTTTTCAATTGGTAGTCCCTTAATAAAAATCTTTAGATAATGATTACTTTTATATCTAAAAATAATCACACTTTTCTGTTGGAGTCATAAATCGATAGAGAATCTAAGCCGATTTACACCCCTCATTTAAGTTTTTAAGCTAAGCTTAATTTACATCATTCCCGCTATGTTGAAACCTCGAGCTTTGCCACAAAGTTCATGAAAATTTCATTTCGCACAATAAAAATCCTGACTGGAAAGCTTTGTGAGCCTTTGATAACTGAAGTCACGAGTTTGATTGAGGGTGCCAATCAAGTTAAATTTAGAAAATCAATTTAAATATTCAAACTTTATAATTAAATTTTTGAAAAATATGTTGGAGCTCATTATCTCCATACAATTAAGAAAGCAATTTTTTATGAATCGGTTTAAAACTATCAATAAATTTTTAAAACATGATTATTCATGGAATGACTGCAGCCACAAATAGAAAAGTTAGGATTGATGAGAATAGGTCAGAAATTTGTACTATATATGAATAAAAGATTAACCTATAAACCTATTTTTAAATTGTTACCTTTTATTAAAAGAATAATCTCGTCTTGGAGATTTCCTGAAAGTTTAAAGTCTATTCATGAATAATTACTCTTGAATCGCGTGATACGTTGAACGACAGTAGTAAAATCTTATTTCTCCTCTTCAAAGAATTATGACGCACTAAAAATAAAATTATAACTAATACCTCTGAAAATTATTCAAAACACCTATCTTGTATAAAAAAAAGAAGAATCGGACTACCAATACCATAAAGAAACTTTTCAGTCGAGCTTCGATTTGAATATTCACGTTGACTACCTAAAACACAGCAAATATGCACATTAGATCGCGTAAATTATAAGACAACCGGTAATTTCGGCAAGTCGTACTACACTCTCAGCACGGAAAATCGATCGTCTTCTGCGCCGCTTCTTCCCGGCGGAGCCTCGGCATTATACACACATGCAAAAGTCCGTGAGCGGCGAATTTCGGCGGAATCGATCGAAAAATTTGTATCGAAGCCCTATATAGGCGCGTGCACTTTGTCACGTTGTGCCGAACTTTGGCCGAGGCTTATCGGCGAAATTCAATCGCCCTAGGAGACAAGTCTATTTGATTTCACGCTGCTCTGCCAAAACATACTGGCGTGTGCGCGCGCTTTCGGAAAACTTTTCCGCGAGTTTAAATTGTGCTTAAGATCTCGAGTTTTATGCTTGGACGTGGAAGAGCACCGGGATGGGAATTTATTTGATTTTCATTTGACGTGGATTTAGCTATTGGGAGCTGTGTAAGGAAAGATCTTAGGTTCTTGTTAGCGTCGTAATTGTGGAGTAGTCCGTTGATAACAGATATTTTTCTATTTCAAAGGGCCACAGACAAATTTAAGACATTTTTAAGGTAAAACTCTTGTTTTTCGACCAAGATATAAAAAGAAAATTTATTAATTTTTCTTAATCTTTATTTTATGTTTTACCAAAATTATATGCGTCTAAGTAAAACAATTCAACTTGAAATTCAAGTATATGGTTGACGTATAAACTTTACTTTTTGTAACACAAGCACGATTTTCTTGTTTCTCATACTGGAAAAACAGGACTAAAGTGACCGTTTTCCGACCAGCGGGCGAAAAAACGCGGAGCGAGCGATAAGAACTGCAGAGCGAGCAAACATCATGTAAAATTTAGAGGTTCTATTTTAATAAGCTCGTGGTTGCTGTATCGAAAAACAGTCACTTCAGTCTCATCTTCCAGGCACGAAAAATATTAAAATCGAAACATGTGTTACAAAAAATATGGTGTGCACCAAGGGCTAGTGGACTTATTTGACCTCGTGCGTTTGGAGTACTCATCTCTGGCTCGAGATACACACTCGCATTCGACTCGTACTGCAAACTCCACAATCGGTCTAAAAAAGACCATCTTACGCCCTTGGTACACAATATACTATTTTTAAATAAAACTAATAATTAATACAAATTAAAACAAATTGTGTTATAAAATAAAAGAAATTTACTGAAATGGCTTGAAATTAGATATAAATTACTTTTATGTTTCATTGATAGGAAAAATATTTGAAGTTGATAGGTCAATATAGCAGAATTTTTTTATAACACCAGAAAAATGCCTTGTCTCCCTCAGAATAGAAAATATCATCCAGATGATATTTTATAATTATTATACATGCTTATAAGGGATGATATTTTATAATTATTTTACATGCTTATAAGGGCTCAGACAAATGTAAGGGTTCTGCCACTAATATAACCTGCAAAATTACAATGTACAAACAATAACAAATTATGACCAACAGAATTTAATGATAAATTGCTTATTTTAAACTTTTCGTACCTAAAAAATTTATAAACCAGGTCAATTGAAGTTCTGAAGAACTCATTTATCTTCACATACAGGATGGTGGTACATTCATGAACTATGTAGCCCAATTTTTTGTCACAATATACTTTCTACACGCGGTTTTGAGAGCAATTTTTATCGAAATGACTTGAAACTTTCAAGACACATTCATCACATGTTTCTTCTCTATACAAGTGAAGAAAATACAGTAAATATTACAAAGAATCAATTGTAGTCCATCACATGTAACAAAAAGAATTTTAAACTAATATGTTGCATGATAAAAAAATTGACAATTTCGACTTTTTGAAAATCAATCCGTAAGGAATTGTCAAAAACTCCATAGTAAGTGAATTTTGGTAAAAGAACTTTAGTCTTTAGGTCTTAATAATTCATGTTTGTACCATCGGCCTGTATATGGATACATAATTTTCACAAGACTGAAATTGACATCGTTTCAACGTTTTTTTATGCAAGAAAAGATTAAAATACGAAAGATATCTTTATAATAAGTCATAGTTTAATTGTTATTATACTTTTTTCCAAATTAATAGTGGCAGGGACGTCTTAAATATGTTCGACCTGTATCTTCCAGGTACCCGAAATCCCTTAATTTAATCCTAGCTTTACCAAGGGGAGGGCAACTCAGGGATTCCAAGGATAAACCTTTATAAATTCAACAATTGTTTAGGTTTTTCAATAAAACATGGTATACAAGAGTTTTAAGGATCTCTGAATATTAATATGTAGTCGAAATTTCAAAATTTCAAAATGGCGGTAACAAATCCGCCACTTAGGGCCCATCATTTTACATTTTTAAAATTTAGACAATGGAGTCGGAGTCCGCAACCCTCACAACCCTTCTATACAACATTCTTATTGAACAATCTAAAAAATTATTAAATTTATAAAGGCCTATGCCTGAGTAAATTAAGGTGCAAAAGTTGGTTTGGTGAAGCTACGGTTAATCGAACGTTTTAACCTTTAAATGAACTTTTCAATAAACTATACGTTTGCGTACATCGATTCTCTCTTTAGATTCTCAATCAGAATCCATCTACAATTTCTGTCTTATTCTTAGCTAACGGATATATCCGAAATCGATACTCTGCATTGATCGTTAATTTTTCACTAGGGTCATTGTCATTGACAAGCCTACATAACCTTAAAAAATTCTCAAACCTCCCACAAAGCCTTCGCCCCTCTCCAGCAAACCTTCAAGATACCGAAGCTCAAAGAAGCTCTCCCACTCGACAACAACTTCATCCCCGAAGGCTACCTAGAAAAAAGAATCGCACTGCACCTTATGCACAGTCCGATAAGACACATACACACACAAACCCTCCTCATAAAAATACCCTCTCTCAAATCCATACCATTATCACTCTACAATCTACAGTCCATCCGCAAATCACCACACAGCGTGCAGGTGCAAGAATACACACCGGAGCCAAGTCAATTAAAATTTTACTGCTCCTCTATCCTTCACTCTCTCTCACTCTCCCCCTCTATCTCACTGTACACAGCCGAGAGAATCGATCGCGCCGCGTATCCTTGGGAGTGGGAAAAAGGACGTGGCTGGGGCCGAGCGAGCGAGCGAGTGGTATGAGTCAACGTACTACGCTGGCCGAGGCGGCGGCGGCAGGCGGCGAGCAAAGAGAAGTAAAGTGGCGCAATGCCGCAACTCGCACGGCTCGCAGCATGCGCAAGTCTGCCGCCGATCGTCTGTTATGGCTCGACGCGGGATTACCGGCAGTGAATTGCATCAGCGCAGGAAGCGAGGCCCTGTCGGGGATGGCGGGACGCTGATAAGGTTGAGGAGCCTCGATGCTGAAGGAGTTGAAGTTTTAATGGGAATGGCATTGGTAAGTGAAAAATTGTCATGTGATGTCTCACGCGAGGATATGAAACATAGAGACGACTGTGAGTGTTCGCAGGCTAATTGGTTCGTAGCCATTTTCTGAGATTTCACGTAAACAGTCGCGTGATATCTCATTGTGAAATCGTAACGGGAGATTCCGAAATGACAATTGCGGTGTCAAAATTTTAGATTGGGATTTGTGTGCGAACCACCTTAAACAGAAACTTTCCGAAAATTCATATACAAACATCACGTAAAAAGTCACGTGATATCTTATGTCAAATTCGCACGTGAAATGTTACATGATATTTAATAAAAGATTATGATACAGAAAATCAGGTGTCAAAATTTACGAGAAAATTTAATAGATGCTTTCTGAGAATTCATGTAAAGTCACGTGAAAAGTCACGTGACATTTCATGATTAATTCGCACTTGAAAGCTCACATGAAATTTCACGAGAGATTATGAAACGGAAAAAATCCGTGTCAAAATTTGCCAGAGAATTCAATAGAATATTTACGAAAATTCATGTAAATAGTTATAGAAAATCACACGTATGAATCTATTTCAGAGTAAAAAAGAACAAATTTGTTTAGCATTCATTGTAAATAGTCACTGCAAGAATTCGACATGTAAATGTAGCACTTTGTATGACATTTTACATGAATTTTTAGAAACGAAAACTACATGTACAAATTTGCATGAAAATATGATTTCACAATTTATAAAAACTTACAAAAATTTGATGTAAAAGCCACATAAAATGTCACGTGAGATTTCATATTAAAGAGATACGCGAATTCTTATGTACATTCATAAAAAAATTTTTCAAATCACATAGATCAATAGATTTTGCCGCAAACTTTCACAAATGATTTTTTTTAATATAATCTCACGTGAGATGTCACTTATGTGATTTGTTTGTGTCGCAATGCCGCGACCTCCTACAGTTTCAGTCGCGCTTACACGCGCAACCCTTTTTGTCTATTACATTTCAACAAGATTACTACTGCTGTTGTTTCTGCTGCTGGGACGAATTGCATCAGCAAAAAGGAATGAGAAACTGGGAAGTAACGATTTTGCCCTTTTTTGAATTACGATGCATTTCTATGTTTATCCCGTATTTTATTTTGGTACTTCAGAAAGTTTAAATAAAATACATATTCACGCTGACCAAAAATTACGTGGTAGCTTTAGGATTATGAAAGAAACATCATGCAAGAAAATTTTCGGAAAAATTCATTATACAATTCACAGAATCTTTTGTAAATTGCATAAAATGTCACGTAAAATGTCACGTAAAATGTCACGTTCTACCATAACAAATCGTCATGTTGTATTTAACGTGACCCCTCATGTGCGACTACGAAACAGTAAATCACATCTGAATATTTGCCGTAAAATCCATAGAAAGTTTGTGATCATTCATGCAAAATCATGTAAAAAGTCTCATGGTATCTGATTACATTTTCACGTGATCTCTCGCATTCAAACTGTCACGTGAGATTTCCAATGATATTACATCAAATAATCTTACCGAAAATTGAATATGAAAATTCTCCGGAAATATTCATTTTACAGTTAATATAAAATTTATGAAAATTCGTGTAAAAAACAACAAATGTCTAAGTCACAATAATTTATTTCAAATTATGGCATTGTAATATTTGTATATAGATATATCAGAATTGCTGAATTCGTTAATTTTATGGGTAGCCCCCCTGTTTATGTAAGTTACAAGCTGCAACCGTACGTATACATATATCAACGCATTTATACCGCAGTAGTATAGTTAACTGCACCTGTATCTTGCGGCTCACTTATTCGCCCTATAGCCAATTCCGTCTTAGATCACGCGACGCCGGCACCGCCGCCGTCGCTTTCGGCCCAAAAGTTACGCCAATGCGACGTGATTCTCGGCACTACTTAATTTTCCTGTATTTTTGCTCTGCACGTAGTTTCTATCCTCGTTCCAATTGTATCAAATAGCAGTAATTGCTTTTATTTCAGTTTTAATGAAAAATAAAGCATTTGTACATCGATTTCTTAAACTAAAATTTGCAAATTTTTGTCTTTCATTAGTATTTTGTAAAAAATCACATATTAATATTTATTACAGAAACTATTTGATAGTTCATAGGAAATTCTTGAAATTCTATGTAGAATGTCATATAAATGTCTACGTGACATGTTATGTCAAATTTTCATGTGAAATGTCCCGTAACTTTTTAGCAGAATCTCAAAAGAATTTTTATGATGAATTTTAATATTTTGCTACAAATGCGTACTCTTAATTTTTTTATTCACAATTACACATGAAATTTTTCGTTATATCTCACGCGATTCTTTTTTAGTAGACTAGTCAATACTCAATTTACCGTAAACGACCGGTAAACAGCAATATGAAATTCACAAAAATTGATGATCTCACAATAATTGTAATGTGATAGGTTACGTAATTCTTTTTCATACACGGAGAGAATTTTCTAATAAAAATTATGACGAAATTCGCAGTAAAAATTACCGTGAATGACTATAAAGCTGGGACACTCTAACTTTACGGCAGTTTTTATTGATATTTTCGATAAATTTGACCGTACTGAAGGGTAAAATTTGCCTGCCGCAGAGTAAAAGTTCCCTGTACGAATCTTAGAAAAAAACAAAATTTGTGGTAAAATTTGTACGAAATATTTTTTAAAAATCTGGATTTTCTTCCAATTGTTGTAGCAGTATCATTAATACTTAAATAAGTAGTACATTATACACATTTATATTTGAGTTAACCTAAAATGTGTACACGCTTAGTTGTTTCCTTTATCAGATGTCTTCTTTTCTCAAATCAGGCAAATTTTACCATTCAGTGCGGTAAAATTTATAGTCTGTGCAGTAAAATTTGTAGTCAATGAGGTAAAGTTTTTAGTAAATTATCAGTAAAAAGTGCCAGAAAGTAGGACTATCCCAGCTTTATAGTCATTTACGGTAATTTTTACCCTGAATTTCGTTATAATTTTTATTAGAAAATTCTCCCTGTGTACCAATTAATACTTAACCTACTGTAAACCACCGATAAGATGCAATAAAAAACTCTTAAAAATGTTTTATGATGAACTGCCGAATAGATTTTGTCGCAAACTCTTACATTTAATTTTTATTACTCAAAGTCTTATACCTATGATATGTCACGTGATATCTCACTTTTCTTTTCAGTACTGAAACCATCAATAAACCGCAATGTAAAATTCTCAAAAATTTGATAATGAATAGATTTCATAACTAATTTCTATACCTGATTTGTATACTTACAAACTTATATGAAATATCACATAACATCGCACATGATTTTTGTTCAATACACTAGTCAATACTCGATCTGTACAAAATCATCCATAATCCACGCTACATCAGAAACATTTTAAAAGTCAATCGCGATAAAGTATGATCCGACTGGTTGGCCGAATATAAGAAATTCCCCGAGAACGAAGCGGAAAAAGGAAGACGAGAAAGAAGTAGAAGACGAAGACCGACGTCAATCGATACCAAGGGCCATTTTCCCTTTGGCAAGCGCGTGTACTCTCCTTCCCACTCTGTGTATACATATATACACACGTTCATCTCTCTCTCTCTATATATATGTGTGTGTGTGTGTGTGTAATCTCTCGCTCTTCTTTATAACCGGCCAGAAAAGATTTTTCCGGCGACGCGCTGCCGGAAGTGGAGCGAGCGACACGCGCCGATACGTACACCAGTCGCGACATCACTCCCCCACAGACATACACACTCTATCTGTGACTATCGACAAACCAATATGCGCGCACGCGAGCAGTCAGACGACGTCTCATTCTCGATTCTGCTCCACTGAGTGTGTGTGTATATATATATATATATATATATATATATATATATATATAGAGCGCGAGAGAAAAAAAAATATGTTTGCGATCCGACGGCGCGGAGAGTCATCGAAAATTTATGTGAGAAGTGCAGAGTGGAGAAGCTAAAGGCTTTTAAAATGGCTAGTGTACTGGAGACGTCGCGTCTACTTTGCCGTCCGGTTTTTTGCGACTCCAGGGAGTTAGTGGATATTTTCTCCCAGTGTGACTCAACTGACAGATTTAGTATAAAACAGTCAAATGTTGCAAAAAGTCGTCTATTAGTTCTCTTTTCTTACAATCTATGTTTTTCGTTTTCATAGGTTTAAATGGCAGTTTAAAAAGTCAAACCTGAATATCTTGAAATTTCAAGAAATGGACTCAAGGCGTGTTTCCGATTCACCACACTCCCGCACACACATACATATATGTGGTCGTAAGAACAAAGGACACATGTCACTCGAGTTTATAAAGGACTTAACCGACTTTTTCTTTTTTCCAAGTTGATTTTTACATAAAGAAAACGAAATTCGTGGAACTTTAAACTTTCTGAAAAGTTTCACAGAACATGAGAAGATGCTACAGTAATCTAAAAAAAAAGATTCGGTATTCTAAAAAAGATACCTCGGTAATCGAAAACAAATGTTTCGGTAATCTAAAAGAGATGCTTCGGCAATCTATAAACGATACTTCGGTATTCTAAAAAAGATACTATGGTCATCTAAACTCAATTTGTCGAAGAATTGGACCTGCGCCCTTTTTCTTAACAACTACAGATATAAGCCAATCAGCATGTACCTTTATCCAACTACAGTATCGAAAAACAAACCAGTATTTATCACTATCATTATCCACATTCTTTCATGTACTTTTAAATATTTTACGCGTCACAATCGCGGTTAAAACTTAGGTAGGCGGACACATACACACACTCACACACACATACACACACACACACACC
This sequence comes from Gastracanthus pulcherrimus, assembly GCA_949152435.1. NCBI lineage: Eukaryota > Metazoa > Arthropoda > Insecta > Hymenoptera > Pteromalidae > Gastracanthus > Gastracanthus pulcherrimus. The sequence continues at coordinate 36,728,131 of OX424572.1, forward strand.
TAAAACCTTATCATCATTAAGCTTGCTGTAATATAATATACTTTTTACGTAACGAATGATGTTATGCAGCTTAATTTTCTATCGCGGGGGCGTGTATCGACACGAGAGAGACAAAAGAGCCGCCGCCGCAGGAGCGAATGGCGAATGTAAGGAGAGAAAGAGAGAGAGAGGGCGAGAGAGTCGGAAAGAAGGTGCGCGAAGTTGACCTTGCCGCGTCCTTGCGACATTGAAGAGCGGAAAATCGTGTAGCCGTGTGGGTGTCAGAGGCGAGTATACGTGAGTATTGTACGCGAGGCACCAACACGTACACATACGAGTCGCCTAGTGATAAGATATAACCTACAATACGAGGAGGAGCGAGCGAAGTTTCCGGCGCCGCTCATGGCGCAAGACATAACCTCAAACGTGTGGCGTATGCCTGCTGAGCCACGGGGCGGCTAGCTGTCGCGATTCTGAATGTCAAGTTAATATTTATAGGTCGGAATGAGAGTCGCGGTGATACTTATGATCGCTGTATGTAAAATGGAGTAAGATAGAAGAGATGCAAGAAAGTTCATGAAAGAAAATAACGTATTGCGTGTCTGTCTGTTCATTCGTGCACTTTCTTCGGACAGAAATCAATCTAGATTGTTTGCTAGCTTATCAAATATAATCAAGATGCTCTACTGAGTTTGACCCCAAGTTTGAGTTAGAGTAAATTCAAACCTTTCTCGAACTCGTACTCAGACTCAGACTGTAACTCGTAATTAAATCTGGTCGATATATTGACCACGCAAACTACCTAATCATTAATAACTGGTCTACTGAATGTAAGCCTAAGTTCGAGTACGAATTCAAGTTTATGAATTCTAACATTTCTCAAATTCACAATTGAGATTCATACTATAAATCATAATTAAATCTGGTCGATATATTGACAACACAAACTATCTAATCATTAATAACTCGTCTACTAAATGCAAGCCTAAGTTCGAGTTGCAAAATTCATAGTCTAGACTCGGACTTAGTCTCAAATTCACACTTGAACTTGGTCTATAGTGGCCATACAAACTACCTAATCATTAGTAACTGGTCCACTGAGTTTAAGTCTAAGTTCGAGTCCAAAGTCTAGTCTATGGATGCGAATCCTTATCAAATTCACAGTCGAGCTTCAAAATGACATTTAAACTTAAACTTCGCAGCCAATCTGGAATGATTAACAGCTTGCTTGCTAGCTTGCCAAATACAATCAAACTCATCTACCGAATTCAATCCTTCCTACGTACTCTAACCCTAGTCCTTTCCCTAAAACCCCTACCAATTCCACCCAATCCCCAACCCCGAGCATCTCCAAAAGCTACAAGCACCTCTGAACACTTAATTGAAAAATCAATACAAGCAAGCCAGCCATCCGCACTCTACACCCCAGTTCATAAAAGAAAACTACAAGAATCATCAACGACACACTCAGCCACACACACGTACCTTGTCTATCGGCATGGCGGGGCACGCGCGGCAGAGGTTCCAAAACGAGCCGATCATGACGGCACCTCGGTCGGGCTACTCTCGACGATGGACGAGCAGCAGCGGCTAGCGCTGACGACGACGACTCCGTGGCTGGAGCTCTCTGTCAATCTCAATCTCTCCTCCTGCGCTTGCTTGGCCGAGCGCGCCGCGCGTTTAGTCCGTGCTTACTGCACCGCACACCGACGCACTACCGTCTACCTATATCCTTCTTTCCTAGACTATGCTCTACTCGTATTATCACACTCTCTCTCTCTTTCTCTCATTCTCTTGCCCCTCCCTATATAGGCACTGTCTCTCTCTCTCTCTCTCTGTATCTCTCGCTTTCGGTCCTTTGATTTTCTTCCAGGCAATCGAGTTAATGGGGAAACAGGACTAGGTGGAAGAACTATCGTACACAAGTGCAGAGGGGGGCGCGCGCAAAATCGATATTGATAGAGGCGCGAGCGAGCGCGCGATGCAAGAGAGCGAGAGCGTTATAGTTCTCGAACTGCGGCACTCGCTGCTGCACACACACGCGCGCGCGCGCGCTCGCGACCGCGCACGCACACCCTCGTACGTGTGTATGTATATGTATAAGATATTATCGATTGCGCGTGCAGCAGCAGCAGCAGCGAGCTGTGCGGCGTTATGTACTATATACCGCACGGTGAGCACTTGTTCCTGCAAGATTATTATTATTATTATTATTTCCTTCCCCTTTTCTTTACTTTTATCGCGAGATGTAAAAGTACCGACGACGAGCTTCGTCTACGTACATACCGATACTTCATAAAACCGACCCCGAAACCATCAGAGAGACAGAGAGAGAAAGAGAGACAGTGCCAAAAATGGAAAAAAGAGAAAGAGAGAGCGTATAACACTACGCGCGCCGATGCACCAAGCACTGTACGAAGAGAACGCAACACTGCAGAAGAGCGGCAGCGGCAGCAGCTATGTATACGTACGACAGGAGCGAGGGACGATGTGTGTATAGAAACGAGTCGAGGCGTCGCGCCGGCTCCACAAGAGGAACAACGACGACGACGACGAGGGGCCACGGCGTGGTGCAGTGTGTCGCGCGCGACGTCTGCTGTGTAGCTGGCCGCCCCCCGAGAGAAGGAGAGTGTGTGCGGCTACAGCCAGCCGCCGGTGTCTTTATAGAGGGGGCTGCGCTGCGCAGGCGCGCACCCCCGCTCGATATCGGCCGCGGAGAGAGAGAGAGAGAAAGAGAGATGTATGTGTCTTCGGAGGCGCCGTCGACTACGTAGGTTTAGGTATTCATAATCGAGGAGTGGGGGGGGGGGCGTATATGAATGTAGGGGTGAGGGGGTTATTTCGTGTTGCTAGAGTGATAGGATTGCATTTTTGAAAAGGTGTTGGAGAAGGACTTGCAAATGGCTGTGAATTGCGGCATTTTTTAATGGGAGTGAGGTTTTAGAGAAAATGTGGGTTATTCTAAATATGTATTATCAGTTATTGCGATGGTGGCCTGTAATTAGGGGGAGTATGTAAAATTTAAAGGTATCTTTAGCCAGCTTTAATCGCGCTATCCATTGGCACAGATAATGATATAAGCCAGTAAGGCCCAATTTCATTTTTCTTTGGTAATCACTTAAACTTTCATTGCTATTTTGTAAATTACGTTTCTCTTTCATGGTCATTTTAAGGGGTCACTCTACGATCTCAGCAATAATTTTCAATAATTTTTTTTTCATAGAAAAATTTATTTAAAATATTGAAACTTTTTACACATAAAAGAAGAGGTTTCACACTTATAAAATATATTTTTTATTTTGTTTTTGTATTTAAAATCTGGCTGGTCCGACTGCCTGAAGTTGACCCTATTTCAATCTGGTTGACGTGATATCTCCACTTTGAAAAGCCTGAAAGCAAAAAACTGGACGGGTTATTAAAAAATAAGCTTTTCGCTATAGCCGGTCGCTCAATAAACAAAATTTGATGAAAAATAACAAAATGGCAATTGCAAAAAAAGGTCGAAAATTTCAAACGTCCGCCATTTTGTTATTTTTTATCAAATTTTGTTTATTGAGCGACCGGCTATAGCGGAAAGCTTATTTTTTAATAACCCGTCCAGTTTTTTGCTTTTAGGCTCTTCAAAGTGGAGATATCACGTCAACCAGATTGTAGTAGGGTCAACTTCAGGCAGCCGGACCAGCCAGATTTTACATACAAAACAAAAATAAAAAATATATTTTATAAGTGTGAAACCTCTTCTTTTATGTGTAAAAAGTTTGAATATTTTAAATAAATTTTTCTATGAAAAAAAAATTATTGAAAATTATTGCTGAGATTGTAGAGTGACCCCTTAAATGAGCGGTCACATTAATTGATAAGATTTTGAGCCAGAGTTTTAATTTGGATCTGAAAAGGGTTACAGTTTATTTCTTTGAACGGGGCATCTATAATGTTTGCTAATTCGGATTTTGCTTGTATAAATACGTTCAGAGATATAATCATAATTTCGGGCCCGAAACGTACTTTGGGCCCAATTATTGTCCATCGAAAATGACTGAAAAAAAACGTAATATCCGAAATTACAATGAAACTAGTGATTTTTAATAAAAAAACTGAATTGGGCCTTACTGAGTCCAGTGAACGTTTAGGGCCCAAAATCACCACTGTACATTTGATCATATTTTTCATGCAGAATCAAAATACGTAAAAAATTAGGAGTCCTGCTCAACAGAAAATTAACATTGGGTCTTTTAAACATGAAATAAGCCTCAGATCCAAAATCTGATCACATCGGGTGATAGCCCGTTAAATTTACAATAAAAACCTAGAATTGGGCCTTATAGGTACCAGTAAACCGAATGAACATTAAAGGGTCGAAACTTTCGCTGCGTATGTAAACGAATTATTTCACACAGATTACGAGTATACGAATACAAAGGAGTAGGGTTCTATCTAAGGTTTTATTTTTAAAAAAATGAACTCTTGGCCTTATTAGGCACAAAATGAACCCCAGACATAAAACATCAACACGTACCATGATAGCCCATTCAAAATTACTATAGAATACGCCCTTATATTTTATTAGAAAAATTTAATTTTAGAGATGACTGATTAAAAAGTTTTGACATGCATTAAGTATATAGAAAACACAAGAGTTATTTCGTACACTAATACCTCTTAAAAAATAAAAAAATATGTAGTTATATTTGTTGAAATATAGTAAATACCTTTCAAAAATAAAAGAAATCTTGTAAATTAATAAATAAAGTCACGTTAGATTATGAATCGAAAAATCACTCGTAAAAATCTGTTTGATATGTTGCTAACTGTGACATCTTACGTAACTTTTTACATGAAATTTCAGCAACGATGAATCATATGTAAAAATTCGCATGAAAAAATTATTTTACTATCGATAGAAACTTATTGAAATTTCTTCTTAATTAATTCTTGATTTATTTTTATTCCTTAATCTTAAGTAATATGTTACGGGAAGACTCACGTTATTTCTTTCAGTAGGGTGCCGTTTTTTACAAAACAGTGAAATCTAGAGGTTTCAAAAATAAAGTATACGAATTGGCCCCAGGGTTCCCTACTAGTCATCTACGTGGTACAATAGCACGCACACAGGATCGAGTGAATTTAGATTGGCAGGGTTAATTTTATCCTTCGTGTAGTTTGAGGTACTGCGCGGTTATTTAAATTTCTATTTTAGTACCTCCTGTTGATGTAATCGACTGTAGTAGGAGAAATATGTAAAAAAAGTTAAAATATACTTTTATTTATTATACTGGGGAACCAAACGTCATCATATAGAAATTATCGATGAAATCATTTAAACATACATCTCCATTTATTTATACCGTCCTATCCTTGCAATTGTGAGATCTCACTCGGATTTTTTAACCTTAAATTTTGCTAATAAGATTAGATCTGATGCAATTAATTCTATAAGATTATGTACATTTTTTTAAAAGTTTAAATTTTTAAAACGAATTGAGTCTCATGTAAAACTTAATACAGAAATAAGGCCAACTACAATTATTTTCAGAAGCTTTTTTATAAATGATTCAAAAATACAGAAAAATAGAGAAAGTCTTAAAATAAAATTCTAATGTTAATTCAAATATATATCAAAACATGTGATTGTTCAAAATATTTTGATTAATCCATGACATTGTTTGCAAAGTGAAAAAGTGATTAATTTGCGTATTTCCCTGTTTTATGTGAAAATAATTATTCGCAATAAGTTTTGTATTTGTTCAGGTCCCGGAATATTAACCTTTTTTAAAAGTATACATAGTATTTAAAATAAAATCTAAATAAAAAAATTATTATTAATTAATTAATTTATATACAAAATTTATTTTTAAATTTGTGCAAACGGTGTCATGGACTAATCAACTTTATTGATAGTTTAAACTAAATTTTTTAATGGAAAATTTTATTTTTCTACAAATTACCCGTATTCCTAAATTATACCCTAAAAAACTCAACGAATCTTTTATTCATCTTATTCGTATAACATGTACAATTTTTAATAAAATAACAAATATTTCACTGTGCGTCATGTCTCTTCTAGTCATAGACTTTAAGAACCTTTAAGACTTAAAGCAATTAAGTTTAGAAGTGGAATAAAGTTAATAACATCAAGGTCAGATAAATTTTAAAAAGCATATATAAAATATAAATATATTTTTCTATTTTCACATGCTGCACAATATTTATTCATACATAATTTAGGATAATTATCCTTTGACGATAAGAGTTCAAGCGAGACTCTATTTAAAGTGTATGTCTAGACGGACATCAGGTCGATAGTAAAGAGTTGTTTTCCATTTAAATATCGACTACAATCAACGTCGGTAATGTCAGTACCGTAATACTTGGGGTGACTTAACCGATAGGGTGACGTTGACCATATTTTTAAATAGTTATTACAAATTGTAGGTATAAAATTTTTAATTTTAAAGTATTCAACATATATCTATTAGTTGGTATAAAATACCTTTTGCAAGTGTTCTATATTTAAGAATAGACTACGAATATAAGAGAAATCAGCTGACATTGTAACATATTATATCATCTGATGTAAGTACCTGATTTATTAATAATAACCTGACTCAATCATCCAATTAAATTTATTATTTACCTTCCATGATGACATCACCTGTTCTGATCATCCTTATCACCTGATTGTATTATTACTCAATTTATCGTGTGATACTATTATCATCTGATCTTGTCAACTGACTTGATGCAATCATCTGATATATCAGCCGATTTTTTGTCTAAAAATATCGTTACAAATTCATAGATACTACTTTCTAACATCGAACATTTTTTTCGTAAAAAAACTTTTGGGTGAAAAATCCAGTAAAAAGTAAGTTATCCTATCAGGTAATTTTATCAAATAATTCCATCATCTTGTATATCAAGGCAAAACATCACCTGATTTATCACATGACTATTCAAGTAACGAATCCATCAAACAACTGCATTAAAGTCACTCCGTTTTACGTTCACCCCAATAGCCGCGCAGCCTCTTGAATAAGATATACTTACCCTACTTTACCATTCGCCACAATTTTACCCCCTGCACTTCATCATTCACTTTATCTCGCGCACGATGATGTAAATGTAAACCAAGCTTGCGTCAGCGCCGATGACAAAAAAAGCAAACGACCCAGCACGCTGGGGGTTTTCCGCGAATTCGGCCGCAATAGGGGGTGGAGGGGGGGGGGGGGGGGGTAGGTATATATTGTATAAGCGAGGGCGCAGGGAATCGTAAAGCGAAATTTACGGCGCTAGCTCGCTCGCTCTCTCGTGCGGCGCCAGGGTAGAGAAGCACGTGGCAACACGACGACGACGACGCCGTGACAGCGTAGATCGAATCTGCGTGCGCGAATATCGAAGTTTGAAAACTCGGAGTCATGTCGTTCGGGGATTTCCGTGAGAATATAATGCCTGGCTCGTGCGTGGTAGTCTCTTTTGGCCCTTAGGTCAAAAGCTGGAATTGTTGAGGTTATTCGATATTATGCCTAGTGAAAATATCAAATGATAAATCAGTTGATAAATCATATGACAAATCAGATGACAAATCAGATGACAAATCAGATGATAAATCAGATGACAAATAAGATGGTAAATCAGATGATATTTCAGATGATAAATCATATAATAAATCGTCTGATAAATTATATAATAAATCAGCTGATAATTCATATTACATATCAGGTGATAATTCGTATAATAAATCAGGAGATAATTCGTATAATAAATCAGATGATAATTCGTATAATAAATCAGGTGATAATTCGTATAATAAATCAGGTGATAATGCGTATAATAAATCAGGTGATAATTCATATAGCATATCAGGTGATAAATCTGATAATGAATGAAGTGAGAAAACAGGAAATGAATCTGGTAATAAATTAGATAATAAATCTACTGATGTTTTGACGTGGTATATAATCACTTGATTAAATCGTCTGATCAATTGAATATTTACCTTCCTTAATAGAATTACCTCTTTTTTTCAGCTGATTAAAGTACGTTATATAAAGTCACCTAATTTATCAGCTAATTTATCACTTAAAAATATCATTACAAAAAGAAATTTCAAAATACGTTTATTATTCATTATTTATCCGAGATCAAAGTTCAAGTAAGAGCAATTCCTGATCAACTCTTGTTTCCATAAAAGCAAATTACTAAAATTGTACAGACTATAAACACACATTTTTAAATAGTAAATAATTATTTCTTAAGATTTCAAAATTTTATTTGCAACAATAAGTTTGTGGTAATGTTTTATGTCAGAAAATGATCACAAATTGAGTTCTGATCAGGAACTGGGTCCGTGGCTGTATGGGTAGTATCATCAGGATGTTACTTCTAATATGTGGTTATTTATTTTTCGTAAATAAAACTTTTATAACATAAATCAGGTGGTACGTAAATAATTATATCGAATCACCTTATCAGATGATTCCATCAGGTGATATATTATGCCAAAATATCAGGAGATTTATTTCTTGATTTATCAGTTTGTTTATAGCAATAGGGTGGGTACCTGCGTACACATTTCTATACTCGGTTACTCTTTTACCGAATTTCTAGAATTGGGAAGAGGGAAGCCAAATTTAAGATAGGGTAAAAGACTTGGATAATGCGAATATTTTTAATGTAATTCGTTATCTAGATATACCATGCCCTGATCATTAAAAATGCAAACAGAATAACAATTTGTAGAATAAATTTCGTAAATCGTACATTATTTTAACTACACTATTTTATAAGGCATTTATTAAACTTTTTTCTTAATTCTCCTTTTCATAAAAAAAAAAAATTATTTAGTAAATATCAAATTTTGCATTTACAGGCTTAAAAGTAATTCAAGGCAAGACAAACATTTTCACCAGAATTAAACGTAAAAGGTTCGCAATTACTAAAGTTAAAGATGATTGAAAATTAAACAAATTTAAATGTTGTTATTTAAATGGAACGGAGAATTTGGTGCATTTTTCAGAAATTGCTGTGTATGTTATAAAATGTTTAATAATTCGCCGTATGTATTCAAAGTACCACAGTGAAAGCTCTTAAAATCTTTATAATAGCATTATGAGCGTTATAAATATGACGATATTTGAATAATTAATAAAATGTTCATGTAGGGATGTTCTCAACTTATCCCTGAGCATAAGCTTCGGGGCTTATTTTAACACCGAACTATCAAGTTCAATTACGATGGTATAATGCTTACGGTAGATATACTAACATTTTCTCATATAGTTGAGCTAAAAAACTTCAAGTTCCTATGTATCAGAACATATTTGCTCAGTTATATGGTAATAGTAAAACTATGTGTGTGTGTGTGTGTGTGTGCGTGCATGGGTGCGTGCGTGCGTATGTGCGTGCGTGCGTGCGTGCGTGCGTGCGTGTGTGTGTGTGTGCGTGTGTGTGTACGCATGGTTGTGAAGTGGCATTATTCCTAATATACACAGTGAACATTAATTCTTCATGGCTCAATTTTTTGTTTTCTTTTAAGGTGGCTGAAAAAAAATTTATTTTTTTCGATGTTTTTTGTGATTTAGTGGTTTTTTGATTTTTGAGTTTTAGTTTTTCGGGTCTTTTTATACATATGAAATAATATCATCGATTCAGAGATAATACATTCGAAAGAGCATAAAATTACCTATTTTGTTTTGTTATACACGAATACGTCACTTTTTGTTTAAACAGTGATATCTAGAAACTATAAGATGGAAGATTTTTTATATAATTTGAGATGATTAGGAATATGGAGAAGAATATTCTGTGGAATTTAGGAGTCTTGATCTTTTTCTTTTGGCTAGAAGAAAAAATTTTATGTAAAAGAAATCGATTTCCCGTCACCTATGATAACTGCAGTAAAACGGCAGCATTTGATCTGAAACTTTTCAAAAAGGTAACGTTTTACCATCTCTTGGATGAGTTCTTGGCCCAGATCATAACGATCTTTATTTTCTAAGATATTTGAGGTTATGTATTTAAATAATAAAAAATTCAAATTTTTTTTGATCTCTTATATTTCGGGAATGGCACGGTCCATTTTGTCTAAACAGGGCTGATTTATTTCGTTCCAATATGAGTATTCAAAATTAAAAAGAAATTTAAAGATTCATCAATTCATTTTTTTTATAACAATTTTTCGACTTTTGTATCTTTGAGTTTTAGTTTTTCAAGATTTTTGGTATGTTAGAAATATTATGATCAATTTAGTGTAAATACATTAAAAAAAGCATAAAATTACCTATCCTTTACAATGGCAATTTTTGGAAAGGCTCTTTGCCTTCTTGTGAAAAAAGTCATATTTAGTTTAAACTTATTTAGGTTATATCTCAGTAATCTCTGATGGCAAATTATTCACAAAATTTTAGATGGTTCGGAATTCAGTGAATCTACGTTCTAACATCTGATTACATTTAGTTTAAATATTTAAATAATTTTAAGAAATTACGAATGGTAAAAAAATTGCTGTGATAAGGATTATTACGTATCGCTCTGTAATTATAATATAGTATCTTATGCACCTAGGGAATAAAGTGAGCCAGTAAATGCCTGCGTGTGGTTCAACGCCCGAGCGGAGCGAGGGCGTCATACACGCTGGCAATCGCTGGCTCACTTTATTCACGCGTGCAATATACAATTTTTTAACATATCTACCAAAAAGTTCGTACTCGTTCACCGCCGAAGAGGGAAAATAGTGCTACATATTAACTTACTTTCGGCTTGGGCACAAACAGACCCTGGCGCGGCGGGGACTAGAGTGGGGGTAGAGAATTAATGTAGCACTTTCTTTCCGGCTCGGCGGGGAAAAAGTACGCACTTTATGGTGGGGTGTGTTAAAAGAAAGTATCTTTTGTCGACCCTTCAATGATAAGAAAGCACACCTTTTAATTTTGAGCTGTTATTTAAAAAGAGATATAGAAAAGTAGTCTTTTTTTGCCCACGTGCGGGTTCTGCAGGACGAGACGAGGGGAGCAAGCACGAGCCGAAGGCGAGTGCGTTTGCGAGCCGAAGCCGAGTACTGCAATCACACAAGGGCAAAAAATTCTTTTCCCCCAAGGCTTACACCGTATTTTTTGTCATATATGTATTGATTTTGCGTTTCTTTTATGCCTCTAGAGCGGGTGTTTACTGCGATTGTTCTTCAAATCGGTGTAAATGTGAACAAATTATCAAAAATTTTCCAAAATTTTCTAAAATTTTCTCAGTAGCGGACGAACAGTACCTTGTTTTTGCCCGCTGGACGAAAAGTAGCTTCTTTTTGCCCGCTGGACGAAATTTTTTTGTTTCGAGCAGTAAACAATTTTTTTTCGCCGGCCGGCCGTTATACAGCTGCTTTGCGCCCGCTTTAGAGGCACGAAAAAACGCGGAAATCGTGCGTGTATGACAAAAAATTAATTTATTAGAACAAAGAATTTCATATTGGAACAATTAGTTTAGTTTGAGGTAGTTAAGTGTCAATGAATTGGCAGCGGTTTTTGTTTTTGTAGTAATTATTATCACAATTACAGGCACTTTACCTTATTTATAACTTTTTTCATAGCTTTAGTAATTATGTTTAATTGTGTTATTCAAAGTAAATCTATATTGTAGAAAAATTAAAAACAAATAAACAAAAATTAGTATATTATAACGATAAAAGAGAGATAATGCTAATGATAATTAGTCCAATTTGAGTAACTAAAAAGAAATGTTAAAAATATATGTATATAAAAACCAGTAGTAAAAGTCATTTGCGCCAGGCATTCTTTTTCAACTTATTTACACCTTATCTGCGCCGTAGCATTTAGAATCCTTTTCGGTATAGAATCAAAATATTTCTCACCGAAAATATGATAGCCTTTATTTTATGTATAGCCTGAAATATTCCGATGTCCTAATTTACCGTTGTACAATCAATAATCAGGAACGGAGTAATGGATTTCCCGCAATAAAGAAGTTAAATGTTAACAGAATTCTGCCTCAATTACGATCATTAATGCTCGGAACGTCAAATTACTTCGATAATTAAAAAATAATACTCTTTTTGATTGCTTTATATAAACATGTCTTTAATTACTGATTCTGATAACTTTTATCGCCTCAGTACAACTAAAAATATATATTTTTTAATATATCAATAAAATTATTTTGTTTTAAATTATATTTTAAAAAGTGTTGATTTAATAATAGTTATTATCACGAAAATCGGTCGAGAAATATGTTTCTTTTTGAGCTTGAAATCAAACTTCTATCTCGGCCCAGGACTTATATTTTGGTCATTTTTTCGAAAAACGTGAATTTCATTTAATTATTTATTTAGCAGGATAAAACCATAGGTAAATGAAATTTTCTCTGGCGTCTATAATTTCTTCTATAGTTACTTGATGATATCATATGGTTTAAAACCATAAAGACTTGATGGTTAACGGCTGAAACCTAAAGATTTTAAATATACACAGCCAGCTGATTTGATACTCTGCTTAATTCTCAAAGATATATCAATTATATAGTAACGAAGACTATTGCATTTTTTATCTACTGTGATGGCTTTCACATAGACAAACTGCAAGATCCGAAGTGGAATTCCAACGCGAAGCGCTAATTTATCGATGTTACACAATACTAATAATGTAAAGTACCAGTCATTGTATGTGTTGTACTTTCTTTGTATTTATTCGTACTTTTGTGTATTATTTCTATATTTACATTGACAATATAAAAATGTTTTATTCTGTATTACCTGACATTAACTTTTAGTTTGTTCTATTCTTTATGCGTTGACATAATCGAAGTAATTTATTTCAAGTGTTACGGACCTAAGCCAGTTATTTGGTAACGAATTTATATTACAACTGTCTCATTATATATCGTGTCTCAGTATATTCAATTTTCCCTATACCTGAAGTAAAATATTTTTATTTAATAAAAGGATATTCTATCTAACGGACATAATAGATTTTTTCGTGTAAGTTTCCTATTGCATTATCGATTTCGGAATATCGTAAAATAGAAAAATCGTTACAAAACAAAAACGAATCGATAAATCTTTAATTTTATTCCTGATTTGGTATCTTCATCGAAAAACAAATCAAAATGCGTTTGTTTGATAAAAAAAATGCCCGCAATGTTCTCGAGATATAAGCGATAAAAAAATGTCAAAAAATACATAACCATTCAAAAATTTTAAAAATGTATAAAAACAAATATCTTAGAAAATAAAGATCGTTATGATGTGGGCAAAGAACTCATCCAAGAGATGGTAAAACGCTACCTTTTTGAAAAGTTTCAGATCAAATGCTGCCGTTTTACTCCAGTTATCATAGGTGATGGGAAATCGATTTCTTTTACATACAATTTTTTCTTATAGTCAAAAGAAAAAGATCAAGACTCCCAAATTCCACAGAATATTCTTCTCCATATTCCTAATCATCTTAAATTATATAAAAATTTTTCCATCTTATAGTTTCTAGATATCACTGTTTAAACAAAAAGTACCGTATTCGTGTATAACAAAACAAGAGAAATAGCTTATTCAAAATGTCTGCTCGGAAAAAGTAGGTAATTTTATGCTCCTTCAAATGTATTATCACTGATATTATTTCTAACGTATCAAAAGACCCGAAAAGCTAAAACTCAAAAATCGAAAAACCACTAAAAACACAAAAACACATCGAAAAAACGAAATTTTTTTTCAGCCGCCTTAACGAAAACAAAAAAATGAGCCATGAAAAATTAATGTTCACCGTGTATATTAGGAATAATGCCACTTCACATCCATGTGTACACACACCACACACACATTCACACACACACGCACACACATACACACACACAAACACATACACACACAGACACTCATATACATACAGTCACACTCATATACATACAGTCACACACACATCCACACACTCACTCACACACACTCACGCACGCACGCACACACACACACACACACATACATCCATACAGGCATTATCTAAATATAGTAATCTTATATGTAGTATTTATATACCTAATCTTTCAAAACATGTTTCTCTAATGATTTTAGCATAACTTTTTTTATCATCACAAAGCTTCCTCTATGAGGAAGCAAAAAAAGTACTACATTTTTCTGATAAAATATGTTAAAATATTAAAGCTGAATTCAAAGTTATTTTATAGCTTTGTAATATTATTCCATCTATGCTTATAGTTTTCGATATACAGTGTGAACAAAATGTATAATAATTATAAATCCTTAAATATCTCGGAAATCTATGGACCGAATCAACTGAATAAATAGTAATAGGCTTGAATCCCTATATATAACAAATTATCTATACAAATTTTAAAGTAAAACATCGCAACGTAAACATCCCACAAATAATAGTTATATAATAGTTATATGTGGTATGTAATTCAAATTCAAATTGGTTTAAAAAATCAACATAAGTAAAATCTTCGTAATTCAGTTTTCTATAGGCATCCTGCGTCTAGAATACTAGCGCCAAAAATAGGCCTAATACAACAAATACTGTTATTTCGACAATGTCTGTGTAGTTTCATTTGCTATACATTGAGAACGTGCTAAGATTTATCAATAAATGCTTATTTTGAGTAAATGTCTAAACCAGGAATTATCGAAGTTTCGAAATTTTGAATTATCGACTTATTGAGGTAATTTTATATTAGTCGATATATAAAAGAATTATTTGAGCTCTGACTTCGAATCATCGAAATTCAAATTATCGAGTTTCACCTGTACTCAACTGTTAGTCGGTTACAACAGACGGTTCGAGTCGTAAGTGATACAGAATGTACGTTACATATATTAGATTATTATTTTGAACACTTTAAAAATTTTCGTTATACTTCTTTAACGTGCACTGAACGCCTCGAATTTTCTGTAACTCGAAGTTTTCTTGAGTGGCAACTCTCGAACTCGAAATAATGATCAATCCCCTTGAACTTTGAGTTAGTGAAAGAGCACTGAACAGTGAAAAATATACCGTGACAAATAGAAGTAAAAGTCGTTTGCATCCGACGAGGACTGTTACTACTGATTTACGGATGACGTACCGCATCACTTGGAATCATGTTCGATATAGTAACAAAATACTTTTTGTCGAATAATAAGATATAACAGCATTTATTTTATATAGAAATGTAAAATATCATGACATTTTAATTTTCTATTCTAAAATCAATGAACGAGAGATAAGTAGTAGTTTTACTACAATAAACAACTAAAAAATTAACTGAATTCTTGAGAGTCAAGCTAATGCTAAAAGTTTGTGCCAATGAATATAGTTATTATCATATCTATATGAGACTACTAACATACAATGCTAAACTAACAACAACTTTGCTTCAGGTATAAGCAAAACAATGTCGCATATTTGATTTCTATATTCTAACAAATTATTTAGTTACTATTATGTAGTATCTAGATACAGATACATAAGATGTATTATCACTCAAATGGTGTTATCTATTTACCTACTCTAGATATCTGCATTATCGGCGTAGGTTAAGAAATTGTCAAACCAATTCTCTCTGACAGATATGAATGGAATCGATTGAAATTTTAACTAGAGATTACTTCGACGCTCCCTATGAAAAGTAACATCTACATTAATTTTTGCAGCGAAGAATAACACTTTCAAATTTTTTGCGTCGAAGACTAACCCGTACAATGATTTTACGGCGAAAATAACAACTTTTATACTTTTGCGGCGAAGACTAGCACTCATAACGTTTTTGCGATAAAAACTAACGCGTGGAATGATTTTGCGAGAAAAAGTAACATCATTGTCCTATAATAATCATAATTACTATTTTTGTAACTTTATAACTTTAAACTTGCAACTTTATAAAAAATGTTACAGTGAGAAAAAGGATTGGGTATCACATCAATACTTTTATATTTATATGATAAATATACCAGCATTGCTCGAGTAACCGTACATATTGTTGCCTTAGCTATATTATGGGTGCCGGTGATATTGAATGATTGTCACAGAAATATAATATACCTAAGAATCTATGAAATGTCATAAAGTATAACCTCTGACTAAAATTTGAAGTAATTTCATTCATATTTTCCAGTGAAAAGCGAATTTAAAAAATCCCTTTTCTCATCCCCTTAAAGTGACCTCAAATACAGATTTTAGTTTAAGAAAGTGTTTTTAGTCTTCTTACATATGTGAGTTATTATTTAACTTTTTTTAACAAATAATAGAAGTGTTATGGTATAAGAAAAGACTATATGCTCTTGACGGGTCAAAAAGTCTTTAAATTTATCTCGATCCTCCTCAAATGCGAGATATTAGTTAAGATAATAAGTATGTTTTATAACAAACTTAAGCACAATACATCGAATCTAAACAGAGTTGTTTAAGAAGAGTCAAACAAACTTAAGCACAATACATCGAATCTAAACAGAGTTGTTAAAGAATCAATTTATTTATGTTAAAAAGTACACATCTTTGAAAAATCGCTTGCGCACGCCATATCGAAGTATAGTAGTGTAAATATTTATATGGATCTTGTAATACTTGATGATAAAAAGTTGGATTCGCAGCTGTACTTCTTCTTCGTAAACTTCTTGGCCATGAATTAAAAATCAATAATAACAGTGCGTTAAAAACAGTTAAAAAACATATTTTCTGAACATATTTAACATATTTAACATTTTTAACATATTACTTCCTCAAAAAAGAAGCTTTCTGATAGTAAAAGAAAAAGTTTTTCTATAAACAATGTAGAAACATGCTTTGAGACTTAAGAAATCAAATTACACTATTTTTAGAAAATGTCTGTATGGATGTGTGTGTATGTGTGTGTGCGTGTATGAACGTGGATCAGCATTACTCTGCATATACACGGTGAAACTTGATGTTTCAGGGCTCATTTTTTCTGTTTTTCTTAAAGGAATGCGGCACAATATATTTTTCTTTTCTTTTTCGTTTTTATTTTTTTGGCAATATTGGATGTTGAGTTTTAGTTTTTCGAGTTTTTTGGTACATTAGAAATAATATCATTGATCTAGCGAAAAGGCATTTGAAAGAGCATAAAAGTACCTAACTTTTCCAATCTAATACATTGGATAAGTTTATTCCCTTCTATGACCCAAGAAGATCCGTGACCCAAAGTCTAGATACTCTCCTTGTTAGTTGCGCAATTGCAATAATTACTTTTATTTTGGTAGTAAATGTTACATTAATAGCAGTTATTGCTATTTATCTATTAATATGTACTAGCGAGTGTAGGATAATCTGCTAAATAAGTATAATAAATATAGTGTATAGTATATTTTGTTTTGTTATTTTTCGATTTTTCAACTTTTGAGTTTAGATTTTTTACTTTTTTTATGTTAAAAATATTATAATCAATTTAGTTTAATTTTTAGAAAATCATATTGATTTATCACCACATAAGTAAGTAGAATAAATAATTTCATGTTGGAACATTTTCAAAAGTTTGAGAAAGCTAGGGACCAATGAATTGGTAGCGATTCTTTTATTTTTGTCTATTTTAATAATTCTAGATTATATATACCTTATTTATGAAACATAATACATTTCAAAAGCCGACTTTTTTTGAATGCTTTATAGAATACATCTCCCCAGTTTCAGAAAGATTCATCGTGTACAACAAATTGAGATTTAAAAACAAAAAATTTTGAGATGATTTACGAAAAAAGTAATATTAGCTGTATATTTAAACTTACACTTTGAAGGTTGAATTTCGTTAGAAAAAAATTTAGATACAATACTTTAAATGAAAACCATTGTCTCAATTTTTTCATCGAAAATTGTCAGAACCTTCCCTTAACTTCTCGCACCATTGACAAATTTCATTAAAATTTAAGAAGTATACCAACAGATGTAAATAAAGCTCAAAACTCCCAATCGATCAAGAAAACCATAAGCAAAAGATAAAACAAAAAAAACTCTTCAACACAGAACTCGGTATATATTTAAAAGTTTCGCTAAAGAAGCGCGCTGTCGTCGATCGCCTCTCACATCACAATAACGTTACATACATATAAGAAACCTCCAGTGTACGCAGGTGGGCCAAGACTAGGACAACCGAACAACGAATATAAGGGCCGAAGCCTCAAGGTCGAAAGCTCCTCTACTTCATCACCCACACGTAAAGCTCCAAGCGCATATAAATATACAAGACCCCGCGCTGGTCTCACAATGGCCAGCTGTGTCTATCTACCTGCACACACACACACACACACAAACACACATATTGTTATGCCTGGCAGTTCGCGCGATTCATTTCTGCCGAATCAGCGGTTCTTTATACACATTGTCACTCGTATCAGCGTGGAGAGTTTGTATATAATACAGGACGAATATTGGCCGATCAATAATCCAAGCCTACGACGGCATGCATGTGCACGAAGTGTATGCACACGTATATTGTGTATATACACGTATATATGTATATATAAAAAGGTGTATGTCTCTGTCTCTGGTCACGCCTTAAGGCTCGCTATTTTTAGCGCCGAGGGAGAGAGAGTATATACGCATCGATTAGCTGCCGCCGACGCCGCGGTATACTTATACGCTCTCTATACCTGGTCTTTAATGTACACGCGTACCCTCGCGCTCATTAGGTATATACTTCTTCGCATAGCGCTTGGAGACAGTGCCGTTGCACTCTGTACTTTTTATTCTACACTCTTTGTTGTACTCGTCAATGGGGTGAAAGAGAATAATGAATAGAATGTGAAAAAAACTGTGGATAGAAATTATTCTACCTTAATATTGGCTTGTTATCGAGGATCTTGGGACGAAGACAGGAATAAGTCAATAATAAGACGAAACAGGAGTATAAATATCGATAGTACAAAAAAAGAACTGTAGCCCTACGTCTTAACTACGCTAAAGAAATTATTCCATCCTATTCTTGACTTTATCTCGACGAACTCGAGATTAAGTCAGGACTAAGTCAAGATTAAGACGAGATTAAGAAAACTAAGCGCTAATCCATTGTGAAACCACCTTTAACGTATCTTTTCTCCAACTTCAACGGTACATTATGTCACAATATAAAACGCACCCTCTAGCCGATTTAAGAAAAATCACTGCTCAGCACGCGAATTCCCTCTAACGCAATTCGAAAAAAAGCTCGGCTACGCGTATACACATCACTCAGAATATCTATACACGCAGAGGGTTAACGCGAAGTTGGCCACACACACACATTACGCGCGCGCGCGAATCGGTCGCTGAACCCACGCAGCAGCAGTCCAGGGTTTGTTGTCGTGTGGTGTCCTGTGTGTACATATATATAGGCATACGCGCGCATACTTGGCAAGTGGAGAAAGTCAAGAAGCGCGCGAACCTAACCTCAGTCATTTCGCTGTGCCTCGTCTCCACCGAGGGGTTGGATATAGTGTCGATTTAACTTTTTATATCGAATGATGGACTCGCAAAGTAAGATTGAGTGTATTTTTCATTAGTATTAAAGGTGGTAATTAATGGCTATTCAAGTAAATAGGATGTAAATGTCATTTGACAAAGAAAACGTTGAGTAAGACGCAATTGAAGACGTTAATGGAGACGAGGCATTAACATTCATCCCCCAGTGTTTATAAATAACTTTCACTGAAATATTCAGGTGATTGCGAACCAACCAACCGAAAAAGCAAAGAACCGAACGTAGAATAGAAAAAAACAACCGAATCACACCAAAAACTATAATTTCAAAGATTTTCCACCCATCATTCTGCAGAAAAGCGTCTGGTTGACAACAACGGCGAGCGATCCGCGCACAAAACCTCGCCAACCACATCGTCCCAACTCACGTGCCCTACGACTCACCAGATAAGTCCTCGAGTGTTTCTTGTGCTTGAGCGACGACGAGCGCTTCTTCCTGGCGTTGATGGGCTGCTTGCCATTGTTGTTGCTGCTCTCCTTGCTCGGCGTGCTGTGGTTCGACTTGTTAGCAGGCATCCCGCTCCCCCGCGCTCACTCCCACGATTTACTTAATAATTATTAACAATTTTCTTTTTTTTTTTTCTTTTAATTCCACTCTGGGTTTTAGACACGCGCGCGAGCAACGACGAAGGGTGGAATAAGCGTAGAGCGGAGTTACACACACGTACACACCTGCGAGTGTCAGAGGGAGAGAGAGGAGTATCTGCTGCTCGCGACACAGAATCGAGAATTGAACTGGCGCGAGGCATGCGCGTTGGGAGATGAGAGGCGCGAGTATACGACTCGAAGTTTTCTAGCTGCGCTGGTCAGCGGGTCTCGAATGTGTAGACTTGCTGGTGCTCGTGCCATCTTACCTGAAAGAGGATGTGTGTGTGGGGGAGGGGGGTGGTAGGTGGTAATGTATAATAAAAGAAGATCTTGAGATGAGGTGACGTGACGCGATGCGAATTGATTGCGAATTGGCGCGGGTGTAGTTTAGTGAGATAGTGTCACGTGAGATGAGGTGCAATACGGTTGGAAGGGTAGAGGGTCGCGTGGGAAAAATTGCTTGACGGTTCGTAAAATTTTCATTGGAAATTTATGTCAAAATATCTATAAAAATATTTATAACAATATCTATAAATATCGGGAAATCGACGAGTGATGTTTCGTGATGATTTACGTGATTTCTTTTTCGTTAGAATTAGGTTGAATTTGTTTTAACTGACTGTTCTGTTATACGAATTTCTCTGAACATTTGCATGCATGAGCTTCTTTTGGAATCTCACGTGATATCTTACGGGATTTTTAGTACGTCTGTAAAAACGTGGTCAAATTTATTTCATAGTTCATAAAATACTTACGTAATTTTTTAGTACGTTTGAAAATTTGCGGTAACTGTATTTGACAGTTTATAAAATATTTTTGAAATTCTCCATATAAAGAAACATATATGAGATATCCTGTGAGAATTTGACATGAGGTGTCATATGATATTACACGTGACTACGTGATAATTCAAAGTAATTCCATGAACTATTGAATTCATTTTCTGCAAATTTTTACTTGTCATGTGAGATCTCACGCGAAAATTTTGCGAATTTAAGATATAAAGATTATTTTATTCAAATATTTTCTAATAATTTTAGAAAATAAGTGAATTTAGAATGATGTTAGTGTTTACTGACTTTAATACTTGTGCGATAAGCGTTTACATTTAAATGTAAAAATATCACCAGTAGTAACATCCAACTCCGTTCAGACACCGATATGCTGCGTATCAACAAACTCGATAGAAATTAATTTATATTTGATGATGATGATGCCCTTCACATTAGTCCAATCAGGAACAATTTAGAAAAATTAAATTTTTGCAATAAATCGTAAATATGTTTAATGTTTTACTTAAATTAAATATAAGTCATTGACTATACATAACTATATTTTGTAACTTTCCATTTATTTTTTCATTACTGAATAATTTTTCATTGTACTATTTTGGCTTCTTTTAATATTTTAAAGCTAATTCTATTCTACATTATTAATTTTTAAATATGCTTAGCGTTTCAGAAACATTTGATATAATTTTAAAAGAAATTATAAGAGAAATTTCATCATATCGCATATAAGATAAGTTAGCAACTGCGATTACAATGAAATTAATTTACACTTCAAAAATACATCGTTCAATATCTTCCAACAGAAAGTATTTTTCTAACTCATAAAATTAACAAACTGAGCATTAAAATACAATCTTACCTAAATCGATAAAGAAATATTTAGTAATAATTTTAATTATTATGAAACATTTCTTTAGAAAAAAAACTTCCTAAAAATTGCGAAAAATGTTTATTTAATAAGTTAACTACGTATTCTAC
The DNA here is from genome assembly GCA_949152435.1 of Gastracanthus pulcherrimus. Classification (NCBI taxonomy): domain Eukaryota; kingdom Metazoa; phylum Arthropoda; class Insecta; order Hymenoptera; family Pteromalidae; genus Gastracanthus; species Gastracanthus pulcherrimus. Next base: position 36,749,921 of record OX424572.1, read on the forward strand.
TGTATATTACACAATTTTAATGATATCTAAGTTTTCTTATGTAATCAATAACTTATTTAATTTATATTCGAAGTGAAACAAAAATATTGCATTTACGATTTATTGAGAAAATCTAATTTTTCTAAATCGTTGCTTATTTATTTGACTAGTACAAAATACTTCGATTTCCTTAAGCGGAAGCCGTATTCGCTTTCCTTGTCTAATCACAGTTTTGCAATTGACTCGAAAAGTAGTTTGTTAATTCTAAGGAAGGAAAAAGGAATATTTTGAGATCTTAAAAAGACTTAACATTATTTCCTTTCCGAGAAAACTTATAACAAAATATTCCTTATATTAAGATGAATTGGGGACAACTATTAGATTTTCAATTATCAAACTACTTTTTGAGTAAATAGCAAGACTGCAATTAGACACGGACAGCGAATACGGCCTCCTATAAAGAGGATGCTCAGAAGTCTTCAAATAAAATTTATTAAAATGTTAACCGGAGGCTATAGTTATCATATTTCTATGGCTACACAAGAACTTTTTTCTGAAAAAGTCTATTTAAATTAAAACGCAAATATTATAAAAAAAATCAACAGCCGGTAAGGTAGATTCCTAAACACATTTTTACGATGTTTGGAAAACGGCATTTGTTTGTCTTTCGAAATATCATAAACAGTAATGGGCAAGTATCTAAATAAATGTAGCTAGATAATAATCTAGATAAAAAAGTATCTTTAATAAAAATATATCTGTACAGCACGGCACTCACACATAGATTAAATAGAAGCCAGGTTATAATTTAAAACTAAAAAATAAATAATTTTTGTAGATAAATGCATTACCTATCATTACCTTTATAAACGTTTACCTATAGATAACCAATTCATTTTAAAATAATACATTATCTAGTTAGTAAATATTCTTGTACCTTTTTTAATACTTTTGTAAAAAATATAATATTATCTACCATATTATAAGTAATTAATTATCTTTTATTTTTTATTTTTTCTAATCTTCGCATTTTGTACATGTCCGATCATAATTATCTATTTCAATGGTATTATAAGATTATCCATATTTTTTCAAAGTTCAACGGTTATTTAAGTTTTCTTAAATTATACTAATTTATACATTACATAATTCATGCGTTTTCTAACTTGAATGCTTGCGTAGACGTTATCATTAAAATTTAAATTGACTACAGTAGTAGTAGACGATACCGTTCAGACGTTGCACATCAGAAGAAAGAAAATTAATTCATATAAAATGGTTTTGAAATCTTCTGAAATAATTGGAAAAAATTAGATTTCAACCAACCAAGCTGCACTATATTTTAAAACGTTCGGTATAAATTAGTTTTGGTTGTGTGGACTTGGTCGATTAATTCGACGTGCCCATCACGTGCAAGAGCATTATTCAATTTTTCCAATTTTTTTTTAAATTACATAAAGGGATTGGATTATTATTATTTATTCGGTCGCACGTATTGGAGGATTTTTTTAAATTTGAGGAAAACGTAGTTCTTACCCAAATCGTACTTGTCACACTTTCAAAAATGCATCCAGTATATATGTAACATTTTCTCACGCCATTGTTTCACTCAACTATAAAGAATGTTTTTTTTAACCATTTTTTTGTCAGCAGTAATCGAGATTTTATTGTCCCTTATAGTAGTATTCATCATTAAAGGAATAACATTTTTTCGAAAAAGACAAATAAAAAGCGCAATACCACGCTTTACATCGCATCCAATTTATTCTAAAATCTCTTCAATTCGCATTACTAAAATCAAATCTTCAGCAGAAAAACTACGTGCTTTCATCGCACAAAGTACGCTATCACGCCCAGCGATACCGAGGACTGCGGCTAGACCCACACGACAGATAAATTTTAATTATCTTAACTGCGTTACGTCACTGCCTCGAGCGGCCTAGCTGCTGCGCGCGGTAATTGACGCCGATGAAATAACATTCAGCCGCAATTTTTACGAGATTCGGCCGGTTTATGTCTACTGCCTTCGGAGTATATTAAAGCTGCGCAATATACGATACGTCATAGTCAATGAAAATAAAGGAAGAAACAGAAACAGAGGCATAAATATCAGAAGTGCGAACAATGGAGGGAATTTTGTAGGTGTGCGCACGTTATAGTTGACGATGCGTACACACGCTGTACGAACGTGTATATATCACCAGAGAACAAAGATAGGCGCGGTAGCAGTGGTGTACGAGCGCTTCTAGCACCTGCTACGTGGGTTATTCGAAAACGAAATATATAGGCGGGAAAGCAGCATTGTTTATGGTAATCGATAATAATGATCGATAACGATGTGCCTATATAGACAAATTTACACTGGCGTAAAAAGAATCGGTAAAAGGCCTATGAATTTAGAGTGAGACAAAAGTAGTATTTATTTTTTTTTTCTATAATTAGCACATTAGCATAAGAACCTCTTTATTATAATATATCTCATAAAATTTAAACGCTCGTTCTGAACCTTGAGTTTAATAGAGCTTCGCTTTAACTTTTAAAGTTGGAACAAAATTAAGACAATTATAGAATTAGACACATTTTATAAAGTCAATGTGGATAGAGAATATTTTTCTGTATTTTTACATGCCTCACAATTTTATGTAAGTAGGATCGATATTGTTTAATGATAAAGGTTAAAGCGAGGCTCTATTAAAACCTATGCGTTGAAGGGGCATAATGCATTTAGACCTTGAAAATACCATAAAGTTTCGTATTCAACGCCTACTAGGTAGACTGACATTTAATTTTTAATGAAAAATTTATATTAGTAAAAGTTTAAAATTATTTAAGACTGCTAGCAATTGACTATTTTTCATTGAAAAAAATGGCTACGTTTGTAAATAGATATATGAATTCAGATTACCAACCAAAAAATTAGTAGAAAAATCCATTTTTTACAACTACATTTCTAGTCAGGTTTCTAGCGAGATTTCCAATTCGATTTCTATATTAATAGGAGATTATATTAATAGGAGATATAAATAGAACTAGAAATTGAGTTAAAATTTGAGCTAAGAATCAAACTGAAAATCTAGCTAGAAATATTAACTGATATGAAATGATAATCGGTAATTAAAAACAATAGAAACAACAAAAAATTGTAACACACAAGGAGAGTGTCAGACCTCCGAGTCACAGTTTTTTATGAAACTTTGGAGATCATTTTCTGGTACTTAAAAATGGGCTTTGTATAGTAGATACAGCATATTCTATTAACGTTATTAGTATATCTATATATACACACACAGCACACAATGTTTCAATGAAAAGACTCAAAAAATATTTCAATGAAAGCTTACTGTAAATTTGTGCAAACATTATAATAAGTTATCCAAAGCCTTTCTAAAATAATATTATGAAATATTTACAAAACCTCGCAGAAATATTTCATGAAATGTTTATAAAATTATAACAACAAATGTTTCAGGAAATAATTCAAAAATGTTTTTGCTGCAGGTTATTTTTGTGCAAATCAAAATTTTTTTTTAAGAATTTAAAAAATTATTCTCAAAACTTTTACACAACATTTTTACAAATGTTACATGAATTCTTATAAAAGCGTTTCCTAAAATATTCCATGAACTGTTATTGACATGTTTCGACAATGATTCTCGGTCATGTCGTTCAGAAAGATTAAAAGATTTACCGAAACATTTAAAAAATATTTCGATCCACACAACTTTTACAGAGACTTTTAATAAACTTATTTAGAAAGTACGCTGGAAGATTATTGGGAGGTTCTTATAGAAGAGTTTTAATATTGAGCATATCGATAATGCTAACGATTTTAGCTGTATCTCCGGTTCTAGGCCCTATTTAATCAATCTATGCGTGTTGGAGATCATTTAGAAGTACCAGTAAACGATTCCCAAAGTTTCATAGAAAACCGTGACCCGGAAGTCTAACATTCTCCTTGTCAGTGGTCTTTCGTTCAGAAATGTAAACAACTCATATATTAACAGAAACTTTTTATTTTTCATTTCTGTTTATCCTGTTCTGAGAAATCTTACTCACCGAGCAGTGCTTTAAAAAGATTATTTTTTTAATAGTGTCTTCTTTTTAAAAATCTTCAAACAAAACGCCTTTTCTCGACCTCCTGACTAGACGTAACTCAGTAATTTTTTATGAGAATCATATAACGTCCATACATACATAATTCATACATGTTCCGCTCATAATTATGCTTCGTAAAATAGCATGAGAAAGAAATTGTTTAACTAAAATTGTAAACAACTTTTCGTGTAGAATAGAGGCATGTATAACATCCAGAAATATAGGACCGTTGAGAATAATACGCAAATTTGTAATTCTATTTGGATCCCACATGGGCCCTATGCGAATTTTCAGCACATATGTGGAGTACTATAATTCCAACTTAAAATACCAGAGTTGAAATTAATCTAGAATTTAATCCCCAATCAAATTCGATTCAAATCGACTTTAAATGGATCGAGGTGAAAATTTGCTGAATTCGACATAAATCTAGGCCAAAATTTCCTCAATTCAATGTGAATGGAGATCGAAAGGAGGATGCCCACGGATATATAATATTTGAATTGTTGAAGGGGAACGTACAAAACTAATACCATTGTATAGAGCTCGCCAAAACATGAAAATTAAAAAAAAAATTGACCAAGAATTGAAAATTCGTAAATATAAGTAGAAATTCCTGAATATGGTTAGACTGCTTACATTGTTTTAAATAGGATGAGTCCATAGATAATATTCTTTTCATCTTTCTCCGCACTTAAGGGTATTAATTCTTTTTATAAAATTCATTTCTATACGAGCTTTAAACCATGGTGTGGTCTCATACGTTCCCTTGCAATTAATGCAATTTTAATTCAGGTCAAAACTTTCCCGATGCAATTGAAATCGAGGTCGATGTATGTGCTCGATTAATTTGAATCGAAATGTTGAATGTGCCCGATTCATTTTCAATCGAGGTCAAAGTAAACTGACCAATTCAATGATGAATCAAAATTTCGAATGGCGATTCATGACGAATCCAAACATTATATAATCGAGCTTCAATTTCTTGATCAATCGTGAATCGAAATTTTGAACGCAGAATCACAATGAATCAGATACACTTATCGATTCGTTCAAGGTTAATCGAAACCCAATCAGTGGGCCACGAATCCACGAAATTGCGGCGAAATCTACGCATTAATCGCAGTTCATTTCCAAAATAACCCGAGTCGGCCTCCCAACGCGGCAGCCTCCAAACCGTCAAAATTTCAAACACCTATTAATTTGTCACGCAGCTGTGTCGGTTATACTATATCGCGCTTGGGGCACGCGGTGCATGCTTTCCTCTGAAATCCACTCCTCGATTGGCTCAACACTCGCATCCTCCACCAATAAATTCCCGAGGATCCCCAGGCTCCATCGGAAACAACGTACACTATCGCTCGCGCACACATACCTCAAAACACACCTACATTACATACACACATCACACACATATCCCACATCTGGTATCTCCCTCTTCAACGAGAGTTGATTTGCCGCAGTAAGTATATACAATCGCGGCACAGACCACAGTGCAGTACTGCAGTGCGTCCAGCATCGGCAAGCTGATATTCCTGCACCGCCCGAGTACATAACACACGTACACACACACATGCACTCCAAGAATAAAGAGTACACAACAGACACTATAGTGCCGTACGCTATACACATATATCTCTCGCCTCTCGCTTTGTGTGTGCGAAGCCACTACAACAGAGACTATACTGTACACGCGTTAAACGTAAACGCCGCCGCCGCCGCCGCCGCTGGCCGCAGTAGTACCAGACTACCCAGTATAACCAGTAGGACTTGACGCGAGTCGCGAGTTGCCGCCGTCGCGCCAGAGCCGTGCAGAGCCGAGCCTCGCGAGAGTAGAAGGCGCGCGCGCGCGCGTGTATGACATAGTGTGTGCGCGCGTGTGTGTGTGTGTGTGCGTGTGTGTGTGTGTGCACCTCGAACGAGAAGGTTAACTTAACCAGGAAGCCGATCGCGTCGCCCAGCACCTCTTCTTCTCCTCCTCCCTCGAGGAGTACATTTGGTATATACGCACACACGCACAAGTGGTAGCGCGCCACGCAGCTGCTGGTGTATAGTAGGTATAACAAGTGAGAGAGAAAGAGAGAGAGAGAGAGAGAGAGAGAGCGCGCGAACGCGCGAGAGGAGAGCCGTATAGTGCTGCAGCAGCCGCGATGATTTGAGAGGAGGAGGTGGTGTCGAGGGAAGGCGAGGAGGAGAATCATCGCCTCGAGCGAGAGAAGAGGAGACTGCCGCTGCAGGCTGATCGATCATCATCATGACCGTCGACTTTGCCGATTACTTCTGGGTGAGTGTCTTGTAATGTAGCCGTTCGCCAGAACTCTCTTGCTGTGTGTGTGTGTATGAGCGTAAGTGTGCATGTATATTGCGGATACATACCTGCGACAGCTTGTTGTGCATTTTTTGACTGTATTTTTTTTTGGAGTAGGCTCGTCTCTCGCGATTTCGAGGTTAGCTTTTTTTTACGTGTCTCTGTCTCTGTCTCTCATGGGTGTGCGTGTATGCGCGTACGTTTTTCTTTCTTTCCAACGCGACGACGACGACGATGATGATGATCCTCTCTCGAGCGCGGGACCTTCGCAATGCTAGTACAATCTCCCTGTCTCTGTCTCTCTGTCTGACTTGGAATTGTGCGTGTATATGGGTGTGTGTATGTGCAGCCGAGCGGGACGCAGACACACGAGAGCGTATATCTGCTTACTTACTTCCTTTTTGCGAGGAGAGCTGTGCTGTGCTCCTCTCGCTCCCTCGTTTATGTAAGCTGGTGTAGGCTGGTGTGTTATAAGGTTCTGACATCGCCGACTCTGCGCTCTGCTGGGTCTGGGATGGGAGTATCGTTGAGTTGTATATATAGGCATGGGTCAGTCAGGGATTATTTGTTTGGTTTGGATGGATCGGGGGTATTTTTGGCATAGCTTGTTTGTTTATTTACTTTCAATTGAATTCTAAAGTGGGATCGACGGTATGGTACGCTCGGTCATACGTGATGCAGATATATTTTGTTTATTTATTTTTCTGGGTTCAATGTATCTTTTTTTCTTTAAATTGGAGTCATTTTGGTATACTTGATTTTAAAAAGTCAAAAGTTTTTTTATAATCTAGGTATGCTTTTCTTTTGAGTAGGTTTAAATGACAATTCAAACATTCAAACTTCAGTATCTAAATATATAAAAAAAATGGATTTATGTGGTTATATATGTCTTGAAGCCACAAATTTATTTCATGTACAATACAGGTTGAAGAGTCTAAATGTAAAATCATGTAACAACATTAGAATATAAATTTCGTTATGTACTAGAGTTTTGACACTGATTATAAATTCAAAACATATTATTTATAAATTTAATTAAGAAATATAATTTGTAATTCACAATAATATTTTCCTCACTGATATTCTAAATAGTCAAGATCTATTACAATTTTTAATTATAACAAATATATGTCATTTTATTTTAATTTACCTTGTTTAGTACTAATTAAGTGGTATTAACTCTCACTCTATCAAGAGGGGATTTCAAGGCTAAGATAAACCTGCATAAATTCAACAGTAATTAAGTACCCATTATCTACATTTGAAAATTTCAAATTGGTATTGAATTTACAAAGGCTTTATTATCCTTGGGGGTCCCTTGCTGAAGTGAGGCTTAATAAGAACCATATATATAGTTAGATGAACACAGGTTGTAGTTAAGGTAAAATTAAATTTAATCAATACCAACATAAATTATACCAATAGTGAAATTACAATCTAGTAGAGCACATAAATAGATATTACATTAACAATAATGCTGTATAACCATTTAATATCTTACTTAAAATTGAATAAAGGAATCTTTACATATAACTTATTTGGATAACAAATTCTAGTTATTGATACTGTACATTTGCTCTCTTAAAACTCCCTTGCATTTCTCAAATATTTGAGTTTTATACATTGTATAAGCTCTGTTACTTAAGCTATTAGCTATAATAAGTAATTAACCTTAATTAGTAATACAATAAAGAAAAATATTATTTATTTTTTACTTAAACCAAAATATATTGGGTTACATCAGATATTTACATGTACTTATTTAATGTATAAGTATAACATAAAATAATATAAGTTGTAGATAGTATAATGAGTATCTACATATATCTAAGTAACTCAATTAATACTTAAAAATATCGAATAATAAGGAATGATTGAGAAGATAATTATTTATTTATATTAATAATAATTAATATAGAAATGATAACCTAATTCATAAGATTATAAAATTTAGCAGTATTACTATACATATAGAATAAAGGAAGCAGTTACTGTGCCTGTCAAGCAGGCAACAGAGCCAATTACTGTGGGGTATTTAATTAATTATTATCAAAGACCAATAAAGCATTTAGCATTATTCGTACCTTGAACTATTTTTTCATATACTTTTATAACTTTTATGTATGCCAAATTATTTTAAAACTTTTTTTGCATGGTACAAGTATTAAAAAGTACACAGTAACTGGCACACCCACAGTGATTGAATCTATATAAAGATAGTACAACAGTACAAAAAAGAATGGAATAATCTAATTATACATAATACATTGATTAGAATTCACAAATTACCAAGTATTATCACAAGATATAATCATAAATCAGATTTTTCTTAGGTACTTTAAACAATGTTAGAAATATATATATATCTTACAATTGGTCAATTAACAGGATTAAGAGGTTCAATGCCTGATTAATTTATTATACGTAGGAAACAATATATTTGATATCTGATATGAATGTTTTTATTTGCAATGTTGTAGATTCATAGTGAATTGCGTAAGAAGAATATTTTTTTTTATTTCTTGTTCTCTTCTATACAATGAAAAAAACTGCGAATGACAGGCTCATAAAAACTTTTAAGATCCAAGCTGATAAAACAATGATGGCTAGGCTATCGATTGTAGTAATTGAGCATCAACTCGAACGTTTAACTGCCTGCTTGAAGGAATAATATGTAATGAATGCTGATTGTATCATATGTAATGCGTGGCTTTAATTGTAGTCCAATTGAAATTCAGGCTTAAGAGGTCAAGTAATGCAAGTGGTTACTCGTGATACTTAATTCTTAATTAAATATAAATTTCAATCAATCCTCCATCTTACAGGCAGTAAAAATTTGCATATCTCTTTCTTCTCTTTCAAGGGTGAAAAGAATAATGGATTCGACGTGCTGTATCATAATATGAAACATGGAGTTGTGGCGAGCAAAGAATTGGCAGATTTCCTACGTGAGCGTTCGGTTATTGAGGAGAATAACTACAAACTTCTCAGCAAGGTAGCCAAGCAGGCGAGCAACAGCAACAGTGGCCAAGGAACGTTCGCTCCTCTATGGGCTGCGCTCAGAGGTGCAGCCGAAAAGCTCGCCGGCCTACATTTGCAGCTAGCCCAAAGAGTAGCCGAACTTATTAAGGACGTCGCCAAGTATTCAGATGAACTCCACAAGAGACACAAAGCAGTACGTATTGAAAGAAAATTAGTAATTATAAAAATTAGAAATGTGCAATTATATAAAGATTGAATTTAATCAATGCATGGCATTTTCTTAATTCATTAAAAAATGTCATTCAAAAAGTAAAAAATTATAATGAACAATCAGAATTGTTAAATTTATTTTGAAATATCTTTTTATGAAAGTACAAGTTTTTTTGTTTTTTTTCAATATTTTCTCTGCATTTTTAACCTTGCTCATTGATTATGCTGGCACAATCTGTGGCAAGCTTTATCAGCATCCGCCCACTGTCAGATTAGGATGTTTCTCTCTAGACATCAACCGACAAAAGTGATAGCGCTATTCTTTTCACTGACTAATACAGGTCTTTTTTTTTCAATTTAGGTAAAAGAAGAGGAATCTTCAACATTGGAGGTTGTCCAAAGTATTCAAAGTATTACAATAACGCTTCAAAAAACCAAGGACACTTGCTTGCAGCGAGGACTCGAATTAGAAAAATTAAAAAAGGACAATGCAAGCCAGAGAGAATTGGAAAAGGCGGAAATCAAATTCAGAAAGGCACAAGATGATTACAAGACGCTGGTCGATAAATACACTGCAATACGAAATGATTTTGAAACCAAAATGACGCAGGCTTGCAGGGTAAAAAAAATTATAATTAATTTTTCATTCATGCACCTTCTCTTATGATAAATATGAATATTTCTCTTATTAATAGAGATTCCAAGATGTTGAAGAAACCCATTTAAGGAGTATGAAGGAATTTTTAAACACATACGCGGATGTTCTTCAAACGAATCACGAGCAAGTTGGACAAGTACATATAGACTTTAAGAGACAATGCCTTGATATGACGGTAGATAAACTATTAGAACAATTTGTTCAAAGTAAATATACAGGATTTGAAAAACCAGGTAAATTTAATTTGTACATTTACATTTCGCGTATTATTCATTAACCCTCCTGCGCAGAAAGCCGAGTATACTCGTCCAAAACGCACGTCATTTTTGTATACATTTTGCACTATAGATTTAAATCTTTACTTCGATAGGATATCTTCAACCTCTCAAATTGAAGCTAAATAGTATAGCTTTAATTTAGAAGATACTGGAAGTTTGCAGAAAATATTGTTGCAGACTTACATTTGATTTAATCCATATACACGAAAATAAACTTCTGTGCAGGAGGGTTGAACATTACTATTCTAAATAAGCTTTAGGGAAGAAGGTACTGAGATTATGGCAAAAAAGCATTCTTTTTATTGTATATTATGTTTTGTACATATAAAAGAATAATGAGTAAAAAAATGTATAAATAATCAATTCAGTCATATCTCATTCAGTCAATAATCAATAAAGTTTTTATACTTTTATTAATGAACCAAATTAGTGTTTTTTAGTCATTTTTTGGAAGGAGTATGTAGCATACCTATTTGTTAGTTTTAGATACGTTTTTGAATATAAAAGAATACTAAATGGCTTAAAATTTTGTTCAGAAACATATTTTTTTGCTAAAGAGTGTATGCAAAATTTGGATACAAAAATGTCACAAATAGTTAGTGAGAAATATATCATTAATTTTAGTTATAAAAATACTTATATTTAGACAAAACCCAAACTCGCTTATCCTTCATTAAGTAGTAATGGACCTATTTACGAAGTTTCAGACCTCAACAAAAATACCCTAAAATATTATTGGAAATAAATGTTGACAAATTTTTATTTCAATAAGTTTTTAGGATGCCGTTATTGTTGAGGTCTAAAAGTTTGTACAGAGGGTTATTACTACTCAATGAAAGGACAAGCGAATTTTGGTTTTGTCTAAATATTTTTATAATTTTATTTAATAATTTACTCCTCTGTCGGGAAAAATAAAGGCCGCAACTTTGAATTCTTAATTAACTTTCAGATCCCCATAAAAAATACTAAATTATATGTATATTTTTCTTTAATATTATAACGAATAGACGTAATTTAGCCTACTCGAAATTTTGCCTACTATCTTTAAGTCATGTATTGCAACAGTAAATTCTATATATAAAATATGTTTACTATATAAATGAAATATATAGAATACATAGAGTATTTAGAATATAAATTTACATATATTTACTATATAAATATATATATATATCCATATATTTACTATATAAATATATATCCATATATTCTCAGAAGGCAAAATTTCGAGTAAGCTAAATTACATCTGCCCTTATAACCACGGTCAAAATTATTTCTGTAATGACGTGTACACACGTGTAAAGGAAATGTAGTATATAAAGTACATAAATCTATAACATAATAATAAAGTGTATAATAAAAGTGTCTGAAATTTTACCAATGTTTACATAATTTTACACTTTTTCACAAAATTTTACTTTTTCACATTTTTGTACACTTTGAAGAAAGGTTGCATTCTTTCTTACTTTCAAACTAGTTTTCTAATACTACAGTGGCCAACACAATGTGAACAAGAATTTGTAAAATGTATAAGAAAATGTTTTTAAAAGAAGGTATAAAAAAGTTGTAAACAATTTTTAAAAAATGTAAGAAAGTGTAAAAATGTGCTATACAGAGTAAAAAATTCAAACAAGGTGTTAAAAATCCAGAGAATTTTATACACGTTTAAAACTTTTTCATACTTCTTACACTTTTCTACCCATATACTCTACACTTTCTTTGAAAAAGAAAAAGTCACACCTGTTTCCTACCCACCACCTAACCAGTCAACCCAACTCAATTCCACAGGGGTGATCGAGTACGAGGAGGTCCTGACCAGCCTGGCCGAGCTGACCAACCAGACGAACCCCGACAAGAGCACCGAGACATCCTCGTCGACCCCAACGACGAGCAGCACAGCGGCCCCGAGCAAGGAACTGCCAAGCAAGAGCGCGAACGGCGAGACCGGCGTAGCGGGTAACGCCTCAGCGGCGCATCAGACTACTACTACTTTGCGAAAGAATGCCGGCGGCGGGGTTAGGAGGGTGGAGGGTTGTGCGCCCGCTGCCGGCCGGGATAGTAAGCCGAGGGAGCAGAGGGTGGACAGGGACCCGGTAGAGCAACACCAGCAGCAGCAGCAGACTCAGCAGCAGGCTCAGGCTCAGCCGCCCGTGGCTAAGGCCTCGCGGCGTACCACTTCGTTGCTCAACCTATTCATGTCCAACTCCCAGGGTAGGTCTTGGCATTTCACTGGCGCCAATGTTTTGGTTTTTGTTTCTTTTTTTTTTTTAAGCATTTGGTGAAATGATAATAGTTTCTTTTTTTAATTGTTTTTTTTTTTGCTCGATTTTCAATTCATGGATGAAAATGCTTTGCTAATTTAACAAAGTCACTTGGTAACCTCTCGACCAACTATTTTTTAAATTCATTGTACAAATTAATTTGTTGTTTCTGTAAAGTGATTTGTTAATTTTACTAAAATATTTGTCAAATTTACTAAGATATTGGTAAAAAATGTTACAAATTTCTTAGTAAATTTGACTAATATTTTAGTAAAATTAACAAATCACTTTATAGAAACAACAAATTAATTTGTAAAAAGAATTTAAAAAATAGTTGGTCGAGAGGTTACCAAGTAACTTTGTTAAATTAACAAAGCATTTTTTTTCGTGATGATATAGTGGACTCTTGATTTATGGCCGCTCGATATGGGTAATCTTTCAGAAAAAATTTAATTGTGGAAGTGCTAAATACCCTATTTAATAATCTAAATTGTGTTAACCTTCCGATTACCGAAATCTGGACATAATGCGGAGTACCGTAAATGGGGTATTTAAAGAGCCCAAGCTTATTTTCGTTTAGTAATAAGCATAGCGAACAAAAATGTGTTTAAAGGGTTTTCGGGGTCGCAGATTCCGAATGTGAAGTCGTAATCGAAGAAGACAAAATGGCGATTCCAATGTAGCGGATATATTAACGTAGAATGATTTATTTGCAATTATTTGTCTTAATTTACTGTAATAATAATGTGTGTTTCCCTCAGAACTCCAGAGTTTTTGAGTTACTAATAATTATCATTATATCCGACAAAAAATAAATGCGAGGAAAGCTGAAAAAAATAATACTTATCGATTTGTCCAATTTAAAGCAAGGTATAAAGTCTAACCGTACTCGGAAACATCTACTTATTTTTCCAAATTCTTACCGCGTTTTTCTCAACCTTCCCCACGCATAGGGGGGTCAATTGTGTGCGGGTACCCGACATATAGACCCGGGTCTTGGGACGATTCGGGTTACCCGATCGAGTCTGGTTATCCGGCCGAACCGGGTTATCTGCTCGATTTGGGTAATGTCTTCGATCCGGAATACTCGACCGATTCGGGGTACTTGAAGTAAACAAAGTATGCAAAGAAACCGGGTTATTAATTAAAGTAAAGCTACCCCACTAGACCAGACAACGCATTATAATTGATCTAACAAGGAGAGTGCATGGAGTCCGGGTCACGGATTTTGACAAAACGTAGGAGATTGTTTTCTAATATCTAAAATTGAAGCCCAATGCCCGTACTTAGTTTTATCAAATGAGCATTGTACAAAAGATGACCTTGTCTTCATGCTAGATCAATTATAATGCGTTGTCCAGTTTAATCGGGTAGATCCAATTTAATTTTAACCCGATTCGGACGGGTAACCCGATTTAAACGGATAACCCGGTTATAATTCGGGTACCCGACCCGACCCGACCCGGTTTTTCGGGTACTCGCCCACCCCTACAAAATACCCCCATTTCGGTACTCCGAGGGTTAAACAATATTTAGATTACAGAAAAGTTATCTAGCCGGAACAAAATGTTGAGTTTTTGCGTAATATCACCCACATGGAGCGACCCTGTATCGAATCCACTGTAACGAGAATTCATTCTAATTTTTTAATCAAACTTTTTTTAATCAGCTCAACTCTCAAATACATAAGACATTTTTAACGCCGACTTTTACGTTCGTTTCTTGAAAGTGTCACTATATTTTTGTTTTACATTTGCGGCACGTAAATACACATACCATCACGATTATTATTTCATATACAGTGTTTATGCTTATGTGTTTGTTACGTTGCTTTCGCGCCACTAATACAAACGCTGGTGGAGGTCAGAATTAAAAAGAAAGAAAAAAAGAAATAAAGAGACAGTGGCTTTCGATGATCATTGAACAAAATAGCAAAAAAGAAACAGAATAAGAACGACGACGATATAGAAGTCTCGGAAGAGAGAAAACGAACCGCGCGCAACGACAACGAGAAACGAGACAAAAACGTGCGAGATGAGTGTTGTTTCAGAGAGGCAAAGACAAGCAGGCTCTGGTTCAGCTCCTGTCACTCCTCAGGGAAATTTGTCTCCTGCCGTACCGACTCCCAGTATCTCCAGGAACCCTCTCAGAGGATCTAAATGTAACTCGCTTTCATGTTTCATAAGCATCTTTAAGACGAAAGTTAAACAAACGAATTAAACACCACAAAAGTGCTTTTGTCTGTCACACACACAATCCTTCGAAATCTCACGCTTATGATTTTTTTAATTTATTTTCTGTGGCAAACAGCCGCGTCACTCTGCTACTATACATCATCTCAAATCTTTTCACGTATACTAACATTGATGTCGTCTCGTTGCTCTCTACATCTATATCATAACTTCGATCTGTTCTATGTTCTTACAGTAATGGTGTGCATCTTTCATGTGGGAGTATAAACAAATCGTAAAAGAAACATATCTATTTGGAAAAAGAAGTATTATATGCATGATTATATAAGACAAAATAGTTTTGTACACAAAAGTGTGCCTTTCGTTGGTGTATAAAAATGTATATTTGATTATGGGTTAGATATGACTATAAAATTCTTTTTTCCTTTATGGGCAACAACAAACAAAAAGTCGTTTACATAATGCTTAAATGGAATTTCTGTGTTTTTTCTCAATAATTTAAATAATGTCTTATTTTTATAGTTCAGAAAACATTCTCGAAATCTTTACAGAATATAATTTTGTGTATAATAAAAAACATCTTTTATGTGCTAAAAGTGTAAAACTCACTGTCTAATAGAGAATTTCTTCGAATATCTGATTTTGATCTAAAATGTTCCCTGAGTATACTAAAGTAATCAATCTTCTTAAAACTGAACTGAAGAGACGTGTTATAAAACATAGTTGGCTGTCTATTTGGAAAAATATTTATTTTCACTGATTTTGACTGCATCATTTGGAAAAATATCTCAAAGATAAAAAAAATATTTAAACAATTGCTGAAAATATTCAGTAAAATAAAAATATTTCTAAATTGATAACCAACTTTTATTTATAATATTAAATAGTATTGAAAGTCTTCAGTTAAGTTTTAGTAGGAGTAATTAATTCAGTATACATAGGGAACATTTTAAATAAAAATCAGATTCTATAAAGATTTTGAAAAACTAATCTGAATTGTGTATAAAAATAGGATATTATTTGAAAGCATCACAGAATCTATGTAGAAAATCTATGTAGTAATGGAAAACTTTAAAAAAATTCTTAGATACGAATAAAGTCTGAAAATTTTCTCTTGGATTTACAGTGGTGGCGAATTTCGTAATGCCGCCGCTCTGCACTCTTTTAGAAAATCAAGGTATTAAAGTAAGAGAATTTTCCATGTTGTGGGTCTAATATACATGCACAAAAGCGCCTTCTAGCCGTTCTTTTAGAGCCTATAGGCTAGTCTTTAGCTTATCGTTCAAAGAAGATTTTACACAAAAATCTCCTTGTACACGTACGTAGAAAACACACGAGGACATAAAGTGGGTGCTTTGTACTTTTTTCCATACGTAAGGTCAACTACTAGGTTTTCGGTACTTCGTACTGTATAGTGTATAATATTGGTGCTTTTGACGCTTTGGCATTGCAAATTGTTTTTCTAACAATATATAATGGGGTTATTCATTGGTCACTATGTTATCGCAGTTATTTTCTCAAATGTATATACATACGGCATAGTATAAATCAAGTCACGCAGGAGTAATGTCTATATCAAGCAGATTTCATTTTGTGTAAATCATTCCAAAACATCCAAATGTAATTCTTTGAGGAGATATATAAACAATTAAAATCATTGATTGAATTTTCCTAAATTTGCCTCTTTGTTTCACTAAGATGTCACGTTGATGAATTTTTCAAACATGCAATAAAATTCAATTTTTGATCATTGACTTCTCTGTACACATGTCCCTTTGTAAACTGTACTTTGCAAAAATCCTGAGAAAAAAACGATTGATGTTGTAATCGAAGGGAGCTGGACTCGAATAATGTTGATGCACAAGCAAAGAAGTGGCTACTGGCGGAGCCTCAGGTGAGCCTTTACCTTACTCTTACGATCTCGCTGCTGCAATGGGGCTCAACTTTTTTTTTCGTTCCGATCCTTGTGTACTCTCCATTTATTTTCCAAGTGCAGAGAGAAAAAAAAAAGAGTCCAGCCACTCTATAGCGTAATGTGAGTCTTTTTCACCATGACTTGAATTTGTTTGTTTTCGTTATTTATTTTTGCAGGATTATTATACTTTTGTGTGTACACGCCTTTCTGACATTGCAATTATGACGTTTTATATACAGCGAAAAGAAAAAAAAGAAAAAAAAAGATCAAAGTGGAATGCAAACAAAAATTGTTAGAAAAACAATTTATCTAGACAGAGATATTTCATTTGGTGGAGGTAGCCGGGGCTATTCTTTTTTTACACTTTGCTATTATAGTGTGCTAGTAGCTATTATCTACATACTTATCTTACTTTTTTCAAAGTATATTTGCTTGTTCATTTGCACTATATAACTAATACTAAGAATTATTTATTATATAATTTAGTATCATTTTTTGTTTTCATACTTAAGTTACTTAATAATGCAACGCAAGAGAGGATATAGTCGGACTAGAATAACCGAAATTCTCAATCGAATGCATATACTAGTCCTATAATTGAGAATAAGAGATGCACTGAATGCAATGAATTAATACAATATTAATAATTTGTTTAGAGCCTCTGTGACATAATTTGTATCAAGCTAATTGATTCACATTGCGCTAAGAAGTATATATTCACTTGGAAAGTAAATTAAAAAAAATGTAGTGTGAAGTAGTAACAGTAGTCAATAGTTATAACAATCACGTATGTATGTAAGGCAGTTTAAGTGGGTGCATAAAACAATTTAAAATTCTAATTTCCCGCTACAAATCTTACCGACCGTAAAATAAATAACAGTGGTCCCCTTACTATATTACCGGCAATATAATAAGAGGGACTTCTAATAATTAATATAAATATAGAATAAAAATTAATTTTTCGACTGAAATATATATAAGTATCTGTGATAAATCGGAAAAACGACTGTGGTTCACTTTCTTTGAAAATTGAGTTTTTAGTAATTTCGGTATCCATGCAAGGTATCGTTTCAGATGAAAATGCAAGAAATCAGCGAAGAGTAAAAATAAGCAACCATATCTACTATTTATGAATTTGATTAACATTAGTTTAAATGGAAAATAGAAACCTCAAACCATATTATCTCGAAATTAAAAAAAATGAAATTGAGTCGTTTTTCCGGTTCACCACAGATATTTACTTTTTAGATATAGGTAGTAGATTATAATTCGATTGAAATTTACTTGAAGACAAATATTTTTCACTGAATATTACAGTGGTCTCTTGTTTATATATTGCCGGCAATATAGTAATTCACTCTATACAGAACGAATTATTCTTATGTATTATTCTACACTGAAAAAAGATAACAGGTTATATCAACTCGACAAGTAATAACTGACGTTGTCAATCAAGTAGAGGTATTACTTACTCAACTTGCAGCTACTTGCAGAGCCAAGCAACATCTGCTGGAGCGCGTCGAATGATTATTACTGCTTGCTCTCGCACAGAAAGCAAAATCTACTTGGGGCCAAGTAGAAGCTACCGAACTCGTGAGCAAAAGATAGATTGACGCCTAAAAAAGTAGATACTGCTTGGGTTCACAAAGCTGACATTGCATTTTATTTTCTTCAGTGCGCCGTTATGCAAAATTTCAAGCAAATATTTCAATATTTCATCAAATTCCTTTCAAATAGAGTCTCAATTGGTTCTCGAAATCGTCTATTGGCAGAAGTGTTAAAATATTTTTTCGAAACTGCGTACATATAATGGTGTATTTTTGTAAGGAAATGCAACGATGTCTTGGTTTGAACATAACATAACTTTTAATTGCTACATTTATTTCCATGTTACATATTTTATTCTCTCCATTTAATATTTATCATTCGCCCGGTAAGATCAAAGTACACGGTAAACTCGAATTCTCAATCGACCCCCACATCTTAAACTGCCTTAAACCACGAAAATCAAAAAATTGAGTACCACAACAATCCAATTCCTCAATTTTTACGATCTCCGCAAAGATCTCCCGAGCCACATTAAAAAAAAAACCACACTCATCCTCACGATGTTTTTCTCGCACCTATCGTAGGGTTCCTGCGCAGCAGGCGCGAGAAGCGCAAGGAGAAGAAGGCGAAGAAGAAGAAGGACTCGGTTGAGACGACCAGCAACAAGGAAGACAAGTCCGACCTGTCAGTATTCGTATGATCAGCAGACCCAGTGACGCAAACGCAATTTTTATACCATTATTATACGTCGCGACGCGCGAGGGATTCGCGCGGTTTTTGTACAATAGAACGATTCTCGATCATCGCGCGCGTGTTCTCGGGTGTTGCGTTGAATTCAGCTGTACAGCTGACTTTGATAGTATTATTTTCATGAATATTCAGAGAGGAGGGGGGGGGGGGGAGTTGGCAGTGGAATTCCTGCGGAGTTATGCGTATTTGAATAAAATGTGTGCGGGTAATGTTGCACGCGTTCTTGAGGGATAGAAGGATGATGTGATTTCGATTTTTTCTGTTTGAAATTTTTTTACCGTTAATTTAATTACTATTATTATTTCTAATGAAGGGATGCGAAAGGGTTTGCATTAATCACAAGTTATCTATATTACCGACAATTATTGTTACTAATGCTCTGTCAGCTTTCTCTTATCTATATCTTGTAAATGCTCTTAAAAAATTGTTTTCTAACAACATTGTCAATAACTTTTACCCATTAAATCTCATGGATAGACCCAGTTTAGATATGTTAAAATAACGTATGGAATGGTTTTCTGGCGCTGAGAAAACAATTTGACCGCGAAAAAGAAAAATCGATTTTTTATAAAAAAGAATCTTTAAATAGTTTATTAATAAGTTCAATTCAACGAAAATCAGCACCATTCAATTCTACAAAAAATGGCTGTAAAATCATACTAACGTGTTATAAATAATTATGAAACAGCTACATATTTATAATAAAAATTGCATCAATATTATAAGAACATGCAGATAATGCAAATGTATGAACCGAAAGCTTCCATTTAAGCTATGGCAAAGGTTTTCAATTCACTTAGATTTATTAGTATAGCTGAATAACAAAGTCGTACCCAATAAACGGCTTTGGCTTAAAATTGACCGATTTATACGTGTGCGGAGACACGTATGATTGAATATTTTTTTTATTATTTTATTATATTTATCTTATTTTATCATTTTTATACTGTTTCATAAAAGGGTCACTGTTAAAGGAGTATTTAAAAATAAGTATGTTTACCTTTCAAGTTTTCTCATGGCTACATTTTTTTTCTTTTAATCGATAAAAGAATATTCTTTACGTTAATTTGACGTTATCCTAACTAAATTAACCGTATGCAGTGAAATTTTTAAATATGTTTTGCAAACTGTAAACAGATTTAACCATAATCTCACAAGGAGAGGTCTCGCAAAAATCATTTATTGGTCTTAGAAATGAAACAAAACACCCGTAATTTGATTAAATATGCCTTAGCTCATAAGATATAGGAAGTAGTATAAAAGATCTGTGTTATGACAAAAATAAACACCTTTGTAAATAATCTTTAAATGAAAGTAATGGTTATAAACTTCAATTTGAGTTGTTAAACGTATAATAATCTTGATTTAATTCAAAATCACATTAGATGTAAATTGATGCTGAAGATAGTATGAAAATTGATACTCTGGAAAATCTACAAAACATTCTCAAATTTCCATGCTATTATTAGCATAATTTTGCATCGCGTGTAACTTTGTCAAATGAAATTTCTTATATGTTTAAGTTCTCAAATTGAAGTTATGTTTACGAATCCACTTTTGTAGTTATGATTATTTGAGGTGTCCATTTTTATCATAATAAGTTAGTTTTCATGCTATTGCCTATATCTTATGTCCTATTGCTTATTCAATCAAATTACTGGTCTTGAGCGTCATTTCTATATAGGTAGCAGTAATTTATCCATAAAATGTAATCAGAATCTAGAGCTCTTATGCCCCTTCTGCAGCTACACATTAAATAATATCGATCCTTACATACGTAAATAAATACTCCGCAGTACGTATAAAAATAGAGAAAACTTATCTCTACCCATTAGAAACTGTTAAAGATGCATCTGTCTCCGCATCGCACCAACTTCATTCCAATTTAAAAGTCAGCGCGAAATTCCATGAAACTCTTTCGCATCTCCTCAACAGATCTAATAAACTCGAGCCACCTCTTCGACCACAACCCCTAAATTCACAAAACAATTTATATGAATGTCCACGCTATCCACTGAAAAAAGAAAGAAAAAAAAAAGAAAACACTGGGACTGCTGAAGCCTCGAACCCCTCTACCCGACCACTCTAACAGCCTCTTTCTCTCTCTCTTACTTTTCATCCCTTGGAAAACTATCCACGCACCACAGAGAGGACAAGGACCAGGACAGCCGGAAATCGGGCACGCCCACGCCGGAGGTCGACGAGGACGGCTTCTGCATAAAGCCGAAGGCCGATCCTTGGGAGAACGAGAAGGGCTTCTACTCGAGCTCGGACACGGACTCGGACGACGAGCGGGAGAGGAAGATCCGGGTGGAGATCAAGCCGCTGAGCAACGGGGGCGCGCCGATGAGCGCCAGCGTCGACGAGCTGAGGGCCACCGTGGAGAATCTCTCGCTGTCGCCTGCGCCCACGGTGAGAAAAAAAGGGATGTGGGGGGTTGTGTGAGAAATGAGGATGTTATAAGGATAACGAGGAAGCTGGGACATTGATATGCGCGTGGCTGATAATCCTGAGATGTTGAGTGTTTGGACGAATATTTCCCTCTGTGTAAAGGGAGAAATATACAAAAAATGTATGTGTGCTGTGGGTTTCGGGAGAAACGACTTGAGTCCGTTTTTTTTTTTTTTTTTTGACAATTTAGTTTTTATTTCTTATAGTGTACTTTCGGATAAAAATTGGTGTTCTTACATAGTATTTATGAATTTATATAGAATTTATAAATTTATTTACTTATGAATTTTGTTCCTTACATAGTATTTATCCTTAAATACTATTTATGAATTTTTTAACATTAGTTTACATTGGAAATAAAAGCTTTAAACTTTAATATATCGAAAATATATAAAGTGGACTTAAGTCGTTTTACCGGAAACCGACAGATATATTTATTATTAGGCCCGTTGGACCAGAAATGAACTTGGTTTTACAAAAACATAAGCTTTCTCCGCACATACTCAAATCTTATTTGTCTCGCCTTACAAAATGCTTTTACATTCTTGTTTTTCTATTTTAAATACAATTTTACACATTTTTACTTGCAGCAAAACATATTAGACACATTTTATCTTTATAGCTTAAAATTTTATTTTTTATATTTTACATTTTAAGATTTACGTATTTACACTTTTACATTTTTAACACGATAAAAGTATATTTTCTTAATTTTTAGTACTGAATGGCTGATAAAATCTTGAGTTTTTCACTTATTTATCGAATTTGATCCAATTTTTTAGAGTTTCTCTTTACTTTCCCTACAGATTAATTGTTTTTTTAAATTTAATATTTTGACAAACTGTACTTACACAATAGAGTTTGTTTTGTACGTTTGTCTACATTTGGCTGCTTACATACTACGCATTCATGCGCATCCTCCTTTTAGAGCGTAGAGCCAAGGAATCTTTAAATATTAAAAGTGTGGGAAGCTATTAAAAGCAGTGTATACAAAATATTATAGGTATTTGATATTTGCACTCCAAAAATTTTAGAGTAAAGCCAAGAAATCTAGTAAATGTTGAAAGCGTGGGAAGCTTATATGAAATACGTCTATATAACTTTAAAAACAAATTTTTTCATTCAACAGTTATTGAGGGACTGTCTCATCAAATCATATGATTATTAGACAGAAATAATGATACTCTAAAAAGCAATCTATGCTATGTAAAACAATAACAGTTTTTTATGATTTATCACATACACAAATGTACCGATAGTAAAAGAAAAGTTCTTATTTAATTTTTATGAACTTTTGGCTTCGGTATGTATCCATATTGCATCGCTGTCAGAAACAAATTCCTCAATAACGAGCCCAATCAGAATTTGAGGCAGGATTTTCCAAAAACCAAAAAACTAAAAAAAAATTCTTCAAGTTCATGTTGGATATCTATCGCATAAACTAGAATCACAATTTAAAAAACATTATTCTACGCATAACTCTAGTCAGCGCGGAAGCAAATATAATTATAAATAGAATCGCGTGTGAGAGTATTTACAATCGGTCGAGATTTGCATTAACTACCGGCACCCGTGGGCGAAAAACACGTTTCGAGATAAACGCATTCGAAGTTTTCTTTTAGTGCATGAAAGTACAATAAAAAAGATTTTTTTTCCTCTTCATTTTAGTTGTAGTAAAACACAACATTTTTATTTCCTTATATATAAGTAGTATGGATTTATTTTCACAAAATTATACGATTCAACAGTTCTCTTACATTTTTTAAGAAGCGTTAAACTTAAAATTTTAAATGAGTTATTTAAATATTTAATTACTACAATTATTCTAAATATATACATATATATTTATACTACTGATGGACTCCGCACATCGCTTATGGATCGATTGAAATTGAAGTATAATGTAATTCATGAAATGCTGATCAAAAGTTCCCGAATGAGCCCTAGTCTATTTTTGAAGCATTTTTTTTTAATTACTGGATAAAAAGTGACCGAAAACCAGTACAACGTCTAACCATGCTTGGAAATATCTACTTGTTTTTCCGAATTCTCACCGCGTTTTCATTCATGGTATTGGTTTAACAAGTTCGCCTTCAACGAATAAAATACTATATATCTGTGGGCATCCTCAAATAAAAAAGAAATTTTGGGTTTTAGCAGAGTGTTTACCTATTCTGAAGTTTTTAAATTCAGATTTAAAAGAGAATATTTTTCTGTCCTTAAGAACGTTTACCGGATAATTGAATTTCTTTAAAATTTCTTCAAACTCTTATCATATGTTAATTGAGGTGTGTTTAATACGTTATTGAAATTTCAACACTCCTTGCGGTATCCAAAATCGAGAAATTTAGAAAATATTGCCATTTAATAATGATTCTTTCGAAAATTCACTTTCTAACCTTACTGTCAACCGGGAAACGTCCTTAAATTCTTGAAAACTGCTTGAATTTGTATTTTTGAAGTTCTGTTCTTAAATAAAATGTCCTTTTAATTTTATACTATTTCATCAAAAAAGAGAAATCTGTCATTTTGTGTATTTAAACACAGATACATTAAACAATTTCTTGTACTTTATCAACAATGTTAACAAAAATTTTATTTCGTTCAAAAATGTTATCAATTGTAACGAGTATTTAAAAAGAATATCGCACACCTTAAGACTTTCGCGTCGACTAATATATAAGACGTTTTTTTGAATTTTTCAAAAATTTAGAGAAATAGAAAAGTTCCAGAGAATCTCTGTCATTTAAAACATTATTATAAAAGTTTTGCATTATTTCTTTCATTTTTTATTTTAAAAGTACTTATTAGAATCTTTCTAAAACCAAACAATTCACAATAAGGGACACTGATCCACTAACACAGTAAACAATGTAAAAATTGCCTATAAAAATAATTTAACCTTGAAAAACCTCCTTAATTGTTTAGAACCTCGCAAGTCCAGGTATCAGTAAAAAAATTCCACAAGCTCCAATGAAAAGAAAAAACCAAAATCTCACATTTCCCTACTGCAATTTATTTATTTACTCCTCCTATACACGCAATCTCTCTGAACATTCTTCTTCTTCTTTTTCCTCTTGTCGCACAATCGGCGCAGGGTCGACGGGGCTCCAGCACGGACTCGGACCACCACATGAAGCGCTCGCAGTCGGTCTCCCAGCAGCTGGGCGTCAAGCCGAGCTCCGACCTCCTGAACCTCTTCAATCCCAGCGGCACGCCCTCGAGCGCCTCCACGCCGACGGGCAGCGGGCATCCGTACGCGCCGCTGCAGAGTCCACCGGGCCTCTCGTCCTCGCCGATACCGACGATGCCACCGCCCCCCCAATCGGCGCCCCCCCTGCCACGATTTCCCGGTAAGTGCGAACTGTGTATTTCGCTGGAGTGGATTTGTTTTATTGAACTCAACCCACATCTGCTTCAAAGATTATTGTATATATACACGGAGAGAAAAAGTTGCTCTGAAAAAAGTAACATTAAATTTAAATGTACTTTTAAGTCACAAACTGACATTTTTTTATGTTACACGCACTGAGAGAAAAAATTAGTAACCATTACTAGACCCACTAGTAAATCCAATATGATGGAAGAAAAGTTTACTCATTCCTATGAAATTTAGGACTGAATACTCGACGTCCTGTTTTGAGTGTCAATTGTAACTTATTTTCGTTGTACGAGACTCAGTACTAGACATTCTTGTAATATTTACTATCCTGCTAACAAATAGATACTATATTATAACTTATATATAAAGGTACACTGACAAAAAGGACCGGGTATCATACCAATACTTTTATATGTATATGATAACTATACCGGTATTGCTCGAGTAACCATACATATTGCTGTCGTAGCTGTATTAGGGTTGGTGCTGATATTGTATGGTTGTCACGGCAAAATAATATAGTTGTAAGAGCTATAACAAAGTGTAGTTACAGCCGCAATACGTAGTTGAATTCGATAAACCAGATTAATTTAATTAATTGAAATAATTTAACTCAGTGCTAGGTTGGCTGTGAATCATTACTAACCGTTTCTGATTTATGAAGAATTAGTAACTGCTATTTCTCTATTTTATAAAAAAATTACTAAGAGTAATATAAAGATAATATTTACTTACGGGAACATGATCACTGTGAAACTCGGATTTTGATCAGGTTTCAGGGAATCGTTACCGGTATCTAAAAACTACTAAAAATTTACGGTGAAGATAGATTATTTTTGAATGTTTAAAGCTACGTGAACAAATAGGTCATCAAAATCTATCTTCTAAAATATTTCGTATTATTGTTTAATCTTTTATGTATACCTTTGGGCAATAACATATAGAGCGGAAACTTCCGCATCGAGCGCCTTCCAAACCAATAGAAAGCCTTCTATGTTTGAATTGCCTTGTTTGCTATAGGTTTAGAAACCGTTCCACGTGGTAGTTTCCGCTTCACGTGGTTTTACCCTCAGATGATTTCAAAAAACATTTCGTTCAAGGTTTATCAATGCCTTTAGCAGATTCAAATATTAATAACATAAAATAAGGAAGAATACAAAATGTATTTTTTGATCGTCTTTTGTTCAAATAGCAAAGAACCTAAGGCAACGAATATTTATTTTTATATTTTAAAAAGCAAACTCAATTTAAGAAAGTAAATATATGTTTATAGCTTATTAAAAGTCCTTTGATTGACGTGTCACTGCTAAAACATCAAAGGATGCCGGCCGGTGCGACGTCACACCGTTTTTAAAGTTCTACCTATATATTCTACAATTTTAAAGCTACCTTCACAAAAATTCCATGTTAACCAATAAACTTGTATCGCGATCTACAAGGAGCATTCTTCTGTAGTCCCCAAAAGATTAACTTTCACCCATACCTAACCTTAACTAATAATTAATAAAATAGCAAAACTGTTTTTATCGAAAAAAAAATTGGATTCTCTCGCCACCCAAACTTAAATTAAAACCCACTCTCGAAATCGGGAAGAGTGATTTTTTCACACTTTTAAAAAGTTACGAGCTAAATCACTCAGTTTCGAGTGACTTTTCTGTATACTTCACTCGAAAGGAGTGATACCTTTTCACTCTAACCAAACGAGTGGTGTTAATCACTCGTTTATCTCGAGTGATCTAGTAGCTGCTACTGAAATCACTCTTCAAAGAGTGAATGAAAGTTGTTGTGGGAGGTTTTGAGGTTAGAAATGTGCAGGATCCCTTTAAATAATTCATCTGCTTTTCTTCAAGTATTAAAAAGTTAGTAAACTATATTAATTCACTCAGTTTAAAGTAATATCCTTAATTATCTCAACTCATTCAGAAAACTTTATTTTTATACTCCAAGGTTTGATTGGTCTAGTGGATTAAGAGCTGGTACAGTATAAATCTAGATAAATTCCCACCATAGTTAAATTTTTATTTTTTTTATTTTTCATTTTTATTAAACTTATTTAATGTATTTAAAGTATCTAAAAAAAGATACTAATGAAAAATTACAGTTATTTACAGAATTTATGCTTTATAAAGATACTTTCTTTCACTCCAACACAAGTGATAAATCACTCTTAGCGAAGAGTAAAAAATAACTCTTTTGAATAGTGGTGAATCACTCGAAGCCGACTGGCTCACTTGTCACTTTGCCAAAGAGTGAGAAATCACCCAATTCGAGTTAAAAATACTCCTCCAGTTTTAGAGAGCAAAGTGTAAGGTAGTGGAACCAGTCCTCGATCAGTAACCAATTGTCGATCATTTTGACGAAATAGACAGTTTTTACATTTGTTTCTACTAATATTTTTATTTAGAAAACTGCTTTTTGTAAAAAATATTGATGAACCAATAATCGACCATTCAAAATTTAGTTGTTTTTAGTCAAACTTCATATAAAAAAGATTCAGATTAGTCGAACAGACCTTGAGTGCACCTCTGCTCCGTTCTTACGCGGATAGGTAATAAAAGACAACTTTTAATCTGTCATTTTCCACAATTTTACCTTGTTTCTTTTATTAGAATAAGTTTAATACTATACTTCTTTGACAACATAAGTGAAATTAAACAGTTGAAACATGATTTAATTAATTTTAGTGTTATTATTTAAGCGATCGAAAATTGGTTCTCATATCAACGTCATAATCTATTGTCGGTCATCAATAAATTCTTAGCAATAACTACATTTTTTAATTATATATTATACATTTTCTATCATTATAATAACTAAATTAATAACAACATTTGAAAGAAAACTACTCGCAATAGTAGATATTATGAAAACAATATTTTAAGTTGATAAGTATGTTAGGTAAGTAAGTCTAGTGCTTAATAACTGCGAATAACTCTTTGAATGAACCTTATACGACATAACTAATTGATGTTATGAAATAATTTTATAATTTCTTGCAAATTTACTACTTTTTAGTAAGGTTTCTATTAAAATACATATTCCTACCCTTACGTTTCATGTGTTAAGATTGATCGACAATTGGTTACTTTACGCATATCGACAACTGGTCTCCAGTGTCAAATAGTGATCGAGAATTGGTTCTATGGAGTTTTTATAATTTAAGTAAAATTTGAAATAAATACATAAAAAAATATGTTTAAACCCATCGTTATTATTATAACTAAATAGTAAATTAACTGATAAAACCACATTTAAACCAATTAATCTTACGTTAATTGATCGACAATTCACTGCCTTACAAGCCAAGCCATTCCCAAGGAAACATCATGCTTCCATTTGCTTGTCTCGTTTGCACAGAGGGCGACCTGTTCTCCGAGCTGAACGACGTGACGCCCGCCCTGCCGCCCAAGCAGTCGGCCACGCCGACGGGCTCCTCCATAGCGATACCCCGGCCGCCCTCGCGCAGGGGCGACGCGATAGCCCGCGGCAGGATGTCGCCCGCCACGATATCCAGGGCTGACAGCGTGGCCAGTCTGGAGTTCCGGGCGGCGGGCGTAGGAGTTGGCTCCTCCAGAGGTTCGTCGAATTTCATCTTTGTAGCTTTGGAGGATGTGTGCTTTTGATTTTAGTTTGTAGTTTGTTTGATGAACGAGTTGTATTCGCTGTGAGAGTGTGGTATAGTATATGTTATCTGGGTAGTACAGAATACACAGGCTCTCGTGGCCATTCAATGGAAATTATATTCTTTTTAATTACTAAACAATCTGAGAATATCCTTATAATTTTTTTTAATAATAAATAAATATGTCAATTCAAGACAAGTTTGAGATTACACAGATTGTCAGGAACTTGGAAAAAATTATTTTCATTGAATGTCTATAACCAGAGTCTGTGTATTTGTACCTCCATGTTCGCGTCACTTGGTCGTAAGATGGCGCTATTTTTGTGTACAATATCTGTCGTGCTCACAGCGAATAGCCGTTTACAAAAGTTTATACTTGGCGTGTGCCAAATTTAATGCAGGTAATTGCTGAA
Source organism: Gastracanthus pulcherrimus (assembly GCA_949152435.1). Lineage (NCBI taxonomy): Eukaryota > Metazoa > Arthropoda > Insecta > Hymenoptera > Pteromalidae > Gastracanthus > Gastracanthus pulcherrimus. Next base: position 36,778,965 of record OX424572.1, read on the forward strand.
TAATGTATTTAAGTAAATTGGAATGATTTTTGAGATGACAGAATGGCTACCGGCGATAGCTTATCGTTGCACAAAGAAACTTAATTTGGGTAATATAGGTCATTTAATTATGTATTGTTATTTCAAAGAAGTCTACCAGGTATATTTAAGCATACCTATTATTTCAACTCAACAATTTTGCAACTTTATTTTTCTACAAGAAATAGCTGATAAGGCAATAAAAGCCCTTGATATATCTTCAAATTGGCTAGAAAAATGTTTAAAATCTGTAATGCAGTAATAACATTCAAGTTAGACTATTTTATTTCATGAAATACTTACGTGTCTTGCTTATCTTTACAAAAACATAGGATTTTGAGTTGTCATAGTATTGTTCTACAATATGTGCAATATCAAGCTAAAACCCCACCGAAACGTTTATAATTTTTGCTTTCTTTTTATAAATTAAAAAATGAACAAATTTACACTGATGCCCAAGCTACATACTTTGATCTTAACTTTAACATTTATTTGGTGGTTAACTTATTATTTTCTTAACGTTATCATAATCTCCATAAAAAAATTATAAATTTGTTATAAAAGGATTCACTGAAAGTATTATGTAATAGTACATTATGTAACAAGGACCAAAAGGCGAATATTTTTCCCGCGGGGGAATTTAGTATCATCCGAGGGAAAAATCAACTTTTTTCTCGAGTTACATATAGTACTTTATATGCCCATCTCAACTGTGGCCACTTTTTGTGACTGTTAAAAGACAATATTGTTAAAAGACAATCGAAAATCAGGGTTATTGGTAGAACTTGATGAAATAAAGGAATTTGGACTAGTATCTAATGAAGTCAAAAAGATTTGCGGGCAAAAAGTGTAATTTTGATCTCGCTTTTCTGGGCAAAATGTGGCCATTTTCGTTGAGATGGGCATAAAAGTATTTATAGGTTAAAGTCTTTAATACATACAGCATTTCTAACAAATATACTCGTTTAGATAATAAAATTGTCTTTCTGAAGCTCCATTCTTCGTACTCCAAAGAGCTATACAGCCTAAAGAAAGGTTTGACGATCGATCTGCAATCATATCACTTTAATCTGTAGCAAATAGCCATCCTGTAGGCTACTGCTTTCTATCTTTTTCCAGCGCCGTCGAGTTTCCGTGTATAATAAGCATTGCGTGCATTGCACTAAACTTCGCAGGTCCGTCCCCGCTGACGATCGGCCTGCAGGACACGATACCCCTGGCGGTGGCCTTCCAGGAGCTCATACACTCGTACTTTCGCGGCAGCGACGAGACCCGCTGCCAGGTCAAGCTCTGCGGCGACATGCTCATGTCCTTCCCCGCGGGCATCGTCGCTGTCTTCGCCACGAATCCAAATCCAGCGAGGCTCACCTTCCGACTGAAAAACAGCAATAGACTGGAGAAACTCTTGCCGAACAATCAGCTAGTTAGCATGTGAGTTGCACGAGGCAGCATTTATACGCCGAAGTTTCGGATTTGTTTATTTCGATATTGCCTCCTGCGCATTGTAACGTGGTTTAATGGACTGGGAGTGTCGTGCGGTATTGCCGGTCCTACGTGTATGGATGCTAATGAGCTTTGGGCTTCTTGAGTTGTAGATGGAAAATTGGAGGCACGTTGGAATCTTGCGTAATCCGCTGTTTCTGGAGACCACGAGTACTCCATTCGTTGGCTGTTTTAAGTGCAGGGTGTAGAGAGTTATAAGAAAGCGAGAATAACCGACAGGTCGATATTATCTGGGTTAAAGAGTATTTTCAGAAGGTTAATATAAGTAAAAGTATCTATTAAAACGTAGATAAAATATAATTTTCTTTTTATTAACAATAAATTCAGATAATTCAATATGCTCCAAATTAATTTATTACTAATAAGATTCATTCTTACAATACATTTTTACAATCAATTTCTTTTTACAATTACAATTTTTAAACTAAAATAGCCATGGGTGTCCATACTGCACGACTCTCTCCTGTACTCATCCAGAAAACACATCAGATTTGTGTATATTTTGCATAATAAATATAAAAACGTTTGTAATTCAACCCGCTACAAACTTCTTAAATTAATGGATTGCATATTTACAGTCGTTGAAAATAAATTAATGCGCAGGGGGAATGATTACTGTACATGTGCAGGAAGACTTATATTTTGCGTTTGCATTTTGCGTGTGCAGGGACGTAACTCAAGCAACTGCTGACAGTACGCTTTTTGAATTTAACATGAGTGCCTTAACCGCATTGTTGCGACGACAAGCTGAACAGAATCCGACCGCCTCGTATTTTAACGTTGATATTCTTAAGTACCAAGTCAAGAGTAAGGAGGGCGCGGGCTCCTGTCCTTTTCAAATTGTCGCCTACTGGAAGTGCAATCAATCTCATACTGACTTGAAGGTGCGTTGCTTTTTTCTTTTGCTCTTTTATACTATATTAAAGTCAAATCAGTTGTAGTCAAAATTCTTATGTTTGATAAAAAAGATAGAAAATAATCATCTAATTATTTCAAAGTTTAGATAACATTAAACAATATCTTTTTTGCAAATGCGTCCAAAAAGTTTCTAAAAGATTTTATATTAAGGTAAAGTGTTATTTAGATGACAAAGTTTCTACATCACCTAGATTATCTAATTTATTTCATAAACATTTATTGTCAAAAAGGTATAAATTACATACGTTTCTTTTGTCAAAAGCATTTAGATACAGTATCTGAATATTTTTGTATCTAAGTACTTTTGTTTCAGATACTTTTACTCGTACTTTTATTCAGAAAAGTATCCAAAAACTTTGTAGATATAAAAGTGTTCAGATACAACAGTATCCAAATACGAAAATTTTTACACACAAAAATACTTTGTACTCAAGTACAAAAATTTTCATACAAATGTATCTACAACTACAATAAATTTTAGATGATTTTATTTTTTTTTTAAACTTGCGTAATGAATACTTTTTGGTACCACTAACTCTTTTCTTAATAGTATTTATAGATTTATGTATTTTATCAAAAAAGAAACTTGTATCTGGTATCTTACATGTCTCAGTGCCCACAGATTTATACTTAAGCAAAGTTCTTAAAAATACAAGCTTCTTGTGTTCTTTAAAACATAAAATTACAAGAATTTACAAAATAACACAAAATCTGATATATGAAATATCGAGCCGATTCCTACTATTTACTTTCATAATTTTTTTTCTATAATAAGTAAGTATTTCGAAAATAATTGCTTTCTGTGCTCTCTTTATATTCATACTAGGAATCTTCAGTTAAATTTGCAAGAGATCTCATTATTTACTATTGATAAAAATGTTAAACTATTTAACTGTAGATGTATATTTTTCAACACATTTTACTCCTACAGCTAAAAATGAAACCTCTTGAAAATTTAAGTGTAGTTTTCCGAAATATTTATATAGAAACATAAAAGTAAAAATCGGTAAAATAGGAATCGGGTTGGTAGTTCACATTCCTTTAATTCTTGTTTTTTTGTGATCTAAACCACTATGGGGTGACTGCACCGGTGTATGAACACTCACTAGTGAATGAACATTTTTTCAACAAAATGTTGAATTGAACAGTAAGTACTTTATGACTCTGAAATATAACAACTTGCTTCTCCTGATCTTAAAACCTTTAAATAATCTATCTTTAAACTAGTTAAAAAGTTAAAAACCTCTTATCTAAGCGAATAAAAATGTCACGTACCTGTTCATTTATTTAACTTAACGTTCATTCACTGGTGCACTTCCTCTATATAATAGATCAGAAAGCTTGTATCTTCAACCCTTCGTGTGCAATGTATTTTCCACTAACATCGTACTATAATTTTTGCAGCCATTTATTGGCTTTCAAAAAAGAAATCTAAAAGAATTCATAGTAACTTGCAATTACTTCTATTCCATCATCCAATACATTACTAATTTTCTTTTTAATATAAAGAAACAAAGAAACACGCAATTGAAAAATTGCTAGGGTCATAAGAGACTCCTATTGCACACGGCGGGTTAGGGTGATGCTAAACCCACCCGCCACCGAAACTTTCCAAGGCGATCCACTTTTTTCACTTAATTTTCGAATTTTAAGTAAACACCTCTCTGAAATGTTGTTGCCCCAACAAAAAACAACAAGAACTTTTCAGCCAGATATTTCATGAAAATTGAAAATGAGAGTAAAAAGCGTAGTTCCCCGGTACCAGGAAAGACCAGCATCACCTTGGAAAGCTAGAACCAACAAAGCAAAAGCAAATATCTCCCTCTCTCTTTGTCCTCCAGGTCGACTACAAGTACAACAGCCGAGCGATGGCCAGTCCCACGCCCCTGCTCAACGTCCAGATCTCGGTGCCCATAGACGGTGGCTTCAAGACCGTGCAGAGCAAGCCCATAGCCCAGTGGCTGCCCGACACGAATCGCCTGATCTGGAAGTTCACCGAGCTGTCGCAGCACACGGAGGGCGCGGGCGTCGGCTCGCTCAAGGCCAGGGTCGAGCTGTCAAGGGGTCCGGGCAATCAGGGCACGATATTCACCCAGTTCAATTGCGAGGGCACGACCCTGTCGGGCGCGGAGTTCGAGCTCGCCGGGCCCGGGTACAGGCTCAGCTTGATCAAGAGGAGATTCGCGTCCGGTGAGTGTTGCGTGTGTGCGACTCGACGAGGATCATTTTTTTTAACGGAGAATGTGATATTTCGAGTTAATGGATTTGTAAGCACCTAATTGGAATGTATTGAGAGAACTTGATGTATGTTTAATATTGCATCGATCTCGTGGAATAAGGTGTGAAGGGTTATTGAAAGTTTACGGTGCAGTTTGGGCGCTTCGTTACGCTTTTATTTTGTTGCCCTTTACTATCGACCTGGCGGTTTGCGAGACAACTGATGGTATAGGTTTCATAGATTTGCTTCAAATACTTCTTATCTCTCTCAACTTTAGAATGAGAAATATACGATTTTTTAAGTAGCGAGACATATATGTCCCACCAGACATGAAAGCTTTACATAAATTCGCATATTTTGTTTTTTCATTGTTATTGCCATGGACTTTCCAATGAAAACAGTAACGCGATATGAACTGAATCCCTCGATATGAAATATCTAAATAAAATAAAATTTAAATTAGAAATTGAACTTTACACTACCTATTTATTTTTGTAATCTACAAATCTTACGAAGCAAATTACGTGATTAATCATACCATATCATATCGTATAATTAATCATCTGACAATTTTCTTTGATCACATGAACAATAGAATGAAAATCATGTGATTAATCAAGTGATTTATTTCAGTAGAGCTTCTTGCTTTTAGAGTAAATTATATGAAAAAAAGAAAATATTGATCTTTTAATTTGTCTTTACTTTAATAAATTTAAGACTATTATAAATACTTTCCAATCTAAATAGATAATTATAATGAAGTGAGTTTCAAAAAGATATGATTTCGGTTATAATTCGTAACAATCAATAATTGTTTTTCTTCCTATCATTTACCTTATTAAGATATTCTTCAAAATGTATTTATTCTAAATAGCTCGATTTATTGTCAAAAATATATGAATACTAACTTTTCTTTTTCGTTACAGGAAAATATCTTTGCGACGGAGACGTCGATCTGCGAACTCGCTACGCTGCGCCACCATCGAACGTCGAATAAACGTCACTCGAGTTCCGAATAAGCTTGTACATAATTTTTCACATTAAAATTCTTTTACTTATTATAAGAGATTTCTAATTGACTTTGCCATGTCCATACAAAAAAGGTTTCTTTTCAACGAATCTAACGACGATTATTTCTTGCTGTTTTGCAAACGATTTATCTGCGTCAATAGTCTTCGAGACCAAACTCCAATTTTAGGGAATAAAGAAAAACTTCCTTCTTAACATAAGACCGCGTTTGTTCACTGACAAATACGAAGTATGATCCTTACGAAGCAAGTTGTAGATATGGACTTTGTGACTGAAATCGTGAAGGTCTTGAAGAAAGGACCTTGAATTTTTTGTAAAAATGTATATTATGCAGAAGAAAATAAATTTTTTATATCCTTTGAATGAAAAAAAAAATTAAAATTTTTTTTAATTTACATATTTTTATTCAGTATAACTGAATTAAATATATTACGTTTATATAAATATATTTACTGAAGTGCCTGTCAGTGATGTTTTGTAAAGTCAACAGATTCAAGAAAAAATAAAAATAACGCATACTTATATATACAACGTATTTGACGAAATAAAAATTAGTGAAAGTATGAGTACACAAATTTGTTTGAAGACATGTATTCAATGCTTTGTTGTTACTATAAAACGAAAAACTGATTTTGTATGATATTGGAATTGAATAGTAATTATAATAATAATTTGTAAAAAGATTTTTTATACGCGAACAAGCATGTTTCTCTGTTATAATTAATAATATAATTTATTAAAAAATGTAACTAAAACTTGGATTAATACTCGATCTAATAAAAAACATGATATGTAAAGTTCAAACTGAAGAACTTTCGTATAGATCATTTAGAATTATAATTTGAGAAGTTATAATTTAAATACAGCCAATCAACTTATTTTGCATGCCAATCCAGTAACAACTTTTAAATATTACATAACATTTTAGTAACTTATTTTCTACTTTCTTATATTATTGTTGAATTGTTTTCTCTCTTTTTTACTTATTAAAAATACCTTTTTTCGTTAAACTTCTTTAAGTAGATCCATTCCCTTATAAATTAGCATCAAATACTTAGGAATCTGTTTATTTGTATCTTGTAATTTAATTTACGTATATTTATGTATAGAACCAAAGAATTTCTAGATTCGAAAAAATGAACGCAATGTATTTTTTGTGGAAATAAAAGCCATATTAAGAGAATTTAAAATGCATTACTTTTTATTTAATCGACGTGTTTTTTTCTTATATATGACATTATACATTAATGTTTTTCATACTTCTGTGCACCTCCTGTGAAAGATGAGCAAAAACTTTTCTTCTCAACCTCCTTTTTATGAGTGCTATTACAATAAATATAAAATTATTACAATGAACAAATTTCAATTGTTTTTAATTGCTGGTATGAGGAAACATCCAGCATTCCCTTGCACTGATCCACATTTTCCACAAATCCTCAATTCAAAAAGGTATTTTGCTTACTGGTGAAATTTTATTGATGCAAAAAGAGACACATGTACAATAATAACTTGTTCGCCATTCATAAGCACAAAACGGAGCAATAATAGAAAAATAATGTAGCTCATTTATTATTCTTTCATTTTTCATAGGAAAGTGTGTTTACGTATATTTTAGAGAGAGGCTATTCAGAGAAAAGAAACAGTACTGCTTATTCATTCTACACTACTCACGAATTTTATGAGAAAAAAGAAAAAAATATATATAATAGATAAAGTAGACGTTTTATATTGTCTACATGCTCACACTCTTGATAGAGAGAATCACAGTTACAGACCAGAGGTGTTTGATAGTTGAAAAAAATATTCTTGCATCGAAAACCTTAGTCTTCTAAATCGATTGATTAAACTCCTTTTTTCAATAAATTTTAACGTCAAAGTAAATGCACAAGCATAAACTAAGTATGTATATAACATTGCATTATGCGCATTAATAACGTTAATATCAAGTATTTATACCAACATATACAGAGAAATAATGTACAAACAAGGAACGCACTGACTAAAAGTTCTTACTCATTTATGATATATGCATGATAAGCACGCTGAAAACCCATATCATGTTCATAATTACGTTTATAAATTAATAGCATCGTTCTTCAAAAGAATTATACACCACTACAATTTTACGAAAAAAAAATTGAAATTACACTGTTTTTACCACACGGTCTGAAAGTCATGACGACCGTCACACTCTTCTTTTCTTAATATCATTATCATAGAACTACGTTATAACACGAAATATTACACCAAATCCTTTTATACAGTGCTAATAAGAGACTTTCGCTATTTTGCTTTAACAATTCTTTATAGAATTAATCTACTTGCATAAAAATTGTGTACAATTTTTTTTATCAGAAACATACTTTTTGGGTTGATTGGACAAACATATAAATTTTGCATTTTCTTGCGTAGTGTATTGGGAGAAAAATCAAGACTCACTTGATTAAGTATTTGACAATCATCACACATCTATTCGATTGGCACAAAATTCAATCAAAAGTTAAGAAAGAAACTGGCGTGATTTATTTAATATGAGATATACGTTGAGATCACAAATACTGCAGTCTGATTTAGCAGTAGCAGTAGCATTATTTTAATTATTCAAGTTCTTTTCTTGTCTTGCGTAACGTGGCTCGTAAACTACAGAAGATGCTATTTCTTCTATTTATATTAATTATTTGCTTGCAAAGTGTATAGGCTAAATACATATTACTATACGTATATAGTGACATAGGTGCTCGATTGATTTTTTTCTTCTTCAAAAACCATCACACAAATCAAAACAAACATATTTGCGTTGACGAAATACTCGGAAGTAAAATTTCTATTAAGAGGCAGTGAATATTCCAACCATAGTGCATTATTATTATTATTTCTTTCACGTTTCTACGATGTCAAACACTTTTACGGCGTTTCTAACTTCATCTTATTTAAAAAAAAAGCGCATCGCAATACTCAAGAAAAAAAATTGCTTCGACGTGTAAAAATAAAAACGTTCATTAAGAGTAAAGAATAATATGTACAAAAAAGTGTGGGTGAGTCACTTTGAGACGATCCATACGCAAAATATCCCGAAAAGCCTTCTGAGAGAAAAACCATTGCGTACGATCATTAAAATACAGCTATAGAAACAAGGACGACGAAATCGTGATCGTTATATACTTTCATCAAATATACGTATAGATTCGCGTTTTATTTATCATTTTTGTTTGTTTGTTTGTTTGTTTGTTTTATCACTCGCGATCAACAGTAGTCGCGCGCATTTTTATCGTTAAGCTTCGAAAAAAATCGATGATCGCCAGCGTGAAAGCGAGGCGCGACGCACCTCTGTTGCGAAAAAAGGCTCCTTACAGTGGTTATTTTTTCTTTCTTTTTTTTCTTCTTCGTTTCACATTCGACGGAAATAAAAACGCTCGAGCGTTTCGAGTCAACCGCAAAACGGACGACGTGTGCGAATCGGAACTTCGTACACCGCTTGCGTTGCGGCCAGTCGTGGGCGAGTGTCCGATCGAAAATGTGTATAACTTTTCAAGAGAGTGTAATTAAAATTAATAAAAATGAGAAAGTAGTTTGATAAAACAATATTCAGTTAATTATAGACGTGTTTGAAAGTTTCTGCTCATAAAGACACGAGGTTCCAAATTTCCGTATAGAGGCGTATTCGGTTTATTTATAGAAACAAGTGATATAGAATTTAATTAAGTCAGACATTGGTTTTCATAGTGAATACAATAGTACTTTTCCTCTTTCATTTTCACATGAATCGAAAGTCAATTTTAGTATGTTTGGGACGTTTTTGACTTGTTGTTACTCTTACAATCCACAAATTATTTATTATATGCATTAATTAATAATTAATATTAATAATATATAATAATCCAATATTTATATAAAAACCAGAGTTTGACTTATTTGATATTTATGTCACTTATTTCTTTGAATAATCCGGATGTGTTTCTATGAATCGGAAATTACGTTTTATAAAATCATGTTTATAACACACTTGAGAACGTGAACATGTTACAAACACCGTGATATTCTTTTCTACTACCAGCATCTATTAAATCTCATAAAAGATACTTTTATTTTGATTAATTGTTCGATACTGATAAAATTTTCAAAATAAGAATGTTTCACTACACACGAGAGTTTGAAGTTCATCAATAAGCTTTGGACATGGTTTTATAACTCTTTCTCTGATATTTTACGCCTACAATTTTAATATAACTCAAATGTACGTATAGAGTTTTAGACTTGCTCACTGAGAATCCCCACTTAATATTTAAAATTGACAAAAACGTAATGTTTTATTGAAATTAAGAGAAATGTTACCTTTTCATCTAAAACATTGGATTCCCTTTTTATAATTCTAAAATTTTTACTGAAGATTCATAATCAGCGATCCCAAAAAGTCCTAAAAAACTCAAGTTTATTCAGTTATAGAGAACGTTACTTCTTCGTCCGCAATATTGAATCAGCTATTTCGAACGTTAAAAATTACCTATTCGTTATCTGTGGAAAATACGCATCAGTCAATTTGAAACAAAATTCCAAGAAGATATACCCATATTTTCCATTTTTAACCTAATTTGCTAATATTTGACCTAGTTCTCAAACAAAAGGTTAAAACCGTTAATTTTTTCTTGATCAAATACTCTCCATCATCTCTAAAACAAGCCGTATTAGCGTCAATAGATTTTCAAAGTAGCCTGGAATATGCGAACCGTCCAAAACAGTAGCGAAACAAGTCCATTTTGCAAATTTTGCCAGCCGCTACAATCACATACCAATATCAAAAAGTAATTTGCGTAATAAATAAAGTAATTACGTATAAATTTAGCCGCAACAACAATTGAAATGACTACGAGGTCGCCTATAAAATCGAACCGATCACGAGTCAAAATGCACTTATTCCAGTAAGCTCCCCACCTACCAAAGAGAACCTCCCTCTCACCCTCGTAACGTACACCTCTTCACCCGGACAACTCGCCCACAATCCTCCCCAACCTCCGTCCACTTATTTATACTTCCCGCTCTCTCCCCTCCGCCCCTCGTCGCAATCCCCCCTCCCCCCCTCCCCGCCCCCCATCTTCCTCTGCACATCGTACAGCGTCTCGCATCCCAGCGACTCGTCCTGTATCTGCTTGACCAGCTTGTTGACCGGCTCGCAGCTGCTGGGCGTCGGTGGGGGCGCGGCCATGCTGGCCACCGACTCGACGAGATCCTTGGCGCCCGTAGGCGAGTCCTTCTCCTCGGCGATGCGCGGCAGCTGGCTCGAGCTCGGCAGGGGCACGCTCGCGATGCTTATGGATATGCCGTGGCTGAGCTTCGAGTAGTCCGGGGGGAGCTTCTGCTGCTGGGAGTCGAGCATCGAGAGGGACTTGCGGGAGGAGCCGGAGCTGACGAGGTTGCTGCTGCTGCTGCTGCTGGGGGCTGGATCCTTGAGGGCGGGGGGATCGCTCCTGCCCAGGTGCTCGTCCTTGCTCGGCTGGCTCGCTGTAGGGGAAAGAGAAGAGGAGAATGCTCGAGTGAGAGAGTAAATTAATATGACAGAATGTTGTAATGGTGGGGGGTAGATGTTGTATGTTTGTTGGGGCAAAGCAGTATTGATGTGAGAGCAGTTGCAGCCAGGAATAAACAGTTAATGTCAAATTAATTTTTAATAACAAATGCGATAGATTATTTAGTTATTTTAACTTTATAGTGATATACGTCTTACTTAATTTTTGTATTACCTGTGCTTACTCTACTTTGTAAAGTTTTCTATTTATGTATTTATTTATTTATTTATAAGTAAAAATAAAATAAATTGATAACTAGAGAATTTTTTGTATCGATTTCAATTTTAGTACAGGGTGAAATTACAATAAGTTAGTAACAATTGACTGAAATTACTGTTGACCATACTCGTCCAATTGCATATCTTTGTCACAGATGCTGTTTTAGACAGATACTCAATTGCCAATACTCACAATATGAAAGGATATTACTATATTTTATGAGGTCATGAGGTGTTGAGCTTTAAAATTACATTGAAAATAAAACAACTGTAGTCGCGTAAACAAATCACAAACGACATTTTGATTAGGTAACAATAACCCAAATTTAGTAAAAGACAGAATAACATTCAGTTAAACCTCAATAATTCAATAATTCAAAATTAAAAAATTAGGAACACTAATATCGATAAGATAATAATCATAAGATATGTTATTCGATACTTCTAATCATTGTTAGGTCTACTTTTGATTCTACAAATTAGTCCATCACGCCGGATATGTTTTTGTACTATTGCGAAGCCAACAGGATTTTTCCATGAGATTCTATTTATTTGATGCTGCAGAATTAGAAAAAATCAAATTATGTTTTTATATTTTTAAGATACCTTTTACCCGACATATTTCGTAGTTTCTAAACTTGCGTCGTAAAAATTTTATGTTTTTTGCAACGTTGACATGATTTTGGAATATAATTCTGCTCATTCGATGCCGCATAATTAGAATTTGTTTAACAATACCACAGTAAATTATATGATTTGCCTTCAAAACTTTCACTTTCTTGACATGACATATTCATGTACAAACATGTTGGAACACATCACAAAAAAAAAATAAATGAATAAATAAACTACCTTCCATATAAGTATATTTCTCACGTTCTAGGTTTTTATATTTTTAAAAATAGGTATCACTTAGATCTACGATTCAATATTGTAACTGGGATATTTAGTTTCTTGAGATTTTAGTGATTCGATTAAAAAAAGTGAATTTGAAATTGATAAAGAGAAATAAAAAGTACTAGGGTGTACCACACTTCTTATGACAACAGTAGACGGCCAGGTTATAACAACTCAGGGTCAACAATTTAAGGCGAATCAAAGTGTCAAGATTTCGTATGAGATAGAAAACGGAGGAATTCGAATTATCGAGACCTGACTATAGTTAAAATTATTAAAAACCTAGGTAGAGTAGAGTGTCATTGCTCCTATTACTGTTACCTTTTCAGATTTTTCTTGTAGTAAAAGAAATTTAAACTCAAAATTTACGTATATAAAGCTACCCTTAAAAGGAAATTTTATTCAGATGCGTATTTTTTTAGTAAAACGGATTTTTCGAATGCATTTATCGGTGGGTGAAATAGGTCTGACGCATCCCCTAAGAGGAAGCCGTATCTACTGTCCTTGTCTAATCACATTTTTGCTAATTACTCAAGTAGTAGTTTGTTAATTGTAAAACTGAGAGTCGTCTCCAATTCTTCTTAAAATAAGGAATATTTTGAGACCTAAAAGAATATTTAACATTATTTCCTTTCCGAGAATAGTTCGAAACCCAAAACCTAACCTCAATTTTGGCGTTTCGTAGTATTCTCGGAAAGGAAATAATGTTAAATATTATTTTTAAGTCTCAAAATATTCCTTATTTTACGAAGAATCGGAGATGACTCTTAGTTTTTCAATTAACAAACTACAATTTGACTAAATAGCAAAAATGTAATTAGACCAGGACAGTACATACGGCCTCCTCTTTAGATAAGCGTTAACACCCAACAACATCCATCCAACTCCATTACCCAGCGCACGCCAAAACACCCGTCTCTCGTTAAACACGCACCCTTGTCGCTGCCCGCGTCGCTGACGCCCCCGTCGTCCGAGCTCTCCGGATAGGTGCTCTGGGCGCTGATGCTCAGCCGGGGCGTGACCTTGACGAGGCCCGCGGCGTTGGCCAGCGGCGAGATGGACGTCTTGTTGAGCTCGGCGGAGCGCGGGTGCAGGCGGTCGGGACTGAGGGCGCGGCGCAGTAGGGGCGAGCCGGGCTCAGCCGACTTGGGCCGACCGTAGCTCTTCTTCTGGCTGTTGGGCGTCGACAGCGAGGCGCCTGGAAATAAGGATTTTTTTCTTCGTCAATTTACTTTATTGGTCTTTGGGGAGAGTTATGTTGCGCCTTGGAGAATTGACTGATGGCGAGGGAGTAAATGGAGAATGCCGGTGAGATGAAATGTGAGATTGGTAACTTTCTTACTTTTGTCCAATATATCTCTCTCCTTATCTAATTGCGTTTTCATTCATAATTTTAAGAGAAATCATTTTTCTGAAAAAATAATAGTTGTCCCCGCTTTGTTTTATAGTAATCTAAATATATGTCCAAGCTGGGTTCATATGATTCTTTTATTTTCGAGAAAACTTTGACAAACTTAGTATGTAAAGGTTAATCTCCACGCAGTTGGCCCTCATAATGTATCAAAGTTTTCTCGAAAATAAAAGAATCATATGAACCCAGCTTGGACATATATTTAGATTACTATAAAACGATGCGGGGTCAACTATTATTTTTTAAAAAAAATTATTTCTCTTAAAATTTTGAATGAAAACTGAATTAGACAAGGACAGAGATATCCGGCATCCCCTTAAGAAATATTGAGTTCAAGAATTATAAGCGAGACGTATAGTTTTAAGTTTAGTTTTTTAAGATTGGTTTTTAAGTATATTGTTATATTTTATATATCTGCAAACAGGTAATACGTTTACCTCTGCAGAATTTATAGATACGTATATATTCTACAAATCTATCTGGTTTAAATAAATAAATAAATAAATAACACATTTCTTTTGTAAAGCAAAATTGTGTAACACAGGATGTCCGAGACGTTGAAGTTTTGTAATATAGAATACCCGGAAGGCTAAAATCGATGCCTCATACGAATACTGACGCATTTCAGATTTTTGATTATTGTCTAGTCTTGATTAAGTGAAAAACTGATAAAAATAACAATTTTTATGAAAGTAAAATGAAATATTTTTTGGAAAATTGAAATGCGTTACTCTATGTGAGAACCGTCGAAATGAGGTAACACATAACACCCATGAAGCTAAAATTGTGTAAAACAAGACGCTTGTGACGCTAAAATTGCGTAACGTACAAATTCTGTGCTCTGAAATTCTGAAATTGCGTGATGCTAAAATCAGGTGGCGCTGATTCATCAATCCGGAGCTGTTTCGTTATTTTGCAATGAGATTGATGAATGACGCTAAAAATGCGTGATCCCGGAAATATGGGACGCTTTTATACGGACTAAATACAGACTGATAATTACATATATGACGTGAAAATTCTATAACGTTAAAAATGAATGACGCACAAATTCCTCATGTTAATTTGCCATAGATTTTTAAAGTCAATAATTTTATTGATACCGCGATCCAAAAAAACCCGAACTTACGAAAAATGAATTTATGAAATGTTGTCATCTGTTCATAGTTCATAGATCCATCAATAGCTCTTCTAAACTTTCAGAATTCACCACGTAAACTTTTTATTTCATTATCTCGCGTGACCCGTCACCTGTTTAGTATCGTATTAACAGTAACGCCAACCTTTCAGCTATTTACTGAAAAAAGTTACATCTACATAGGGCCCACAGTACCACAACTTCCGTAGATGCCGTATATCAACTCTCTAAATCTGGAAGAGTAATTTCTTCACTCTTTTAAAGAGTGACAAGCTAAATCACTCAGCTTCGAATGATTTTTCTGAATACTTCACTCGAACAAAACGAGTGGCGCTAATAACTCGTTTATCTCGAGTGATCTAATAGCTGCTACTGAAATCACTCTTCAAAGAGTGAAAGTTGTTGTGGGAGGTATTGAGGTTAGGAATGTGCAGTATCCCGTTCATTAATTCATCTGCTATTTTTCAAGTATTAAGAAGTTAATAAACTATATTCATTCACTTAGTTTAAAGTAATATCCTTAATTATCTAAACTTATATATAAAACTTTGCTTTTATATGAAGGTCTGATTGGTCTAGTGGATTAAGAGCTGGTACAGTAACCTGAAGGATCTTTTCTTTTTTCCTTTCTTTTTCATTTTTGTTAAACTTATTTAATGTTTTTAAAGTACTTAGAAACAGATAGTAATAAAAAGTACAATTAGTTACATAATTTATGCTTTATAAAGATATTTTCTTTCACTCCAACACAAGTGATAAATCACTCTTAGCGAAGAGTGAAAATATCTATCTTTTGAAAAGTGGTGAATCTTGCCAAAGAGTAAGAAATCACTCGATTCGAGTGAAAAATCATTCTTCCAGTTTTAGAGAGAACACATCTCTTGCGCTACCTCCCTTAACGTCATACAACACCTACCACACGGTCACAAGTACGTCTCACAACATCTAAGTCAATTCCCTTACCATCGGCTAAATATCCCATCACCCCCCCGTTCCTCCACTCACCCGGACTGTACGACTGCGTGGTATTCGAACTGCCCGGCTGATGTCCCGTGGGAAAGGCCAAGGGACTGGGACTCCTCGTCGGACTGGCCGGTATGGGCGAGGGACTGGGCGTCCTCGCCAACGGCGACAGGGGTATGTGGCCGACGGATTTCCGCCGGTTGGGCGAGTGTATGTTCTTGGCCGCGGTGTGGAGCTTGTGCTTCAGTCCGTGAAGGGTGCTGGGCCGCTGGTAGTGCGCCTGGCCGGCCAAGCTGCCGCCGCCGCCGCCGCTGTTGGCCCCCGGATTGGCCGGGTTCGAGTTGGCGCCGGGACAACCGTGGTTGTTGCTGTTGCTGTTGTTGTTGTTGTTGTTGTTGTTGTTGTTGCTGCTGCTGCTGCCGAGCGAGGCGAGAGAGCCGCTCGAGCCGGCGGACGAGGAGTTCGGACTCGAGCACGGGCTCGCGTTACCTGCGCGAAAAAGTTGGTTGTGGGCGATTGGTTAATGGTAATTTGTACTTGGTAATGCGACAATGGTAGTGGGAATGGTAGCTGGTAATGACAATTAGAAACAAGTAATGGTAATACCGTAATAACTAATGGTAACTGATCATCGTAATTGACACTAGCTGACGTTCTGGTAAATGTAAGTAGCAATACCTAATGCTAACTGGTAATTGTACTTAGCTATATGTAATTAGTAACTAATGGTAAATTGTAATTGTAATTAGCAGTAGTTAATTATAATTAGTGATCGAATGTGCTTACGGTAACTAGTAGTTATAACTGGCATTGGTAATGGTAATTTCGAACTGGTAATCGTAATTGGTAACTAGTAATGATAACTAGTAATGGTAATTGGTAACTAGTAATGGTAATTGGTAACTAGTAATGATAATTGGCAACTAGTAATGGTAATTGGTAACTAGTAATGGTAATTGGTAACTAGTAATGGTAATTGTTAACTAGTAATGGTAATTGGTAACTAGTAATGGTAATTGGTAACTAGTAATGGTAATTGGTAACTAGTAATGGTAATTGGTAACTAGTAATGATAACTAGTAATGGTAATTGGTAACTAGTAATGATAACTAGTAATCGTAATTGGTCATATTAATTCGAATTGTTCATTCTTAGAAGTAAACGATAACGGTAAATGGTAATAGTAAATGGTAATTGTTATTTGTACCTGAGTACCTGGCAGTGGTAATTTGTTGTGACCAATGGTAATTAATTCTAAGTCATGACAGTTCTTGATATTAGGTAATTGGTCCTTAGTAATGGTTATAAGTATTTAGGAATTTTGAGAACTAGTAATTAAAAATGTTGACAATCATGGTACTAATTTTTAAGTCGATGTTTTATTTTACACTGTAACATTGATATATAATCAATTGTATCTGTTAGATTATAAATTGATTCATACTGAATTTATCAATTGGGTCTGACTGAAAATTTCATCTCTTTTGTAAGTCAACATTTACAATAGAACGACTTAAATGAGTTTAAATACTTTTTCTTTTGAATAAACACTTTTTTTGCTTCGACTTTTAAACTATATATCTTTTTATAACTCTCTAGAAAATCATTTACTCGTAAAAAGTTAACGATTATTATAGCTTAATAGGTTCAGTTCTACATCATATGATGAACAATGAATTTTTTCAAATAACAATCTTAGGAGCGGAATGATGTTTACATTTATTTTTGCTGGTAAATTGCTTGTTCCTCATAAACAATAGTGTTTACACGATCAAGTATGTCATAGAAATGCTAAAATATGAAAAATACTTGAAAATTAAAATTTTCTAGTATTTTTAAAATTGTCTCAATTATACGTCTATTACTGAACATTACTAAAGATTTGTGTAGTATTTCATAATTTATTGTATATTCTCAGCTGTACTATGTGCTTAGGTGACACTAACTTTTCTTGCAATTGATTAGGAATTTAGCCCCAGAATAGGAATTGGAAGTCATGCAGTCACATCTGCGCTAAAAGAGAACATTATCTTACCCGTCGAATAAGACTCCGACAGTGGACGGTTCGTCGGTGGGGACGGACTGAAATGCGTTGACGAGTCCTGCTGCTGCTGCGCTGAACGCGCGAACGCCTGGAAGGAACGCGACGGTGTCACCATCGACGGTGAGCATATGCCCGCTGCCATCTGGAAGAAAGAGTGTCGTACACGCCGCGAGACAACGTGAAAAAGATTAGCATACCAAGAGACGAATAATTTTCTACTCGTTTTCCGTTACAGAATGTGAAAAATGTTTGCTGGTTCTCTCTTCACTGTTCTTTATATGTTGAACGAGGCAAAACAAAGGAAAAACTTAATGGAAAATGAAAAAAATAAAATGAAGCGTACCATAAGAGGTGGTTTGCTGTCGCTGGATAGTATAGGTGCTGACAAAGGACAACTGATACTTAATGGCTGCAATGAGAAAATAATAAAAATGCGCTTAGTGCTTTGGTGTCGTGTGATCTTGTTGCGCAGTCATGGGCAAAAATACTTATCTTTGTCAAAAACATGTAGAAAATAATTGTGTAATTTAAAAAATAATTGATTTACCAAACTAAATTTTATTTAGTTTATGCTTATATAAATAGTTGACTATGTGACATTAGAGAACATTATATTTTTAACAAAAGTGTCTAAATAGCTTAAAACATACCATCTAAAGTTTTGATTAAAAGAAACTGAATTTGAACACTTGTAAAAAGAGATCTTTATCTATAAAATGTTATCTACATTATAAATAATCAATTATTTAGATTCATATATAGATAATGAATAACAAAGTAATCTAGATAATACAGTAACTGCATAAGTATTTAGATAACCATTTATCTACATAGTACACCAGATAATTTATGTTGATAAATGTATAGATAATTTTATTTCGTTTTTCATTTGGATAATTATCTAGTTATAGAGATAATTTAGATATTTAGATTAATTATCCAATTAAAATGCCGAACAGTATTATCTATTTTTTTATTTAAATAATTACTTATCTAGATAATTGCGTATTTGGATAAAAAAAAATCTTTATATCTTTTTTGAAATAGTTTTCTTATAGAGATTCACATTTATCTAGATAAATACTTGCATAGATTACGCATTATCCAGATTAAATAATTGAAGAATTTTTTCTTCTGTATTTTAATTAGATAGCATATCTAAAAATACTTTATGTCAAATCTATATAAGCACTGAGCTAGATAAATTTGTTATCGTTCAGTTTTCAATTATTTCCTGATCTTTATTTAAAGATGTATTTCCTATCTAGATAAAATAATAGATAGCCAGATAATCTTCTCTAGAATCGTATTCATATTTAACTAGATTTCTATCTAGATAATCTTATCAAAATCTTATGAAAATTTAACTAACTACACATATATCCAGACAATCTTACCTACATTCGTATCCAAATATTCTTACCTACATCCCTGCCCATGACTGCTGCTATGCATTGCCGTATAAAAACCATATGCGAGCAAAGTAATAAAAAGAACTCAACCAAACCAATAAAAACATAAACAATACAGTGCTATCCACCCTTTCCTCCCCCCCACCGGCATATACCTGCTGCATCTCGACGCTCGCCCTCTTGGAACTGATCTTCCTGAAGAGCGACGTCTTGCGCTTCTTGTCCGAGTGATCGCGCTTCTGCTTGCGCTGTCGCTGGTGCAGCGCTCGCCTCGCCATCTTGCTCTGCGCGGGCTCGCGCTTACGGCCGCCCGTCTTGATGCTCGTGTTCTCGAGGGGCGTGCTGCGCAGGGTCACGTGGTCGCCCCCGCTGAGCATCAGCTGGAGGACCTGGGTGTGGTAGAGGCCCTGGACGGGCTCGCCGTTTATGTGGGTGATGAGGTCGCCTGGGCGCAGGCCCGCCTCGAACGCAGGACTCGACTGGTCGACCGCCTAAGGAGTGGAATGGGTTTTTCTACAGTGCTTGGGGTGATTGTTCTTTCTTGAGAATTGGGACGTTGCACGAAAAGAAAAAGAAGATTTCGGCTTAGGCTCTGTCGGAAAGAATGTTGATAAATATTCGACATGTATTCTGTTCCTTTTCTTTTTTGCAATTGGATGATTATTAGCCAAAATACAGCGGGTTGAAAATCTGTGAGATGTCAGAATTTTGAAGTTATATTCTATCTTGGTTAATAATCGTTGAATTGCAAAAAAGAAAGAATACGTGTCAAATATTTTTCGACATTCTCTCAGATGGACCTAATGGTTTCAAAATATTCTTTTTGTCATACATGCAGGATTTTCGCGTCTTTGCATGCCTTAAAAGCGGGCGAAAAGCGGGCGCAAAGCGACTGTTTTCCGACCGGTGAGAGAAAAAAAAACTTTTTACCCGCTCTTGGCAAAAAGTATCTACTTTTCGAAAATAAGCTCTAAGAGGGTTTAGGTGCCCCTAAACATGGGGTACCATCCGAATGATACCACATGTTTATGGGTGCCTAAACACTATAACAGTCTGATATTGCAGTCTAACAGGCGTGTGTTTACACCGAGTTGAAAAACAGCCACATTTGGCTCCGCTTTAGAGATAGAAAATAAACGCGAAATCAAGACATGTGTGACAAAAAATACTGTGTGTACCGTGGGTACAAATACTATTTTTGCCCTTGTGTGATTACAGTACTCGCCTTCCGCTCATTTTCGCTCGCCTCGACTCACTTCAAACCACACGCGGGCAAAAAAGTCTACTTTTCATCCTTCGTACACAATATACTATTTACTCATGCAACGTCCCAATTGATAAGGATGCTGTGTATCTTGGGGATTTTTGAAAATTTAAGGGCACAAATACTTTCTTCCAAATTGTAAAATTTATTTTACCTTTACTGCTCTAATGAAAATATTTTTTATGCCAAAGTGTGAAAGAGTGTGCCAAAGATTTGACACACTTTGGCGTGCTTTGGCACACTTTGGCATACTGTAGCAAGCTTTGGCATACTCTGGCATACTTTCACATAAATGATTTACACATTGGAATACATTTTTCTCGAAAATATGCAGTTATTTCGGAACAATGGTCCTTTTACTGTGCCAGAGTATGCCATCGGTGTGCCATCGCTGTACCGTTAAGTGTACCACAGTGTGCCAACTCTCGAGTCAACGCGTTTCACCGACATTTGGCGTACTCCAGCAGACTTTGACAGATTTTGGCATACAAAAATGTATTATCCACTGGAGTGTAAATCCAAAACTTTAGCCAGGATGGCTCAACAAATGGAACAAAAATCTCATACCATGACCAGGTGATGCATGGTGTAGAAGTCGCTGTCGCCGTAGTAGACCCGGATCGTGTGGACGGTGAAGCCAAAGCCGCGCGGACCCCGGCGTATGATGATCGGCGGCTTGAGACTGGTCACCAGGGGACTGAGCTCGCGACAGGGCGACGTGTCGCGCGATGAGGCCGTCGACGAGCCGCCCGGAGACTCGATCGGCTGATTAACCGAAGCCAGTGGATCGACTGGAATAGAAAAATATTATTTAGTTATTTATTTATAGAAATATACGAATAAAGACACATTTACAAATATAGTACATAGAAGTAGGTGGTACAGTCGCAGTTTTCTTATATAAAAAAGATAAATTCTATTACAGATTAATTGCATTTAATTAGCTTTCAGATTAATCCAAAGATTAATTCTAAGATAACAATTATAAAAATTAACAATCATACACGGAAAAACCATATCTTAAATTTCATATCGTAACTTTTCTAATATAAAAAAAAATAATTCTATTAAAGATTAAATACATTTAATTAAATTACAGATTAATCGAAAGATTAATTCTAAGATATCAATTATAAAAATTAACAATCATACACGGAAAAACAATATCTTAAATTTCATATCGTAAAATGACGATATCCTAACTTTTCCGCTTCATATATCGTACAGCGAATTCCTTTTGATCCAAAGTTGTAAAAAAAATCATGAACATGGGATCTACAGAATATTTTACCCTGCTAACATAAATTAAGCCACTTAAAAATGTATTTTTAATGTACCAATTCAGATTTTAGATTGCTAATTTTACGATATTATGTTATATCATATCGCTGAATAATTACGATATAGTTTTTCAGTGAATAATAAAGAATAATAAAAAAAATCTGAAGGTAAATAGAAATTTAAAAGAATGTATACTAATAATAATAATAATAATAATAATAATTTTTTAGGTTCACTATAATTAATTTTCTAGGTTAAAATTGATATAACTCCTTAGTATTTTAAAGAAAAAAAATTATCATATTGCCTGACGGATTTCCAAGAGGCTAATTTAGTCTAAAAAATGTAAAGATATGCACAGTCACTCACATGAGAAATCGCCGGTAGGTATGACCAGCGATAAACCGCTCGTGGACGCCGACTTCATGATCGAGCGCGACTTTTGCTTGCCGCTCGGTAGCAGGGGTAAGGCAGTGAAGGACTCGAAGGAGTCCGTGCTGGAGTTGTGCTTGTCATCGGTGGGATCTCTATGCGCTGCCGCCAAGTCCAGTCTGAAAAGTCGATGATACATTCATTAGTACTGTTTTATGCTGAACTGAGAAGTTGTGATGGATGAAAGAATGAATTTATATGATTGTCGATTCTACGTAGCGAGGGTATAGGTACTGCCATAAATGAGAAAAATCAAACACTGCATTAATCAGCGCGTTATTCGCTAGTGGCGAGAATTTGGATGAGAAGGCGATGGGGAAACATAAACGCGCAGTAGGGCAGAAGAAATATTCTTGGACGTGTCAGTAAATCATGGTTTCTACTTCATTTTTTCAACGATGAATTAAAATATTAATCATTTTACTTTCGTGTATACTCAGTAACGTATGATCAATTATCTATGTGCTTTCTCAGCTTATAAAGTAAAAAATTAAGCGGGCAATCGAACAAAATAGATTTTATGACGTTACTACTATTGATGCACGATTCACGTTAATGGGTTAAAGAAATTTTTTTTAATATTCTGAATTTTATTCATTTGAAAATGCTGATTGAAAATGTGAAAAATATTCATAAGGGTATTTATTGCATGTTATGAACATACATCCTCTACATAGTTATTTATTATATATTACCTATAATAAATTAAATAAATAAAATCTCGATTTTTTAAGTTTGCTACTTGTTTCTGTTAAATATATATTTTGCAATCAATTAATTACGAAAAAAAATTTACTTAGATTTAAATTTATTAGTAACTTTCAAAATGTTCTTGGTAATTTAAAAAAAATCAGACTAGATAGATTTACAAATAAATTTTTAAGCTTCAATTAAAAAAATAAGAATCTTTAAGTTATATGAATACAAATTGTTGTCTGACTAGTCCACATTTGTCCAAAAATATTTTTTTCACCCACTGTAAGACATAACAATGAAATAATGAATTCGGCCATACTGATCATTTTTCTTAAAATCTGACGATTGAGCATCAATATTGAATTCCGGGCTGACAGAACTTCTTATATAAGATTTTAGGTAAGATCTTAAATCTAATAAAAGGCAAATTGAATAAATATCTGAAAACTGTTAATCTTGGAGATATCCGACAATCATGTAAATAGTACCTTTTCTGGAAGTTCCATTCGGATTATACACCATATTTTGTAACAGTATGTATATAATATAACAAAAACATATGCTATCAGTTAAAGAAATCTTTTTTAAGAAATTGGTTTTAAAGTTTTAAGAAACTTAGTTGATGTGTCTTACACAAGATCTTACTTAAGTTCTTATGTATTAGAAATTTATGTCAGTACGCAGTTAAATTTTGATGGTCCGCATAAGATTTTACATGAGGTCTTGATCACACACCATATTACATAAGAGAAATATACGATCTTACATATAATCTCGCATACTATCTTACATAAAAGAACATATATGTTCTTATACGATCTTACATATAATCTCACATACTATCTTACACAAGAGAACATATATCGACGATCCGTACGAAGACTAGCAAAGCTCAGAATTCTCAAAAACAGCTAGTTCTTTTCCAACACCTCTTAATAAAACTAGCACGATTTAGATCCTCTAATAAATACTAATATTTTCTCAGAACCTTTGAAAAAGTGATAGTTTTTGTCTGAGAACCTGAAAACTCCTAGTTTCGTAGGAGGATTTTGATTAAAACTGTTGTTTTTTGAGAATTCTGAGTTGTGCTAGTCTTCGTACGGAGCGTCGATATGATCTTATACGATCTTACATATAATCTCACATACTATCTTACAAAAGATCATTTACAAACTTACGTAAGAGCTCACATACGATCTTATACATTATCATATAGATCTTATATAAGATTACAAACAAGCTTATAATGGTCACATACCATCTTACAGAAGATCATACATAATCTTACATAAGATGCGAGCTTACACATGAGCACATCCGATCTTACACATTACCACATAGATCTTATATATGATCACATACTATCTTACACAATACCACACATATTCTTATATAAGATGCGATCTTACATATGATCATGTAAGATCTTACACAAGACTACATACTATCATTCGCAAGATCATATACGATCTTAAATAAGATCAAATACGATCTTATATAAGATTACATACAATCACATACTATTTTACACAAGATCACATACGAGCTTACAGAAAATCACGTACTATCTTACGCAAGATTACATAAGATCTTAAATAAAATCACGTGAAATTTTACATAAGATAATATACAATTTTCCGCAAAACAATACATATGATCTTACATAAGATCATAAACAAGTTTACACGATCTTCAACTCCCCGTCTTTCCCCCAAAAGAAAAACATTCAGCAGGCCGAAACATCACGCATGACGCCGAGACAGAACAAACAAGATAATAATAAAGAAAGCAGAGCGCAGGCTGTTATCGCCGGCTTCACACTGCCCAGCTGCTGAAGCGACTCACGTGGTGTTACTCTCATCATCGAAGGATATACTGAACCTGGGAAGCTTGTCCCGCGAGTGGGCCGTCAGACGCTTGCGGTGTATCTGCGGACTGACGTCGTCGGCCGACTCGGTTTGCGAGCTGTCGGGCGTGCTGTGGCTACCACCGCCAGAGCCGGTGGCCGCCGGCGAGCTCGCGGCCAGTGCCGAGGTGGCCGGTGGTGTCTTGCGGACGGTTAGTTGCAGCTGGGAGTCCGGGCTGCAGACGCTGCTGGACGTCTTGTTGAGGTCGAGGGAGGGACGGGAGGTGAGCGGGGTCGTGGGGGGGAGACTGGATGGGTTGGCAATCGGGGTGGTCGGCGGCTCGATGGGCTTCAACGCTGTGGGATGGAAGATTTTCGCTGTTTAGTTCATTTTGGGGCTGAGTGTCGATGAGTGCGGGGGGGGGGGGGGTTCAGTGCGCGAACTGACATTTGGGAAATTGGGACGTGGACTTTTCTGTTAAGGGGATCCGAATGAAAGTTGAGTAGTAATACACGTATCTAAAAAGTTTCAGACATCTAAATTAACGGCACCTTAAATAGTACCTTACGAAAACGTGTGACTTAAGAGGAAGCCGTATCTACTGTCCTTGTCTAATCACATATTTACTAATTACTCAAATAGTAGTTTGTTAATTGTAAAACTAAGAGTCATCCCAAATACTTCTTAAAATAAGGAATATTTTGAGACCTAAAAGAGTACCTAACATTATTTACTTTCGGAGAATAGTTCGAAACGGAAAACCTAACCTCAACTTTCGCGTTTCGAAGTATTCTCGAAAAGGAAATAATGTTAAATATTATTTTAGGTCTCAAAATATTCCTTATTTTACGAAGAATTGGGGACGACTCTCAGTTTTTCAATTAACAAACTACTATTTGAATAAATAGCAAAAACGTGATTAGACAAGGACAGAAAATACGGACTCCTCTTAAGGAGACGTCGGATACCGACAGTAGATTCCTACTATCCTACACACGTATTTCGTTATTTATTTACAAAGTTAATTGTTTAATGACAAAATAATAGCTGTCCCCAATTTGTTTTACAGTAACCTAATTATATGTCCAAGCTGGTTTCATATGATTGTTTTGTTTTCGAGAAAACTTTGACAAACTTAGTATGTAAAGGTTAATCTCCATGTAGTTGGCCCTTTTAGTGTGTCAAAGTTTTCTCGAAAACAAAACAATCATATGAACCCAGCTTGGACATACATGTAGATTACTATAAAACGAAGCGGGGACAACTATTATTTAAAGAAAAATATGATTTCTATAAAAATTATGAATGAAAACTCAATTAGACAAGGACAGAGATATCCGGCGTCCCCTTAAGGGGACGCCGGATATCTCTGTCCTTGTCTAATTGCTTTTTCATTCATAATTTTAAGAGAAATCATTTTTTTGAAATAATAATAGTTGTCCCCGCTTCGTTTTATAGTAATCTAAATATATGTCCAACCTGGGTTCATATGATTGTTTTATTTTCGAGAAAACTTTGACACACTATGAGGGCCAACTACGTGGAGATTAACCTTTACATACTAAGTTTGTCAAAGTTTTCTCGAAAACAAAACAATCATATGAAACCAGCTTGGACATATAATTAGGTTACTGTAAAACAAATTGGGGACAACTATTATTTTCTCATTAAACAATTTACTTTGTAAATAAATAACAAAATACATGTGTGGGATAGTAGGAAACTACTGTCGGTATACGACGTCTCCTTAAGCAGTCCTTTACAGCACGGCGTGTATTAGCGCCCGAGCGTAACGAGGGCGCTAAACGCCTCGCTATGAAGAACGACTTATGACGCGAGTGTCGTATACTATTTTATAGCACACTAACCTCAAAATGCCAACTTTATTGTCGATTTTGAGGTTGTTGTGCTATAAAATATCGTATGAGACTGTTGTGGGAGGTGTTTTTCTACCTTGCTCGATTTTCTCACTCGCTTCGCTCGTGCGAAAACCCTCGAGCAAGGTAGAAAACCATCTCCCACAACAGTGTCATAATATACTATTATAGTACTGCCTACCCTAAGTCCGCTGTCACGCCTATCCGAGCCCTAAGCAGTCCATTGTTGCATCGTGCGGTATCGCCCGAGCGTAGCGAGATCACGGATAGGCGTGACATAAGTGCGGACTATAAAAATTATTGAAATTAAATATTGACGAAGTTTTATTTCAATGATTTTTTAGGGTACCGTTGTACTTAACGTCTAAAACTTCATACATAGGTCCATTATTGCTGAATGAAGGACAAGCGAGTTTGGGTTTTAGCTAAATAGAACGCATGGTTCGGTCGGTAATTCAGGGAATTGACTTTCGGACCCCCTTGACCTGACGCGATAGTCTATGTAAAAAGCACGATTTATGTACCTATATAATCTAAAAATATCAATGGTCTAGATTTTTCATGTTCGAAGGTATTACTGGTATTGCACTAATAACTGTTTTATTTAAAACCCTACGTAGGAACTGAAATATAAGCGTGCTAAATTTAAATTTGTACCAATTTATACATTTTCCAATCAATTTTATTATGTTTTAATAATTCCGTTAAAATGCAACAATCGCAATAACAAAATCATTTTCAGATTTCTTATTATGAAAAGCAATTTATTTATTTAAATATCCCGCTTTTATTTCCTTCAGAGGTATTTTTGTGTAAAAATGCACCACTGTTTAGCGATCTTATATGTACAAGCTCAAAAAATGCTACGGATCCATATTTGATGAAAATACTTTACGAAATAACGTTAGTGAAATAAAGTAGTGTACCTAAGTATACTTATAATGTATACAAAAATGTTAGTAAATGTGAGAATGTTTGTGAATAGATTCTAATAGATTTTAAAGACTTATTTCACATTTTCTCGGATATTAAAAAATTTTACACGTCTCACAACACTTTCTCGCATTGTAACAAAATTTCAAATATATTTTTACATTTTATATTCTTTGTAACTTATGATATTTGAGGAGATGTAAATAGATGTTTAAAATAAAAATGTAAGATAGTGAATAAAAACGTACGAAATAATCTATGATTTTTACGATTTATAATAGTTTTATTTGTTGTGTTAATATTTCACACTGTTTTTAATTTTTGTTTTCCTGTTCTTTATCTTAATATATTATATCACATTTCACATTTACGGTAGGGAAGTGATCGAGTTTTAAAATTTGTACAGGGTAAATAAGATCTAAGAGTAATTATTGTTTATTGCAATTTAAAGTTCACTGATTATGTCAAATCTTCGGTAAATAACCAGGTAAATATGCAAAGCCAACATGATACCCAGATTTATTTTTAGAGTCTCAAATGAGTTTGCAAACATTACCACACGTGAGCATCTGTTATTCACTTTGATATCTCCATGTTTGCTCGTCTTCAGTGGCTTATATAAAAAACAAATGCTTCTGCAATCTACACGAAAATTTTTACGGATGCTCGAATTTGACGTCAAAATTTCCTTTGATAAATTTGCTAACTGCTATAGGATATTACAGAAAATTTGATATTTTCTCTTGAATCATTATACTGTTTTAACGATTTAATTTTCATATATAAATCTTTTTTACCCTATCCAAATCTCATATAACTCTTCCTAGGATTTGAATTCTACTAGTTGTATTAGCTTTTGGAATATCCAATCTCATATAATATTTTGTATCGTAAAAGCTTATTATAATTATGCTGAACTTAATCCTGTAACTGCATCAAGTTCTTACTTAGAGTTATTCTGTTTTTGTATCTATAATTTTTGAATTAGTTATTTTTAATAAAAACAAAAAAATACCTCCCAACTTTTTAAGGCATTCTTTACCCAATATACCTAAAATTTAAATTTTGCATTCCTATGCAACACTCTAACTTATCACGTATCTTTCTTTCTATATCATAAAATACCACTCATTCATAAAATAAAAATCAAAAAACGACTTAACAGATCAGTGCTGACAATGCATAAGAGTTTGCTAGCCTACTGTACTGAAATTGATTTTTTATTTGGTATGCCTTAGTTTTTATAAAATATTCTTGTTCCTCGGATCATATAGGATATATACTAGTATTTAATTTATCAGTCAATAGAATTTTAAAGATGTTTCATTCCACCCTAGTACTTTGAAAAATAAACTTCATGAGCCATATATGTGTCACGTAGCACACAAGGAAAGAAAATCGAGACACATGTATGCGGCTCACGCCGCACTAAACCTATTCAGAACAAGCAAAAAAAATTCAAACGAAAATTCGCTTACCAGACTCATCCAGCTTGGACGGGAATTGCGCGGCGGAGACCGGCGAATTGAGCGACAGCTGGGCGACGGTGCGCTCGAGCTCACTGCGGAACAGCTGCTTCTTCAGGGAATCCGGCTCGGACTCGGGATTCAGATTGGGCGGCCGGGTCTGGGATATCTTGCGCGACTGCGGCGAGTAGGAGGAGAACGAGCCGAACAGGGGCGAGTCGTCGGTGTCGTCGGTGTCGTCGCCTAAGTCGTGATTGTAACGATCCATGCGAGCTGCGATGAAATTCAAGGGTTTGAGTTTTGCGCTTGGGTTGTAGTTTGAGAGTAAAGGCGTTTATTAGTATATGGGCGGATTTGCAGAAAGTTTTACAGGTTGTTGGTTGGATTCCTGAAGAGAATCTATCAGGGCTTGAATTCTTTGTATTTAAATCAAGATATGAATCCTGATATTTTGACGAGAGAACGTTAAAAATATTGAAAGCCACAACATTTTGTTTTTAATAATATTTGTGAAAAAGATGTGACGACTTTAGAAGTTTCTTACGAATCTGAAAAAGAATGTACAACTTTTAAAAATCCGGAAGTAGAAAAAAGGAGAAAGTAATTATTTTTATTAATTCAAGCTGATTTTGTTCCAATATAGTTTTTGGAATATGTACTTTTGTCTGTTTCTCTTTTGACGTAGCATCAAATTTTACGGCATAATCGAAACGAATGAGTCTATATAGACCATGTAGGTACTAAAAGGTCAATATGCACTTATGTAAATATTAGGATTCATTTGTTGACTTAAACACGAAGAATTTTAGTCCAGGTAGTTACGTAGTTTTTCAGTAAATCAAAACAATAGACAACAAAAATAAAAAAAGTTAAAAGTTCAATAGAATTACTCATATATAAATCTTATCACTTAAAAGCTTACTATCGAAATAGCTCGTATCTTCGTCATTCGTCAATTGGGGAACGAATTCGGCCTTTTGCCTGAGAAGACTGTTCCAGTTTACTCCGTAAAAGTACGGGTGATCTTTGACCTCGTGCGAGCCGCCAGTTCCCAACCGTTCTCTAGGACTCTGCTGCAATAGAACCGTTATTACGTCTCTCGCCTCGGGTTGCACGGGCCAATCATCTTCGTCTGGCCACTCAATGTCATCTACAAAAGCAAATTTATTATTTATTTTTCAATTTTCAACATATCATGATATACTGAGTCATGGGCACGTTCTAAGTAAGTTTTTCTACGTTTTAAATCAATGATTTAAATCAATAAATTATAAGGACACTCATATTTAGTTAAAATAAAAATCAAAGATAAAAATGTTTTTATATGAACGTTTATCTTTGGTTTAAATTAATTAAGTATAGATTATCGTGATAAATTATCGATAATTTAGATGCCAAACAAAAATATTTATTTGTTTTTTTAAAGTAAGTGTTCTTAAAACAAGATTAAAATATTATAATTTTTGTATATAAACACGCATTTATTTAGACAATCTAGTTATACAAAAGTTTCTATAACAAGGTAAGTCTTTCGAGATTCTTTTAGATAAGATATCTATATAAAGTGCTATCAAAAGATTTTAATAACTTTTTATTTTGATCGGTTTTTAAATGTAAAAATTTTGTCCATGACTCGATATGCTTTTATCAACAAAACTGATTACACTAACCATTCACTGTATGCGCAAAGAGTTCTTCCGGCGTTTCACCGAAGAACGGAACACAGCCGATGAGAAATTCGTACAGTATGATTCCCATGGACCACCAGTCGACTGGCTTGCCGTAGCCTTGGCGAAGAATCACCTCGGGAGCAATGTACTCGGGCGTGCCAAAAACTTGTTTGTCGGAAAATTGTCTAGTGTCTTTCTCGATATAACCCTCGTACAAATTTGTGGCAACTAAAAAGTTTTGTTCAGATAAGTACAAATTTAAATTCATTACAGACAAGGAGAATAATTCGACTTTTTTTTTAATACTTACGAGACATGAGACCCATTTTGCTTAAACCGAAATCTGTGAGTTTTATGTGACCCAGCGCTGTGATGAGTAAACTGAAAAAATATAGAAAAGATATATTTACAATCACCCAGACTAAAATAAGCGAAGGCAATTAAGAGTAACGTTTCACTAACTTGTCAGGCTTCAAGTCGCGGTGAACGATTCCGTAACTGTGAAGGTACTCTACAGCCAGAACAGTCTCGGCAAAGTAGAATCTCGCCATATCCGGAGGCAGAGGTCCAATGTTCTTCAAGAGATTCGCGCAATCTCCACCTTCCACGTACTCCATCACCAAGCACAGATGTTTCTATAAAAAGAAAACGCAATTTAAAAATTCCGTCTAATATTATCCTCTAACAATAAACGTTAATTAAGAAAAAAAAACCTACTTTTGTCTCGAAGCTACAATACATGGAAACTACGAAGGGATTGTCGGTGAAGCTCATGATGTCCCTCTCGGCGAACACCTGTTCTACCTGATTCCTCAGCATGAGATTGTTCTTATTGATCTTCTTCATGGCGAATCGCTGCCTCGTCGACTTCTCCTTCACCAAGTACACGGCCCCGTACGCCCCGTTGCTGATCAGCTTCAGTATCTCGTAGTCGCTCTCGCAGGGCACTCGCGATCTCTCCTCGTCCCTTTTATTAGGACTCGACGTGGCCAGTTGGAGATTGCTGTCGCTGGAACTCGCCGAGTCCTCGAGCTTGTTCATCTCCTCTTGCAACTCTAGAATACGGAAGTGAATAATCAAGAATAAAGACAATGCGAATGGATAATCTTGAATTTGTATGTGTACCTGAGATCGGATCGCGGTTCAGGGAGAGCTTGTTGATGATGTACTGGGGAATGTCCTTCTCGATGCCGATGGTGATTTTTGCCTGGCCCTCGGCCTGCTCGAGGAGATGGTAGAACTCCTCGGGATCGAACTCGAGGCACTCGAGCAGCCGGGCGGGACGCGATATAATCAGAAGAAGCTTCTTTATGAGCCCTGTCAATCGAGTCGCCGCTTCCAGCGACTTGTCCTTAGTCTGAAATAAAAGAAAACAATGAATAACGTCATTGGCACAGTTGAGTCAACTTTTAAAACTTGAAGGAATAAGATACTGAAAAACTGGTCAATTTGAATATATTAATATACTAATAATAAGATACTGAAAATTGTTTTTTTTTTTCAAAAGAAAAATTACTTATTTCGTACAAAGTGATGATCAAAGACGTACTTTTTAATTGAAAGCAAAACTGCAAGTACAAATATTTAGTGTACTCAAGTATGTTTTCTTAAATACTGCAGTATTTGTAAATAGTAATTTAAATACTCGGAAAAAGGTCAGTCAAGTACTTGGAAAAAGATAATTTAAGTACTTAATTATTGTTTTAAAATTGTTTTTAAATACTTTTTTACTTGAGAAAGGTACTATTATAAGGTACTATTATAAGATACTTGAAAAAAGTACTTGAGGTACTTGGAAAAAGTATTGCTACACTTTCTAAAAGTTTCCAAAAGTTTACTTGTACTTGAACGAAATTGTTTAAATATTTTACTTATTTACGCATTTATTTGTATTCCAACTAAATGAATGTTTGATACTTGAAGAAAATCCAATATTCTAATCTTTTTCCCTAAACCACATTTAATAACGAAATTTCGAACCTCCATCAGCAGATGTTCCAGATTCTCGCTCATCTCGTAAAAGTATCTGGTGGTGATGAGTTTCTCCTGAGACTTTTGCAAGCAGTCGCGCGCCATTTCGATGACCTGATGATGAACGAAGCGCAGTATCGGCAAAGAATCCTGAGTCATCTGATTTACCACCTCGTACTCGTCGATGTCTTTATTCTCGTTGATGAAATTCGTCAATCGCTCCTCCATTTGTTGGGTGGCCTGAGAAATAACACCGACATTACACAATTTAAGATTTATTTGTTATTAAGAAAACTATTTATCATGTATTCAAATAATCGTGAAAAATTGAAAATTATTAGTTTATTATACAAATATGAAAAGTTAATCGCCACTTCAACGTATACAGTTATAAAATGATCATGTAAATATTATGTTTTTATTAAAAGCATTTATTTAATATTACAATAAAATAGAAAATATTACTCAACAAAATCCAGCAAGCCGAAATAGATTGTGTTCAGTAACTTATCATTGTCAGACATTTTCTCACATTTTCAACCTAATTTCACCAATACTCCTCAAGATCGTTCGAC
This sequence comes from Gastracanthus pulcherrimus, assembly GCA_949152435.1. Lineage (NCBI taxonomy): Eukaryota > Metazoa > Arthropoda > Insecta > Hymenoptera > Pteromalidae > Gastracanthus > Gastracanthus pulcherrimus. The sequence goes on from OX424572.1 coordinate 36,812,307, forward strand.
CTATATCCCTCGACATTTCGAAAACCACAACCGATTTTTCCCACTCATTCATTCATTCATTCATCCTCCTACACACCTCGTAGAAAAACGCAAAAATACGCTATTTTATAAATACACTTCTCTTGTTTTGCCAATATAATCACAGGCAAAAGCAAAGTCAAATCAGCATCATTTCCATTGGGCAATGTATAGGTAAACAAATAAAATCCCCGCGTCACGGTGAGAAAAAGCCAAAGCCGCGGCCTATGCGCGCTATATTTGTGATGTTATTCCGCGGTTCTCTCGTGGCGGAGTGCCAAAGCGTAGACGCGACGACGACGCGATCGGGGGAAAGCAAGAGAGGAAAAACGTCAGTTGGCTTTGAACTTTTGGAGGTTGCGGGCGGGGGCGTGATTGCACTTACGTGGAGAGACCGGTGAGCCTTCGCTCGGGTGTTTATTTAGAAAAAATTTTAAGTTTGCGGGAGAGATGGGCGGGGATGAGGCGAAATGATAGAATGATTGGGTAGCTGCAAAATTTGTACTTTATCTCGAGGGTGTGGAAAGTTTTCAAGTGTATGGATTGAGCAAAATATTGAAAAATAATATTGTGAGTGGTTTAAGAATGATCGAAAGTTTTATAAGCTTTCGTAATAATAGTTTTAGAACGTTTGATGATTCTGAGGTTTTATGATTTCTGATTTCTTAATATCTACGTATTTATATTAATTTATATTTGCAGGCTACATTACACTTTCTGAGTTTGTATTTTGTTTTTCTAAATAAATGTCGATCCGGAAATTTGTTAAGGTGGACCTTTGGATTTTTCTGTACATTTAAATTGCTGATATTCTTTATTATTCTAGTTGAAATGTAAAATTTTATGTAAATATCGATTTCTGGTGATCCGAAGGATTGTCCAAGTGCCAAAATTACTACTTGCCAAATGATTTTTGATCAAACATCTTTATTTTAGTCTAAATGTCTTATGCACATACTGAATTACCAAATTGACCAATTTCTGAAACTTGTCATAATAACTCACGTAATATCTGCAATGTAACTGTCTACTCACCTTAGGTAGTTTCGATTTCAAATCATTATTTTTTACTGCTTTAATTAATTTTATAGAAGATATTTTTATAAACTATTTTAAATTTAATGAAAAAGTTACTTTAAAATAATTTTACATGTTCATTTCAAACATTAAAATGAGTCATTAAGATACGTTTTAAAAGATTTACTACCATAATATTTATTCTGTATATTAGCTACTATCAAAATCTATAAAAATATGAAAATTATAAATAAAATTATAAAAAAATACAAGCAACTTTAATTATTCAAAAAAACAGTAGATTCATCTTGATACTTTGACCCCGGTCAATGATAAAAATATCCGCTAAAAAACTACCCAAAAGTGCTCTATGACGGATCAATCTGCACTTTTTATAAAGAAAATAAAATACTTCAACTGCAGCAATTAAATTTCCAATGACGTTTTTATATTTTTGTGATCTCTGCATATAAATTTCAAGTCAAAATAAATAAATTCCGAATTCGAGATAACCGATCTATCATGGCGTACTGAACCACTTAAGATTCTAAAAATTTTGTCCTCAATAGAGTTCTTACCAAACAATCCTTTCTTTTCTCTAACAGTTGAGAGATTAATCTCACGAAACGCCTAACTTCCTATTGAAAAAGTCAATCTAAACATCCATCTGAAGAAAGGTGAATTACCACGTCTATTTTCTCTAAAAAATGTTTTCTTAAATCACTTCTTTTAATAGGTTTAGTACTGACAATGTATACTAGTTTACTAGCCTACTGTGCTGAAGCTAATAATTGAAGTTTAAACATTTTTGTTTAATTGTTATTGTAAATACATTTTTATTTATCATACCGCAGCTTTTATAAAATATTTTTATTCTTTGGGTCATAAAGGACATATACTAGTATTTAATTTACAAGTTAATAGAATTATATTCAGGTTGCAAATAGTACTTTGTAAAATAAAAAAAATTCATGAGCCATATATGTGTCACGCCGCGCAAGGGGATAGAAAAACGTAACATATACATGTACCATGCCGCGCCCAACCTGTTAAAAGGATACCGTACTCGGATAGGGAGCAAAATTTACGGTTCTGAACTTTATTTGCAGAATTTTTAGTTTTACCAAATTCTAGAAGTTGTCCCCAATTCTGTACAGAACAAAGAATTGGGGACAACTTTTAGAAATTTGTGAAATTAAGAAATCAACGAGTAAAGTTCGGAACCGCGAATTCGTTAAGTACCCACTTACGACCTCCTCTTAAGTAAACTGTTAATCTACATAGGTTCAACCACCCAGATGATAACACCCGTATGGGAAGCTCGCGTTTCATAAAAAAAGTGATTTTACGTAAAATTTAGCAAGAAATCCAGCAGGAAAATAGTCACATACTCTATAACCATTGAAATCCAGCTAAAATCCAGTCCAATCCACCTGACAATCAACCTGACATCTCGATTTATTTTAACAAAGCCAGCTACGGCCCACATCACACTCAAAATCCCGTATAGAAAAAAACAGTCAAGTCGAGTATAATTTCGCACTTTCTGTATACTTCCCAGAACAAGGAGATACACTCAAAATCTCCCTCCAAACATCATCTCTCAATTGAGCAAAGCCCCAATTCCCCTTCCTCCACTCACCTTCGGAAACCTCTCCTTATACAGCGTGTTCATCATCACAATCTCGCTGTCGAGTATCGGCGAGCGACTCGGGCTGCTGAGGCTGCGGGAGCGGGGCCGGTGCACGAGGGGCGACCTCCGGCCGGCCCCGTGGCCCTCCTCGTCCAGCGTCTGGTTGCCGCAGCTGCTGGCCGAGGCGTTGCTGCTGCTGTTGTTGCTGCCGCCGCCGCCGCCAACGGCAATCGCGCCCGGGAAGCCCGGGTGCACCGAGGAGCAGGGTGTGCCCGGCTTCGAGAAGTGACAGGACAGCATGCGCAGCTCGTCCTTCGTCGGGATGTTCGGCAGCTGGTGCAGGCGCTCCTGGCTCGAGCACTGGGACTGGAAGATAGATAGATAGATAGATAGATATACTATTTATTCATAAAATAATTAAAATATCAGTCAGTTTCATTATCAGTAACATTATTCGCTGTAACAGTTCGTCAATTTATAAAATCTAAATATAATGAACTAGTCATAGTCAAATGGTACATCACAGAATACGCGTCGTCAATACATAATAAAATAAATATAATAAAGATAACAAAATACAATAAAAATATAAGGAATATATACACACACTTCTCCAAAATTGCACGTAGATCTACCACGTCAAAAAATAAAAACACACTCATTCATATGACATTCTTACAATTCACGCTAATAAATACATTCATACTTAACACTTAACACTTAAAATAAATTAAATAAATAAATAAATTAAGTAAATAAATATGAGATTAAACCGCTACAGAAGTTACTTTATCGATTATAGATTTTTTTACAAGGTTTTAAGGTAGGCGGTCGTGACAGACCGTCTCGAATTTAAACGGTTCAACAAATTTTACACTTTCAACAATTTTTTAGAGAAATAATTTTCACTAGATTGTCAGTAAAAAAAGAATTAATGCAAATAATTGATATATTGCAGAATTTATTACAATTTTTATTCACATTATTATGTTGGTCTGTGTATTATTAAAAAACTATTTTGTAAGTTAAAAAACTGGAACGTTTCTTTTAATTATAGGAAAGTGTTAAAGAAAGCGTATGTAAACATAATTCCAAATTCATACTTTCTTATACTTTTTTACAGAAATAATTTTTACCAGGGAATGTACATATTATGGGTTCTTTTTGTGTTATTTTCTTAAACTATTGCCCTTGGATCTATTTAAGCATATGAAAAATTTTACTAACTGTAACAAAATGTTCGACTCTAGTTCTATTAAAAAAATTCAACCATAAGCTTCAAAATTTTAAAAGTATAGAACCTTTAAATAATTTGAGGTTTTTAAATGGATCCAAGAGTTTTATGAATAAAAATTGAATTTTTAAAATCTTTACAAAACATGATTTTGTTATAATGATCAGTAAAATTGCATTTTTAATTAATCAATACTTGTTCTCATGCTACAAATGATGGTTGGCTTTCATATTAGTAAAAATTTGTATTTTTACTGACTCACATTCACAAACCACACTGTTTGCAAAAAATGTTCTATAAATTAATAAACTATTTCAACAATCAATAAAAATAGTTAGTAGAAATAAACATGTTTTAAAAGTGAAAGCCAACTTTCATTTTACATATTTAATGAAAGCCAACTTTCCATATGCAAATAGAACTAATATATTTAATAATCTAATGTTATAATGAACATTATTAGCAATCATTTTGTTTTCAAAATATTCAAAAATATTCTTATGTTTTACTAAATTATTAAATATTATGTACTGTATCATTACACTTATGCAAAGATTCAACTGTATAGTTATTAAAAAAATAATAATAATAAAATAGAATACTTTTTAATTAATTTTCCTAGTAAATTTAATTTCTCTATACAGTATAAAGAAATGTTGAATTTACTAGAAAAATTAATTGAAAAGTACTCTTTTTTTTACTACTTTTATTCATGCTTGTAAAAAGAATCTATAAACAGTAACAGCTTACCGAAACATTGCTAGATCCAGGGGTTGTGCCATATCCACTAGACGGCAAACTAGCCACGGACCATCTCCTCCCATCGGCGGTATTCGTCGCGCCTCCGCCAATCCTGCTTTTTTATAGAACCATTGATTATACCTTGTTTCGCATCTCTACCCTTTATCTAATCTATTAAATTTCTAAACATTTAGACAATAAAAGTATACTCTAGTTGATACCTTTTTATTGGTACGAAAGCAAAATGTGGACTGGATGACATCCTAGGACTTTCCAAGGGACTGCCTACGATTGGGACGAATGCTAGGTAGCAAAACAAAAACAAAGAGAAAAAAAAAGTTAAAAAAAAACTAAGTATCGCGCAAAAACAATGATATGGCTTTGGCTCAAAGACATGAGAGATAGAAGCTTGCTCTTATTCCGTTAAGTCTGATTTTTAAAACTGTTGATATTCATGTCAGTGATCGTGTATATAGCGCCCGTTGGCATGGATCACACAATCACAATCGTGAATTAATAACACTTGCCAAGAGTTTTACGAAATTTTGTCACCCTACCAAAGCTTCAACAACATGCTATCTATTGACTTTTGGAGGTCATCCTCGTTATTCGACTATATCTCGTGAAAAATAAAAGCTACTAACAGGTTATACTAGCTCTGCATAGATAATTGTTATCACCTGACAAGGGAGAGTGGCATCTTGGGAGGGTCGGAGATGTAGTCGAAATGAATGACTTTCGATGAGATGTTTTAGCTGTTCGCCGTGGCATGTTGAAATCTCGCTGTAAAATCATTATGACACCGTGATAGTCGAATGTTTATTAATAGAGAGTAAGTTTATCACGACGATTGTACTCACCATGTGAATGGACAGAGACGGAGCAGATTTCCCTATTGCAGAATTTCGCATACGTACCAGGTTTGAGAGTTCAGTGCTCACTGCAAATGTTTTTATTAGATTAGAAATAGTTATGCAAGACACTGACGAAATTTCTAAATGTAAACATTTATTCATATGTAAATGTTTATTTTACCTTGTCGAACGGGAGCCTCTTTACTCTCAACTTTTGGCGTTGAGAGTAATCGACGAGGTACATCTGGCTCCATTTTGCCGGCAGTTTGTTCGGATTCTGCTTGATCGAATACTAAAACGCGCGCAGAATTGCTGTGTGTGCGCAATCGAGGCCTGCTAGGTCTATTCTTCGTCTGATCCATGATTTGACAGTTTTCTATTTATAAAAAAAAATAACGTTTCATTATCAATCAATATTTCAATTACAGTTTTACAAAAGTACTGGAAAATGCTAAAGCAATATATAGTATGTACAATATTAATGTAATTTAGAAATGGGAGTATAATAGACAATTTCAAAGAGTAGCTAAGAGAATGAAAGAGAAAAATCATCAGCTTGCAACAATAAAAATGAAGAAACCTTCAAAATACTAATTTTCTTATATTATTTTGTACTTTAATTAAAATTTTGTTATAATGGTCTCCTGTTGTATTATAGGTAATATAACAAAAAGCCCCACAGCAATAATCAATAATAAATATTTATTTTCAAGTGACTTTAATCGAAATATAATTTACCATCTTTCAAATATAAATATTTAATTTTCTATTTATATTGAAGGTTACAAGTACTTCTTGGTTATATTACCTGCAATATACTTTATATCTAATAAGCTATTGTAATTCAGGGTTAATAATATAAAAACAAAAAACTTGAAAAAGTAGTCAATGGTGTATTAAAGTATTAAAATACCTCTAGAGCATTAAAAATAAATACATAAACTTTCTTTATCATAATACAAATGTATCTGATACATTGAAACTATACAGACAAAAATATGTCAATTGTAGTAGACTGTGACTTGAGTAGTAAGAACACCAAGCATTACAAATTCACTTTCTTTCCTTAGACAAAAGAAAAATGAGTAAATTTATGCATCAGACTTACATTGCATATATTACTAAGAAACACAAGTTCATTCTTCATATGTCAATGTTGCCAATAAAATTAAGAGCACTGTAGACTGAATTTAATAGTGGAACACCAAGTATTACAAATTAACTTTCTTTCCTTTGAGCACAAAAATGAATGAATTGAATTCGATTAATTTGACTTACAGTTCATTCTTCATTTGCATGAGGAACCTTTAGGACATTCAAGTATTGAGATTTTCAAGCACTGTAGTAGACTCATGCTCCAACATAAATATCTCCCATTGTTTACATTTGTCATCGAGTCACTCACTGTATCATAGATAGATGCATTCATAGATACACATGCCTAGACATCTAATCTAATCTAGTTTCCCCAAAATGTAAACATTAGTAATAGATTTTGAGCCAGCAACAGTAGTCTCTCAGTATATTAGATACTATAAAAGTGTCATTATAGCACACAGTGGAGAATCTTTTTTAATAAAATTGATTATCTCACAAAATCTAATGCACTAGACAGCAATGATCAAGGTATAGGAAGTAAAACATTTTAACTGTATAAAACAGTAAGTGAACTAGTGAGAGATAGAGAGAGACAGACCATATAAGCATTAATCACCTGAACAGTGCAAATATCGATTATAAACTGAAAACTTGTCATTTGTGTTGATTTATCAGTGAGAAAATGAGTACTGAAGACTAGTAGAACATCAAGCATTACAAATTCATTTTTTATCCTTAGAACACAAAAATTAATAAAGTTATGAATCAGACAAGTGGTATACCAAGAATCCTCATTACTTTTGAACTCAACATAAAATTCTCTGATTGTATATTTTTGCAGTGAAGTCACCTACTGTATCATAGATAGAAACATTCATAGATACAGGTACTTTTACATCTAATCTAATCTAGTTTTCCCAGAATATAAGCATTAGTAATGCATTAAGAAGTCAATGGACATCCTCTGTATAAATCCAATACTACAAAATTGTTATTCACAGGCATGTTAGACAATTTCTATCAAAAGTGTAACAACATTCAATAAAAAAATCTTGATAGATGTGCTTGTACATACACATTCCTATAGACATCTAATCTAATCTAACTTTTCCAGAAGGTAAACATTAGTAAATTGGAGGAGTCAGCTGAAGCCATGTGCCGTAGATATCTGATACCATAAAAATGTCATTTATACACATGACAGAGAATCTCTACTAAAGATGAAATGACACTCAAAAAAATCTAAACAGATGCATGTAACAATTGTACTTAGATATTTAATCTAATCTAAACATTTATTTACTTATTTATTTATTTAATATACAATACAGGCTAAAAAGCTCAAATACAAAATCATGTAACAAAATTAGAGTATAAATTAATGATTTGCACAATAGTTTTTGTGCTGATACATGAATATAATGTATAAACATTAGTAATGAATTTTGGAATCAGCAGTACACCGGTGTCTTAGTATACTTGATACAAATATGTCATTCTGGCACATGTAATAAAATCTTTTTAAAGGATGCAACAATTCTTAATAAAAAATCTACATAAATGTGCTCGTGAAATAGATGCGCTACCTAGACAACTAGTCTCATCTATCTTCCCCATAAGATTGAATTTCAGATTCAGCAGCAACGTTCTCCCGATACTCCAAAGAAAAAGTCATTCTAATACACGTGCAGAGATTATCATCAATTTTCAAATAATAGATACAACAATACTCGATGAAAAATCTACATAGATACACATAGGCACTTAATCTAATCAAACATTACCAACGTTGAGAAGTCACCGACTGTATATTCCAGTACAACACACGATACCGCAATAATGTAATTCCGACGCACATAGGATTATTTTTACCAACTGCCACAGAGCTTAACAAACATGCATTTATACGTACACCACCGGAACCTGCAATCAAATCTAAACTCCTGTACGACAAGACAAATAGTGGAGTCAGCAGTCTCGACAGGCCAAAAAGTGTCACTCCGACAGCCATGCTCGACTCATTGGTTTCCCAAGTGTCTTGCAACAACAGCAAGAAAAAAATCAATCAAGCATCGAGGATCAGAAACAACGCCCGGGGGGTCCCGCGAGCACGCACACACGCACCGCCTAAAACAGCAGTGCAGCGCGCGAGAGTGTCTTTAAATAGTCTCTTTAAAATCCAAAGAAAGCAGAAAAAAAAAAATCAACAAGGAGTGCTGCGCGCGTGTGTCCACAGCACATCCACGACCAAAGAAAGAAATCTCTCGCGAGTGTGTATAAGTATTGTATGTATGTGAAAGGTGCCCAAGGACCCAGGCACAGAGACTACACACCTATACACACACTCCACATAACTCTAGCAAAATTGACACAGTCAGATTTAAAGACTCCTACAGCTAGAACACACACAAATCCATACACCAGAGTCTGCCCAGACCAGACACATGGAATAGAAATCGAAATAAGAAAGAGCGAGTTGTGCACAGCTACGCGTACCCACACAAGGCAGAGGCAGAGGCAGAGAGAGAGAGGGAGAGAGCACACAGGTACGTAGGCAATATTACTCATACCTGAACGGTGCGCAGTGTGTCCCCGAGCTGTAATCGCCGCCGCAACAGCAGCTTACGGCTAATGACGAGCAGCGCGCACAAGGGGCAGCTGCATCCTCGCATGGGAGCAGCAACGACGGCTGGCGCAGGAGCTGCTGGCTGGCGCGAGGGCTCGACACGCCGAGGAGGAGGCATCGGGAGCCAAGGGACCAGCCGCAGGAGTAACGTTCCCGCAGCGGCTCGTGTCGTCGGCGGGCATCGCCTCGGACGCATGCACGAGCGCGCACACGCGCACACTGCCGCAGGCCCAGAGCCAGTGGGCACCCCTATATTGGCTCCGAGGAGGAGCTGGAGGATAGAGAGAGGTATGGATTATCTAGGGGTATATATAATGGATTTGCGCGCGCGCGCGAGAGAGAGTCCGTGTGGCGCAATGTGTACGCACAGCTGCGGGGTGTGCGCGATGCGTCCCCCGGTCCGCCGCGAGCTGCCGTCGAACCAGCACTGAGCGAGCTGTCTTGTGTTCTTTATAGTACAGTGGTGCGTCTGGTGGCAGACAGCGAGTTGCTTCTTCCTGGGCTTTGGGAGGGAGTTCGGCAGGGTTCTGGTTTGTCGGTTGGGGGGGGGGGGGGGGGATCGGTTGGTAAGGTGGAGCTTTTGGCGTGCTCGGTTGGTAAGCTTCGAGGCGGGATGTTCGAATTTATATGTGTTTGGAGGGCAAGTTTTTTATTTATATAGGTTCTCTAAAAGAGCGATTTTTCAAAACTTTTATTTAGAACGCTAAATGAAAGGAGTGATTCCAAACAGCTCCTGGAATTAAAAAAGCGGTTCATCTCAAGAGTTTTTCATAGATATAATAACTTCTGGAAAGTTAAGAGCAAAGAGTGACCATCTCGAGAATTTTTAAGAATCACTACGTGGAAAGCTCGGAAGTCATCGCTCTAGAGGGTAACTCGGAAGCCGCGCAAAGTAGAACTACTTAAAAACAGGATAATTAATGTACGTTCGCTATAACCATACGTTTTGTTATTTTTTATTGTTATTTTTTACAGAATTAAACGCGAGCAATAATTAGTTAAAGTAGCCCTAGTTTACGCGACTTCCGAGTTAGCGAAGCGAGCAAAATCTGAGTTAGCCTTTTCTTCAAACAAACGCCGAGTTACCCTAGAGGTAATTTCAAAATGTGAATAACTATGACAAATGTGTGAAAAAGGAAAAGTGTGTTAAACCATGAGAATTAATTTCGTGAAAAACTGTGAAATTGGGCTTACATTTTAACAGGATTTTAAAAAATATTATAGAATATTTCATTAATTTTGTTATAGTTTCTCATAGTTTTTCACAATTTTTCACAGCTTCTCACATTCTATCCCAATTTTTCACAGTTGTAATTTCCTTTATATAAGTGAAAGCAACAACAAGAAAATGTGAGAAAATGTGAGAAAATGTGAGAAAATGTGAAAAAGTGTGAAAAAATGTGAAAAAATGTGCAAGTTTTATTAGATTAAATACGTGCCTTTTATGTCTGAGAAACTATGAAAAACTATGAAAAAAGCATGAAAAGGTGTGAAAAAATGTGCATATTTATTTGTAACAGATGTTCCAAAAGTATGTATATTTTCTCATTTTTCTACACTATCTCACATCTTTTTCACAGTTTTTCATAGTTTTTCGCAATCGTAATTCCACTAGGGTAGCCTCTTCTTCGACTAAACCGTCGATATCCTCTCAAGAATTTTTGATGATGAATTACTCGAGCTTTGTAGTCGACTTGAGACTTGAGTCGCAGCTGCTGTCCTTGTTTCTCCCATAAGAAAGCGTATATGAATGGGGAGGGGAATCGGTCACATAGATAAATTCCCAGATGGACATTTTTTTAGAATATTTTTCATCATACTACTTTTGTAAAGTTACTCGAAGAATAAAAAGAATTTCTTATTATGCGTAATTACTACGATTAAAGTAATATTTGACACTTTATTTAAGAAATATAATTTGGCTGCATACCTCTCATGTTTCGATCCGGCATATCAGAGCAAACATGAAGAGTTAATATCTCCAAAACGCGAAAAATGGACTTAAGTTGTTTTTCCGGTTCGCCACAGATATAGCGCCATTGAAGCAGACCTAATGACCAATAATTTCAAAAAAGTATTTTTTCTGTTAATTTTAGTCAAATATATTTAAATTTTTCTAAAAGAAACAACACGGGGTAATTTTTCACCTAATTTTTTTCAGTAGGGACCCATCCGATCAAGCTGCAAAAATCTGAAAGTGCCAACTCAAAGTTAAAATTTTTTAATATTATTATCAATGAATTTCTAACCGTTAATAAGTAGATCATTTATCTCATGTCAATGGACTTTTTGTCAACGAGTATTATCCTAATTTATCCAAGTTTGACCACAGTTATCACGACGACTAGAAACTTTGAGTGCTTGCACTTTTTCACCCCACAATTTATTCATAACTTGATCCACTAAACATTCCATTATATAAAATTAATTTATAAAATAATTAGTTATGATTATCTTGCGGTCATCTACGATTCAGTCACGATTCACTATACTGAATTCGACGGTAAAAAGATATGTGAGAAGTAATAAAAAATGTTTATAAAAAATGGACGATAAAAACGAAGATAACAAATAATCGAACAGCACTTCCGGTACACTTTGAATTTCTTACAGATTTGCAACAGGTTACTTCTGGTTCATTGATGGAACACTTCTGAGAAGATTGACGATATATCCGAATTTAAATTGATCAATATAATAAAAGATTAATAAAAATGCAATTCTTATATAAACAAAAATTTTCCTAGTGAAAATTATTTCTGTAAAGAAATGTAAAAAAAGTCCGAATTTGGACCTATGTGTATACATAACTTTACACTTATTAACACTTTAACAAATTCTCATACGTATAGTTACATTTTTTTCACTTTAAAAAAAATTGCAGCATTTTTTAATTTCTAAATATTTTGATAACAGTACAGTGACCAGCATAATAAATGTTAATAAATATTACTATATATAATCTCTGCAAAATATTCAATTTTTCGCCTCAAAATTTGTTTTATATCGATAATCTGGTGACAATAAATTATTTCTGTAAAAATTTGTGAAAAAGTGCAAGAAAGTATAAAAAAGGGTAAATAGTCTTTAAATAAACTGTACATTTTTTTTAAGTGGATTAAAGTGTTAAAATAAGTCAAATTTTTAAACCTTTTTTTAGTAAATTACATTTTTTTAAAACATATTTTTCACCATGGTTATGATAAATTATTGTAATTTGGCTTCACCTAAATGGTAAATATCTTTTAATGTTTTTAGTTTTTTAATCTGGTGCATCTTTCATTGATTTATCAACATTTTGCTTTCTTTTATCAACAATTTAGTAAATTATTCTATTGAGCATAATGCACAAATAGTTTTCTACAATATTTTATTAAATAAATCCATAAATAATGTATGATAATCTTTAATTATTATTCAATTATGAATTATTAATGATTTTTTCCAGTGTAGGTGTATTCCTTAGGAACAAGTTGCCAGATTAATTTGACACATAACTGTATAGTAGTAGCATTATTATATAATTTCAACAACTTATTCTAAGAATCATCTATTAAAATAAAAATATTACTTATTTCAAACTGTACAACCTGCATAGGTAAGTATTTTTATTTATACCCATTTATTTTAAAATATCTATGATTTGATGTAAATTTTATTGTATTAGACCATCAAATTGGCAGTTAAATGAATAACATTTAAAACTAAAATAAAATAATTTTAAAATAGAAGCTCTATAAGTGTTATCAATAAATTATTTCTGTAGAATTTTGTAATTTTTTATCATAATTGTTATAAGTATTTTTTGTTTTTAATAATTGGATTATTTATATGGTCTATAAATAAATAAATAAATAATTAATAAAACTATCATGATAGTCTTGAGAGGAATAAGTAGAACGAAAGCATTACAATTTGTATACAATATTATTCTTATATTATATTTATACTATATATGTAGTAATATTTGTATAAAATAAAATTGGAAGATAAAAATTTCTTGGAATACAAGCACTTAGACTAGTATCTATAAAAGTGTCCTTATAGGCTTTTTTCTCTTAGATATTTATTTTGTATTATGTTTATCGTGAATTAGTCCACAATACTGATTTCTCGATCATCTATCCGTGGTTTTGATTTTGGAGGAGGCGCGTTATCTTCAGCTTCTTCATTTTCAGAAGAACTAAGAGTTCTTTTGTTTACTGGTTTCGATGATGCCTGATCCTCACTATCTTCATCACTACTCTCTTCCTCCTCCTCGTCATCATCGTTGCCATTTTCATTATCATTACTTACATTGTTACGATTCACAGTTTTAGCATTATCCGAGTCTTTAAATTCGAGAAGACCACTATTTACATAAAACCCACCATGAACAGTTGTTACATCCTCGGGTACAATTTCATCATATGCGTCTGTGTTATCTATAAAGGAATCGCTCTCGTCATAGCCTGCTCCCAAGTCAACGTAATCATTTTTTTTACGATTCCCATACTTTGACTCGAAGTACCTAGCAACGTCTAGACATTTATCATCATCAGCATCTTCATCTAAGGTAACAGGTCCCCCATTAGTGACGTTATTTTCATCTTTCTTTTTATCTTTTTTTCGTTTTTTTTCAGCAGACTTTAAAAGATGCGAATAGTTGAATTCAGGACACTTCTCTTCATTGGATTCAGGAAGATTAAGTACAAAACGAAAAGAAGGTGCTATTTGTTTATTTGTCTTCTCGGTTTTCTTCGACGTTTGATTCTCAGGAATAGGCGCACTTTGCAATGGAATTCGTTTAATCTCAGCCATATCTCCTTCAGATCTATCAATGAGTCTATCAACTAACTGCTATTAGGCTAAAAAATCAAATATCTTTTAATAATACTTCAAAAGCATTAATATGTACTTAACCTACTCAGTGTTTACAACTTTGTATTTAAAGTGTTTATAAGTTCATTTTTTTATATAATTTTATATTCAGGTTGTAAATAACTTAGCCTTTATTTTATAATGAATTTATAAGTAATAGATAAATAAATAAATAAATAAACATATAAATTAATAAAGTAAAACTAACCTTTTTTGTGGAGACTACTTGTTTATGTGTATACTTTGCAAAATTCAACACCACCCGTCGGTTTTTCAACGATCCTCACGGAACGGCGAAAAATTCTCAACATCGCCGATTTGCAAATAAAACGAATTTTTATTTAGAAAAACTGAACAAAAACAAAAATTTCGAAGAGCCTGTACTTTACTAACAGCTGATTTTGCAGAAACATGCATACTGTAACGAACCATTTTCTTTTTCTTCTTGTTCCGGCATCGAGATGGAGACACTGTTGTTTTTTTTCCATTCATTTGCACGGCCACTGGGACTGGCATTCATCAGCAACAGTTACGATGAAGTGAAACCAAGTGTCGCCATCTGCGAAAATCATAGCGGTCGGTGTATAAATTATTTTCAAAGTGCAACTTTACTAATGTCTACGTCACGTTGTGAGACTCCGATATGCCACAATGCAGGCGTTTTTCCTGTTGTAATAATATAATATTTCATTTTTAAGTTTACAGTTTCCAATTGGTGTTGACATAATTTATAGAGGTAAAATAGAGTAGATATTATATTATAGTATGGTATATATAGTTCATGAGAAATAAGGTTACTCAGCAGGGATCGCAACCCTATTTTTGAGAAATAAGGGACTGATTTTGGCAAAAAAGGGGACATCATTTTCTGAAAAGAGGGATAAAAGAGGGCAATTTTCACCCATGTTTTAACAACTTTTCGTAATATATGATTATTTTTTAATCATCACGATTTTACATATACCTATTTTATTTTAAATATATAAGCAATTATATCTCAAATGCACATCATTTCAATAAAAAAAGTATCTCTATACGTGCAGGCCAATTACTCTGTCAGTTTATATGATAGAATAACGACTCAAAATGTACACATGTAGTAGAAAGAGTTTCAATTTAAAGCTTTGTTTCATATAAAAATATTACGAGAACGCCGGATTCTTTGTCCTTGTCTAATCCAGTTTTTCGCTATTTATTTATTTAAATAGTAATTTGTTTAATCAAAAAATAAGAATTGTCCCCGCTTCGTCTAAGAACAAGGAACATTTTGAGTGCTAAAAAGTCGATTTTTTATTTATTGGGTTATATTATAGTTTATAATCAAATGAATAAAGTAAGTTAATAAAGTAATTAACGTTATGCAGCATAGAAAATAAAAACTTAAATGCATTTTTCTCGACATACATTTTTTTATGTTCATGATACTCCGTGCGCATGAGGTTTAATTTTTTTGATAAGATAGTTCGGTAATTTAAGTACACTTAAAAATATGCAGACACAAAAAAAATGAAAAAATGACAATTTTTACAAAAAAAAATCATATTTTTTTTGTATTTTTAATATTAAGGGCTAAAATTTTAGCTGAGTCTTCTATTCTACTGATGTGTCACTATAAGAAAAAAATATTAGTTTACAGGATCTTTCAAAAAAGGTATTTATTCTGAGAAATGAAGGACGAAATTTTACGGAAAAATGAGTTATGCATTTCACAAAAAGACCGCACTGGCCATCTGTTTGATCTGCCGCTTACAGTGTACGAATGAAGAATCTACCAAGACGATCTTATTGGATTTCTTTTTTTCGGAGCATATGATACGAGAGTCAAATCGTCCGTATGACAAAATTTGGCAGATGGTCGCTCTTTTGGTGCCACATTGAATTCAGATGGTATCTCCCTCTTATTTTTGCTTCCTTCTTAAGGAAGCTTTGTAATAGGGGAACGTGGCGTGGTATGGGTAGCAGGGTAATATGGGTATCTTTAATATTAGGTATAAAGAATACGCACTGAATAACTGCAATTTTTTTAATAATGTATAAAAGAATAATAAACGTAATTATAACAAAAAAAAAGTGATTTTACAAGTTAAATCAAATTTTAGAAAATATGGATTGTTATAGGTCTAACAAAGTCAATTTTGAACGAACTTTGATCGACTAAAAAGATAGTTTTTCAAATATTTGGACAACTTATAATGGTTTCATTCAACTAATTGACTCTTTCTCTTTAATTTGCATACTTGTTTTATTTTATTTTCCTTTTATAATTAAATTAATATAGCGATAAATAAAATAATAAAAAATATAGCTTGTGGGGCGGTATGGGCAAAATGACGGGGGCGCTATGGGCATGTGAGGCTAAATAACAAGAGTAGACGTCAGGTTCTTGCGATGTAGGATCGTATACCAGTAATAAACTTTTTTTAGTATAAGTTAGATGTTGCAATGAAAAGTTATTTAATGTTCCTAATAAATAAGAAAATTACCTATGTGAAAAGACTCATAAATTTAAGTGTTCTGATAAATATCAAATATGTATGTTAAAAGAGCAATTTAAATTTTATATTTTAAATAAATGTTACAAAAGTATTTTCTATGCGTTTACATTTCCATAAAATAAAATTAAAAATAAATTATCATCGTTAACCATTTTTAATAATAATAGTATTTACCCACGTACCCTCGTGCAAAACCCATATCACCCCACGCGTGGGTATTTTGAGGTACCTTCAATTATGTATTTTTACAAAAAAAATATATTATTTTTTCTGACAAGACCTTAGCGCATTTTAGACCAAGCGAAAACCTCGCGTTCATAGGAAAAAAATTTTCCATTCAATTTTTTTGCGGATTCACCTTCGGGATATGCCCCTGAATAAGGATCAACAGTTTGCCGGATGAAAATCTTATGCAAATTTGTTTAAACAAATTTTTTTTAAACTAACTGTAAAAATTGTTTTTTTTTACCTAAATATTTTTTTTTAGGTTTTTTGGGTCGTTTTAAACAAAAACGGTATCTTGTTATCTTTTATGAAACTTGACCGTTTTCGAGATATAAATAATTTAATGTTTGAAAAAACGCAAAAACTGCCGTTTTCAAGGCTGAAAAACAATATTAAAAAATTAAATTTTTGAGTTTACTAAAATTCTTAAATAATCTTTAAACACCCCTTAACAAAATTCTGAAGAGTTATTGAAGATTATTTAATTCTAAAGCTTTATTTTTTAAATGTTAATTAAGCGCGCTCAAGCAGCCAATTAACGCGCGCGCTCGCTCAGCTACGGCGCGCGTACTCGCTACTGCCAACCGGACTATTGAGTATCTTATGCGTTCTCGATGCTTTGTTCTGTTTTATGTAAAAAAAATATTTAGGTAAAAAAAAACAATTTTTGCAATTAGTTTAAAAAAAATTTGTTTAACCAAATTTGCATAAGATTTTTATCCGGCAAACTGTTGATCCTTATTCAGGGGCATATCCCGAAGGTGAATCCGCAAAACAATTGAATGGGAAATTTTTTTCCTACGAACGCGAGGGTTTCGCATTGTCTATTTTGTTCTTGGGTTAATGCTGAACAAAATGAGCTAATATATAACTGCCAATGCATCATAAATAAAAAAATATATCTAGCAGAAAAATTTGACGCTCATACCAACCCACGTTCCCCTAGTAAAAAAAAAGTTTTGCTTGAAACATGTTAGAAACATGTTTTGAGACATAAACAATTAAAATACACTATTTTTAGAAAATGTTCGTGTGTGCACCTCGAATAATCCACGGTTAAAATTCCTGATTCAGGACTCATTGAATTTGTTTTCTTTTTAAAAAAGGCAACTGAAAATTTTTTTTTCGATGTTTTTTTGTTTTTATTGTGGTTTCTCGAATTTTTAGTTTTAGTTTTTCGTTTTTTTTTGTACGTTTAAAATAATATTAACTATTCATTTTAAATGAATTTTAAAGAGCATAAAATTGTCTATCTTTTTCGACCCCAAATTAAATAAAAATCATTTCCCTGTTTACGTTAGACACGGAAATGTTTCTTGTTTAACCGGCGATATCTGAGAAAAATATGAAGGAAAATGTTTGAAAAATTTTGAGGTGATTAGGAATATGACGAAGAATATTCTGTAAAATTTTCAAGTTCTTTCATGTTTCTTCTTCTGAGAAAAAAATCATTTTGTGAAAAAAATCGATTTTTTTGTCTTCCATTTACTTGAGTAAAACGGCTTTAATTTGTCTAAAAATTTCCAGAAAGGTAGCTTTTAGTCTCTTGGCTAAGTTCTTTGCCCAGATCATGAGAACTTTCGTTTTTCATGATATTTAAGGTTATGTTTTTTTTTTTAAATTTTGGATCGCTCATATCTCGAGAACGGTGTGGTCATTAATTGACAACCAGGGCTCATTTTTTGTATTTCTTAATAAGAATTCGGAAGTATAAAGAAATTTTAAGATGTATCGACTCGATATTGTTTTATAATGATTTTTCTATTTTACGATATTCAGAAATTGATGAGGTAAATTTTGTTGGTATGTAGAAGTAATATGATCGATTTAGTGTAAATGCATTTGAAAGCGTATAACATTTTTGGGTATACTATATTTTCTTAAGACTCATCAATTCGTTTTTGTTTTATTATTTATTTTAATTTTTATGATTATAAAATTTTTTTTTAAATTAATTGTATTTGATTAAAAGTTGATAATTGGGTATTTTTGGGGTTGGGTTGCGATACATTGGATTGATTATGCATTTTGTAACAAAAATATTAAATTCAAAATGGTGGATTTAAGTTTTAATATAAATCGGATTTACTTGACGTTTATTAATCTGGAGACTTCGGAGTGGTTATAAAAATTAAAATTTAGATAACTAATTTGTACAAAATTTCACCGAAGGGGTTTATGAAACTTAATTTTCAGACCACAAACCAATTTTTATTGGTTTAGATATATATAAAATTATTTGCATACATCAATTTCTAATATTGATAAAAATTCTAAAAATACAAATAATAGTGATGATGATGATGATGATGATGATGATGATGATGATGATGATGATAATGATAATGATAATGATAATGATAATGATAATAATAATAATAATAATCAAAATGATAAAACGATTTACACGGTTATATTTCGGTAAGATATAGCAATTTAAAAATAATTTATAAGAGCAAAGAATTTCATATTGAAACAATTAATTTAGTTGGAGGAAACTAAATGCCAATGAATTGGCAGCAGTTTATTTTATAGTGCCAGTTATTGTATATTATATGGGTCTTTCAGCATACGTGTAAGTAAAGGAATCGAAGTGTACCAATTGTCACAAGTCACGGATCGATTAGTGTTGTAAATTAGTTCAGTCACTAGTCGAAAGTAATATTCTGGAACAGCTTCTGCTGCTGGCAGGATAGCTGATTTTTTACCTAAATAAGGTATAGCATATATATCTGAAAAAAAATATCTGCATAAATATAAAATATTTCTACTTTTTATATAAAGAAAATTTTGAAAATGTAATTCATACAATGTTTTTATTTTTGTGTAAAAAATATAAAAAAATGTGATAGAAAAGCCTTTAAAAAAATTGTATGCGCATAGAGAACGCGATGAAAAACGTCTATTTCGTCCCATTTTCATCATTTGAAATGGTTATCTATTATTAAAGCAAATTATATTGATCAATTTAAGTTAAAAATGCACAAATAACTTTCTGATATACTTGTATTTAACATACTTGAAATTCAGAGCGTTGATTCGAAAGGTGGTAGAATTTGACTTTTTGGATATAGTTGAGTTAACATATTACAAATCATGTCATTAATCATATATTACAAATTATAAATCCTATGATTAATCACGTAATTTTTTCAGCAGAAATAGATTTTAACACAAACTTTCAAACGCTTATTTTTGTTTAACAATTTTACATGAAATAGCATGTGATATATATATATATATATATATATATATATATATATATATATATATATATATATATATATATATATATATATATCACTTATCTGAGATATAAGTGATTTTGAAGAATCAGAATTAATTTATTTAATAAAATTACATTTTGGTTTAAAAAATTAAGAATGGATAAAATAAAATTGGACAAATAGCTTATTAAATACAGCAATGAACAGAAATGAACGAAAAAATATTCAAACATTGAGAAAATTATAATGTCACTTTTGGCAACTTTATTTTACTTCTTTCAATTGCAATTACAGCCTATAGTTTAAACGATTGCTTTGATCTCGCAATAGACAGTTTTGTATAATGTTGCATACACAATGAGCGCATTTACGATTACGGTTGATCGCAAATGCGCTGTATTTTAGATATAACAGCGCAATAAAGCATTCTCCAATTTTAGTACTCGAGTTTTATTCGGTATTTAGCATTTTTGTGTATATACACACTAATAAAGTAGCAAATATATAATATACCTAAATGTTCCCACGACGCTTGGTGATAAAGCGGAAAGTATATACATAATTATTAATCAATAAATCGGTTAATTGAAAAAATACGTGAAATTCCACATTTAACGCCCCTATGTAAGAAAAAATCAAGTGATTTATCTTTTGCTGTATCATATGAATTTCCACATGATTATAAATGTAATTAATTACATATTCATATCGAGAAAATTAAGACGTGATAAATTACGTGATTTGTTATTGTATATTTTTTAATAATTTTTGAAAAATTCTTGGTTTCTGTACTGCACATACGATGTATTTTAGGCAGATATTATTTGAATTATAATATAACGCCAATAAAGATTAATTCTTATATAAATTTTTTTGAAAATTAAAAAAAAACACAAGTTAACAAATCACTTGATCAACAGCGTAATGGTTTTTCCGATAACGTCTTGTGATTGATCATGTGGTTATTCATGTTAAATATAAATTACTTAAAAAGTTTTGCAACACTAAAACTCATCATTTATCATATAATAAATCACATGATTTTTTCAAAAGGCGTATAAATATTAGTCGTATTCAGTGTGAAATCGCATACAGAATAAATCACGTGATATATATTTTTAATATAGAGAGGCGTATAAATTAGTCGCATTCTGTGTGGAATCGCATATAGAATAAATCACGTGACATATATTTTTAATATAGAGAAAGAATTAGACACAAGAATAAAATATTGAAAATATTGAAAATAGTATAGAAGAAAGCTACAAATTTAGCCGATCGCGGGGTGTGAGAAGTGTATTATTATAAGGCTACTTCGCATGTTTGCCTTGCAGGTGTTATATGTCATAGTGTAATGCAATTTCGACCCGCTGCACAAAATTCGCACGCAGAAATAAAACAGCCACCCGACGCACGTTATATCCATCCGCTATACATTATAATTATTCTTTTTGAAAAATCGTATTGTGTATTAAATATTAATGTACGAAACTAATATCGCTTCCCTTTTCGTTATAATTTATATTATATTTTCACGCTCTCAATCGCCATTTCTCATCTCTCGCACACGTGCGCGCAACTCTCAGATACTTTTTTTTTCTTATCGAATACATCTTAGTTGATACTTTGTCATTTTTTTTCTTACTTACATTATATAGTGTAATGCGTATTTTTCAATTCACACACGATCCTCTCTTACTTCATCTTTACCAAATAATACTCATCGAGAAAATGTAACTAATAACTTATTTTTTAAGTATTTTTGAATGTATTCTAAACTAAAAGTTGTCAAAGAAAATAATGTATGTCATCTGATCTGAATTTTTACACTAAGCCCTACTGCAGCTATGTAATTTCAGGAAGAAATCTTTTACAAGAGTTTACGTGGCAACGATGAATTGCATATCTTTGTACAAAATCAATCCTACAGTAAAAAATCACGTGATATTATAAAACATGTTTCGTGTGAAATTTTATGTTAAAATATATTGACATGCAGGTCCTAAACTTTTGTATAAATAATCGCGTGAGAATTTGATATAAGATATCACGTGATATTTAACGTGACTTATTACGCACAATTTCTATGAACTGTTGAATTGTCTTTTCGACAGATTTTTATGTGGCTTTTTTATTTGACATTTTCAGATGATTTTTTATTTTATAATTTCACGTGCTATTTCGTTTTATAATTTCTCGTAATGTTTTATTTTATAAATAATTTTATGTAATTTTACGTTTTATAATTCCACGTGATTTGTTGTAAGGTAAACAATAATGATAAGATCTACATTAATTACATACAACTTGCAAGTACCAATTATTATTTTCCTATATAAAAAGAATTTTGAATCTTAATAATGATGTTAAAACGAACGATTAATAAGAGAGATTTTTTAATGATATACGCACCGGTGAGTTAAATTAAATTAATTATACATCTTTTATTCATCGGACGGTGACCTGCCTTATGCAACAATAAAATATCGTCAGTCATACATTAATTACCAACGCTATTATTTTTTTATTTTATTAATTGATCACAATTGTTAGTCAAAATAAGCTTAAAATAATTTTGAGATTTTCTTTCGAAAATTATTCGTGTACATGCGTTTTGCAAATACGAAAAAATTTAAATATCGACTTTTAGCTAAAAAGTGTTATTAGTTACTGAATGTAGTATAAATTTATTTATTCCTGAAATTGTCTGCATAGACAGAATCAAAGAAACTTCGCATGACTAGGCTGCAGAATGAAAGCCGGCAATGTCCTATGTCCCCATTTTATCAAACATCAGAGATTTCTCCTATTTCAGTCTTGACGTTTTTATTAGTTTCAATACAGTGTTTCCGCTTCTCGCAAATGTGAAATTTTCCGATTTACTTTAGCAATAGAAATCAAATGATTTTCAATTTATTTATCGTACATATATAGCAAAAATTATTTAGTTAATATTTTAATCACAAGATAACATTTTCTTTATTATTTTTGAGAATACAATTTGTGAAATTGAAGTTTAATTATTTTCGTGCTCATATTTATAAACCAAGAACTGAAATTCAATATTTTTTCCAAACCATTTCGACTTATCTTAAAAATTCTCATAGAAAATACATTTACTTTGGATAAACATTAAATTGAATGTATTATATTATATTATATCATTTTAGGAGGCACGTTCACTGCTACGCGAGAGTGCCCGATAATTTAACCATTATATGAGAAAATTAATCATGTGAAAAACTATTATTTGGAACATTCTTTTTTAAATGTATGCATGCGGGTAAACTTGCTGACAAACGATTACTATATAGGCCCACTTCGCTGAAATCCTAAGACGAGTAATAATAATAATAATAATAATAATAATAATAATAATAATAATAATAATAATAATAATAATAATAATAATAATAATAATAATAATAATAATAATAATAATAATAATAATAATAATAATAATAATAATAATAATAATAATAATAATAATAATAATAATAATAATAATAATAATAATAATAATAATAATAATAATAATAATAATAATAATAATAATAATAATAATAATAATAATAATAATAATAATAATAATAATAATAATAATAATAATAATAATAATAATAATAATAATAATAATAATAATAATAATAATAATAATAATAATAATAATAATAATAATAATAATAATAATAATAATAATAATAATAATAATAATAATAATAATAATAATAATAATAATAATAATAATAATAATAATAATAATAATAATAATAATAATAATAATAATAATAATAATAATAATAATAATAATAATAATAATAATAATAATAATAATAATAATAATAATAATAATAATAATAATAATAATAATAATAATAATAATAATAATAATAATAATAATAATAATAATAATAATAATAATAATAATAATAATAATAATAATAATAATAATAATAATAATAATAATAATAATAATAATAATAATAATAATAATAATAATAATAATAATAATAATAATAATAATAATAATAATAATAATAATAATAATAATAATAATAATAATAATAATAATAATAATAATAATAATAATAATAATAATAATAATAATAATAATAATAATAATAATAATAATAATAATAATAATAATAATAATAATAATAATAATAATAATAATAATAATAATAATAATAATAATAATAATAATAATAATAATAATAATAATAATAATAATAATAATAATAATAATAATAATAATAATAATAATAATAATAATAATAATAATAATAATAATAATAATAATAATAATAATAATAATAATAATAATAATAATAATAATAATAATAATAATAATAATAATAATAATAATAATAATAATAATAATAATAATAATAATAATAATAATAATAATAATAATAATAATAATAATAATAATAATAATAATAATAATAATAATAATAATAATAATAATAATAATAATAATAATAATAATAATAATAATAATAATAATAATAATAATAATAATAATAATAATAATAATAATAATAATAATAATAATAATAATAATAATAATAATAATAATAATAATAATAATAATAATAATAATAATAATAATAATAATAATAATAATAATAATAATAATAATAATAATAATAATAATAATAATAATAATAATAATAATAATAATAATAATAATAATAATAATAATAATAATAATAATAATAATAATAATAATAATAATAATAATAATAATAATAATAATAATAATAATAATAATAATAATAATAATAATAATAATAATAATAATAATAATAATAATAATAATAATAATAATAATAATAATAATAATAATAATAATAATAATAATAATAATAATAATAATAATAATAATAATAATAATAATAATAATAATAATAATAATAATAATAATAATAATAATAATAATAATAATAATAATAATAATAATAATAATAATAATAATAATAATAATAATAATAATAATAATAATAATAATAATAATAATAATAATAATAATAATAATAATAATAATAATAATAATAATAATAATAATAATAATAATAATAATAATAATAATAATAATAATAATAATAATAATAATAATAATAATAATAATAATAATAATAATAATAATAATAATAATAATAATAATAATAATAATAATAATAATAATAATAATAATAATAATAATAATAATAATAATAATAATAATAATAATAATAATAATAATAATAATAATAATAATAATAATAATAATAATAATAATAATAATAATAATAATAATAATAATAATAATAATAATAATAATAATATAATAAAAATAAAGCTATTAATAACAATAATAATAATTATAATAATATTAATTATAACAAAACTAATAATAATATTAAACTGTAATAAAAATAATATAGCACTATTACACAAAAAAGTTCGTCAGAGGTCGTGTTTAATAAGAGCAAAGCATTTTGTATAAATTGCATAACTTCGCGAATTTATTTTAAAATGTTTTATATTATTACAAAACTATTTTCATGCTTTTAGAATTAAATTATCAAATAAATATTTCATACAGTTATCAGATAATTTATTTTAGTTCATCGGATCAAAGCAGATATTGTTTTTGATTTTTGAAATCTATAAAAATGTATTTTAAAATACAATACTTAGTATTGAAATAATCAACATAGATTACCATGATACTTTTTGGTGAAGGGTGTCGTGATAAAAAGATCATTAACACAGATCAACGAGGCATTTAATTATGATAATGATGGAGATAGTAATAATAATAATAATAATAATAATAATAATAATAATAATAATAATAATAATAATATAATACTAATAATAAAATAATAATAGTAATAATAATAAAAATAATAATAATAATAATAATAATACGAGCGAGCATAGAGCACGAAATGTCGCTTTTTTAAAAATAGTTTAACATTACAAGTAGTCACAAAGAAGCCAAAGCTTACAGTGACTTCTTGCAAGGAGGAAGGAAGCAAAAAGGATAAAGAAAAAAGTCAACAAGAGAGAATTGAATTGAAATTTCCAATGAATATCTAGTAATCTAGTAACAAAATATTTTTTCATTCGATCGAAGTAAATGAAAAAAAAATGGCTATAGAAATACATTAAAGCATAACAGTGACTATGCAAATCACATTCTCTTTGTTTCCTTTCGTTTTGATAATGGATAAATTGACTTACTTTCTCTCTCATTCTCGCTTTCTTAATAAACGACTACTTGTATAATGTCAAGCAGGTTAAACGCTTTTCACTTCAGTTGTACGACTAGCTGAGGCCTGTTTTGTTAGATGTAAAAAGCGACATTATAAAAAGTCACTTGATATCACCATATTTTATTTTTTTTTCTTCTATTCTCTCGCATTCATTCAGTTCGCTATTCTCTCTTTCTCTCGTTCTCTCTCTATCTCTCATTCCCTCGCTCTCTACACTCGAGTTTATCTTCACAAGTGTACTAATAGAAAAAGGCCTCTATACCCAGTTTTACACATTTAACATTAGCTACAAGTAAATTCAATTATCCGCAATTCAGTGCCTTGGGCCACATTTATATCGTTACACGGTGGTACATATTTGAAACTTGGCTATACACAAAAAAGCTGCTTCTGAATATCATTACGCATCGTAACAATAATGACGATAATCATTTCATTTCATATAGTAAAATATGTAAAATATATATAATCGCATGACTTAAATTTTTTTGTCAAATCATCACATCAACAGACAAAAAACGTACTACGAAGAGGAAGCAGTCGATGGCAGACAAACAACTTCAA
Source organism: Gastracanthus pulcherrimus (assembly GCA_949152435.1). Lineage (NCBI taxonomy): Eukaryota > Metazoa > Arthropoda > Insecta > Hymenoptera > Pteromalidae > Gastracanthus > Gastracanthus pulcherrimus. Next base: position 36,839,162 of record OX424572.1, read on the forward strand.
AATATTTTGAAATTACTCCGAAATTACACTAAAAAAAAGAATTGTTAAAACAAGCGATTTTCTGCAGTTTTTCGTTTGCAACAACTCATCTAAAAGAAAATAAATAATAATAATAATAATAATAATAATAATAATAATAATAATAATAATATTAATAATAATAAAAAAAACTGAAAGAGTCCCTCTCTTTTGGTTGTCATCAACATACATTTGAAATGCGCAGCATTTTTTTCATCTCCAAAAAATTCGAAGAAACGTTTTTTTATCCTTTTTTAAAAATTACTAGATAATAAAAATTCAGCATGTCATCAGGGGGGTAATATACACGTATATCGAGTTGAGGTGTATGCCTATGTCTCGGAGGCTCGCGCATTATACACAACAACTGCAACAACGCACGCACGCACGCGAAAATACAGACAGTCAAGATGGACAAGCAGACAGACAAACATACATACATACACGACAGACAAACAGACAGACAGAGATAGATGAGACAGAATTAGGATGTTGCACGATTGTTATTAATTTCATATTTCGCTAGATTTTGGGTAAAAAGATTAGGTCGTATTTTTTTCGTTTTCTTTTTTGAGATTGAATAGAAATTATTAGATAACAGCAATTTCAAATTCGATTACATTACAATAGTATAATATAACATCGTAACGACACGTAATATTGTAATACATCTATGTATCAAAAATTTAGAAATTATGACATTTTGTCAGATCACCTATAATTTTTGATTTTATTGTTTTTTAATTAAACGGTACACTGATTTTTCAATTTCGCAAAATTAAAAACATTTTTGAATCTTGATTAATTTAGCTCTCTTAGAAGTACCAAATCTACTCTTGAACGGATGAAATCCTCGAGCTAATAATATTAAAATAATATAAACATTGAAATATGTGTAAAAAAGAATTGTAACTTTTATTCCTCATACTGTTATAAATAGTTTCAACAAAGTTTTAAAAGGATTGATAAATTAGTTCAACGCAGGGACCCTTTTTAGCAAAATTTAAAGTTTTAAAGAGAGCATAATAAAACACCATTCATTGAAGGATGATTTTGACCTTACACATGGAACACGTTATGGGATACAATGCTTTATGGAATATCTCTGTAGTAACTTACGAATTTCAATTTAAATTTGAATAAAAATTAATTTAATCGATTTCATTCAAAATATAAAAAACAGCATAACTTTACCTCGGCAGGTTCGGTGTTGATAACGTGTAAGCCCATTTTATGAACCTTTTACAAATCAACTGCAGTTTCCAATATTTAATAAGTACTCGATTCTTTTACCTCTTTTCAGAATTGTAAAGAATACAAAAATCGGTTGAATAAATAGTTACAATTTGTGATATATATGTATATACGTACTCCATATACCACTGATCTATTAAAATACGTTCAAAAGAAGATCTACCTTTTGTTTCTTACACCGAAAAAGAGTATTTTACCTTTTTAGCTTAAAACTGAAACGGATTGAAAAACTAGTTCAACACAGAGAGCATTTTCAAAGAGATCACGACAGAACTCTCCATCCAACAATGACTTTGCCACTTCTAAATTACGGACTACTCAGCTTATAAAAAAACAACACAAAATCACGATCTACAGTAACTTCTTTAATTACGATGTGAATTCGAAGCAAAAAAAATAGTTCAATAGGCTAAGCACCGATAATGCATTACAGTATTGCCTATTAAATTCTAAATGTATTCCCTTTTACTCTCAATGTCAATACAACAATAACCCTTCCACCTCATCATTTACAAACTACTTCTATCCTCCGAGTCATACAGGAAAACCATACCAGTCAAGACAATTTTACTCACGTTCTATTTAAAATAGCATTATCAAGAATAAAAAATAAATACCTTTTAGAATCTAAAAACAACCCCCCCCCCCTCCCACCCTAAAAAAATACGACCTAATCTCTCCTCTCACAAGCCTCTCGCTCCCGCTACAACTCTCTCTCTGCATTCCATGCCGTCTCAACCTAACAACTATTATACACCGGCGGTCGTCCCCCCGCCCCCCATTCAGTCGGCTGCTTGCGCATTGTTCTGCGAGTCCAGCACGTACTGCAGCTGCGTCTCGCCCGGTGGCGTTCCATCGTTCGACCCACCACAACCGAGTTGCTGCTGCTGCTGTGGTGTCGTAGCTGGCTGCTGCTGCTGCTGCTGCTGCTGCTGTTGTTGTTGCTGGATTTGAGGGGGTGGAGCGTAGATGAGCCGATATCCCGCTGGCAGGAAGAAGCTGCCGTGGGGTGGCGCGTAGCTGAAGGCAGCAGTAGTAGCCTGCAGCGGCTGGGGGGCGGCTTGCTGCTGTTGCTGGGGGGGAGGAGGAGGAGCTTGGAGCTGGGCGTCGTGATAGTGGATGTAGCCCGGGCCGCTCGTGCCGGACGAGCTGCTGTTGGGGGCGACGGCGGCAGCGGCGGCTAGCGCCGCGGCGCTTGTGACTAGAGTGCCCGTCGAGCTTCCCTGGAAAAATAAAAGGGACGAAGGGGGAGGAGGGGATTAGAATTTTTGAGTTTGCTTTCAATTAGGACTTTGCGTGATTTTCAGAAGTGCATAAATCACTTAGAAAGTGGTTCATTGTTGGCGGTAAGGTATTTGTCAGAATTTTTCTGACTCGAATTTATTGCAAAAAGTCATTATTTGTGTATGCAATTTTAGTTACGCGCGAATTATTTCGAAACGATTCCTGTTGGCCAGTCGATTTGTGACGTCGCAATGGTATAATTTTGGAAATTTAGCATGGGAAAATGATTAAACGCTCCAATATATCGAGGGAAATATTTATTAACAAAATAATGTGGCACATATCTTTCATAATTTTCGACCAGGAATCCAATGCTCATATTAGATTTTTTCGAAATTCGCGCGAAATTCAAAATCGCATACATAAATAATGAATTCTTTCAATAAATTCGAGTTCGAAAATTTCTGAAAAATACTTTACTGCCAATAATGAACCATTTTCTAAGTGATTTATGTATTTTTGAAAATCATGCAAAGTCCTAAACTTTGGGTCAGTGACGATGGATCCGTAGACTTTTTAAAAAATGCACGGTTCTGTAGCAGGGGTAGGAGATACTCAAGTTTTTGAGGTTGCTGATTACGAATTTGAGGGCAGATTGAGCATTTGGCAGTGGACAGCTGTCAATGTCGCTGATTATTTAACCAATTGCGCACTTTCACAGCAGAAATAGGCAATGCTTGTGTTATCGACGTCGCTGATTACTATAATGCCATTGGACAGTTGACAGCTGTCAATATCGCTGTTAACTTTAACAAAACACAATATATGTAGATATTTTGTTAGTTGACAGCGACATTAACAGCTGTCAATAGTCAAATTTTCCATCTGACTTCAAATTCGAAATTAGCGATCTAAAAACTTAAGTTTAATTTGTATTGTCGCAGATAAGTGTAGTTTGTTTTTGTTGGCAGTGACGTTGGCAGTCATCAATTTATTGTCAATATGCTTATTTTTGCTGTAAAAGCGTACAATTCGTTGAAGTTACCAGATACATTGTCAGCTGTTAACTTTCTAATCCTAACTGGATGATGAGATCTGTGATCAAGAGTATTACATATCGACGCCTCATACAAAGAATAGATTTCAACTTTCCGGAAAAGACATTATTACATTTTATTAAAAAAAAAAAATAATAATGTGTAGGATTCAAAACTATATCAACATGTTTCGATATGTTTCTCTATCAATATGTTTCATATTTTATACTTTGCTGGAATTTTTATCAATTTTTTACCTCAAAACTAAACGATATTTGAAAAAGCTGAAATCGGTTAGTCTTCGTATGAGGCATATTAAATTTAAATTAAAATGATGGAGCTCTTGTAAATTATCTAAGGATTGTAAAAAGCATTAAAAAATAATGTAAAAATAAAAGTTTGTTGGTTTGTAAATACGCGTTAATTTTTGTATACACCAGGTAAAAGCTCATGTATTGTTATTTTATTGCTATTAAATTTTGTTCGTAACTGTAAAGGTTTTATCTAATCAATGCTGTCTAGGTACTCTGTACATCCTATATTATACAACAAAAAAGTAATTTTTCTGCTACCCTTGTATTCGGAACTAGCGAACCTGTATACCACGCGACGACGGCTCTCCAGCCACTCACTACCAATTCCAACATCCCTATCGAATCTACCCACAATCCCCGGGCCTGCTCGACACAAACCCCAATAGCTCGATCCACACTAAGAAAACCATGGTTGAAAATAACCCCCACGGTTAAAGATTGCATATTATACATTGCGCGTGGTGTGAAGTTAGCCCCACAACTGGTGATGTTTGTGGCAGCAAACGTGGCTCACCGTGGTGTGCAATTGGCCCCACAATCGCCAGTTGTGGGACGAATTTAACACCACAACTCTCACTGGCACGCGTGGCCGTAAACAAACATCGCCAGTTGTGGGGCTAATTTCACACCACGGTGAGCGTCTTTCGCTGCCACGCGTAATCGTAAACATGCGTTGTTATTTCGTGGCGAAGATTTCCCACCACTGTGTGCGACTGTAGCTGCCACGCGTGAGCGTAAACATCCAATGTCTCTCAGTGTTAAAAATTTTGCACCACAAGTGAGAGTTATTAATGCCCATGGTTTGTTCAGTGCACGCCTCCCGCTACCAACCTGCGTCGTGGCGTCCGGCAGTGTCGTCGTGGCGAACTGATACTGCGGCTGGCCGAGAATCTGACCGGCAGCCTGCTGCTGCTGCTGGCCGTTGCTCGAGCCCACGACCATCGAGCCCAAATCCTGCAGCGTCTGCGGCGGCTGCTGCTGCTGCTGCTGCTGCTGCTGCATTTCGCTCGCTGCCGCGATGCTCTGGAGATGATTCTCCGAAGGCACTATTGGCACTGGTATGACGTAAGCGTGAGGAATGGCCGAGGAAGAGGCCGCGGCGGCTACGGCTACGGCCGCCGTCGCCGGGGCCGGGGCCGCGGGCTGCTTCAGCTTCTGCGTGGCCAGGCGCAGGGTCTCCTCCGTGTCCGGGGAGTAGCTCAGCTTGCGCTGCATCGGCGTCTGCGTGGCCGGACTGAACATTATGTAGTCCTCCAGGCCGGGTACCCGCGTTTGCCCTGGCGCGACAATGGGAGCGAGAGAATTTTGCTTTAGCTCTTGTGGGAAAGCGTGAGATTGTGTAAATCACTGTTTGCTTTTGAATATTGTCGATGTATAGATTTTGTCAAAGGATGAAGAAATGTCTCGGAGTGAATGCGTCACGGAGGCAATTTGCACTATGATACATCGCGGAATTAATGCGTTACGTCGATTTAGTGCCAACGACGAATTAATTTTTGCGTCACAGAAATCGTGCATCGTGTAGTATTGGCGTTACGAGATAATTACTTTTTAATATATTCAATTTATATATTTAATTTATGTTCGAAAAGGCATTTATTTGAATGACATTTTTTAACTACTTCGTATTATAATTTTAGTATCACAATTTCAGCGTCATGGAATTTCTGCGTCATCCTATTTTAGTATCACATGATAATAGTATTATTATACATAAAAGCGATATCTCGTATTAAGTACGTCACATAATTTTCGCGAACTTTCCACGTCATGCGTTGTTAATGACACAGGACAATTAGTTTGTTATATCAGATATCTCGAAATTATAGCGTTACCGTTTTAGCGTCACGCAATTTATCCTCGCGAAATTTTTAAGTCAGGTATTTATAGCATCACAGGAAAAACACACTTTTAATGTATATTAGAATAACATAAATAAATACCGGTAAGGGTAATAAATATGAAATAACGAGCATGAAATAATAGGAAAACTAAGTAAAAGTAATTAATAACCTGAAACGACGAAGAAAGCACGTAAAATAACGTTATAAAAACGCAAAATAAGTAAATCACGGAAAAGTCTCGTGGAATGACGTAAACTAAGGCAAAAATAATGTACATAAATTTACGTAAAAAGGAGGATTGCTGGATTTTGATTGTTGTAACATTTTTAAAAAACTAGTTTGATAGTAACAGTTTTGACACTGATTCTCAGAATCTTATTGTATATTTACCTGTTATAGTGTGATAGAGTAGGGGATGATGCTGATGGAAAGCGCTGGCCTGTTGCTGCTGCTGGATCAACAGCTGCAGTTGATGCTGCTGGAAGCGCTCCAGCTCTTCTCGATGCCTCTTTTGCAGGGTCTCCAGTTCCATGGTTTGCCTGTGTAACGCATGGTCACGGTTACACAATATACATGCCTTTTATTATTTTGTTCGTATTAATCCACGATAGGATGATATATTTACCTCTTTATAAGAAGCTGATATTCTTCACTAGGCGTTAACGACGGCAACCTTTCTTCCTTCTCATACTGCTGTGAATAATAAGTATTAAATCATAAGAAACAGCTCTATAGGCAGATATTTACAAATAAGAGATGTGATATTTAAAAAGATTACCTCAGCAGCCGGAACGTTATTCGAAATAGAATTTTGAAGCGGAGGAACAGATCCTTCTCGACTGTGCAAAATTTGCATTTGCGTTGCACCAACTGAAAATTCAATTCCCGGTTATTTCATGTCGCAATTACTGACTGATAATTGTCACAACTAATAAAAGAGATTATCTTACTTAATTGCTCATCAGCGTGGTGCGAAACTACGCATGTTCTATTCTCTAAACTTTTCGCGTCGTCCAAATTTTGATTCTGTGAAGATATCGTTTCATTTGCGGGTGGACCAGCCACTTTTGAAACCATGAACCTCGAAATTTTCCTTACGGGCTGATTAAGCGGGAGACGCTGTTATAGAAAAAAAAAGGAAATAACAGCGTAAAAAATGTTATCTATGATTTCGTATTATAAAATTTTACTTAAAAGTAAATACTTGTAGAAACCTTTTCAAGTTTCATAACAAAGCACATGTAATTTTTACAGTGGTGCTTGTATCAATCGGCAGAGACTAGGATTCGAACCCGGGTCACCGGCGTGGGAATCCGACACTCTACCGACTGAGCCGCCGCAGGCCCCATTCAGATATCTTATTAAAATAAAATTTTAATTTAGCTGATTGTGAAACTCTCTTTTAGGGATTTATGGAATGGGTCGCTAATAGCGAATGAGTTTATGGGGTCACTGAAAATTAATCTACATCTAAAATATTAAACTCATAAATAGAGTATATGATGGATGAGAAGATGATTCAATAGTATGATTTAGACGTATATTGTATCTGCCATAAAACCTATTCAATACATCCTTACAAAAAATCAGGCCAATAATCTGATTAAAAATCAGCTGATAAATCAGGCGATAACATCAGGTAATTTAATCAGCTCACAAAAGCAGGCGATATATAAAATGAATGATAAAATCAGGTGATAAATCGGATGATAACACAGATGATCAGATCAGGTGATTCCACAAGATGATTAATAGAAGGTAAATGATCAATTTAATCAGATGATTGAATCTGGTGATTACAGACAAATCCGATGGCCTATCAGTAGCGATACATTCTAAGGATTTTTGGAAATGCTAACTATGAATATGATTCAAATGTAACAAGTATGAAGTAAATTTTTCGTTCTTTATCGTTATTAGTAATTTCAGTCCACCATATTAGATCTGCTATCCTAAATTTTGGCATTTCTTTCAATTATGACCCTAAACTTGTACTCCCTAACTCCAAAGCACACTAACATTAGATCTCTACATATTCATACGGGAAGGTGACTCTTTCCTTGCTCAAAAATGACAAGAATCCTAATTTCATTCGAGCTCTCAGCTGCGACATTGAGTCAACAACCGCTCCGTCTTGGGGCAATTTCGCAGACACCACGAAAGTTTAAACTAGAGAGCATCCCAATCCCATTACCTCGGCATTAGCAGCGTTCTCCTGGTGCTCCAGTTGCGCGCTCCCCTCCACCGTCGCAAGCACACTCGGCGCAACGGTCGCAACCGGTACACCACCACCACCGCTGAGCATCGTCTGGGACAGCTGCTGCTGGTAGACCGGATTCTGAGCGTACACCGTCTGCGTCGTAGTCGTAGCCGTGGGATTCGGACACTTCTGGTGGATCTTGGCGAGCTCGTGCTCGAGCTCCTGGAGTCGCGAGCTCGGACGCTGAGCACGGAACTTGGTGCTCTCCTTGCTCGGACTGGTCAGCTCCGTGGTGGTGGTTGTGGTCGCAGAGACTGGCGCCGGGCCGTCCAGGTCGCCGGTCTGTTGAGGGGGAGTAGAGAGGTGGTTGTGAATCACAGGGTTGTTGGTGGTTTGGGGGGTTTCAGAGGGATGTTGAGTGAGAGGGTGAGAGAAGAGGTACGTTGGAGTTTTTGGGGTAAGTGGGTGGTTTTTTTAAAGTAGTCTGAAGTATCGTTGAGGAGACGGGTCGAGAACTCGCGTGCAAGAATGAGGAGATATTACGAGTAAAAGGGTGAGAGAGATATTCTAATATTGCGTGGAAATTGCTGACTTTTTATAAAACAAACTTAATGTTTGGAGATATAGAAGTGGCATTATAAGATATAGTTTTAGAAATACAAGTAGTATTAAAAGAGTTATAAATTTTAATCATTTTGTAATTTATGAAAAGCATTAACAAATCACAGAAATAGCGTATTTTTATCACATTCAGACCGAAATTTCACCTGTCCGTGATATTTCCTCAAGGGTATTTTGCCTTTTTTCATTTAAATAGATAAAAAACTATTGTTTTAAATATTTATATACATCTACGTATATTATATATATATATATATATATATATATATATATATATATATATATATATATATATATATTTTTTTTTTTTTTTTTTTTTTTTTTTTTTTATTTAACGTCGCCATGTTTGTGCTTCCATGTGGTGCTAATCGACGACGGGGGTCTGCGGTGTGTTTGTAAACAAAGCACATGTAATTTTTACAGAGGTGCTTGTATCAATCGGCAGAGACTAGGATTCGAACCCGGGTCACCGGCGTGGGAATCCGACACTCTACCGACTGAGCCGCCGCAGGCCCCATATATATATATATATATATATATATATATATATATATATATATATATATATATATATATATATATATATATATATATATATATATATATATATATATATATATATATATATATATATATATATATATATATATATATATATATATATATATATATATATATATATATATATATATATATATATATATATATATATATATATATATATATATATATATATATATATATATATATATATATATATATATATATATATATATATATATATATATATATATATATATATATATATATATATATATATATATATATATATATATATATATATATATATATATATATATATATATATATATATATATATATATATATATATACATACGTATACGTATACCAGTATTAGTATATATGCATATTTTCCTAATACTCATTACGTTAATTAGGATCCATCGGGTCAAGATAAATCATAAATTTTTATACTTTTTGAATATGTCCATTTTAGTGGATACAGGGTATAAGGAAACTAACTATAAGGAAATAAAGTGAGAAGTAGAAGTTTTTAGATTCTCTAATAAAGATTACCACTTTTCTACAACCTCTGGGAAGTAGTAGGAGGCTCCTGAAGAAAACTAGTATATTTGAGAAATCTGAAATATGCTAACCTTCTTAAAGTGGTGTCGATATAATCTTGTATATATATCGCAGAATCAAAAAAAAAAGATAAAATATAATTCAATAATATTTATAGCGCCCTCAATCTTCATAATAAGTTCTTTATTTTATCAGTAATAACGAATTCGCAGGTTTTCAATAGTCAAAATATTGAATCTAATATGGCGGACTACAGTACAACTTTTTAAATGATTTACGTTACAGATGGAGACTTATTTATGAAATTGAATAAAAGTTTGATATTTTTTTTTCAATTAAAGCATGAAAATAAAAATAAAAAAAAATAGATGTAACTGATAAAAAAAATTATAAAATATTGTTGAAGATGAAGTGCACACGAAAATAAAATCGATGAGATCTAAAATTAACAGAAGAATTATTACACATCGATCTTACATTTTGAGACATGTACTGCTCCATCGCTCCTACAGCCATCGAGCCCTCGATCCCGCTCATGTTTTCACCCACGAAAACAGACTGACCAGAATGGATTGTCGACTGAGGCGAAAGCGGAGGCTGAAAAAACAACAACACAATAATCCTCAATCATCGCATCCCACAATCTTCATAACCACACACTGAGAAAAAGGATTCGCTCACACATCAACCCTTTTAAGGGTAGGTCGGAGCTTACATGCAGTTACGTAGTTACCGACAATTTCGTATTTTTCAGTATTCTCATTCAATTTTTATTTTTGTTCAATTATCTCAGTTGTCCGGTGTTCCTTAGTAGATAGAGAACGCCGGACAACGAAAGTTTTTAACTTTTATGAACAATCAAATTAGAATAATGTAAAATTCAATGCAGAAATCTGTAATCGGCTCCAACCTCCCCTTAGGGTGTGTCCAGAAGGAGGGCAAAAATATGGTCAGTCCTCTCCGGTCCGTGTTCCATCGCTGTTTCGCTGTTCCGTTTTGAATTCAAACTTTGAAATTTGATATATTAAAACTGTTTAAAGTCACTCCGGATATTCGGAGACAAATACTCCTTGTAGTGGAATATTGAGAGTACAGGTATATAGATGCACTTCAACATTTAAATTCAAATTGGAACAGCGAAACATCGATGGAACACGGATCGGAGAGGACAGACCATATTTTTGTCCTCCATCTGGACACACCCTTAAACCTACACGACAGCTGTACCGATATGGCGCTAGCCAACCGCACATACTGTTCTCGTATCTAAATTACAACTGCCGTTACTCTTGTACGTTTGTCGCCGCAACATCAAAGCTTAGTTTACACTTTCCCTTATATTTTTCTCAGTGTGCACCAACCACACCAACAATCCTCTCTCTCTCTCTTTCTCTTTTTCCCACCACTCACCAAAGTCTGAAACGTAGCGGGTATCCCGGGCATCGTCCCGAGCTTCTGCTGCAGACTGTACATGTGCGCGTCCTGCGTGCCCTGACTCGTGTGCTGCTGTCCGTGTGGCGTGGCCGGATGACTGATGGGCGGCGTGCTCACGTTCAGCGACTCGGACGGCTGGCTCGTCAGCTGCACGAGCTTCTGCTGCAGATCGGCGATAGTCTGAGGACCTCCAACTCCAGCTCCAACTCCAACTCCAGTCATGCTAGTTGTCATACTAGCTTCGGGGGTGGGCTTGTCGAGGGAATTCTGCTGGCTGAGCTTGCGATGCTGCTGCTGCTGCTGCTGTTGCTGTTCGCGAGCGAGCTTCTGCTGGTAGCTGACGGTCTCGGCGAGGGACTCGGTGAGCGTGTGCTCGGGCGTGATGTCGTGGCTCGAGTAGTCGTTCTCCGAGGAGAGCATCTGGCAGTCGGAGCTCGTACGCCTGTGGAGAGATTCAGAGTTCGAATAGAATGTTGGGTTAGAGGGTGGTAGGGTAGATTTTTGGTGATCTTTGGAGAACGTTTGGATTGATGTTGATTTTTTTTTAAATGTCTCGAGTGTCTCGAGTGTCTCGTGCGACCTTTATCAGGTGCGTGCTAAAGACGTTTTGAGAATTGAATTTTCGATAGATATTTGCTTGATTGTGAAATACTTAGAGTTCATTGCCCTCCGGAATACAATTATCTACTAATGTGCTAAGTTTCAAGAGAATGTTCAAATGCCATGTATGTAGATTATGAAATATTCGTTTGAATCTTTGCACATTGATAGAGAATATATTCTTAGGGCAATGATCTCTTGGTTTTGCATAATTAGAATTAATGTTTAGTAATAAAAATTACTTTTCTATGTTCCTTTACAAACTTCAAGAAAAACTTTATTTATTTAGAGTTATATTATTAGTTAAAAAATAAAGTTTTATATCATCAATATCTGTTTTATTTAATTTTAAAAAATTTATACGAAAATTTATTTGAAATTGATTGAAGTGGTTGTCACGGATTATCTGTACATAAAGAAAAACAAAGATTGACTATGGTAGAACAATGTTTGTGAAAGAGATTGGGCATACAAGTCACAGTTGAGCATTTAAGCCTAATTGTATGACAGAACATGGGAGGACATATGCATACAAAGAAAAATAAGGTAAAAGGCCAAACAAGAAAGGAATAAAGAAAAAGAAGTAATTGTGAAGTATATAATGAAGATTAAAGTAGAGAATTAGTGATACAAATAGGATACACATTAAAGTAAATTGAAGTAATAACTCAGTATTACATTGAAAGAACAAAGAAAAAAATGTCTATGAAGATACCCAAAAGAGAAATAGAAGATATATAACAATAAAGAAGGATTAAAGGATTAGTCAAACCGTAAATTGAAGAAGACAAAGTTACAGATTTCGTTTGTCTTACAAATAATGATCCCCCAACAGCATTCGTTTACAGGAATATTTCTTAAAAATCGCCAGAAAGCTACCTCAAAGATAAAAGAAAACATCGAAAAAAAGGCACTATCAAACTCACCGGCTAATATTACATTCCGAGCTGACATCGCTATCGACCTTGGCCACGCTCTGCTTCTGCTCCGGCAGCTTCAGCTGCAAGCTGTGCTGCTGCTGCTGAAGTTGCTGCTGCTGCTGCTGCTGTTGCTGCTGCTGCTGTTGCTGCTGTTCGATCATCAACGAGTGATCGATAGCATCCTGAATGTTCTGCTGAAGCTGCTGCTGCTGCTGCTGCTGTTGCTGTTGCTGTTGTTGCATCTGCTGCTGCTGCTGCATCTGCATGGGCATCATGTGCTGCATCGTCGCCTGGCTCTGGATCACGTGCACGTGCTGTATGGGCTGCAGCTGAATGATGTTCTGACCTGGCAGAGTGCCGTACGACGGCACCACCCATTGGCCGTGTATACTCCCGTGGGATGGTAGATTGTGTTGTTGCTGTTGCTGTTGCTGTTGTTGTTGTTGTTGTTGGAGGAGTTGAGATTGGATCTGAGAGTCGATGGACTGCTGGATGCTGGCTTGCGGGACCGCTTGCATGAGACCTTGTTGCTGGAGTACGGGGGTTTGGCTTGGAATGTTTGACGGGAAATTCGGCTGGGCTTGAATTATCTAGATTGCGGGAGCGGGGGGAAGATATTTGTTGTAGTTAGATGAGGGTGCTTCGAGAAGAATAATTTTAAGGTAGAGCGCTCGATTTTAGACAGTCGGTGATTTTCTCGTGGTGCTTTTCGTATGGCTTCAAGATTTTTCTAATTTTAGATTGAAAGTCCATTTTCTTTAATTTTCTAGTGGTATAGATAGACTATCATTATGCGCAAATGAATACAGCAGTTGTTTTGAACATAGCAATGTAGCCGTATTTCCTCACAAAACATTAGCTAGAAACAATATCTCAAATTATTATTAACCTGAGAAAGAGACTTTTACCTTTAATCAAATAAAATATTTTTAATTTATAAATTATAATGTAACAATCAAAGTAAAGAATTTACTGAACGTTGGGCTTGCGAAAATGACTAGCGTATCTATTTTAAGTATTGTACTTATTTATGTAAAGGGATTGAATTCCCGTATATTTCTTTAAATAAAAAAAATAAAATAAAATGAATAGTGTTTAATCAAAATTGAATAGTATATTACGCAATTAGGGGCGACAATGGGTATTTCTAAGCGAGGATGATGATTGAGCACGAGTGGAAGTCGAGTGCTCAAAATCATCATCCGAGTCTGGAAATACCCTTTTGCCCCAAGTTGCGTACCGTATTTTTTATAACAAGTGCATAAAGAAGGTCATTCTTTGTCGTCTACAAAGTGGATTGAGAATAGAGTTTTTCGAGTTGTCCACTTAAGTCTATATGACATATATATATATATATATATATATATATATATATATATATATATATATATATATATATATATATATATATATATATATGTATATGTACGCATGTATATATATAAAATTTTCAAAATTTACCAGTATTTTCCAAAATTTTCCAGAATTTTCTAAAATTTGTCAACAGTTTCCAAATTTTCTAAAAGCTTTATTAAGGAAATGGAGCAAAAATAAATAAAGGATACCGAAAATAAAAGGTAGCAAAAATGAGTATTTTCGCTACCAATAAAAGGTAGCGAAAATAAGTATTTTCGGTACCCTTTATTTGACGCTCGGAAAACTCTATTTTCGCTGCACTTTATAGGCGCCGAAAATGGTCTTTTTTATTCACGTGTTATAAAAACTAATTTATATATAGGTTCTAACTATTCTTGCAAAGTTTCAAAGTTTTTGGTTAATAAAATTGGTATTATAAATATTTTCTTGAATAGAAAAGATAATATAATTTCGTAATTATTTTAGAAGACAGTTTTGTGACTTTCTTAAAGGGCACTACTAAAAACTAAAAGGTATCTTTAAGGTATTAAAAAATTATATAAAAATTTATTTATGCACTTGGTTTAAAAAATCTCCATATTTGAGCACCCGAGCAAAAATCGATCACCATACCTTAAATACAAAATAATTGAGGCGCTTAGAAGCCAGAGTATGTAAGTGCATTTTTTCTACTATAAAACCGTGTTTAAAGTTTGGAGAATATTAAGAATTGTCATAAGAAACAATACAGACGCCGAATTACATAATTAGGTGTAATTTCTCTTATTGCTTTAGTATAAAATTTGTCACAGTCTTATTTAACAGAATTGTTTCAAAAGCATCACTTACACCCCTTATCCTCTAACTGCATCAATGACTATAAGCCAAATAAGCGTTTGAAAAAGAAACTTCTAACTCTACAATAGAAACAAACTACAAAACAAAGAAAAATAAAGAAAAAAAAAGATCAATTTCATCCTTACACAATAACGTACATCGTACTCAAGAAAAGCAATTTTTTCTTATCTCAAAGCTAAAACAATGATCTTTCCAATAATTATCATCAATATGAATTATCCAATATATCTCTCAAGTAAAGCAACACTTATTGCAACGTAAAACGGGGGGATGGGAAAAAAATGTCGACAATTACCCAAAAAGAATTTCCTAGATGGTGCAACTTTCTCATTACCTGTTGCACGCTTTGCTGGGCCTGCTGTTGCTGCTGCTGCTGGAACTGAAGATTCTGCAGGCCGCACTGTTCCGCCGGCTGTATCGGCTGAAAGTACTGCTCCGAGTGCAGGACCACGGGCTGCACGACCTGGGGATTCTGTATCGTCGGCTCGTGGGGGACCGTGTGCACGGACTTGGATTTGGGATTCGACAGGATGTTGGCGAGATTCTGCGCGAGGTCGGGCAGGGTCGAGGAGACCTCCTTGACTTTGGCCTTGGGAGCGGACTCGGAGCTGACGGAGGTTTGAGTGGAGAGAGTGTTGGAGGGGGGTTGGATGCCCGGGGGGAGGGTGTGTTGGGCGATATTGTGGAGGGACTGCTGCTGGGGTTGCTGAGACATGTCCATGGGGCCGTTGACGCTGGAGGTGACGAGGACGCCGTTGGGGATGACGTCTGGTTGTTGTAGTTGTTGGGGTTGTTGTTGGTTCGGGTAGGGTTGTTGTTGTTGTTGTTGAATGTGCTGGTTGGGTATGCTGGGGACTTTTCGATCGTCGACGGGCGCGTTGGTTGTCTCGGATTGCTGGGAGTCGTTGGAGTTGATGGAGATGTTGGAGATCCTGCGGTTGCGCTCGTCGACGTTGGATTGCTGGAGGTGCTGGCTAGGATTCTGAATGTTGATGTGCTGCTGGGGTTGGCGCAGCTATGGAAAATAATCATTACAATATTAGAGCATTTGAAGTACGAAGTTTCTATAGATAGTTGGTGCCTACCATTACTTTTCTTTCAACCAAAATCGAAATATGGAGTATTAATTAAAGTTCTCACTTTTGAAATATAGTTCTTATAACGAGTTCGCTAAAAAGCGACATTTTAATTAACTTGAGAATAATTGTTCTAGCAATTTAAAGAATAAAGTGAATTTGTGATGAAAAACGTTATTACGAATATTCTTTTCAAAAATAAATAATAAGAAGTATTTAATGTATTATTTTAAGATACAGCTACTAAAGTAGTGATTTAATTTTGTGAGTATATCTACATATTATAATCTACAAAGTTCTTTTTTATAGAGATTTTATATAGGGTTAGAAATTGAGCTATAAATAACGTATTTAAAATTTAATACTTTCACTGTGGAATTATGAGTCACCGGTTACTGTTGGAAATACTTTTACAAAAGAGACGACTACAAATTAATTTTTAGCAATTCTTCAACCATTATACAAACAAAAATAAAAAATATATTTTGGACTATTTAGATACATAGATAAATTGTTTGTTACTAATTAATGAATCATATTAAAAAATACATTTTTTCCGCCGTGTTATTAACAAATTAGAAAAGTTCAACTTTTGAAACCTATGTTAGGCTCTTAAATAAGACTTCATATCACTAAAAAAACTCAAACCTGTTGCAGCTGGGCTTGCGGTGGAATTTCCTGCTGCGTTTGCATCACAACGTGCTGCTGTATCAGCCTCTGACTCTGTATCGCCACCGGAACGGTCATGATATTTTGCACATTCTGCTGCATGTCAATGACGGGCGTGACACCAGTGATGCTCTGCTGATTTTGCAACGCTGCCAGGTCCATTTCATTGACGACAGGTTGCTGTTGTTGTTGCTGTTGTTGTTGCTGTTGTTGTTGCTGTTGCTGTTGTTGTTGTGGTTGTTGGATTTGGACGGGGTAGACGGCAGAGGTGACGTGAGCGGACATATGCTGCACGTGAGCTGCGTCTATCTGAGTCTGTCCGGAATTTTGAACCACTTGCATGGATTGAAACTGTTGCTGATGCTGCTGTTGCTGTTGAATGATTGTTTGTTGAACCTGGAATTGTGATCAAATTTAGATTTACGGTTTAAATGTGTATTAAAATCCACTATGGTCAATGAGATGTGAAATCTTAATCAAATGAGATTCTGAAATTTTGTAAACATGCCTAATTTTTATTTAGTTTCAATAAATCTGGTATTCTAGAACGTATTTTGAATAATAAATCAAAGGTTCTTTTTTGACATTAGGACACATTAAATAACTTACAGATCAATAGTTCTCTAAAAATCTAAGTTTTGTCTCATTTCTCTTTAAACAAATACATTATACTGATGCTAAATAGGTTTGAATATCATAATTTTTATATCCATATCTAATAATTTTCTTTTTTTATCAATACTTGTCCCCGTCGTACCAAAATTACAAAATAATAAGTTAATAAATGATAAGCTAAGAAAACTTTTTAATGATAAGTTATCATTTATGCTTCTACCTCCTCAGAAATTTCCTGAGTTTAAATAACATGTAATTTATAATAAAACTTTATTTAACATGCGTCATCTACATTCATATAATTATTATTTAATAGGGTGTTATATCCGTTTAGAAACAAATTAAAAATAAAAATAAAAAAATTGAAAACTAGATTTTAGGTTCCTTAGAACCTCAACGCCCCAAAAACTACAATCTTCCACATCTCTCGCAAAATCAATCGCAATCCTTACCACCCCGGTATCGAGTTCCTCAGTCGGCATTTTAACAGCCTGCACATTTTCCATACTAATCGAGCTGATCGTCGTCTCGGAGACTCCAACAACTTCCTGCTTCATCGAGTTCGAGGACTGTTCCACGACCTCGTGCTGAATCGTGGTCTCGCCCTCGGTGACCACTGACTTCTGCTCGACCACGGGACTGACTAGAAAGCGTGAAATCTTGCGCATCGGCGGCACCGCCAGCTTCTTCGACTCGGAGCCCTCAGCGTCTGCCGATTTCCTCGCATCGTCCTGAGATTCTGACTGGCTTTGGCCGATTTCCTCCTTCGCTGCACTCTCTGTTTTTTGGGAAAGATATGCGTTGTAAGATTAGGTGATGTGTGAATTGTTCCAGAAATATTTTGCAAAATGCTGAACTGCGTAAAGGATGATTAGATGACAAGTTTGTTCAAGTTGTGTCTCATTTACTCTTGATAATTTTGTTATATTGTTTATTTCAGTTTAATCGAGCTGAATAACTAGTTATATGAATGTCAATAAATTTATTATACGTTATTCTTATCCGTTATTCTTATCTGGTAAATGTATAAACCTAGGCATCAAATTGGCCAGTCGACTTTCGAATCAATTAACAGGTTCTGATGTCATTAGAAATAGACTAATACACTGTTTTGTTGCATCAGAAGTCTCAAAAATGTATTTTAGCGTACTCAATATGATATTTTATTGAGGTAAAATAAATACCTAAATTATTATTATTTCATCAAATACATTGGCAAATTGCAAAACTTTGGGCTGTTCCAAGGTCTAGGCATTCTATATTAAAAGTATATTAAAATAATATCCCTTAGTTTGAATCAAGAAGTGAAATTCAAGAAATACATGATCTTGACTTTAATATGCAATTGAACTATGTAACTAATAAGGCAAATAAAGTCCCAGGATTTATTACGAGGAATTCTAAAAACTTTAAAAATGTAAGAACTTTAAGAATGCTTTACACGCCCTTAGTTAGACCCATTCTAACTTATAATTCTTCTGTATGATGTCCTATTTATGACTGCTCACTCAAAAGAATTCAATCAATACAAAATACATTTGTGCGGTATTCTTCTTACTTGCTTGGCAATCCAATGGATCGTTTCAATCACGACTACTCTGAGATTGCCAAGCAAATAAATATCCCTTCACTCAGATTCGTTTTTGAAGTTAGCGATTTAACTTTCTTGTTTAAATTGATTAACGAATACACAAACTGCAATCAACTAAAACAGTACCTCAATTACTATGAAATACACCACAATCTAAGAAGATCAAATCTATTCAATGCCCCTCGCTTTACACTAAATTTTGTAATCAACTCACCAATGTACATATCTGAAACTCTTGCTAACACAGTCCATCACGAAATTAGCTTCCACGATGTTAATCTCAATACTTTTACAACAAATGTTAAAGCAAAACTACATAATTACCAAATTGGGAAACTGTATAAAAATTTCCTTCTTTTTACGAGAAAAATTTGTATGTCATACACTTATGTTAACATGGTACGTGTAATTTAGTTTGATGTAATTACTTTCTATCGTTTTCAATCTCGTAATTGCGCCTTCTCGTAATACGAGACACATCGTTAATTATACTTTTGTAAAGGACCTTGGTCCCTTAATATACCAGAATAAAATAATTCCCTTTCCCATGATCCACACACTACCAATCTCTTCCCCAGAAACAGATCGTTCTCAGCGTGATTTCCAGCCAGGACCTAATCGCCACGTCCAGCACAAGTATCAAACAAACCAACCCCCAATCCCAATCCCAACCCAATGTCCCACCTGTAGGCGTGACGGACTCGCTCTTCAGCGGTGCATCCTCCTCGCACGGCAGCTCGCTCGACGGACTAACGATGCACGAAGCCGTCTCCCCTTTTCCCTCCTCGGGAAAGTCGCCCTCCAGTGACGTCCCCACCGAGGCCACCGACACCATCGCCTCCTGGCTCTCCAGCAAATCGATCGGATTCGTCGGCGTGAGAGTGTCCGTGTTCTGCGTCGAGGTCGACGAGCGTCTCGAGGCTTCCGCCGACTCTGTACTCGGAGGCTGAGCCTGAGTTGAATCCGCGGTAGCCGTGGGTGCTTGATGCGGATGCTGTTGTTGTTGTTGTTGTTGTTGTTGTTGTTTTTCCGAGAGGCCGGCGTTCGTCATGCAGGTGATTATCTGGTCGATGGGCAGCATCTTGGTGGGCGTGGAGGTGTTGGATGTTTCGTCCCTCTGGAAGAAGCGGATGGTTGAAAAAGTGGTGTGAAAGTGGGGAGGGGTAGGGGGGTTTGTTGAGGGTTTTTTTTTGGAGGATTGTACGGCAGCACTGTGAGTTTTCACGAGAACAAAATTGAGAAGCGAGTAAGGGGATGGAGCACACTTGTGGGAATTCTGTGTTTTTTTATTTATCGTTTCGTGTTTTGACGATTTTTTATTGGATGTGGAAACTGAAGAGTTATTCAGTATTGGTTAGTTTCTGAAACGTAAAAGAGGTGATTTTTATAAAACAAAAAGGTAAGTGAATGCAAAATAAAATAGGCAAATACAGGCCAGTATGAGCATATTTTGAAGTTTGAGGGTTTGTCTAGTATAGAGATATATTGCTTCTAAAATGAAAAATAAACACTTTTATGGTATAAATTTTAATATTTTTTAGATCATAATCCAGCGCGTTAAAAAAGTGCAATATTGAGTTTCTTTCTTGTGATTCATATGGTCCAACTTATTTACTTTTCAACAAATCTACGCCATTTATTTTGGTTTTTAATAAAACTGCACTATCAACAACGATGCCCACGGTATAAAAAAGTGTAACTTAAACGAAAAACGTATGAAACCTACTTTATCATAATGCATGTAAAGTTAAAAAACGGATTTCATTATCGGCCCGTCTGAATAGTCATGGGTGTTTCTACTAGCCAGCAGTACTTTTGAAATTGTGTTTAAAAATCCTTTCGAAAATTTTTTAATATAGATTGAATTGATGTGGTTTCGAACCAGTGTCATACATTTTTTTCGTTGCTAATGCAATAGCAAGCTCTATAAGGAAAAAAGTGAAAAAGACATACTTTTTTGTAGAAAAGTACGAAAGTGAAAAATCAATCCTCAAAACTATTAAAAAAAATAATTTATATTTCAAGTAGATATAGATGAGATAGCTCAGACATCTCGATTTTTATGTACACATCAACTGTAGGTGTAAAACCTTGTTTTTATATTACTAAAACTTACGTTTTTAAAATAAAATACGTTTTATACGTTTTACGTTTAAGTCAGATTTCCTTATAACGTGGGTATCCTGCTTTCTATATTTTTCATTTTTAAACAAACATTTTTAAAAGTAAACCCTCAACGTAAAAATTTCATCTTCTACTCTATTACGCATTAAATTAATGTTTTTTTTAGTAAAGTTTTTGAACGTTCTAGTAGCTCAAAATTATTATTTTCATAAAATTATTATTTCATGCCTAGCATGTTGTTTTTTAAAAGACAGATCTCTAAAAGGGAAGAAATGCCTAATTTGCATGTATACAAAATAATATTGAATTTTCAAACACGAATCCAAAATAAAAAAATACAGATTCAAGTGTAATGCATCCTTAAATATACGTAGAGTTTTTTCGTATTTTCTGCTTATTGCACTTGGAACACACTAATTACAGACATCAAGCAAACCATTTCATGTATGATTTTACTCACGTAAATAATTATTCAATTACAAATACACAATGTTTAAGTAACTGATATTTCAATTTAAATAAGAAAGCCTAATCAAAACAAATCATACAAAGTAGGTTAATGACAGTGTTTCTGCATAGTGCATAATCAAAGATAACCGAAGAAAAAAAATAATCTCCTCGTCCGATGATTCTGAATCCTATTCTTAAAAATACTCAAATACATGAAATAATAAAAAATTTTAAATTATAAAAAAAAATGTCATGCACATAAAACTTTTCATCTCTGACAGCTTCAAAGTCGCTGAAAAAAATGACAAAATAACACTTATATCTAGAAAAAAAAAAGATTGACCAAAAACAGTCAGACCCAGCTGCTGCCTGGAAAATCAAAAAAATTAAAAATCTCGCACAAATAAAGACACTGAAAAAAACGTACGGAAAATAAAAAAATAAACGTCGTTGCACTTTACCGATGACAATCACAATAAACGCGGTGCTAAGAAAGTAAAATAAAAAGAACTCTTGAGTCGAAGTAGAGAAAACACAAGATAAATAAAGTAAAGTATAAGTAAGTAAGAAAGTAGAGTAAGAGCAAGAAAGTGACAATAGTGAAAAAGAGAGAGAGAGAGAGAGAGAGAGAGAGAGAGAGAGAGAGAGAGAGAGAGAGAGAGAGAGAGAGAGAGAGAGGAGAGAAAGAGAGAGAGAGAGGAAAGAGGAATGAACTCACCGAGCGGTGCCTACGATGAACTTTGTACGAGGATCGGTGGCTGCTCTGCCGTGTTAGCGAGCCATGTCTCACCTGCTGCGTCCAAAATCACGGCAAATGTATATACGATTTTTCTTTGTGTTTACTTTCTTTTTTTTTTGTTTTTTCTTTTTTTTTTTCATTTACCAAATTGTAGATTTTATCAATTAAATTTCTATGAATCCGAGAATGCTTCTCGGACGTTACAAAAAGAAAAAAAATACAAAGTTTTGATGATATTTATGATCGTCGACGGAGGAAGCACTGGTTTACCTTGGACATGTCGAGACTGTGATCGCGTTCTCGGGGCCTGCGACTCGTCACGGGACTGCCGCCAGCTGATTGGTCTGGGGGTCCGTGAGCCACCAAGGGCAGATTCAAGAACGGATCGAGACGCAATTGCTTGACGATGTCCTCGATCAGCTCGATGAAGGTTTCACGCTGGGACTGGGGTAGCAGATTTTCCGCCACCTATAGAGGAACAACATTTTAGTAAATGATATAGTTTGAAGAGGTGGGAATTTAGCGTAAGTTAGGAAATTACCAAATTGTTTGCTATATCGGTTGGGACCATTTCGTCACGGTCGAACTTGAAGGTGACGGTCTTTTGTTTGCTGGTGTCCAATTGGCATTCCACGGATATAGCTTGGCCCTCCACGTTGCTGACCGAAAGAACGGTCAGCTTTATCCCTGGCTTTTTTCTTTTGGTGCCTGTCCGCTTGATTTTGCTTTTTTCCGTCGTCGTTGTTGCCGTGGTGGCTGTGGAAGCTGCATTATCGAGGACCTCCACCGAGCTACTGTAAAATTCAATTTTGATGTATATCAAAGTTAAAAAACAATTAATTGCCTATTAAACATTTTTTTATAAATCCTATAAAATTGTAACTATGATCTTTTGTAAGATCTTTACATACAATCGTATCAAATTTTACTCAAGATCTTACATATACAACAAATATTTAAAAATAGATATTTACCCATCACCAGTTGCAGGCGCAACCCCAGGAAGTACTTGACTGTCCTGCAGTGGTACACTCGATGTAAGATCCAGCGATATCATACTCATAGGTGTCTCCAATGTCTCAGATTTCACCGAAACCTCGATATTCTGCTGAAAACTCAGTTGTTGCTGCAAAACCGGCTGCTGTTGCTGCTGCTGCTGCTGCGGTTGTTGTTGCATAGGCGCTTGCTGCGACATCTGTTGTTGCAAGTGAGGATGTTGCTGTTGCTGCATAGGCGGTTGCTGCTGCTGCTGCTGTGGAATCGTTTGCTGTTGCTGCTGAGGCATCGGCTGTTGCTGTGGAATAGATTGCTGCTGTTGCTGTGGAATAGTTTGCTGTTGTTGCTGTGGAATAGTTTGCTGCTGCTGCTGAGGTATAGGTTGCTGCTGTTGCTGCTGCTGTGGAATAGTTTGCTGCTGTTGCTGTTGGGGTATAGATTGTTGCTGTGGAATCGATTGCTGATGCTGTAGCGTCATGGGTTGCTGCTGCTGCTGCTGCTGCTGTTGTGGAATTGACTGCTGAAGCTGCTGCGGCATTGGCTGCTGCTGCTGCTGTTGCTGTGGAATAGATTGTTGATGCTGCTGGGGCATTGGTTGTTGATGCTGTTGCGGCATCGGTTGTTGTTGCTGCTGCTGGGGCATAGGCTGCTGTTGCTGCTGCTGCAGAGGCTGTTGCTGCGGTGGATTGCTGGATGGTTGTTGCGGGACGATGTTCAAGTTTTGAGGCATCGTGGCAGTTGAGGGCACGACGTTAGCACCTTGGGGATACTGCATTTGCACCATGATGTTCTGCTGAGTCTGAGACTGGTGAGTACCGTTGGCGATCAAGGTCGGCGTGCTCTGGATGTTGGGAGGAATCGACGAACCCTGCGAAGAGAAATATTACATTTTTATGGATTTACTGGTGGAAGTTGAATTGAAATAGGAAGAAACTGTACTACTCGTTAGGAATCGTTTGAATAAATTCACGATTGTTGATTACCACTAGTTATAAAGTTTTATTAATAGAAGCCGACGTTTCGAATTTCCTTATCTGATGATAAATCAATCACGTACGTCATAATACAACATTTTTAAAATCACGAATCAGAATTAAAACATACGCGTGGAATCAAATATTATAATAAAAATCGAGCAAAAAAACTAACCAAATATGTATAGTGAAAATAAAATAAATGCAAAACTATGTAACATCATTATGAATAAATAAATAAATAGTTAACTAAATAGAAAGATGCATGCAAGAATTGTCTTTAAATAGTAGACATTTTTACATTTTTAAAGGTTAATTAATTTATTTACCATTTTTTGCTTTAGTTTTATTGTTGCTATACATATTTTATTAGTGTTATAGCTCGATTTTGATTATAATTTGTGATTCTACGATGCATGCTGATTTTAATTATTATCGATGAATTTAAAAGCATCGCGCTATCCCGACGTGATTTTTTCAATAAGCGTATTTCCAACTAATCGACCAATACCTCCAACATTATGTATCTTGCGCCGTTCAGCCTAGATAAGGAACGTAACTAACAAGACAACTAACGCATCCTCATCTATTAATAAAATCCCGCTACCCTCGTCAGCCAACAATTGTGAAATCTCTTACAAAATCAAATCGATGGCTCTTACGAAGACTAGCAAAATTTGAATTTCCACGAAGACTAACCCTTTTCATGAGTTTCCCACGAAGGCTAGCACTATTCGTATAGAATATATAAATTAAGGTTGTGCTAATGAACTCTCGGCGAGACGGGATGATTATTTTTTATTTAGTTCGGATCGCGTACTAGACCCTCTTGGTACTCAAAAAATGCTCGGTATACCCGAATTCGCCTTGGCCAGAGTGATACTAGCGCCAAATATAATGTTAAATTTCTATAAGGTGGATGGCCTTGGAAGCTCGATAATGCTGATAAAATGCATTGCACAGATGCGGAAAATCATGATTTCCTTACACTGCACAGAATCTTGAAATATTTTTAATAAATAATAATTCGTATACTTGATACTTTTTCCACTACCAAAAGTAAAGTGATAAAAAGTTATCGTACCCTAACCTTACAATACATTTCATCATCATCACAGAACTTCCAAGGCCATCCACCTTCTCAAAAATCAACATTACATCTGGTGCTAATATCTATATTCGTTGCTAATATTATCCATACCCAGGCAAACGCGCAATTGCAAAAATTATGAAAAATGCTAGTTAGCTGTGTTCCTGGTAAAAGTCCAAACGTGCTAGTCTCCCTAGGCGCCATTCGCAATAACCACAAGTAATTCTCCACTTCTCGCCCACCTGTATCGTCTGCACCGTGGGCGCGACGCTCGCCGGATTCACCTGCACCTGCATGGGCTGAATGTAGCCGATGGAGGTGGCTACGGCGTTGCCACCGGCCGGCGCGTACACCTGTTGAGCCGGCTGACTGGGCAACACGTCGGCCGAGTAGCCGTAGATCGGCTGGGAGACGTTCTGTTGAAAGATCTGGGAGTTCGGGTAGGCGGGGATCGTGGTGGCGCCCTGGTGGTAGAACTGCTGGCCCTGGATGTTGGAGACGCCGGAGGAGCCGGTGACGGGGTTCTGGTGGATCTGCTGGACGTGCTGCACCTGAGGAAAAGAAGTTTTACGGTCAAGAGGGTTTTCTTTTAATATGTGTAAAAGAGTTTTGGGTCTTTTTATTTGGATTGGTGGACGCGATTGTCTGAAATTTCGTACTTTATTTTACGCAATTTTTGCGGTGTTTTACACTTTTTACAATATTTTACGTTTTTCTTTATAGTTATAGTTAATCGTACATTATTATCATTATTTCGTGGTTTTAACTTTATTTTACCTTGTTAAGTTCTTTTTACTTCATTTACATTAATTAACGTTATTTTTGTAATATTATACTTTAATTCATGAAATTCATGTAATTTTTACATTATTTTATGTTGCTAGTAATTTTCTTTGCGTTAATTTATCATGATTTATTCGAATATTTTACTGTCATTTAACGTTATGGTTACTTAAATGATTTTTTGCTTTATTACTTTATATTACTTTTACTTATGTTATTATTTGTTCACGTTAAATTACCGAGCGTTCTATTCACAATTTTGTTCACTTTTAATGTTCATTAAACAATTTTTCATTTTACTTTATGTTATTTAACATTATTTTTTTGTTTTTCCTAATCATTTAGTCTATTTTACGTTAATCAGTAGTACTCAACGTTTTTTTCGTTACTTTCTATTATTTTTAAATTGTTTTGCACTATTTTAACGTTATTTTATTTATTTCACCTCAGTTTACGTTATTTTACGCAATTTTCACATTATTGCTCCATATCTTATATCAATAACAAGTGTAATTATTTAAATTATGAGATATGATAATCTTTCTTTTTTTTAATACCCGACTATAATTGAGTAAGCAAAATATTTGATTTCTTCTACTATATTACATTTATATTAAAGAAAATTAGTTTTCAATATAAACGACTTTAGACTTGCTAATAACAGTCACAACTCACAGCCGTACACGCCTCAGAAATGCAACTTAGCTATGCAACAAAATTTAAAAAAAGAACAGCATCAATACCTGCGTCTGCGTGTACTGAATGGTCTGCTGTAACTGGGGCATTTGCATCTGCTGGGGCGGATGCGCCAGCTGGGGCGTTATGCCCATCTGGTTCAGCTGTATGTACTGTTGCTGGAGCTGCTGCTGCGTGACCTGGGGAAAGGGCGCCTGGGTCGGCACAGCTTGCGGAGTGGAACACTGCGAGGAGTTCGCGCTCAGCGTCTGCGACACCTGAGTTATCTGCTGATACTGCTGTTGCTGCTGTTGTTGTTGTTGCTGCTGTTGGTACTGGACTTGTTGTTGTTGTTGTTGTTGTTGTTGCTGCTGCTGTTGTTGCTGGATTTGTTGGGCCTGCTGAGGCTGTATGACCGGGGTTTGTTGTTGGATCATGGGCTGTTGTTGGACGAGCTGCACGGGTTGCGGTTGTAGGTTGTGTTGCTGGATTTGGACCGTGTTCTGGACTTGCTGTATGCTTATGCCCGATTGCACCTGTTGAGTCTGCTGCTGTGGGGTTGAATGTTTTTATTAGTTTCATTTTGGGGGTGAGGGTTGATGGGTGGTTTGGTTATTAACACTTTAAGCACTAGCAATGTATAATAGAGGTTTCTTTGCCACAGGACGATCGCGTTGTTACGCTCATTTTTTATTATTACTTTGATTAACGCGTATTACAGTTAAAACGTTTAGTTCTTCAAAGCCATTAAGATTGCTAAATCTATATCTTTATGTTGTTGAGAACATGTTGAATTTATATAGAAATCTGTATCCACGTACATTATTCTGTGTGTATAGATTATTTTTTATAATTTCTTAAAACATTTATATTTATAGGTTGTAGCCTCCAGGTGATACAAACAAAAATAGAATTATTGGGGCATTAGAGGGCACGTTTTTTTAAGAATTTGTAGAAAAAATCCCTATCCATATGGATTTCACGTTTTCTGTTTCCATAGACCATATGGAAAGTAATACGGAAACATGTATGAAAAACTATGAATTAATTTTCGACAAAGGAAGATGCCCACTGATTTATAGTATATTTACCCTAGAGAACATACACAATCTAAACCATTGTTCAGAGCTCATCGAAACATGAACTTTAAAAAATTAGTTACCCTACGTGCACAGAAAGTTGAGAAAAACGCGATCTAAAATTCTAAAAATAAGTAGAAAAAAACAAGTATGGTTAGACCTAATACATTGCTATGAGGATGACGAGCGCCAACCTCGGGCCAGTAGATACTTAACAGAAACATAAGTGTCTTACTTTCAAAAGCCAGCACAAATGTACTACTTTTACCAATATATTTTTCAGAAAAATGACAATTACAAACCAACCCAATTTAAATGACAAACTATCTGCCAAAATCTATCAAACCCTCCACATCTCACCCCCTTACCGTATGCTGCTGCTGCTGTTGCTGTTGTTGCTGCTGCTGCTGCTGCTGTGCCTGCATCTGCTGCATCAGCAGTTGATTCTGCAGAATGCTCTCGTTCGCCGCGGCAGTCGTTTCCGCGTCCTGTCTCTCCTTCTCCTCCTTGAGCTTCCTCTCCTCCCTCTCCTTCTTCAGCGCGGCTATCTGCGACTTGAGCATCTTCGCCACGGCCTTCACGTCCTCCTCCAAAATCAAGCTCGACTTGGCCATCTCCGAGGCCACCTCCTCGGCGTTGTCGCCCTCTATGTCGAAGTCGAACTGTATCGCCTCGTTCTCCTTGTGCTTGTTGCTGCGCTTCTTCGGGTCGAGGACGCGCAGGCGGAACTCGACCCGGGACAACTCCGCCTCGGCGACGGCGGTGTCCCGGGACACCATCTCGAGCTTGAGGCCCACGTCGTCGGCGAAGAACTCGTGGTTCAGGAGGTCCTTCACGAGGGGGCGCTCCTCCTTCTTCAGACGGATGCACATCTCGATTATCTCGCGGACCTCGGGGTTCTCGACCTTGTCGTAGCTCTGGGGTTTCACGCCCTGTGGATTGGATGGAGATTTTGCTTTTAATATCTTGGATAAAATCGGGTTAAATGTGAGTTGTCGAAATTGATATTTGTTATGAGTATAAATGTGTATTATAAGTAAATCGGGTAAAATCTTTAGATACGTTAGTAGGATTTCTGGAGACTTCAGGAATGTTAACACCATCAAATATCTATTTTCACGATAGTTTATGGCTCTTACGTTAAATATTTACAACAAATGCGTGAACAAGAAGACTATACATGGATGATTCATATATCGATAGAACTAGTCGTGATTAAATCCTGACTAGATGACCCAAATGTATATAGATAGTAATTCAGTGAATATTAATTGCTTTGTAGCATTGTTGAGCTACTTATTCTATTTATCTCACAACTTATTAAATTTTTGTAATACTATGTATTTCGACTGCTCCTATCCGTGAAGTCGTATCTCAAAAAAAACTGGTTAAAGAGTCGTGTTTAAAAGCAACTATTTACTTCAATTATACAATCATATTTCAGATTTTGAAAAAAAATGAAACTAGTATAACTAGTATTTACTAATTTATTAAGATATTTATGTATACATACATATATTTCCGAACCAAAATGCTAAACATATTAAAAATATTAGTTAGTAATAACAGTCTCTGATGTAATCAAAATTTGTATTTCTTGCTTTCCTTAAAAGTGAGATACACCTTAGAATACTTTTCCTAGATACGACTTTTTAAATTGCTATTCTGAGATATGACTCTTTAAAAAGTTTATCTAAAATACGATTTTATGGATAGAAGCCGTCGATTTAGAGCACAAGTCAATAATAAATATTTTATTATTATTCTATGACATTTTGCTTAGACCAACTTGTATTATAGTTTCAACTGTACATGTATTACGAATCTAATTATCGTTTTTGTTCTCAAAAGTCGAAATAGAAAAGACGAAAGTATTAGATCAACGAGTTCAAATGGATTATAAAACTTAATTTCCAACGTTGCTAAACAAATCACAATAAATAATTCGTAACTACATTACACTCCTTACATCTACACCACACGACCTAGTCGCACAAAACACAAAAAAACCGCGCGATACAAACAACACGAATCTCAAATAAGCAACAGAAAGTCGCACAACTCACCGACACGACCCTCTTGTAAATCTGCGCCGGCCCCGTGCACTCCGAGTACGGATACTCGCTGGTAGCCATCTCGAGCATGCACATGCCAAACGCGTACACATCGACCGACTCGTCGTAGTGCTCCTCGTACATCTCGGGTGCCATGAACTCGGGCGTGCCGATGACGCTCTTGGCGAAGCTGCGATTCTTGAGGGTGGCCAGGCCGAGATCGCCGATCTTCACACTGCCCGTCGTGCCGGTGATGAAGATGTTGTCGCACTTGAGGTCGCGATGTATGATCGGGGGCGAGCGCGAGTGCAGGAAGGCCAGGCCCTTGAGGATCTGGCGGCACCAGGACTTCAGGACCTTAGGGTTTATCTTCTTGAATCGGCGTAGATACCTGTGGTGGGGGGAGAGAGAGAGAGAGAGAGAGTTAGTGGAGGTGGTTGGGTTTTGGGAGAGTTTGAAAGTAGGGTGGGTTGGGGTTTGTTATGAAGATGGCGACCTAGCAAACTTTTGCCAGATGCCAGCACGGTGAAATAAGACTCCAACCAATGAGAGGCGGCGATCCCAACGCTCTGGTTGATTGGAGTCTTAGCTCGATCGCGCCATCTACTGGCCCGAGGTTGGCGCTCGCCATCTTCGTAGACTAGGGTAAGTGATATTTTTATTCAAAAAGTTCCAAGATCGTGTAGTTATTCGATGCGAAAGTAATTTTTATTGAAAACTAGCACTTCACCGAGTTGCTTTGTGATTTTATGACTTTCTAAATAAAAATGTCTAGGGCACTTTTATCGCACCTCATTTCTCTAAAAATAATTAAAAGATAATTTCGTTGCATTACATTTGAAAGTAGAAAAATTACGTATTCGCTTTATCAATATATTTTATTTTTACACTATTTTGAAATAATTTTTGGTTGTTCAAATCATTTTTTTTTTTGCCTCGTGAAAACTATAGACAATTTCATTAAAAATATGGATCGATATGGAAAATTAGTGATATAAATAACTTACGTTTTCAAAGTGCCAGAAGTCATAAGTTCCGTAACTAAAACAATATATTTTCGTCGTGTAAGTGTCACTTCCCAGTAGTCATAAAATCTAACTATATTTGGATGCTGTAAGCCCTTGAGCATTTCAGCTTCTTCCCTAAACCTCAGTCTTTCCATTTTGTTTAGCTTTTTCTCCTGGAAAAAAATATATGCCACGTTTAGTTTAATTGTTCATATATTCACACTATAATGTTTGAATATTAATTTCCTAGCCGATATAACAACTGTGATGAAATATAAAAGAATGTGAGAAATCATGGAAAAATGTAAATTTTTGCTTAATTTTGTACATTTTTTACATTTATTTCAATATTTTCTCAGATTTTTAAACATGTTCTCATATTTTTTAGGACTACAAATGAAACGACTCTCAGTAAAATATTAAACTCATACATTATTTCATATATTTGTATGTCCATACACACTTTCTTACATTTTTTAACGTTTGCAGACAATTTGTCACATTTTTACACATGTTTATGCATTATTACATCGCTCACATTTGTACATGTTTATGGACATTTTTACACTATTAGCCACACGTTTACATGTATTTTAATTCATTTTTACAATATTTAAACGTAACATAATTTAAATATATTTTAGATAATATCAGAAATTAGTTACGGAGATAAAATATAGGTAAATAATTGTGAAACAAAAGTAACAAAATGTAAGACAGTTTAGTATAAACTCATTTAGTAAAAATGTTATAAAATGAGAAAATTAAAAAAGAATCGGTTAAAAAATTTGAAAAAAGAAAAAAAGAATCTTCAAAATCTTGTTCCAAATTCAAAGGAAACTCACATTTTCTCCTATTTATAGATATTTCTATCATATTTACATAATAGACACATTTTCTCACATTTAAACACATTTTTCTTACATTTTCACACATTCTCTCTTACTTATACACACGTTTTCACATTTGTACATATTATCTAAAATTTAGGGTTTTAGATATCAGTTACTGTACTCTGCATCTATTACTATCATAATCATAATATATACAGTGGAACCTCAATAATAACTTGAAGTTTTACTCATTTCACTTAATAAAACCTCCGAAATCGAGGATCCGTATCGAGAAATTCAGTATTTGTATTGATAAATTATATTTGATTAGATTTTCGTTTACAGCTCAGCTTTTCTTTACGCGTTTCAAATACTCGGAAAAATTGTACAATCCTTCGAAAATTTGAAGTCACTCGAGAGCTTATTTTCAATTAGTTTACATCTACAATTCGAAGAAAACACGTGTACATACATTCAATGTTATGAATTTCTTTGTATCGTTTCGCCTTGAGAACAGCTGTTTAGACGATATTCGCAACAAATGGGTCGTGTAAGTATAAATCCTCAAGCATCACCGATAAAATGAACCTAATACGCGCGGTTAACGGTCGCAGTGATTAATAAAAGTTAATAAATCTTCATAATTTGAATTTCATTGTACTCAACCTTTATAATTCAAAAGCTCTATAATTCGAAAAAGTTCCATTTTTCTTGTAATCGGAAATATCCAGGTTCCACTATATTAATTCGATGAAATAATAGTTTATAATACAAATTAAATATTTCTTTTTCATCCTAAATATATCGAAGGTCACAGCAATTATCTCTTTTACCCTATTCACCCTTTTTTCTTTGTACTTTTTCTCCCACTTACTCATTGAATTCTTTCACATTACGCACACTATCTTTAATTTTCCCTTCCTCCCACAATCACACTTAATTTCTTCACACTATACACATTTACATTTCCTCCCACTTCCACTGAATTCTTTGAGATCGTGCACTTACACGCATACACGCAGAATTCGTCTCGCTCACTCCCGCTTCAAAGCCAGCAAGTATCGTACACATCTCACCTGCAGCTCGCACCAAGCGACGGCGACGCCGGTCTGCGTGTCCAGCCCCCTGTAAACCGTCTTGAAGCTGCCACGACCGATCTCCTCCTCGAACTTGAGGAACCTCTGATCGGGCGATATGCCAACGGCCTTCTCCTCGTCGTCGTCGTCCTCGACCGTCTGCACCTTGACCTTCATCAGCAGGCTGCGCACCTCGTCCATGCCCATGGTCTTCTGCGCGAGCTTCTCGTCGCTCTTGAAGTTCTCGTCGAGGAGGGGACCTATGAAGCCCTCCACCGTCTCCTCCTGCGTCGGCTCCTTCTGCCTCGTCTCTTCTTCCTCCTCCTTCGGCGAGGCGTCCTTGGTGACGACCTCCTCTATCGTGATCTCCGGACCTAAGGGTGTGTGGACGAGGGTGAGTTTTGTGCTTTGAGATGGGGATGGAGAAATTTGTGTGCTTTGGAAGTAGTGCATTTTTTACTTTTTAAAGAGTATGGAGGGGAGTAGATTAAGCAGTTTCTTGTTTCGAGAAACGTAAAGCCCCCGTGTTTATAGCTAATTATAAAGGAGAAATTCGGATTTTTACTCTTTTTAAAGTAAATATCTTGATTTATTCTTTTCAAAAGAGTCAAGTTCTCAATTTACTCTTTTCAAAGGTTAGATGTCGCATGTTCTACTTTTGGAAAGTAGAGAAAAAGCAGTGTCCTTTACAGAAGAGTAAGTAGCTCGTTTTACACTTCTCTGCGCCGATTTCTACTCTTTTATGTTTAGCGTGTATGTATGGAAGATTTGTAATATTGACTTTCTAGTGAAGTTACATTGACTTTCGTGAGAAATAAGAAAGGTCCAGTTTTTAACTACACAAGCTGGAAGTTTTATAATACACTTTGTAGCGTGAGTACAAGGTTTGGTGTTACATATTAAATTTTCGTCAATTATGTAACATTACACTTGAAATATTCAACAAAATGTACTTTTTTATTATATTAAAATTAGCATACGCTGAAAATGATCCTTGTGTGTACCCAATTCGATGGATTTTTATGAAGTTTTGAGGGACTATTCTTGGAAGTGTATACAAAAAAGTGTGCATTTGATTTTACTCTTACATATTTTATTTGTTTAAAAATAAATAAATAAATAAAACATTTGAGTCTATATTTGCTTAAAAAAATATCCTTAATATTTTCACTATTGTAAAGAGACTAATATAAAATCATACACAAAAACTGAATGCATTACTTTATTTGTAAATACTTTACAAAATATTTTCTCAAAATTTCAGTCCGATCCATTAATTTATGACCAAATACTGAACTTAGATGAATTTCATTTTTATGATTTTATTTACTGTCTTATGATTTAGAAAAAACAATTTTAATGTATACTATAGAAGAATGTATAAAAAGTCACCAAAGTCATCTGAAGTAATACCATAGTTGAAAGTTCATTAAGTACACATTTTGCAATATCTATCACATCTAGTTAAATATTTTAAAGGGTTTCCAGACTTAATAAGCATGTTTATTTAAAATAAAATTGAGTGTGTTACACCCGCTTATAGACTTATCTGCCCGAACAACGTGAATTGGCTTTCAAATTTTACATGTAAGATATATCTATACATAACACATATATAGATATATCTTATAGGTTAAATTTGAAAACCAATTCCCGTTGTTCGGGCAGATAAGTCTATAAGCGGGTGTACATAGGATAATTACTTTTATAAGTTTTCATTTTTTTTATTCATTTGAATGCATTTTTCTATATATTATTTCCAATATTATCTATAGAAAATGGAAAATTCACGTTTATCTAAATATGTTTAACATTCACAAAAAAATATATGTTTAAGGTCTCATTAGAATTTTTCCTCTAAAATTAGGTGCTCAAAAATTATTTTAGACAATGAATAATACCTCATAAGTGTTTTAAAATTCAATAAAGGCAATTATTTTATTTAGTTAGCTCACCATTAATGAAAGTATTAATATCCTCATTCACGTGCCACGTGCGTATAATTTTCAACAAATCATGAGTAAAATGTAATTTTCATAGCTGTTCAATTGAAGTAATAGTAATAATGATTCTCTGGAAAAATTACTTCGAAAACGCGTGACAAGTAAACTTTGTTAGAACTTCGATTTTAGTAGTTCAGAGAATTGAGAGCAAACCTAGTAAGATAATGGTCCCAATTAAATTTTAAATACACAATAGGTACCATGCTATACTGCATAAAAAAATTTTTGAGGTAAATATTGACGTTTATTTTCAAGTTTAAACAATGTCTTGCCTCGTAACTGTGCTTACTCTTACGGTAAAAAAATTGTAGAAATGCCTGCAAGAGTTTACAGAATTCCCTGCAGCATTTTCTCACGTTTCTCTGCAGAATTTTAAGAACCTGCAGCTTTGTCTACACGATTTTCTACAAAAACTTGCAGAAACACCTTCAGCTTCTGAAACTCCTGTCGATTTCTTTTCACAAAGTTTATTTGCTTTTCTTTTTTCCTTGCGTTTTTATTAGCTTAAATAAAAGTTTTTCAAATGTTTAAACAGTTGGAAGATAGATCGTTCAAGGTTTTAAGGATCAGGGAAAGCAAGATCACATATCTTTATAAATGGCCAAAATTCACAAAGAAAACCATACCTATCGGCGGCACCTTGCCGAGCTTGCTGAGCGACTCGTGCAGCGCCTGCGTGGCGACGATATCACTGATGCTCGTCCCGTTGTCATCCTCGTCGTAGATCGTCACCTCCTCCTCGACCTCGTCCTCTGCCCGATGGCCGTCCTCGCGGAACTCCTTGGTCTCGAGGTCCAGCGACTCGGCCACGCTGGACGTCGTGAACCTCGAGTTCGACGTCTTCTTCACCTTCTCGGTGCTCGAGCTCGTCGCTCCGTTTTTCTCACTGTCGTCATCGTCCTCGTCCCGGGGCTTTGAATTCTCCTCGGCGATTCTATCACTTTTGCCGGGATCCGACATCGTCTCGGCCGAGGGCTTCTTGCGCCGCGACTCGGCACTGCTGCTGCTGGAGGACTTTTTGCCGGACGTCGATGGCGCGATACTTTCAGTCACGTCCCTGGGAAGAATGATTTGTTTGGTTAGTTGTTTGGTGGTTGGTTGTAGAGGGGATCATCACTGGTTTATTTTGTAGAATAATTATGTGTAGGTAACGTTGTTTAATGAAATATAATTATAGTCTTTATGTTAAGTTAGTAGCAAAGGTGAAGTGTGCATTAATTAATTTCACAATATTGTTCTTAAATGTACGAGGATCCCGGGCAGACAAAATATTCAATTATATAGTGTTTACACTCAAGTTGATGGTAAATTAACAGTATTATGCAGCTAAAGGAAAAGTCGACTTTAATTGAGTTTGTGCCAAATTACACTCAGTTGAGTATTTTTTCCGTAAGGTGTTAGAGAATTACTGTCCCAAGTACTAATATCCTGTCCCGATTTTCCGACACCTCGTTACTTTTCTATATAAAGTTAAAAAAATCATTTCATACGTAAATCAAACGATAGTTTTTATTAAAAACAATCATTCGATTCACATGTAAATTGCTCTTTCAGCTTTATGCGGAAAAATATCCGGGTGTCAGAGAATAGGAACATGATGTCAGTAATTGGGATACTAAATCTAAAAGTTCAATTATTAAAACCAATTTGATGAAATAACGTACGTAGAAAGAAACTATTTTTAAGAACTAAAATCCTCTCATTGCAAGGGAGATTACTCAAAATACACTTAATTTGAAATTTTTCGACTTTAATTCTACAGACCAATAAATAATTCATTAGTTATATAAATTACGAATATATAATTATATAGACTAAATTAAATACACTGAAAAAAATAATAAAGTATCTGTTACTAAAAAGATATTAAATTTTCTAGTGCAAAATAGGCACAACAAAATTTGCCAGTACTAGTTACTAAAAAAATGTTGGTAGAGTGTACTAAAAAAAATATTAATTATTTTCGTAAATACAAATAAAAAGTTTACAATTAAAAGAAGATGGTGGAAATTTAAATTTAATTTTTAATTTTAAATTATTAAGTTGCTATATAATATAATAAATAGTTGATTTTAATAATTAAAAGAATTATTTGATTTTGATATTATAATTATAATTATAAAATAGTAGATTTTACCAAAGAAATTTAGTCACCCCCAAATAAACTGCATTACTAGTGGCTTCAGAAAATCGTGTCAATCGATTTTTTCTCAGAGTGTGATATATGTAATGAAAAATTGCATGAACCTAATAGATAGCATAGAGCATATAGCACTGTTAGAAAAAGTTTCTTTTCATATATACCTCCGTATATGGCTCATATTTACAAAAAACTATATTTATAAGGTTAGTTTTTTGATTTACAATTAAATTAAAATAAACTTATTTTTACTTTGAGAAAAAATTACATTAAAGAAATTTTAAACGCATAATTATGAATATTACAAAATTTATTTTTTAATTTAAATTCACTAAAAACGCAAATCTTTTAATAAATTGTTCAATCTATACTGTAAAATAACATTCACTGCTTGTATTTAGATTATAGATTCTGACGATTTTATTTATTTATAGGATTATATAGAACAAAAAAAGAAACGCATAACGAAATTTGTTGATGCTTAATTTCTCGATAGATTCTCACCAATAGAAATAAATACAGTTTCTCGTTTATTTTCTATCCCACACAGCTTATTGCACAAGCCAATGAACCGCATTTATTTTTACTCCGCGCGACTATCTCAGACAATAAAAAACCTCCTCACACTAAACAAATCCACAAGACACACGCACACTTACCAGTGACATCACAAAGTAAACAAAGCAAAGCATCCCAAACAAGCAAACAAACGTTTCGTCATCGTGCTTATTACCTCTGAGCACTCTGCTCGCCGCGAGCGTTCTCCACCACGACCTCGGCCTCGTCCTGCCTCGCGTTCGATCTCCTATTGGCACTTCCACCCCTGTTGGCCTCGAAGTTGACCTGCAGCGAGTAGACCGAGGTCTTGCGCTTGTTCTCGCGCGCGGCGCCCTGCACCTCCTCGCTCGCTTGTGTCCTCCTCCGCTGCTGCTGCTGCTGCTGCGCGACGGCGGAGCTCGGCGTCGGCGCGTCGAAGCTCTGGACTATGTCCTCGGTCGAGGTGCGAGCACCTGAGGTGCGGTTAACGCCACCGCCACCGTCGTTGGTGCTGGTGTCCTCTCGAGGCTCGGGACTCGCCGAGCGCATCGCCCTGTCTGCAGTCTTTTCCTCTTTACTTACTTTTCTAGGATTCCCCTTTCCCATTGGTGTGGAAGGCAAACTAATACCTGGTGAGATTGAGAGGGGGGGTTTAGGTTATTTGTTTTATAGTTCTTTTTTGGGGGGGTTGAATAGTTTTGGAAAGGTTCTGTGTTCTTTTGTTGATATTTTGAATGATGTCCGATTTTTTATGATTCAAAGCTAAAATTATTTTATAGCACTGGGTGGCCTAAATTTGCACTTAAGTAACGCCTATCCGTGACTTAAGTAGTCCATTATTGGGCGCGCGCTAACCTCCTGGTGCAATACAAGACTGCTTAAGGCACGGCTAGGCGTGACAGTGGATTTAGGCAAGCAGTGCTATAAAATTATATACGATAGTCGTAATTTAAGTGGCCCATCGCACGATGTGAATATCGCCCTCGGTACGCTCGAGCGCTAACTACAAGCCGAGCAATAATGGGCCACTTAAGTCACACGTATCGTGATGTACTATTTCGT
The DNA here is from genome assembly GCA_949152435.1 of Gastracanthus pulcherrimus. NCBI lineage: Eukaryota > Metazoa > Arthropoda > Insecta > Hymenoptera > Pteromalidae > Gastracanthus > Gastracanthus pulcherrimus. Next base: position 36,877,522 of record OX424572.1, read on the forward strand.
TGGATGATTTTTAATCGAATGCCTGGTTTTTACTTTTTTCTGTGTATACTGAAGTAATCAATTTTCTTGAAAATGAACTGAAGAGACTTATGCTTTTCATTACAATAGAAGTTGACTTTTATTTTCACTGACACACGTTCTTAGATCGCACATTGTATCAAAACGTTTTCAAAATTTTTAAAATATTTAATGAGTTAATAAAAATAATCTGCTACAATAGAAAAGTTGCTAAAATGAAAACCAACATTTGTAACATGGAAATAAGTCTTGTAAGTTTAGTTTTAAAGAAGATTCATTAATTTAGTATGCGCAGAAAACATTTTACATCAAAATCAGGTATTCAATGAAATCATCTATCGAAGAGTGATTTTGGGATATAAAATTTGATTTTTAATAATAAAAATAGGGTATCATTTAAAATATTAAGAAAAAACTACAAAACATCATCTTAATAAATAAATAGAAAATGTATTTTCTATTACCTGACACTCTCGAAAGACTTTCTGTAGCTGTGATAGCTTCCTCTGCATCGCTAAAACTGTTGTTGTGTTCATGATCAAAGGGCGACACTAGAGAAGACTTTTCAATAGGATCCAGGAGATTTTTTTGTCTCGCTGATTGCGAGTTCGATGAGATTCCGTTTTTCGTTACCGACGGCGGCGGCGATTGCGAACCATGTTCGGCTCTATTTGACCTTAGCTATAATGAAGCAATTCAATTGCGATTAAAAATTATACTTTTAGTACCCGTACTTCGTTCTAATAGACTCTTATTCTCAAGATATAAGTCATCTGGTCTGAAAAGTGCATTCCTTAGTAAAGAGCAGAGCATCTACTTTTGACGATAAGTTTTTAATTATTTACGCTAGAAAACTAAACAACAAATCTTAAATAAAGGATCTTTTTCTCTATATTTATTTTCGTTTTGGTTTAGTCTTCTAGTGTAATTAATTAAAAACTTATAATCAAAAATAGAAGTACCATTTTTTACCAAAACATGCACAATGGAGATCAACCATATGATATTCTCCTTATAGATAAACTAAACTAAAGATCAAGATCAATTCACTAAATCACGTGAATTTCAAATAAAAAATAATACTTTATTGCATTTTTCTGCATGTAAAACTAAATTCCATTCATCAAAATCAATGATAGTTACTTTAATGGTAAAAGTAACAATATCATATTTTTTTTTACATTAAATAATATTAAACATCCTAACTATGAATAACAACTGAAAAATCACATATTTTTGTGTACACGTGATTACAGGAGCCAGCATCAACGTATTTGACTTAAGCAAGTGTCATCTTACTAAAAAAATATACAATTTGCAATAAATAAAAAACAAAAAGTTCCAAGTCCTTCAATACGAAATTTTCACAGTTCTTAGACCACATTCTTCCATCCTCGCGAACTTGCAATTTAGAGAAAAGAAAAATTCTTTAAATAATTGACTCACACACTTGTCGAACAACACGAAACTCGCTAAAGCGACTAAACACAGTCGTTGGCTCCTGAAACCCTGCACTTACACGCATGCTTCCTTTCCCCCAACCAACCTTCCTCTCCGTCGAGTTGCTCGCGCCACTGGCACTGTTGACCTGCGAGTTGATGGTGACCTTTCGCTGTCGGCGCCCGTGGTGGGCCTTCTGCGTCGTCGCGGCGACACCACCGCCACCGGGCGACGTGGCCGCGTGACCGTCCTGCGGGGCTAAGTGGTGGCCGAGACCGAGGCCGCCTCCGCCTCCGCCGCCCTGACCACCGCCAGCACTGCTGGTGCTGCTGCCCGAGTTCGCGGCCAGCTTGGGACACAGTCCTGAGAGGACGCCGCTGCCGCCTGTTCCGCCGGATGGACGCTGTCTGCTGGTCTCATACCTGGGGGAGAGAAAGAGAGAAGGAGTGAGTGACATTTGAACAAGGGGGGGTACAGGTGGTTTCGGCTGACACAGTTATAGTTGGCGCAGGGTGTCTTTTGGGGTAGCTGGTGGTTTTCATCGGAGGGCTGAAGTATTCTGAGTATGGGTATTTTTCAAAGACATTCTTTTGGGTGAAAATGTTACTTGCGCAAATGACTGCTTTTAATATGAGAAACATGAGCTAAATTGCATTTGAACAAATTTTTATTATTCAGTTCTCAATTATAAATTATTTATTAGAAAAATATATTGCAGAATTAAGAGATGCATTGGAAATTTTAAAATTATAAATAGAATAATACAATTTTGTTTCAATTAGATCCAACATATGTTTCTTGTATTGAAGGAAGCCTGTTAAGCCCAGATTGATGAGGTTGTTATGCGCAAGTAGCATTTTAAGCCAGAATGAGGTTTCGAAGAAATCATTTATTGGAGAGTAGTTTATAAGCACTTGTACCACACAATACTTTACACATCCTACATATAATCAAAAGTTGTAAGAATTTATCAATTTTAAACAAAGTCCTAAAAATAGGAGCTATTTTTAAATATTTTGAGGAATCAGTGTAAGTGGGTTTTCAAGGATTTTTACAGGCGAAATTCGGAAAATTCAAGGATAAATCATTATTTTCTCGTCAAAACATAAACACAACTTTATTTTTAGAATAATATTAGTTGTATTGTATATTTAAAATCCTAACATTGAATTAAACAATCTTTAACTCGCTTAAAAATTTATTTAAAATCACTGTTAAAAAAATTTATCTTTGTTTGAAAAATTAAAAATTTGTCAACATGAAACAAAAGTTTATTTTTATCAAAGATTAAATAATTATTTCACTTTTTAACACGTTTCCCTAAGCATTAATTTATTCTTTGGTTAGTAGTAAAATTTTGGACAAATATCTGTTGATATAAAATTTGAGTATATATAGAACAAACTTTTAAAAACAGTATCTAAAATTTAAATAATTTACCAGAATTTCAAGGATATAAAAGAAAATCAAGGAGTTTTTAGAATGATTTAAGGAATTTCTAGGACCATTAGACACCCTGAATTTGTTATGCTCAGCCAATATGCCAATGCAAATCTACATTCATGATGCTAACTGTGTTATTTCTACTTGAAATTTTTCATAAGCAATCTTTTCGATTGTTAGTGATAAATAAATAAAAAAACAGAAGCATTCGTTTGAAATTAAATCAAAATTGCTATTGCACGATGCGTTAAAAAAAAAAAGAAAAAGAAAAAACATGTAGCAAATGATTTTGCAGAAGATATTTCTTATACGGTTAGAAAAGAAGAATGCAATGATAATGTAAAAAGCGTGATTTTGATACGGACATCATTATACCTGTCCTGCCTACTATGGCCTGAAGGAAAAAGTCCCCGCACTGCGTTGCCTATAGCTGCTCTCTTTTTTGCCTCCTTTTCCCTATCTCTATGCCCGCTGCTCCCAGAAGTGTGTCTCGCTTGACTATCCTGTCGAGTAGATTTGTCCTAGAAAAAAAATTTATATTCGTTTATTCATTAGAGATCTTGTGTGGTCTTACGTACAAGGATGCAATCAAATTTAACAGATATTGCTACCATATCTTCATGTAAATGACTACATAAATTTTTCTAATTTTTAAGGAAATGTGTAACATTATACCTATGTATGTATATCTAAAATTTATAGAACATATATTAAGTTCCCCTCACAATAAAATGTATTTTTTCATATGTTAAACAATTGAGTCTGATATAATTTCTAGAGCAACAAGTAATTAAGTTCAGGCAGAACTTACCTTTATACCAATTAATTTGATAAAACCAGAATTGGTATTTGTCGGAACTGGACTAAGATCACAACGTACTCTCCTGTGAGATCTCTCGACAACTACAACAGGTGCTTCCTCTTCTAGCTGCAGTTGTTCACCGCCGCCAATAGAGAAGGGTCGAGTGCGCGTGAGCAAAATATCTTCCGTGCTATGTTGCTGATTGCTGCTCACCAGCCTCAGTGATTTATTCTCATTGCAGCATCTCGGCATTGCACGTGCGTGGTTCTAACATTTGTGTTCAACGATGTCAAGAATTATTATGTTTTTGTCGAAACAACGTACAACTGAGTGTAAAAATATTTACCTTAGTTCCACTTCCAGACAGTGACTAGCACAATTCACCAAAAATTTTTAATTTTAAATCTCAAATTGATGAGTAAGGAGTGTTCTAATTTATACAGCTGAATGCTCTTGAACTTCTTTCTCTTGCTATTTGATTCAGTGCATAACATCACTAATTCTTGTGAAGTTTTGTCTTTGTATTATATATTATTACTATTACTTGAAAAACTCACAATATAAAATATGTTTTTGTACATCTGCAAGAAAGCAAAACAATTATATTGGAACTATTGAAATACTATTCTGCTTTTCAACAGTTTAGATAGAAATGTTAGGATATTTTTACCAAAGATAATAAAACCATTTGGCCCAACACTGATTCAACAGATGCAGTCGGTGGATACAACTAAATTACGCATATCATAATCTCAGTGTCTATTTTAATATATACTGTGAACCCTTGAGTCTTTAGTGAACCATTTTCCATAAATAATCTGATTCAATCCTGATGTAGCTAAAAAAAAGAGAAAAAATATATATGAGTTATTTTACTCCAAAACTACATTAATAGTTTCAATGTGGCATGAGCTGTATCTGTGTCATAATTATCTTCTTGTATTGCATTGATACTGCAATGAGATTAAAGAAAATGAATAGTATTAATATTTCTGCTTATAATGATCCAAAAAATACGAGAAAATTCAATTGCAATTCTAAAATTTCCAAACATTAAAAAAGAATGGTTATAATTATTTTAAATAAAGAAGTTATCGCTCACTGATAATATAATTTTCAAGAGTTTAAGTGTATCTCTGAACACAGTATATTATTGAAGAAAACAACGATTACAATTTTCTTTTACATTGTATCTATGTATCTCTATACGCCAAAAGGCTAAAACACTAGCCACACTGAAAATATTAAAAAATTCCTTTTAATACACCAAACCACTGCATCAATGAAAAACAACAGCATTCACACAAGCTACACAAACAACCGCTCCAAAACTCGCTCAAGTTTACCAAACATTCTCTCCTCAAAAAGCCAACATTCGTACACACGCACACACATCCGTCGATTGGAAAATTGATACACAAAGGTTTCACAACAAGTTTACGCACAGCAAAAAAAAGGAAAAACCACCATCATCATCCTCGTCATCATCAACAACAAAGCCTGTGCGTACGCAGGGTGTACACTCGAGCTTGGCCACAAGGTCTGGCTCTCCACTCTCCATAGCAGTGCATGCAAATTCGAACAATAAGAAGAGGCAAAACAGGCAGAAAAGAAAAACAGACGAGAGGAGAGAAGACACTCGAGAAACTGCGTCTTTCTCTCTCTTTCTCTCTCTCGCGACCGCTACGACGACATCGCACACTTTATTACTCACTCATTCACGTCGCACATACGCATATACTCCACACACTTGCACTCTTAAATGTAAACGTACGCGTACGTGTGCATATAACTCGGAAACAGCGACGGTCGACACCGAGACAAATAAACAAACAAAACGAAGTGTAAAAAAAAAAACAACTGATACACACACACACACACACACATTCCTCCTTTGCAAAAAGAGAGAAAAAGGGCACACACACATACACACCCAGTCAGATATACACGGACATCACGTTTATATCACTCGCGCATATCGCAGAATTCCAAGTCGAGTGGGTTTTCTTTTTTCTTTTATATTCGACCGCGTTAACAGGCAAGCCCAGGGCCGACGTTATATATATATATACACAAATTGACAGCGGGCTAATATTATTTTGCACACCAGGTGACTGACTGACTGACTGACTGACTGACTGCGCGCAGTGTCTACTGTCTACTACTGGCTCTCTTCCCTCCGTCTGCAGACTATCACTACAATGCTGGGCGCATATATACACTATATTATACACACCACCGCACGACACAGTACAGTGCGCGCGCGCGTGTGTTTATGTCAGGTTTTTCGCTCTCTCTCACGCGTGTGCGCGCGCATGTGCGTGTATGTATGCGATGGTGCGTGTGTGTGTGTGTGTGTGTGTGTATGTGAAGAACCAAGAACCGAAGAGAAAAGACTATCCGAATATTTTATATATATACTTAGCACATGCTGTTGGCGAAAATTTGGAGTTTAGAGGATGATATATGAATGAAGTTTTTCGGAGTCGGACTGCGGAAAAGGTGCACGCATACACACACACACACATGCTATATACTACACTATATATATATATACACCTACATCTTCGATATCTACATTCATAAAGAGAAGGAATATATATAGTGCATGTATGCGTGCGTATGTGTGCGTGTATATATGAGAGGTCGCAACCGAGGATTCTAAGGTTAAACAATCGCGCTTATCGCGAAAGCCCCGCAATCTGCACTTTCCGTCTCCGATTGTCTCTCCTCTCCGCCGCAACTTCCAGAGCTCCAGCAGTCCACCATACAGCCGAATATATACACTTGTGTATATCTATATACTGTCGCCGAGGAGAGCGCATAAATACATGTGTGCAATGCGCGCACACATATATACATACACGCGATATTCCTCGGTCCCCTCGCGTTCTCCGTCATAATCTATATGTCCATCGCATCCTCGAGAGAGAGAGAGAGAGAGAGAGAGAGAGAGAGAAGAGGATAAGGACAGGAGAGTGAGAGAAGAGAAGAGAACATACGGATACCTATAGGTGCACACGATGCAAAAGAAGATGTTCGATTCCGAAAACAGGAGAGACTAGGTGTAATGTGTATGGGTATATATAGCTATATATCCCGGATGAAGAGAGAGAGGGAGATAGAGAGCGCGACAAGTCGGCGACAAGACACTCACACACACATCGCACATCTCTCCTCGGTACTGACTGACTTTTCTCTTTTTTTTCTCTTCCTCTTCACGCTCGTGCACGCACGCACACCGCGGCAGACTGAACACCCAACACAACTGCGCGGGCACACGCACTTTAATTCCCGAGAATCTCTCGCGTCGGGAGACACTCGCAGTTCGCCTTCGCACACACGCACACACCTTGCTCGTATAATACACCATTTAGCATATCGGTATCCAGTATCCAGTATCCAGTTTCCTCCTTTCGTGTTCCCCGGTGCATCCCCGTGCTGTGTGATCCTGATCCGTCTCGTTTTGACGAAAAAAGAAAGAAAGAGAAAGAGGAGAGAACTCGTCGGATGGCGAGCGGGGAGGGGGCGGCGCGAGGCGATCTTACGGCTGTCCGCCGTATGTATACATGTATACGCTCTGCGTTGTATTCTCTCTCTCCTGTGTCCTCTCGGCGCGCGCTGACGGGACCCCCGCGACTACACCCGAGTGCTACTCATATTCATGTTCACCATTTTTTCCACACTGCGAGCGAAAATATATACGTGTGTACCGCGCGCGCGGGAGGGGGTATGTAGGTATGGTATAGACTATAGTATAGAGTGTAGGCTGTGTAGGGTATGTATTAACGTTCATGTGTGTGTGTGTGTGTGTGTGACGACACAGCGGACGAGTGTGTGTATGTGTGTAAGAACGAGGAGGATCGCGCCGAGCAGCAGCGGAGTGCGCGGCCGAGAGACTGAGAGAGCGCTAGCGTAGGAGCGGAGCCGAGCGATCGAGGCGAGGCCTCGCGGATGCTTGGGGAAAAAAGAGCTGTGCGTGCGTGCACGGTGCTGGTAAGGTAGGCAGCTGTTCGCGGAGGTAAACGCGGACGTCATAAGAGGATGAATGTGAGACGGAGGCGTGCGGTGATGTGGTGGACTAGAATTATATTTATGAATATTGATTTATTTTAATTATACCGCGCTTTTTGATTCTCATATTATTGGCTTCATTCTTGGATTTTTATTTGTTTCTTTGTTTTTTTATTTATTTATTTATTTATTTATTTATTTATTTATTTATTTATTTATTTATTTATGTTAGAATATCAAATAATTAATTGCTTAGTTAGTTAGTTAATTGATTAATTAAGTTACTTAGTGAATTAAGTAACTAATTGGTTTGATAGGGTAGAGACACTAGTATAAGTCGGCCACTTTGGCTATTTTCTTGTAAAAAATAAACCCGTAGACAAAATATCGCTAGATTAATAATTTTTTATTGATCTAATCCATTTAAACATTTAATTCTGACGTTAAAACATTTTAAGAACCATTAAATAATAATTCTTTTCGATGTATCTTTGTCGATATGTGCTTATAGGTGGACGACTACTAGAATTTTTTTAAATTTTAAAGCTACTTTTAATTGTAATGATCATTACGATTAATTAACATTTAATTTCAATCGTTTAATATTTATTCAATCTTCTATAGCTAAAATTAAGTCATAGAACTATTAAAAAGAATAAATAATGTTTTTAAAGCGCAATGTATTACCTTAAATTGTCCTGGCCAACAACTAGCGATCAAGCGGCCGAGTACTAGATTCCGGTGGCCGACTACTAGCGCTTTCGTCATATTTTATTATAACACATATAATAATCCTGTAAATATTTTTAGCAAAAATAAACGTTTTATCAAAAACTAGAATACATTTAAAGTATAATGGAACCGGTAATTTATAAACAAAGTTGTTTCTGAATTTTTTGCAATAGCTTGAATACAAGTTTGTCCTTATAGATGGTCAACTACTAGTGCCTCTGCCCTAGTTATACATATTCAGTTGATTAATTAATGTTATTCAGTTAGAGAATGAAGTAATTAGTTAATTAATTAGATAGTTAAATAAATAAGTAATTAGTTCGTTAGTCTAATCAGATTAAAAAAAATCATAAATAGTAGATATACTAGATATGGTCACTTTCTTCGGACATTCCTGATTCTTTGCATTCACATTTTCACATTTTTTCACACTTTCTCACATTTCTTTCATAGTTTTTCACAGTTTTTCGCAGTTTTTCACAGTTGTCATTTCCACTAGGGTAGTCAGTAAATTAAATAGTTAGTTAGTTAGTTAATTGAGTGACTAGTTAGTTAGTGAATTATGTAATTATTAGTTACAGTGAGCTAAGTATAGTTACTTACCTTTTTAGTGAATTAAGTAATTATAGTTATTAACTTAGTTATTCATTAAGCAATTAGTTATTAACTTAGTTATCCATTCATTTAATATTATTTAACGTACTCTATACCGAAAACTGAATCTCATTATATGTATGTGGGCCACACTAAAATATCTCATACGGTTACTCTGCACATGTCCCACTTACCGGCCTAAATTTCTGCAGGATTTTACTTTTGAATTTGCTACAGAACTTTCTAGACTTTCTGCAGATTTTTCTGCAGGGTTTTCGCCTAAAGATTTGTCCAGATTTTCCTACACAGGAATATTTTGCAAGAATTTCACGCTTGTAACTTTTAATAAAAAAATTGTTTAAACCTCCTTTTTCGTAATAGGTGAGACAGTTTTATATGATCTTTAAAGTACCTGGGTGGTAACATCCTAACATCCAAATTATCCATGAGGGGACCATGTGGGATTTATTTGGGACCCCATGTGGTAACGTTAAATAAATTTCACAATTTCATAAATTTAATAAAATTGTTTTTCATAACACGTGCATTCAAAATCGAGAAATCCGAGCGTCTATGCGCAGCGGGTATAAAACATTTTCTTCCCTCTCACACAGGGGAGAATTAGTACATTGTGCATCAAGGGCGAAAAGTATGCGATTACCATGAGATCTGGACTGAAAGGAAGATTTTTCGTGCATATATGAAGCAGGGGTGGAAAGTGAGTTACTTTTCCGCCCTGGAGTACTGCACTTTCCGCCCGTGAGCAAAAAAGAACCACATTCCGCCCGCTTTATATGCATGAAAAATCATACTTTCGGTGCAGGTAGGACAAAATAGTATATTGTGTACCAAGGGCAAAAAATACCCACTCGCCCGTGGTGGACATCATATTTTTTGTAACACATTACACATGTCTGGATTACGCATTTTTCTTATAAGTACCTATAATAGAGCGGTACTAAAGTGTGCCGTTTTTCGATACGGCGCAAACGTGGGCCTGTTAGATTAGAAAATAAAAATGTATTACCTATTTTACACAAATCATCCGGATGGTACCCCATGTTTAGGGTAGGCTAAACACTTTTTGACCAAAGCTTTGTCTTGTTTTGAGCTAAACAGCGGGCAAGAAAGCCAAAAGCGGGCGCAAGTAGTATTTATTGTAACACATGCGCGTTTTTCGCGGTTTCTTGGAAATAAAATGCTAGCCTAAAGTGCTTATTTTCTGATCAGTGGGCAAAAAAGTGGCATTTTTTGCCTGACGAAAATCTGCTCTAAGGCTGATTCTACAATCTAATAAGCGTATGTTTGCACCGTGTCGAAGAATGGCCAAATTTAGTTCCGCTTCATAGGCATAAAAAAATACGTTATGAATACAGGTTTGACAAAAAATACGGTGTGCACCATGGGGGAGAGGAGAGGTCTTTTTCGCCCATTATATTAATATAAATTTTCAATAAAAGTCAATAAAGTGGCCACAATTAAGTCGGAAATAAAGTTCTATATACATCACGGGAACAAAGTCTCGACTATTAATTAATAATCTTCGACTTATTTCCTTGTGACATAATATACTATTATTTTCGACTTAATTGTGGCCACTTTATTGAAAAGTAGGATCCACGGAAAGTGAAATAAATAGTTCAGAATTGAAAAAAAGGGAGAAAGGATTTTCCACACTCGGATGATGATTTTGTACACTCGTGGTAGCCAACTTGTGCTCAATCATCATCCTAGCATAAGAAACCCCGATTTTCTCCCCTTGTTACACAATGTACTATTATCGGAAAATTCTCTCTGTGCAAAAAAAAACAAAAAAGTATCCAAAAATATTTTTTGGTCGAATACTTGCCGAACTATGGTTTCTATAAGACTTAAATAAGTCCCTTCATAGGATCTCGACCATGTGAAATCCCATGTGAGTATTTTTCAGTAAGAGGAAAGGGTACTTGCTAAGACAATTGTTTCTAAGATTATTTTAATCTTTTTTATACGGGATAGGACCCGATTTGGATCCCAAAAAGTATTTCAATATATATGGAATTCCTAGTTCTCATGTGAAATATTTTAGTAGAAAAATCCTATTATATACGGAACCCTTCTGGTATCCCTTGTGAAACCTTTAAAAAGAAATACACAATTCTTCAATCTAATATAAATATTGTTTTCTATTTATAATGTATCGGACCAAATTGAGATGGTATATAAGCCAATAAATGTGGTGTGTATAATGCTAGCGGCTATCCTTGCTCTTTTCCCGGCCAGTACTAAATATTTCATAATATTTGTTCCTAAATTTCCTAGAAACATTGGAAACTTCCATGGGAACCTTGCAAAAAGTTTGCTGCAAAGTTATAATGTCCGTTTTCTTTAGTCACAAAAATTTGTTATCAATAAAAATATATATTAAAATATCTCTAAAACGGTTACAAATATAGACAAAAACTGAAGTAATTCTTAACTTCTTTAGGATTAACAAAATATAATGTATAATATTTTCAAAATTCTTTATAAAACATACAATTTAAAGAGAATGTTTATTTAAATAGTTACGACGTAAAAAAGTGAACCTACAACATCACTGCAACCCTGTAAGATTTTCGTGAACGTTTCCAATGTTTTTCTAGAAAACATATTGTACACTCGACGTGGGAAATTTCTGGTCGAATACATATGAATTTTTTTGAAATACTGCAATTTCATTGGGTCTCATTGGATCGAACACACACTGTAAAAAGTCATTCGTAGATTTACAACGGCAATTGTAAATTTATTACTAGTCTGAGAGTAGTAAAAAAATAACGCCACTGTAAAAACCCTACATTGAATGTAGTAGGTTTACAACGCCGTTATAAATTCACAAACAAAATTGTAAATTTACTAGTCTGAGAGTTGGAAAAAAATAATCCTACTCTGAGTGTAGTAATTCTACAGTCATTGTAAAGTTACAGAAACTTGTAAATTTACAAAAATCTAGTAAAAGTTCTAAAATCTAATAAAAGTACTACATTCAGAGTAGTATTCGATAAAAATGTAAGACGAATGCAAAAATCCAGTTTTACTCAAAATTTGGATACTTTTTGGCAAACACAATAAGGGATAATCCCGTAAATATTTATACAGTCACTTGAAAGAAAAAGGTATAGCCAATACAGCGTTTCATTCGAGTATAAAGTGTGAAGAAATTATATGGTATCTTATGGAAACCACGTAGGAACCACGAGGGCTTTAGGAAAGATTTCCCAGTGGGATCCAAGTTGAAAACACATGGTTTCCATATATATTTTACATGGTTCCCACATGATACCCATATAGTCTAGTAAAGCTAATATTTTTCTTTTAAATAGAATTTTTAAAAATAGGAATTCTTTAGCTTAATCCCCCAGTTTTGGTGTGCTGTTATCATCCGCATAGTAACACCTATATAGGCACTCATTTTATGAATTTTATAGCTTTTAAGAACATTCTAGAACTAAAAGTTTTTTCATAAGTGCATATTTACAATATCTGTCGACCCATGTGAAACTCATATGGGAATCTCGTGCAACACTCACAGGGACCACGTGGTTACTACATGGTTTCCACATAAATATCATCTAGTTTATTTAATTAAATATTTATATTTTTTAGTTGATCATGTGGGAACCATGGAAAATTGATATGGGAACCATGTGTGTTTTCAATTGGGATCCTACTGGGAAATCTTTTCAAAAGCCCACGTGGTTCCTACGTGGTTCCTATAAGATACCATATGGGAACCATGTGGAAATCATGTGGAATCCATATGATTTCCATGTGGTAACCATGTCGGACTTTTCACGTGGAAATACCTAAAAATCAATTTCTGGATTTTACCCTAATCATCCGGGGCGTGAAAAAGCGTAAAATACATTTTCACAAAATCTTAAATATCTTTGAAATATCATGAGTTATACATGAGTTACACACACGCACCATTATTAAATAACAGACATCTCTAAAATTTGAGTTCCACACACTCTTAGCGCGGGCGAAGCCGTGCCGAGGGATGCTAATATAATCATAAGCATTTAAACAAAAATTTCCTTCTGGATAATGTAAAATATGAAGCTTCCTCTTTGAGGAAGCAAAACATAAATAAGTGAATTTTTTTAATTTTTATTACTGAATTTCTGATGAAATTTTAACTCTTCTCCTCTTATTGAATCAAATTCGCCCCCTTTTTTAAGTGTCCTTTCACTTCCCCGGATCAAAATTTTTTGCATCCTTACAGAGGAAGCTTTTTGATGGTAAACAAAAAGTTTTGCTAAAAACATGTTAGAAACATGTTTTGATATACTGGGAATCAAAATACACTATTTTTAGATAATGTCTGAATGGATATGCGTACGTGCGTGCATGTGTGTGTGTGTGTGTGTGTCCGTGTGTGTGTGCGTGTGGATCAACATTACTCTGAATATACACGAATAAAATTAATGCTTCAGGGCTCATTGTTTTGTTTTTTATTTTAAGAAAGACGGCTCAAAAAAAAGTTTTTTTTTGTAAGCCCAATTTCACAGTTTTTCACGAAATTCTCATGGTTTTGCATATTTTTTCACACTTTTCTCACAGTTTTTCATATTTTTAAATTTCTACTAGGGTAGTCACTTATTTTTACACTTTTCTGCTTTTTTGTATTTCTTGCATTTTTATCTAAAAATATACTATATAAGGATAATACAAAAAATGCTCATTGATTGGTGGACTTATGATAATGTTAAGCCGGGAATCCATTGTATAGGTAATGTGGCCAATTGGCCATGCAGGTAATGTAGCCACCTACACGAGATCTCGTTATTCTGGGGCGCCGTAACTCCTACAATACATGTATTATTATGACAATAGATGTAGAGAGGCGCGGTGACCCCACAGTTGGCGCCCTCGAATTATAAAGTAGTATCATGTTTATGCGAGAAGACATCAAGACTGATTTCTTAGCTGTGCATGCATGTAAAGAAACCACTTTTGTCAGCGTGATATGAGCGGAAAATTAAATCATACGGTAAATAAAATTGTAGCTTTTTTGACGTAAGTATTTTAAGATGTATGTGCCAGTTTTTACCGTAGAGTTTATTTTCGATGCGATAATTGCAACTTTCGTTGATGTTTTTCGGTTGGTAAAATGACCATATGAATGCATTGCAAGACAAAAGGCAATCGACGTCGATGAAAACGGCGGCTGCTTCTTCAAAATTTCTAGGCCTACTAAATCCAAAATATCGACACCAAGACGTATGCTACGACACCATGAGTTTTCTACTGTAAAATCTCACCTGAGATTTTGCAGTAGGGTTAAATAACACATAAAGGAAGTCTCTGCTAGGCTAGTCTTGACTTTTTGAAGCACTTACTATACGACTTTACCATAAGAACTAATAGATGGCCACTTTACCAACAGTTTTGGTAAATTTTTAACTACTTGGAACTTCTTTAATTAAAATTCAGAGAGTAATTTTATTTAAAAAGAACTCATGCGGTATTAGAGTTAAAGGTTCAAATAACATGTCTCAACAGCTTCCGAAGCACCAAACCTCGATATATATCTACTGGGAATCGAAAGTTCCTTAAGATAGCCACATTACCTGCTCTCCCTTAATTAGATTAGATAAAAACTGTTTGAGAAATCGCGTCTACCGATTTTAAAAACACTGTATTCAGAAAAATTTGCTTAAAGTTTTGAATACTTTTACTACTCTAATCTTTGCTTCTATAAACTTTAGTGCTCAATTTTAACTTTTGTTTTGACCGGACTTTTGTCAATTTGAATTATGTTAAAAATTTATTTTTGTTTAAATTTGTGAAGAAAACAAACATTTTGCCTTGGCAATTTTAATCGTTTACAAACCCAGTTACTGACTGCTCTAATAAATTTCCAATAAATTATACTTATTCGAGGACCAGCTGAAATACCATTTCGGTCCTTCAAGCGTCGGATTATATAAAAGAGGAATGTTCTATTAAGGAGTATAAATATACTTTCATGTCTATCATAGAAACTCATCAATACGAAGACGTGATCAACGGCTATCCAAATTCGATATTCTTTTTTTACATCAAGCTTATGGGCAAGCGTCCAGATCCCGCATGCTTGAATTGAGGAAAAAACGAATTGATCGAAGATAATATACACGCTTTAAATATAAATTAGCATTTCATTATGAAGATTCGCTAAGAGGAACTATAGGCAGCCAGATTTTTAATTTTTTTCTTATTTTATTTTTCGAAACTGTAACCCTATCCGAGTAATTATAAGCAAACTCTCGTATGTTCAAATTCGCAAAAAAATTATGGATTTGACACTTTGACAGCCGAAGAGGTCGTGAAAGATCATCGCTCCCAAGCGCACGCTTTCAAAATCCACAAAAAAAATCATACGGAAATTCATATAGATTTGCGTATACATTTTTATGTAGATTTCGTATGGCGCTATTGAACGGATTTCTATATGGATGACAACATATAGCCCCGAGTTCAAAAGAGGATTTCGTGTTATAGTTCAGTCATATGAGCAGGTTCAAATGCTAGCTTTACGAGAAATCTCCGAATTTGACGATTCCTGCATGAATGAATATCTTTCAATGGACCTTAGAAACAACGCAGTGAATTTGTTTAAAAAAAATTTGTAAAGTAAAACTTTTACTGGGGTATACACGACTCAGAAACAGCTTGTTTTCGTTAATTTCGTTATAATAAATTGTAAACAAGCGATCAGGTACAAACTAAAAGTCCAATCTTAATTTAACACATCTCATCTTATAGATAATTTATCCAGCTACAACATTAGTATTTAACTTTTTTTGTCCGATCGCTCGTTTTCGATATATAACGAAATTAACAAAAATGGCTGCTGTGAGTCGTTTTACCCGTAAAAATTTAACTTAACAAAATTATTTTAAACATATCTAATGCGTTGTTCCTAATTAGGTCCATTGAAAGGGATTCTTACTGTGATGCTAAACCCA
Organism: Gastracanthus pulcherrimus; assembly: GCA_949152435.1. NCBI lineage: Eukaryota > Metazoa > Arthropoda > Insecta > Hymenoptera > Pteromalidae > Gastracanthus > Gastracanthus pulcherrimus. Next base: position 36,893,542 of record OX424572.1, read on the forward strand.
CGCGTCACCAATAATTACGAGGACCCATTTTTTCCATTTAATTTTCAATTTTGTTGTCCTAATCAAAAACAATAACTTTCCATAGAAATATTTTCTCAAAATTGAAAATTTGGCGAGAAAAGTAGTTCTCGGTATTTACCGGTAACAGGGGATTTAACATCACCTTAACATCCTATAACTGGACTATTATACCGGTCTATGAATTTGTTTTGACCAATCTCTTATAGAACTATCCAAATTTGGACAAAATGAAATAATTGTTCAAAATATCCGATGTTTACAGGTTCGAAAAGTTTAGAAAAGAAAACCCCGAAGCCGGTTCTGGAAACCAAACGATTTTCGGAGCTGATTTCATTCGAAACTTTCTGAATTTGTTTGGAATTTTTAACGTAAGATGTGCAGTTCTTCAGATTTTTTTAGTAGAAACTGATAGTTTCTGGCAAATTTATTTTCGCCAGTTGCGGCTTTTTGAATTAAAAGTCTTTGAAAACTGCAATCGGTAAGGTAGAAAATGCATCCTGGGCATACATTACCCACCGAGTATGGCGCCATTCAACCCCCATTTCAAAATCAACGTTGATTCAAATTCCTTGCATGCAAATACAAAATTTCCCAAAAATCAATCGCTCATGTAAGACCCAAGCTTTCTCCTATATATTCAATGAGGTAAATTCATAATAAATATTAATTTTTGGCTATAAAAAATAAAGAATTCTTATAAAAAATGAAATGATTTCGTCGATAATAAACTCAGACTGTCAATTTGTATTCAAAGTAAAAATCTGATAAAAAAAGAAATATTCATCTTAAATATTTAAGTTACACCGTTTCATCGCCGTGTATCGTATACATTGTAAGTTACACGCACTGTACATTCTACGAATAACGATTCGCAATATTATTTGCATAAAACGCTTCTCAGTAGCACGCAAAACTATATCTATATATCCATTGCACTAAATGTACAAACGCACATTCATTCGTATTTTCTAACGACCCACTTAATTCCCAAAGCTCTAAAACATTATCGTCACCAAACCACCTAATATACGCGCATATATAATCAACCCACCGAATGCGCGAGCATAATATACCTATAATTATCTAGATCAAGCCCTCCAAGGGTGCTGTAAGGCTGTAACTATGCGACATCACCTGTATACATATACAGTATTACACATACACACACAGCAACCCCCTTCAGCGATTAAACAAGCATAGTACATATAAGTCAACACACTGCAGCAGCGTCCCATCCGCCTGATCCGCCCCCTTTACAAAAAGAAAAACTACCCACGGGCCACGGCACGACAGTCTTACCAACCGAGCCAGACTCCGGATGTAAAACTACCATATACGTGAATAAATACATACGTATATACATCACACGTTGTTTGGAATCGGCCGGACAGAGCTGTAGCTGGCTGTAGTTGGCTGTAGCTATAAGCTGTATAGCCTGCTCCGACTTTCGAGGCTCTTATATGGTCGAGAGGTGCACGAAAGTACATGAAAGTGGTGTGTGTTATCAGAGAGAGAGAGAGAGAGAGAGATGCTTCATGGGTGATAGTAGGTGCACGGCCAGGTGATTAAAAAGAAAAAAAAGAGAAGTGCTCGTCGCTTGAGATAGATATAATATCATGCGAGTGGCGGTGTCGGAAAAAGCCGATGATGACAAGTGTCGACGATAAGGGACGTCGTAGCTGCTGCTGCTGCTGCTGCTGCTGCTGCTGCTCTAAGAATCTTGTATAGATGTGCAAGTATATTGTGTATTCGACGTTTGCAATAGTCTTTTTTGGGTAGCTTTGATTTGGGTGATTTTCAAAAAGGCTTGAACCATGTGAAGCAAAAAGGAATTTTCTTTGTAGGTAGAATGATTGATGGTATATATATAGGTATGTATACTTGAGTTGTTTTATGTGGTGCATAGGAAATTTATACATTGAAAATGGAAATGGAATTGTGAAGTACAGTGTGGGCAATGAGAAGGTTGTCGATTAAATTGTAAATGTATGTTGCTCAACTAGGAACCAAGAGTATGTTTATCGTATGAAGGCTGTACTATTCTATTTTTTTAATTGCGAATTGAAATGGTTTGTATTTGCATAGAACATTGTTTAATTCGACTTTATTATAGGGTGTGCATTTTTACCTTCATTTTATCACAGATATAGTGCACATCGTGTGAGTACACAATATTTTTGAAAGTCACCTAAATACAAAGTCATGTAGCAGAAGTAAACTTGTACATTAATTATTTATTAGTAATAAATTCATAAAGTACAAAATTTTACACATTGGTGTGTTTTAAATGCATATTATCAGCCAACTAAATTACAACAAACAAAATGTTAAATAATATTATCATTGAAATTGTTCATTTCACTTGACAGATGGCTCTATAACTGATAAACATATCTAGCTAGTGTAGAATTTCTATCATCACTAGTGGACTGATAAGGCAATAGAATGCAAGAGTTTAGAGTTTAATGTTATATTGTACATAGTTGACCGTCAATAATTTATAACTACTGTGATCAAAAATACTTTTATTGTCAACTCATTTTATGTAACATGTTGTATTGTTATATTCATGGTCAAGATTCAATGGTAATGATGTTGAATATTCTGTTTCAAATATTAAGAAGAAATGATTTGTAAACCCTTAGTATAGAGCTACAGATAAAGCAAAGTATTTTATTGGAATATAGTGTATATATATATATATATATATATATATATATATATATATATTCAATATGCTCTATATATTTTAATTCATTATCTAATATAACTTTTAAGTCCTTTATTATATTAACTAAGATTATATTACAGTAATACTGAGTTAAATTTAGTTGAATATCAATGATACCGATTGAGATATTATTAAATGTATCTTATTATTCCAGTCTGTCACTTTTTTGTTTTTTTTAGTTTGCATTTTTTTACTTATTTAGTATTTTACACAAGGTAATGAATCGAAACACATTTTACATAATTTGGATCTCAAGGGTAGAAGATACTAAAATTACATCAAACTCAATAAATTTGAACAAATAAATGTAACAAAGTTGAAGTTAAACAGCAAATGATAAAGAACTTTCAAAAACTTGTTAGTGAAAATAAATGTATAAAATGACATCATAAATCTGTGTTGTGCTAGAACTTTTTAGCATATTCTGTTTTCTTTACTAATTTTGCTTTATTTCAGCTAAACAAGTAGTTCATATCAGCTAAAGTTTTCTCCAGAATTATCCTTTTATGTTACAAATATGTATTCAAAACTTCATTTATATTCAATATCTTAAAAAATCCCTATTTCAGTATCTTCCACTAATATTCTTGAATTCATTCTTTATTTTGTTAATCAAAAAGTAATTTTACAAATATTTTTATTCACAGTAAAACCATGGAAAATGCCACTGACAACACAGTTGCGACCAATTACACGGTTTCGACTATTCTGTCAATAAATAACATCACAAGCCAGCTGTCTACCGAGTTGACTACTGGGCACTTTTACAATGAGACAACCGAAACTTACACTCAAACTCATCCTGAGAATGTGACTCGACCATCTTGGAACATAACGAAGGTTGGGGAGTCCTTGCCAAAAGCAGCCACCACTGCTAGCGGTAGTCTGTGCACGACGACTCTTGCCACAACGACTACAGAGGATAATTTCGATGAATTTGGACCACCTGAGGGTGTCGAATACATTTTTGTACCACTTGGTGTAATGATATTTGTTATAGTACTTTCAGCTGTGGTAAGAAACTATTGGTGTGATTGACCATAAGCTTAATTTTTTAATTAACAAAACAACCCTTTTATACTTATGTATGTTGAAGAGAAAACTAATATTTAAAAATTGGAAATAAATAATATGGTCTATGCTTTGTTACTTATTAAAAAAAGGAAATGTTGCTCTCAATCAGTGTACTGCACAAGTTTATAATATTAATTTTACTAGGTGATAATTATATCAAGAAAGCGCAAATTGGAAAGACTACGCCACAGGCTCATGCCACTGTACAACTTTGATCCTGGAGAAGAGGGTGAAGATGACTGGGAAACAGAATTGCTCGATGAGGGTTTCAGCAGCCGGCAGAGACGAGTTAGTAATTCTATAGCCACTTGAGCATAAGAAAAACGACATTCTGAATAACAAAGGCTTAATTACGCAGCAAGGATACCAGTCTATGGATAGTGAAGAAAATGCTGATCTTTTTAGTACTCCACATTTGCAAACTCATGGATAATCTTTTGATGTTAAGCTCTTTTTACGATATTTTCTAAACCGATTACATATATATGCTATTGATATAATGAATTTGTAAAAAAAAGAAAAAAAGAAAAATACAACAGTTTATCTTAGGAAATATACACGTGCAGGTAACTTTTTAAAAATAAACAATTGCTTTGGATAATAATATTTAATCTCTAAAATTTATTTGTAATTATTTTTAGCAGGCAGCAGACTGGACAATCGCTATGAGAGGGAAAAAAGAAATTTAGTAAATATTACAAAAACTCTTTGACTACGTAAAATATGCTTGGAGCTTTCTATACTATGCTTTATGCAAAATAGTGGTAATCCAAATCTAGTTGATTACCCAAGTGATTGTATATTTTTGAAATTTTTACCTTTTTAAATATTCAATCACATTTGAAAATTTATTTCATTGTACATAAAATGTGCATATATTATAGCATCTTTCTATTGTGCAATTTTGTAACAAAAAGTAGAAAATTTAGCTTATCAATAATGTTGACAACTTGTTTATAAAGAATCAAGTGGTATATAAATGCAAATAGCAACTTAATAGTTAAAGCTACAATTAAAAAAAAACTAGTCAATTCCTTAATATTATATTCATAATAGACAAGTTGAAGGTGCTTTTCATTCTTCAAACATGCTACATGTCTTTTAGAGATAAATAGGCTTTATTTAATTGAATCAAGCTGACAAATTATAAAATATGACAAGAGACTTACAGCTACTATTCATTCATCATTAAACTAGATACTTCTTAGGTAAACATACAAAATGTTCAATATTTATTATTATACTAGGATTACCAAAGTGAAAAATTCCTAGTCATTTTGTTGAAATCGTTTTATTAAAATGTTAACGTGTTTTTGAAAACGTATTTTTAAGAAATGTTTCTTTATATAAAATTAAATTATTGCACTACATACTAGAATACAGAATAATTTTATTATGAAAACAATATGTTAATCATGTGTTTAATGTATTAATCCTTTGTGGGTATGCTCTCAAAAAATATCTTTAATTGGGACTGACGGTATATCTTTGTTTAAAATTTTTTGCAGGCATTCTGAAGATTTGGCATGGGATTGAACAAAATATCCACCCACAAAGGGTTAAAAAAGAAATTGAAACGATACATAGAGCTATGTTCTAGTCATCTAGTATTTATTACGACTTAACGTTGAACTGTAAATTTCGATCACTAATAAAAAATTCGCCATACCATAATCAGATTTTCTAAAAAATTATTTAACGTTTAAAATTCAAAGATAAGCAATCCGAACGTAATATAAATAGAAGTTTTCTCACAGAACATTGTTTATAGATTTACTGTATAATATACTAATTATAATAATAATAATAATAATAATAACAATGGTAATTTATCTATAAATATTTATGTAACTTTTAGGCAAACGTATTAAAATCATAAAATGTGCAAAGTTAAGTAAATTTGCATGTTAAAATGTATTTGATACTATTGTTTTATATGCATAAAATTTGATAAGTACAAAAGTTATTTATAGCTTTTTGTGATACATTTGCACTGATTTGCATATTTATTTTTGTGATTATAATTACAAAAATAATATTTGCACATTCTCTACAATTCAGTATTAAAAATATTTTAATAAAAATTATACAATACCAATATGAATTTGCAAAAGGACTTACCTTTTTTAAAATTTTAATGTGACTGCCTTAAATTTACTAGATAATCGAGGATCTAGTTTCCTTTTCTTTCAACAATGGTGCACAATTAGACTATTTCAACAAGGTAAAATTTCAATATTTATAAAATAAAATTTCAAGGTACTGATTAATAAAATATTGTAACCATAAAATAAATGTATTTCCAAATATACGAAAATTCAAGCTAGCAGTAGAGAGATAAAACTGAAAGAATCAACGAATAAATACATGGTGATAATAATAAACTATATAGTAGTTGGATATTTGCAAAAAGCCAAAAATTGAAAATTTATGAATTCAAGTTTTCGAATGTAAAACTTTGTAAAAATTTGTTTTGATCTACATGATTTTTTCTAATAATAGCTAATAAAATAGAAAAAATAACTTTTTATTGTACATTTATTGATTCCTCTTATAAGACAATTATATATATTATATATACATATTAATTATGTATATTTGATTGGTTCAAGGCAGTTCAAGGTATAATGAAGAGTAAAAATAATTAGTCAAAAGATGTATTCTGTGAATTTATTTACTTTAATACAAATTTGACACTCACTCAAATTATGTTTGCATAGAAACAGGACTTTTTTTATTATTTACCTCTTACATAGTAATAAAGGAAAAAAGTTCTTTCTTGCACCCGCGACATACACAAAGCATCATCCACAGTGTTGTAACTTTGTAATTCTTTTAACTTGGCTGGACTCGATTTGCGCAAGAGTCAAGATAATGATTTTTTTCTTCACTAAGTAATGATACACCATATACAGTACAGATGGGAGAAAGGAGAAAGTGCACGAAATTACTTTGCTCTCACATAAATAAAACGTTATAAAATCGAAAATCTTAGATTGAGACTTGCTTAGAGTCTGGTCAATTTTTTTTCAATAAAAAAAAAATATAAAAGGTTATCCACAAATTTCTACTACATTTTTCAGTAATATGTCATTTGGATTAGGATCAAATGGTCTCGCAGAAATGCACGACGCTGTACTACGCATAAGTAATCGCTCGCGATTTCCGCAAATTGTTCTTTTTGTTCTTTTAATTTCGACGCGTTCCGATTCAATCGACACATACCTTATCAATTCGTTATCAATAATTAGTTCACAATATTTTTTTTCTCTTGGCGATCTTTCCCTTTCTAACGATTGTTTTCCTTTTCGTCTTTTCATTCTTTTCTGTACCATCATTCAAAATAAAAAAAGAAAAAAAAGTTCGAACGAACATACTTGCACGGTCATTAAAAGGGGAGGAAGAGGGCCTAATTTACGATAATATTTTTTATCATCCTTTTGATCAGTCTAAGTATTACACGTTATCGTTATTATTATAAAAACTTAAGATTCGTAGGGGTGAGGGGTAAAAGGGAACTTGAGTGTTTTTGTACGTGTGTACGTGTGTATGTATGTATGTGTGTTTGTGTGTGTGTATGTGTGAGTTGTCGTCGTCGACGTCGTCGAAAGAGAGAAAATAGAGAAAGGGATTGTTTTTTTTGCGTGTGTTTTGCTTGTTTTTTGTTTTCTTCTTTAAAAATTTTCACCGAGCGAAATTGGTTCAAGTACCCCATCGTTCAGTTCTCCTCTTCCTCCTCCTCCTCCTCCTGCTCGTCCTCTTCCTCACCGGTGCTCTCGGGTTTCTCCTCTACCTTCTTGGGTCGGCCACGGCCACGTCCCGATGACTTTGCTGCGCCAGGCTGGAAATAATTTTTTTCGTTTCAGTAAACAGTGTGGAATTTCAATTGTAATTAGCGAGAGAAATTAGTAATTCGTTGTAATTGAATGCGTTGATTGAATTGCGTGCTGAGGGTTGTGTACGCCTTCAGAGAGAATTAAATTAGTAAAATTATTTGTTAAAGGTATATAAATATTATGATAAGCACGATAACTATTATTTGATGACCTTTTTGCAAGCTTAAATTCATTTGTCGTAAAGTATCTTGAGTTATTTTTTTTTTATTGAATTGATTTGAAATTTTGTATGGTTCTTCTATATGCTTACACTTATCGCCTCAATCATAAAGAAATATGGATGTTATCATACTTTTAACTTTACAAATGTTAAGAAATCGAATAAAATTGATAAAAAGTAATATTTTGTAAAAACAACTTTCTATATATAACATTGTACAAGTTTATACAGTTGCTTTTACAAAATATTATTTAATATCAATTTTGATCAAGTTTTTAACATTTATAAAGTTAAGAATAAATTCATATATTTCTTTATGATTGAGGTTCATGCGATGAGTGTAAGTGTGTAAAGGAACATCAAATTTCAAGTCGATCTGATGAAAATTATTAGAGATACTCTTAACAAGTGAATTTCAGCTTGAGTAGAAAAGCTATCAAACAACGGTTATTGACATTTATACATTTTTAACAAATAATATAAAAATTTCACACTTGATTTTTTTTTTCCCTCAAAAATCCAAGACAAAATAAAAGTTGTTAATTGATTTTTCTACAAAGATTGCAATTTTTTTACACATGTTTCAGTCAATAAGGCATAATTAAGTATTATATTCTTCAATAATTTCAGGCGGGAAATTTGAATTTTTAATTGATTTTCCTCTCAAAATTGAAAGTTTTCCAGTACGTTACATCTTATACGTACAAATTTTTTTCACACATTCTCAATTTTTCTTTAACAAACAAAAATGAAAGATATAAAATGTAAATCATTCTACCTTCTTCTTGTCGGACTTCTTTGGCCTGCCGCGCCCCCTCTTCGCCGGGACCGCGGGCGCCTCGTCCTCGTTGTCGGACTTGCCGCCCTTGTTGTTCTTTTCCGTCGCGGACCTGCCCCGCTTCTTGGGCTCCTTAACCGCGTTCTTCTCGGTCTTGGCCTGACGGCCCCTCTTCTTCTTCTGGTCGTCGACCACCGAATCGTTGTCCGACATGATTGTTACTAGGGGGTGCCTTAGGCGAGGATCGCTGCACACAATGTAGCTAGTTTCTGAAAACGAAGAGAATTGTTACGTTAGATTAATTTTGAAATTGTGAGCTTTTTCTTTGGTTAAGAATTTTTTTGCGATTTTCGTTTTAGTGGTTCTTTAGTGGGATAACAAGTGAGATGGTTGATGGAATTACTGTATGATGCTTGATAGTGGCAAGATATTCGCCCAGGATTTTTAGTATTATTGAAATTTATAATTAGGAAAATTGATTAGTTCTGACTGTTAGATAATTATGCATAATAATGTTACGAATTGGAATTAAGTACAAAATACTCATTACACTTTGGATTTGATCTCGGAGTTCTGATATCATAAATATATGTTGGTTGATGTAAATACTTGATATTTTGTTAATTAGAACTCAAAATGAATTTGGTTTTATACAAAAATATAGTATAGTGATTTTTTTTTATAGCTTTCAAGTATTTGCATCGATCAATATATTAATGATTTCAGAATCATACAACAAAACCTAAAGTGGTAACATTTTATATTCATATTGTATTTTTTTATTCAAGTAATGATATGTATTATTAATAATGTAAATTATGTATCCCGAATTAATTAAAATTCTGTTAAGCGGTACATTTGTAAGTGTACATTACTAAATTACATTTTATTAACAATATGGTTTTATATTAAAAAATTCTTTTTTAATTAGTAAAAATTACCCTTAATTAAAATCGTACTCTAGACCATTACTAAATTGAATATCAACAGCTTTAACATATACTGCGTGACGTTGTGTATTTTAATTAAAAAATCAATATCGCGCTCGAAGCTCTAAAAATGCCGAAAAAAATATTCCTCGACAAATTAAAAATCAATATAAAAAAACAATATTTAAAAATAAAAATTAAATATTAAAAAATTAAAAAAAAATACAACAAAAATCGTTAATTAAATACTAATCGATCAGAGTCTCAAAGATTACAAAAATTTTGTTTTTTTTTTTCAAAATCCCAAATAAAAAACCACAAAAAAATCTAATTAAAAACCGAGCGAAAAAAATCGCATAAAAAATCCAGAGGCTCCGAGAGAATGCCGAGCTCGTAAAAGACGCCTTTTATTGTCATGGAGGGTTGACTTCAACCATCAGCGACCCGCGCGCTGCCGCCAGGTATATTGAAGTTTTGCGCGCGCAACGGCCGAGTCGATCTCCATCATCACCCCCTCCCCCTCTCCAAAAAAGAAAAAAGTATAGGTACCAAAAAAAATCAACAAACAAAAAGGGGGGGGGGGGAGGGGTAGATGGCGGGAAGAGCCAAGAAACAGCGATGGCTGACGCGAATGTAAGTATCTCGCATCTCTCCGATTCGGCGAAAATCAGGCGAGACTCGAGAGAGAGAGAGAGACTCGAGCGCGCAGCAGCACATGCATTAGCATTTTGACGCGCGGCGTTGTGGCGTCCCTCGATCGACAATCCCCGGCACGCAGTGTCTCTCTCTCTGTCTCGTGGGTCCGACCTTTCCCGCCCTTTGCTGCTACTGGAGCGCGCGCGCGTGCTCTTCGATAATTAAAAAGTAAATAAAATTTTCTCATTTATACGAGAAAAAAAAATGGAAAAAAATTAATCCTTCACTCGAGCGCTGAGAAAAAAATAGGGAACGCTTTGTGGTCTACGCATCGCGAGCAAACACAAGGATACAACATTCGATCCACCCGCCATTTTCAAAAATGCTTCCGCGAGCAGAGTAAATAAGCGCGTCTCCCGTCGGCTCGGCTCTCTCCTCTTCATTGTGTGCTCCCTCTCTCTCTCTCTCGCTTGCACACACAAGCTCGCGAAATTGCCGTCTGTCGCCGTCGTCGCACACAAACAAGCGCCCTTCTCTCTCTCTCTCTCTCTCACACAGCATATCAAATCCGGCTAATCCGAAGTATCCCTGCGAAAACTCGAATTTCCCGCCAAAACGTATTTTATTCCGACGCGCGGTATTTTTCTCGAATTTTCAAAAATACCCGCACACCCAATTTCCCCGTAAACAAAGCAGAAATCGCGCTCGAGGCCGAGCGCGCAGGGGCCATCGGGCGGTATAAAGCTTGGCGACGCCGCCATGACACGGCCGCGCGGCGGCGGCACGCAAGTAACACCGCGCGCGCGCGCGCGCCACACTACGATGTAGGCGCACCGAGTGCGTCGCGTCTTCGCATCGAGGGAGCGCGCGCTCGCGGGACGACGCCGATTCTTCCTCTCCCGCTGGAAGTACGGGATTTCGCGGATCCGGGCCCGGCTCGATCGTCGACTCGTGCGAGAAGCGAGGACATCGGCATCCCTCGACGAGCGGGGAGCCCTCGAATCGGCGAGGAAAGTAGGATGAGAATGCGCGCGCCCCGGCGGATTCGCGCGCCGCACTCGAAGAACGAGAGAGAAGGAAAAAAAAAAAGGAAGGAATACAGCAACACAAGGTGTGCGTGCTTTTCGCGCGTAAAATTCTACACCTCGCGGGGTTGCTTAAAAATCCGGAAAAATGGAGAACGAAAAATAAGGAAATGTCTCACCTTACGAGTAGCTTGAGGCTCGCCTTGCGTCTGAGGTCGAGCTCTCTCTCTCTCTCTCTCTCTCTCTCTGGTTGCTTCCTCCGACACTGCTCTGGCGGACTGGAGGAGAGTCGAACAACGGCTGGCTCTGCGTGCTGCGTCTGCGTCCTCGGCTGTGCAACGACTATCCACCACCGAGCAGCGGCCGCAGCTACAAGCTTCTCTCGTGCTTCCTAATGTACAGTATAGGCCAACGGCGGCGGCGGCGGCGAGAGCGCGCGCGCGCGCGCAATATTTTCTTCTTTCGGCGGCGTGGGGCGCTTGCGAAGCATATATGTACGCGTCTGTTTCCGCCCTCTCCTCCCTCCCCCGTCATAATGGTATATATACAGTGTGGTGCACCCCTTTGGCCAGTGCACACGAGAGAGAAAGAGAGAGAGAGAGAGAGAGAGAACCCATTCCAATTCTACCCATCATGCTCCAGAATGAAGAGCTCGTTCTTGCTATAGCTTCTTGTCCTGGCTTGGCGCTTGAGGTGCTGCACGCTGCTGTGTTGAGCTGCCGATGATGATGATTCTCTCGGTCTAGTCTGGACGCTATACGCCCCTAGGACGCGAGGGCTGCAACGCTGATTTAGGATGGAGAGCACCCCCAAAGTGCTTTGGGAATTAATAATTATGTTGGATTTTTTTTTATTTTCTTGGACGGAGGTGTTGAACACGGGCTATCGTGTTGTTTGATTGCTACTCGGATTTCTCGGATTTCTCGGATATCTCGTACGGAAAACAAAAAATAATTCCTTTTACAAACAGAAGATACATAGAGGAGAATCTTTAAAGAATTCTTAATGCATTTGAATAGAAGTGTAGTGTCAGGGAAGGATCTCGCTAAGAATTCTTTAAGAATAATGGTCCTGTCGGAAATATCGGGGCAGAGTGCATGTATTATGCTCGCATTCTGCCCTAATACATCATCATAAGCCCTGCAAAATATATACAATAGCTTGGAGCTCACACCTCGAGCAGGAAAGAATAAAATTAATAATAACAAAAAAGAAAAAAAATTAATATTTGTATAAAACCCATTCTGATATGTAAGTACTCCAAGAACTAGCTTTATTAACAAGCTGTATAAAAGGTAAATTTTTGCTCAACCAATGAGAGCGCGGCATTTCAAAAGTATCCAGCTGTCCCACACGAATTATAGCTTCCGCTTTTGTACCTATACAGTGTAGGTACCTATATAACGAATACGCGCGAAAGGGCATCGTACATCTCCCCCTCCCCCTCCCCCTCTCTCTCTCTCTCTCCTCGCTTCTCCGCTGCATTTATCGCGAGCTTCGCTGCTGCTACTCTCTGCGCGCCTCTCTCGCACAGCTTCCCGCCAAAAAATATGCCCCACGCTCCGGATCCCCGAGAACGCTCCGAATCGTCCCGTAAAAATTGTCAAAAATCAGCCAAAAATGCATTTTTTCGCGATCGTCTGCACACACAGAATGTACGCACGCCTATTGGGTAGTTTTTCGAGATGGCTTCGGAGATGCAGTATTGCACTCTCTCTCTCTCTCGCTCTCCTGCGATCGATGACTCGAGTACCGCGCGCCCGTCCAGCTTTCCCGTTGTACGTACACGTGTATACATGCGTTCATACACCCGTGCACACCCACCCACATGTACATCTACGTATGGCATGAAACCATGACGCATTTGGGCGCGCGAGAGCGTCGGAGAGGAGCGTTAGTATGCGTGTTTACGTTTTGGGGAGGAACGAAGAGACGGAGAATGTACGTGTGTATACATATATATATATATGTATGTATGCGCGGGAGAGAGAGATAGGTAGGAAGGAAGGCCAAGCTTCAGCTTCAGCTCCGGCTCTCTTCAGCAGAGCTTCGCTTCGTAGTATCGATTCTCTCGTGATATGCGTCGGCGAATCTCTCTCTCTCTCTCTCTCTCTCTCTCTGTGTCTCCTCCCGCTCTTTCGCTGCATATACTCTCCTGATTCCTTTATCGGGGGCTCAACTTGCTCAAGAATTATACACGAGTAAGAGAGAGAGAGAGAGAGTATGCGTGATGGTTGTACACGCTGGACACACGGCGAAATTTGCGAAGACGCGCGCGCGCGCGCCCGGCACTGTTGCCAAATCGGTCATTATTTGCCAGTAGGATAGGTATAACGCTTTGTGTTCTCTCTCGGTCCATTCCGTAGGTGCAGGTATAATACTCCATCTTTGGCTTTGCCGTTGATACGGATCGCGCACTGTAGCTTCCTGTTATACGTGCTTGGATTCTCTTATTTTTACATCTGGCCTTTTCTTCTTTTGTCTCGGTTGCTTTGTGCAGAGGAGGAAATTATTCTGTTCGGCTGAAGTTATAACGAGCAGATTTATTATTAATACACTTATATGGGCGGTCGTGGTGGCGCGCGCGCGCGGGGCGCAACTGCACCCCCCTTTCAAAAAGAAAGGCGCGCGCGCGCGGGCGAATACCTGCGATATGGCGGGATTGTCTTGTGTGTATAAAATATGCTTTTGGCAACGCTGTTTGAGCGGACAAGTATACCGGACTGACTGAGCGTCTTTCTGTGTATATGTAGGCCGATAATTTTATGTATTTGTATTGTGCATAAAGAAAATGTGCATAATACAAAAAAATACTATAGTTGTAAATAGGTAGTTGAATTTTTTAAAGCTTTTATTTTAGTGCGATCGTATTTTTTTTTAGGCTCGAGGAGGCTCGGCAGTTTGGTAATTGATTTATGCGCCGAAAGTCTTCCGGCACACTCTTCGATTTACGACCGTAATACCAATATCCTGTACAAGCAATATACGAAATTCGGGTGTTATACACATACAAAAATTAACGAATTACTTAGAAATGATATATTTTATAAGTTGAATTAAAATGCAGGAATCCTTGATAGTACTACTCGGGCTGATTACGATAAAATCGAGTAAAACACGCGTAAACATAAATGTGAAAAGGCTAAAAATACGCACGCTCATTGATTGTCGGGCGTTGTGTGTGTTTTTAGCGTCATAATACACTATGTAACCGTTGGCAAATATATATTGTGTATATATAGACGGGCGCGCGCGCGCTTGGTGCTATCCGAAAGCGCGCGCGCAATATCGATTGTTTGCGACTTGATTAAAAACGGTCGCCGTCGTCTCGCGCATATGACAAAGATGCGTGTACACACACGTATATATGTACAGTGTAGCAGGAGTCGCGGAGAGAATACAAGTCTACGGGTTTATACCGGCCACTGTGCTCGAGCGCGATTGGCTGCTTGTGATCGCGTTGTCGAACGATGGACAGCGCCGCGGGGCGTCATTGCCGAGTAACTGCCGTTTCGGTGGTAAACAAGTATGAAAATTGTGGAGAATTAAGGATTTTCAATGAACTAAGAATAACATAAAAGGCAGAAACATGGTATTCATATCCTGGGATGTATTTAAACCGAAATCTGCACGTTAATAAAGAAAAAGAGGAACTAAGAGTCGTCAAACATAACCTCAAATATGTTCGTTTGCTTGAGAATACTGAGAATACTTCGTAAGATTATTCAGAAAAATAAAACGTCAATAAGTTACACGCAGAATTAGTGGAGAAAAAGTATCTTTAAATAAGCTTGTCCGTATATTCAGAAGAGAAAATGGAGAAAACTTCACATTTGAGGTTATGTTTGAGCGTTTCTTTGAATTTAAGGTTCTTTCTACACATTTCAGTTGCAGTACACCACCAAAGCACCTTTAACCAACGAATATAAACTTGTATAGAAGCGCGGTTCTGTAGTTGCGCCGGGGCCTCGCTTTCTTATACACGTAAAGCCTATACTATATTATAGGTGTTACCCACAAATCGCATGGAGTAACCTATAACGTACTATACATGTTACCCACGATATTGTTCCCAGGTGCAGCATACGAACTGTTCTTCTATACAAGTCGATATTCGTTGCTTTAACTATCCACTCTGCCTCTTATTTATCCAAAAACTACTAATCCACAAGATTTATACGTTTTGTTTACCAGCCAAATATTATAAGTCAAAGAGCCGCTTAGAGGCGCTGTCCATCACCTTCAAGAAAGTACACCCCAGAACAGTCCGCTGCTCTGTCTGCACTCTGCACTCTTGATCTCGCGAGGGGTGGGGATGGGATCGTCATCCAACACACCGGAGACGTAAACAAATGTTATACTCGCGCGTACCCCAGTGGAGTTCGATGTTTGACTTATTGCGTGCACCGAGGTAAATGGCATGGAGGCCCACGGGAACGAGCAGCTCCTGCTGGACGCCAGGAGCGTCTTCATCACGTCGCTGATTGTGAGCGATCTTTGTGATAATTGCGCGGGTGCGGACTGTGTGCGTGCGTGATTGTCGGCGCGCGAGTTCGGGAGGTTATGGTCCCGAACACGTGAATGCCGGATTTTTGTTGACAGTGTGGATTTGGGATGCAATTGTAGCAGTTGCAATAAAATTACATACTGTCTGGTGAAATTTCATGGTGTAAAAAAGTGTCCAAATTTGGATCTTTGATTATGTAGTTTTTTTACATTTTTCTATACACTTTATTATGCTATATTTTTCACGTCTTTACACTTTTTAATGCTGTTTCTTTTTAATTTTCATAAATTTATTCAATTGTAATGAAGAAGAAGGAAATAAATAATGCATGATTGTTGATGAAAAAGGAAAATAAATAAAACATAAAGAAAGGCACTTCCACTAGTGAGTGCTGTAGAAACTAATTAGTTGGATTGTATTTTTTATTTTTTACTAAGCGTGTTCATTTACTATAACATTTTATAGAAAAAGACAAAATTTACAAAGAATCATATATAATACATCAAATAATCATCAATCACAATTTAACAAGTTCATCACTTATTTATTATCACAATTTAGATTTTTAGAAAAAAAAAAGGAGAACTCAAGATAATTATATTTGAACGTAATTGTACTATTTTGAATGTAAAATTCATTTAATTTTTGAAACTGTAACTTTAACTTTAAACTGTATCATTATATTATTTTATTTATTTATTTAATTATCTATTAATTTATTAAATTAATGGTCTAGATACAAAAAATTCAGCAATGTTTAAACCACAGCATAAAATATTACGATTCAAGGGTAGCTAAATTGTAAAATGACCAAGATTATAACAATAATGTCACTGGGATTGACAAATTAAGTATAACATAAGAAAAAATATTTTCACAAAAGATTTAAATAACATGAAGCTGCTACAATTAATTATTTCACTAGGAACTGTATGCTAATTAAATGTCATGATTTACAAACATATCTCAATGTAAGTGAATTCATACCTTGAGTTGATTTATGTGGAATCTGTATAAAGAACAAGTGATGTTAATCTTTTTTCCCAATATTGTATGCTGATTATATTATTAATAAACTATATCCCTTTTAAAAAGCATTGTATTGAGCAGTGATTTATAAGCTATCTAAATATAACTCAAATTATTGTATAAATTCAACCACTCCAAGGAATATTAGTTTATAGAACCACCTGTAAACAGTAAATTATTAAGTTGCGAAGATCTCGATATCTTTTGAACAATACTAAAGAAAAGCACCTCTATCTATCATAAACAAAAAGCAGAGTTGTATATTTTCAACTTTGACAATAATATAAAATTATAATATAGTTTTAACAATTTAAGCGATATTTTTTTAGACACAGTTGTTTTGTAGGGTACTAATTCTATTTGTTTCTCAGTCAGGTGGCTTAGCTGGTACATTCGTTGATATCGCACTCTTTCCAATTGATACACTCAAGACTCGTTTGCAGAGTGAACATGGATTTATACGCTCTGGTGGTTTTGCCAAGCTATACAAGGGTATAGCACCAGTTATATTAGGGTCAGCACCTACAGGTACCATCACTTCATATAATTTTTGCATGATTAAACATTTTGAAAACTGAGTAATATATTGCTTCTAGCTGCTCTATTTTTTGTTACTTATGAAAGTATCAAAATGTTGTTAATCCAAAGGGTTCCCAAAGAGTATTCTCCATTCGTTCACATGGGTGCTGCTTCATTCGCAGAAACTGTATGTAACTTCTCTTTTTAAGACAATATATCAAAATCTAGTTAAGATGTTTCATTTTTATATTTCATAGGTATCATGTCTTATACGGGTACCTGTCGAGGTAGTCAAGCAGAGGAGGCAGGCTCTCCTACCCGATCATGGAAAGTTTAACATTAGGTTACTTTACAGAGGATATTGGAGTACAGTTCTAAGGGACATGCCATTTAGTCTTATACAATTCCCAATTTGGGAGTACTTTAAAAGTATTTGGGCGGAGTACGCCCAGAGAGACATATTTCCCGTTGAAGGGGCGATTTGCGGAGCTTTTGCAGGAAGTATCGCTGCTGCAGTCACAACACCTCTTGACGTTGCTAAAACGAGAATTATGCTGTCCAATAGAAATGCTCATGGAGCATCCGAATTGAAAGTCTTTAGGATTTTATCATCGGTTTACAAAACAAGTGGAATAGGAGGGTAGGTATTGGATGGGTTAAACTTTCAATTATTTTTCAATCAATGCACAAAATTTGTCATTCGTTGCTTGATACTTATTATGAACACTCTGACATTTTTACAGTTTATTCGCTGGTATCATACCAAGAGTAACGTGGATATCCATTGGTGGATTTATTTTCTTTGGCGTATATGAAAAGTCCAAGTCACTTTTGCTCTCATAAAGCATCTGCTACAAGTAAATGAACTGACACTACATTAAATTTTTATATATTTAAAAAAATTTAATTGTTAATTAGATATTTAAAGTAAATTACTATTTTATTGTTTTAACATTTTAATTGTTAAAGTTATTTTATGAAATACATAGCACAAAACCATTGTTACTGATTAAATAATATTTATTACATCTAAAACTTGTATATTTAAAAATTTGTGTTGTCTTGTATTTGTATTAGTAAAACCAAATATTTCATACAAATTAAATTAATCAAATGTTAAAGAATATATATCACACTTCCAAAGATATTTTATAAAATTAAAAATATACATAAAAAATAAATTCTTTTTTTATCAATAATTAATGTCTATATTGTTGCTGATACAATTTTTTCTTTTATCGTATAAAATTCTTTATAAATGTAAAAAAGTGTAACTTTATCTAACTTTCTGATTCCGCATTCTTATATAAATTTACACAAATACAAATTTTGGAACATATGATTAGGTATTTCTTTCTGATAGCTTTGATTTTAACCCTTAATTTACTAAACGTGCTTCCAGGCACACACAACTACAAACTTTAAATTGCAATTTTCATTGGTAAACTGAAAATCCTTAAAAATAAATGTGTCCACTAGATCGAAGTGCACCATCTCCAATCTCGTAATGTGGTCCTAAGTCATTTTTGGCTGCATACAAGGCGTGAAAGCTAAAAAAATTGTAAAAAAAATCTATTGTGCTAAAACTACCAAAAAGTTCTGAACACACATTTCTAAAAAATTTTCAGAAGTCTTTTATCAATTTTTTAAGACAAAAGTAAATTTGTTTCAGAAAAATCAAAATTTTAAACACAAGAATGTATTAAATATGTTAAAAATACATTAATTATTCAATAAGTAGAGCGCGGCTTATCTATAATCCGATCTGTGCAATACTCTCCAAAATTAATTAAAACTTTAAAGATTCAATAAAAAATCCATATACTTCTATCTTTTCTCAAGATCTTAAAGAGTACAATAACCGATTGCATAAATATTTTCATTAATTTTTACTTGAACAGTAACATAAAATGCAATGAAATTTGCGTCAATTCGTGACATATATATGTCACACTGTGCTCAACCTGTTAAAATCCTTCACTTATATTTGCACTGCTTAAAAGATTGTAGTTCTAGACCGTAAATATGTGAAAATACTTTGTCCAAAGCTGCAATCATCAAGCAAGTTATTTCAGAAGGTTGTTTCAGGCTTTTAATCGCCCTTACAATAGCTTTAGATAACGTTTTCACGGCTCCGAAATCGAATTGTAACTGCCCATAATCCAGACATGCAAATATGTGTTCACAATCTTTGTAGAGTTTAATTTCTAAAGTGCTTTTAGGAATAGCATTTAGTTCTTCCTGTCAAAGAAATGTTTCACATATTTTATTGCTAAAGTATTTAATTAAAATTGTTTATTAATAATTATGATTTTTTCGATTATTACAACTTACCCGTAAGTGCCTTGGTAGATCTAGTAAAGCAGGCCAATTTTCAGAACAAGCTGGGCAATTGCAAACAAACTCATATGTTTTTGTAAACTCCTTCCTCTTAGTAATTGAACTGTTGTAAAAATTGTATATGTAACTATCAAAAATCTAAAAAAAAATACAAGGTGTATAAAATAATAAATTAAATCTTACATTCAATCTTTGGTGAGGTCATACTAGTATACGAAGCGAAATTCGCCGTTTTACACTATATTCGCTGCATTAATTTTACATTTCTAAATGCAGTCCCCAATTTCTTGTACTGTATAGAATTGGGGATTACTTTTAGAAATTTGTAAAATCAAAAATGCAAAGAATATAGTGTGAAACCGTGAATTTCATTTAGTACACTAGTACAGCCTTCTCTAAGTAGATTAAAAATAATCACAAATAAAGTAATTTAGTATATTTATTCTTTATTTTTTATTTGCTTGAGATGGAATAAAAATTAATTCATTTTTTCTACTGACAATAATTGTCCAGCAAATACAAGTGTATATTTCTAATGATGTAGTTTTACAAAACTTGCACTATTGAAATACTTTCACGTAAATATAATAAGTATAGAATAGACAAAGATGTTAGATTCAAAGGCTCATTAAGTAGGACAAAAACACACCTGAGAATTTTTCTTGATAGGTTGTACTGCAAAAATGATGATTTTCTTATCTTCTGTAAAGCATCTGCTTACATTGCGAAAACAACTGTGATTGATGAGACAGGCCATTGGTGCTATACAACTTCCTCTCTCACAACACTTATTTTTAATGCACTTATTTTTATCACTTGAACATTCACAAACATGTGCAAAATTATCAATCTATAAAAAAGGACGAGTTATTTTAACTGATAAAATATACTCAACACTTTGTACTTACAACGTGAACATTGACTTCTTTTATTTTCATGAGTTTAATAAGTAAAGATCCTAGAAAAAGGATCTCTTCATTCAACATCAAATCATTAATTCCTTTATTTTCAAAAGTTTTTCCAAAAAGTGAGGTCTTCTTAATCAAACAGATTAAAACGTGTATCACAACCACTGCAATTGTCTCTTGTTGCAAAGGGTTGGTGATTTTTTTATCCTTTAATGTGTATACACTTTTAAATGTGTTGTTCATCATTTTTCCATTCTTCAAAAAGCCTCTATATGTAGTATCTAAGTAAAGAAAATGTTTCTTATGAGAAATGAATCTTGATTAACATTGCTTAAAAATAATAATACTTGTATAAGTTTATTGTATATTATGCTACTGAAATTTCTGAAATGCTATTATGTGTACTACATTAAAATTATTATGCATGAATATTCTCCATTTAGGACTAAAGGCCTAAAATTTAAATGTAATTTAAATTAAAATTCAAATTTAAATTAAAATTATATTAAATTCAGCACATTAGACTAAACATTAATTTAAAATAACTATAACCCACAAAGAAAAAAGAAAAAATGTACGAATAAATAATTTTTACCTGAACATTTATCTATTGACTCTAGCTCGGCTTTCAATTTAGAAATACTACCAGCTTCTTTGATTCCAGTGATCAATAATCTTACACAGATACGATAATTGTGCAACAGATACTTTTGTATAATCTCTTCACATAATATAAACACGTGAGGTATGAGTGAACACTCTAAATCATGACATTTTTCCCAAGCTTCTGTTTTGCAAGTTTCTGAACAAAACATGGCCCAACTGCAGTGATCACATGGAATACCTGACCAACAAATTTTTAAACAGGAGTAAC
Source organism: Gastracanthus pulcherrimus (assembly GCA_949152435.1). Lineage (NCBI taxonomy): Eukaryota > Metazoa > Arthropoda > Insecta > Hymenoptera > Pteromalidae > Gastracanthus > Gastracanthus pulcherrimus. The sequence continues at coordinate 36,914,969 of OX424572.1, forward strand.
AATTAGTGTAGTACTTTGCCTTATTTAAAACTGTTGCATACAGTTTCTCCACAAAAATAATTTCTCCAGGTTGGAAATCCCTAGCAGCCACCAAGTGCCTTCCAAATTTTTCATTATACCTTATATCAACAGAATGAAGAACATCTGTTAATTCTTTCTGGGACAAAATTTCTAAAAGTTTTTTTTTTATGTCTTCTTTAACAGTACTTTCTTCATTATTACTTGAAAAATCTTTGGCTTGATTCATCATATTAAGGACTTGTTTTTTATTTCCATCATTTTCATTCATTTTGTCGATCAAAGACTTTATCTCCTCTAAAATGCTTTTATATCCAGATAAACCCAATATTTTCAGACATTTCACTTTACGACATAGCAGTTTTACTTTCAAAACTTTGGAATTAGTCATTCCAGCTGCTCTGTCAATATCCTGAATGCTTTCCCTACATTTGCCTATGTGTAGAAGGAATGCAGATCTGTTTCCATATCCCAGAGCAAGTACTTCCGAGTTGTTAGGTGCTAAAGCTATGCTTCGGCAATAGTGGCTCAAAATTAGTAAATGCGTTTGAGCATCATGTTTGTCTTTCATATACAAGGCATTGCCTTCTTTTCTAATATCTTCTGAACGAACTTGAACTTTGGCGATCCTCTGAACTGTATTGTTCCATGCAGCTTCCAACTTTTTTTTGCAATTTTTAAATGTATTGATCAGTAATTTTCTTTCATCCTCCATCATGAATACTTATTTCATTTGCCTATAAAATAATTACATTTTTTATGAAATTTGACAATGGTTATGCTTATTGTTGATATACCTATCTATTAGGCTGCCTATGCATTTTTTCATTTTATATTTTATATTGTAAAGTTTTTATTATACTTACTCGCAGTTGGAAATAGTTAGTTAATGCACTTTTTGCAACGATTGTTTAATACTCGTTATAACTCGTACAGCAAATGACGCGATGTAACAATGGAAGACTATATAAAGATCTAAACACGAAACTTGATAAAAAAGTAGAAGATATAAGATACAAGGTGTTCGAGTTCGACCAATCAGAGCGTAGGTTTAAAAAGAAAATTATTCGATTTCTCTTTCAAGTTCATCTCTGATTGGTTAAACACCTTGCATTTTGCACCTTTGTATCATGATTCTAGAATCGTGATTAGCCCTTAATTCTGTACTTTTTGGTCAAAACAAAAATATATTTACACTACTAGGAACATTAAATATGTCTAGAACATTTTTCTAGTGACTTTCTTTTACCACGTGATGTCAGGAGCGACTTTCAAATCTAAAATTTAGATTACATTCTTCTCTCGCACTGCTCTAGTATATATGTAATATGGCTAATTTGGAGCAAAGTAAACACTACTTAAGTATCTATATTATAATACCTCATTTATAAGTATGAATAGGGAACGAGATAGGGAAGTATACAACATTTCGACACGGGTGCGGAACTAGATTATTTGCCTCATGTGACGTTTTTCGCTCAAGCGAAGCGAGGTAAATAATCTACTTGCGCACTAGTTTCGAACCATATTTTATACCACGAACGCCGAAAAATCATATAAAAGTTGTGATTTTGAGGTTTAAATGCCGCTGGGTGTTCTCAAACCCATCCCGAGTCGGTACTTCTTGGAGTCGGTAACTTTATATAATATTATATTATATAAATATATAGTAAATCACATTACGGTATTAACGCGCGATTTGGTGGTGTGACACCAACGTGGAATCAGTGCGCGGGGCGAGAATTACATTAAATTTTCGGCATTATATGTGGTAAAATGTATAAGTAGTGCAACAATCGCGGTAGAATCTATCGATAAACAGGGCAAATTGGGAAAGTCATAGAGTAAATTCAAGGGGTGGTTATTTATTAGTCAGCTCGGGTAAACGTAGTGAGTCGGTCGTTGGAAGCGACACGCGCGCGGGCTCGCGTAGCCATATTTAATAGCGACAAATTTGTAAATTAGCGACCAGATTTGATAATTGTAAAATAAAGCCTAGGTTCTTAAATTATTAATCAAGTGTGTCAGTTATTGGTAGAATTAATAATCTTCCCTAATGTTTAAAAGGATCACATGAAGTGTAAGTAACCAAAGATCTCAATATTACCCCTGTGCAGGAAATAAAAAAAGTAATAAAACGTAAGAGAAAGTAAGAAAACGTAAGAAAACATAAGAATACGTCAGATTCTGTTGGGCATTCTTACGTTTCTTTACCGTTTCCTATGGATTGTTATACTCTATCACGGTTTCGCACGTATTATTACGTTTCGCAATTACATGAAAAAAATATAGCTAGAATTTTCCACCGATAGGTGGCGAGGCATATACAAACCAATTCACGTGTACAAAATAAAAACTTTAAGTTACTTACGAAGCATTGGCACTTAAAAAATATTTTTCTGGAATATTGGACACTATGGAAGTCTATTTAATAAGCGGAATTTTCAATGTGAAAATGTAATCTAAAGTAATGAAACGTAAGGAAACGTATGGAAATGTACAAAAACGTAATAAAACGTAAAATATGTCTGAACTCCAACAGTTTCTTACGCTTTATTACGTTTTTTACTTCTTATGATTGCTCACACTTTTCTACGTTTTCTTACGTTTCCTTACGTTCTATTACATTTTATGATTTCCACAGGGGTAATTCTTTAATACCTGCTACATCGCAAATGTTTATTTTGTCTCAACAGGGGCAAAATATTTCCTTGATATCTAAATAAATAATACCAAAATTTAAATATTAAGGCAAATTTATCACTTGCGGGTTAAAATGAGCACTAACGTTTTTATTTAATTATAGTATAACTTTAGTTTTAATTCATTGTAAAATAAATGCAATTGACAAAAACGTTAGGGCAAAATTATCACTTTTGCGGGGTGAAATGATTCAAAACTGAAATTGTTGAATCTTTTTAAGTTTTATAAATAAAGATTTAAGTTATCTTAATAATTATATAAAAATTTATTTGTCAAATATCCAAATATTATCATTGTTCCATAACTTCTTTTATGGGTTGTTCGTTTATTGACAATATAGTTTTATGAAAAAAAAATCATCGAAAATGTTTTAAAGTAAATGGTGCTACAATTTTTACCACCTAATACAAAAGCTTTAAGGGCAATATTAAATAATTTTTTACTTGATAAAATATCGTAAACATTACACTACGATGTTCTTAAGATCTACTTAAGGTTACTTCTTTTAAGTACCTACACTTTAAAACTATAATAAATGCAAATCTATATCAGTAAAACAAAAATATCAAGCACAATTAAAAATGATATTAAAAAATGTAAGTTAAAAATCCTTTACTTATTTATGCACCGATCAATAGACTGTATTTCTAAACCGTAAATTTGTGAAAATACTCTTCGGAGAGCTTCAATCAGTAAGCAAGTTATCTGAGATGGTTGTTTCAAGCACTTTATTGCTTTTGCAACAGATTTCGATAACGTTTTTAATGCTTCTAGGTCAAATCGAGCCTCCACATCGTCTATGACTACTAATACTTGTTTACAGTCATTAAAGAGTTTTATTTCTAACGGACTTTTAGGAGTGGCATATAGTTTTTCCTGTCAAAGAAATGTTTAATTTTATTGTAAAGACACTTATTTAATTAAATGTTCGTCTTATGATTTTATTGATGACTATAACTTACCCGCAAGTTCATGGGTAGATTTAATAATGGAGGCCAATTTTCAGAGCAAGCTTGACAATCGCAAACAAATCCATACGATTCTGCAAACTCTTTCCTCTCAGTAACTCGACCGTTGTAAAAAGGGCACGTGTAACTGTCAAATATCTGAAAAATATAATCTGCATAAAACAATAAACTAAAACTTATACATTGTTACTCGTAAAAAAGTACCCTCAAGTAGAGAATGGATTCGAATGTTCAAATGAAATTTAAGTACGTATTCACATGATTTTTTCTTTTAATTGATCGAAAGCAAATTAAGCAAGAATGTGTAATTTACAGGTTTTCAAAGGCGCAGATTTTGACTCTAAAATCCAAATAAAAAAATTTAACACGTTAGTCATGTCAAGTGAGAAATATTAATACTATCGTGAATTATATATATTTCAATAGGTTTCTGGTATTGCTAAAGCTGTAATTTTGCAATAGACCAATAGTTTCTTTAATCAAACTAATTTTACAAACTTCAATTCGTGGATTTGAATTAAAATAGATTTAGTTCGTATGAACGATTTCCCAATTCTTTTCGCACGCGAAATGATTAATAGTTTTCTCTCGACGCAACAGCCATTATGGTTACGTATTTCTTTTTTAATTTTTACATCAGCTTTGAAATGAACACCTTTAAAAATCTCTATCTACCCAGATTTGCTTATTTTCAGCCCTTTTTTATTTCTATATATCTCATAGCTTAATTTTCATTTTTGAGCAGTTACAAGTCAGTTACAAACGCATTTTCTGTTTAACAAAATGCTCCGCTAATAAATAATCGGTCAAAAATTTATATACGAAAACTAAAAGTGACGGAATAGTAGCCCTTTTCGCGTTCTAACAGAAGAAAGTTTTCAAGGTTGGAAATTTGGTAAAATTTTGTTTACTTAAAAAAAACAAAAATCGCTTTGAGATGTATTTAATAATTTTCATTTTGGTTAATTTTGTATCTAAAGGATCTGACCTTCAAATCTAAATGCCTCTGATCGCTTCAAAATACATACTTTCTGCAGTGCTGGATATAAAATCATATTTTTTTCATTTGGCCCAAAGTCGCCCCACCGGTCTAAAGTCACCCCGCTCTACGGTACCGCTGTGCTGAAGCGCGAATCACACTTACTTCTGTGAATCCGCTCCACCACGCGCAATTCGTCGCCGTCGCTCGCTCGCGGTCGCTCTCTCTATCTCTCCCGCACTCTCGGCGCTGGCTGCAGAGGCCGCTGTTGGCTGTAGAGGCTGGAGTTGGTAGTGTGGCCAGGGCAGTCCTGGCTCGATGTATTTTATAACTATTCTTAAGCTATTTTTAAGAAGTGAATGTGAATTTAAAGATTTTTCAAAAAGTACCTATTTTATTAAATTAAAAATGCTTTTTTTTCAGCATTTGTATTGAAAATATATATAAAAAATGGACAGAAATTCTGAAAGCGCGTACGATATCTGTTTTATTTATGTTTTTTTAAATCTGTTCTTAAGGAGGTTACAGATCGACCAATTTATTTTCATTTTTCCTTCTATTTTGTTAAAACTTGTCGGTGTCAGTCGTTATATATCTTATGCTAGTATACCATATGTACATAAAAAAAAATTTCAATCAACAAGTGTGATGTTGCAAAAATGACTATTGTCAATTGAAAAAAAAATCATTAATAACGCAGAAACGCGTTTGTTTCCCATCTAATTTTAATGATCGGGGTCTTATTTTGTTCTTTGAATGTTGTTTGACAATCCGATCGAAAGAAAATTTTAAAATAATTTATGAATGCTACAGGAATGCTTATTGTTTATAACTAAACACGTAGTCTAGTTAAACAATTAGCTTTTTTGTAGCACCTATAAATTATTTTGAAATTTTATTTCGGTCAATCTATCAAGCAACATTTAAAGAACAAAACAAGATCCCGATCATTAAAATTGGATTGAACATAAAAAAGTTTCGGTATTTTTAATGATTTCTTTTTCATATGATAATAATCGTGTTTGCAAACATCACAATTGTTGATTAAAAATATTTGTTATATACAGGAGGTATACTAATATAAGATATAATGATTGACATTAACAAATTTTAAGAGAATAGAAAGAGAAATGAAAATAAATTGGTCGTTTTGTAACCCCTGAATCTCCTTAAGCTATTTTTAATAAGAAAATATAATTTAAAGAATTCTTGAAAAGCAACCTTAAGTTTAAGGCTTTAAACATTAAATAGTGTGTATCTTTGGGATGTGAATTTTCAAATTATACACTTGTTTACATGTCTCATACATTCTGAAATCATTCTGTTCATATAATAAAGTTTAAATAATAAAATTCCTCTACAACCTAAGTTTCTTCTTTGAAGACCTCAGACTCATTTATATACTTAAATAACAGTTAAAAGAAGTGAAAAATCTATAATTTAAGTGTGTGCTTCTTAAAATAATAAATTACCGAATGAGTTTAATAGCATAGCTGTGTTTTTTGAAAAATTAAATGTTGATAGTCTTTTCTCTGTAACTTTTTCAACGATCAACTTTAGTAATCTGTATATAGAAATATGTTATTCTGTTTAGTGTAATATTAATATTTAAAGTTGGTATAGACCGCTAATATCTTCTAACCACGCGTAATTTGTTGTTATTAATAGTATAATTGTACTCATAAATCGTTGAATGGATACTTAGTCCATCATATAGCTTTTTATATACGAAAAGTGGGTTGAGCGCGATCAAGCATATTTTCACCTATGCAGTGTTTGTCACATTTGGATGAATATCAGCTGAATCACACAGCATAATTTATCATTGTATATATTATATAATGACAAAATATCACATTCAAAATGGATGATTTAATATGTCGGATAAAAATGTTTTTGTCCGCTATATTGACTCGGCCATTTTGAATTTTGAAAATCTGACTTCAGATTCGTAATCAGCGACCCCATGCAAACAAGCCATTTATACAAAGTTGCTCGAAAATATAAAAATATATGGTTAAAATAGTTAAATTGCATAAATAAAGAATCTTTGTTTCTTCGTTTTTTACACTTCGTACTACTTTACACCAGCAAAACTAAAACAAAACTGCGTACTTTATGCATACTGTTATGAAATAGTACTTTTCGATACTAGTGCGATATCATGTGTATTGAACATTATGCTGGCTGGCGCAAGCGTACGCAAAAGTGACACTTATTGCATGGAGTGTCAAAAAGAACATTTAAAGTACAGCAGTGTGTTATTTGTACCCTGTATAATTAAACATTATAAAATATCCTAAAACAGTAATTTGCTTTAACTTTTTTTGCACTTTATTCCATTTACTGCAAAAAAATACATACTGCATTTCAGTATTTTATAAGCTTTATTTGTCATTCTTTTTGTATTGCTTACATTATAAGGAGCAACTTCACATATTTTGAATAGAAACTATAGACAGCTAAGTGACACAAGTTACGACCCATCAAGACCACTCTATTTGGTGTGTTACCAAATTAAAACTTTAAACGCTTTATTTCCACAAACTTACTTTTCTAATTTCAAAAAGTTCCTTGCGCAACCTTTGCCAATAAATATTCTTGAAACTTGCAAGAAATATCAATTAAATTATTTAAATGAAGTTGACATTTTATTTTTAGTATTCTGATGTTAAATATATACATATATTTAACATATTTGCACTTCAGATAATTCAGATATCTTTTATCCAGATTTTTAGTTTATGTTTTTGTGACTTTTATCTAGTTCTAGTGTTTTTAGATCATTTGGTAATTTATTGAAAGTTGTTATTACATTTGTGTAACTATTTTTATTGCTGACCTTTTTTTGTTTCTGGGAATCACTAAGTTTTTTTTCTAGTGATACTGCTTAACTTAAGGAATTGACTTTTTAGATTAGGGTAATAATATATTAGTGTTTCAATAGCAAATAGTTGTTCCAAGTTCAGTGGATTATCATGAATGGTAAAATTCTTTTTATTAACAATTTTGAGTATTCTTTTCTGCAGATTTTGCAATACATCAAGGTTATTTTCATGAGCACCTCCCCAAGCAATTATTCCATAATTTATCAAACTATGAAAGAAAGCATATATAGTATATCATTCTCATCATTTCAGTTGACATAAATTTGGCGATTTTATAGAATATGTATACTAAACATTTGGTTCTCTTTATGATATATTGAATGTGCTTATCCCATTTTAAGTTATAATTAAATATGATTCCTAAGTATTTGCAACTTTCAACTCGATTTAGTTTTTAATTTTTAATTTTTACATCTATTTGCGTTGGAACACTATCACAATAGTTACCAAAAGTCATACATACAGACTTATCAACGTTTAACTATAGTTTATTTACAGCTAACCAATTATCAACTAGTAACAAATTATTGTTCATAGATTCTGTCCTGAGCTCCCTCCCACGTATCACCAGTAGATATAATTAATTGCAATTTTCAATAATTGCAGTATCATCTGCATAAGACAAAATTTCAATATATATATAATACAAAGTAGTGGACCTAAAATGGTACCTTGTGGTACACCCGTATATATTTTTAAATAATCAGTCTCACTGTCATTTATTTTAACTTTTTGATACCTATTATTAAGATAACTTGAAAGTAAATCCGGCGCCTGCCCTCTAATTCCTATACAGTATAGTTTATCCAGTAATATTTTATGATCGACAGTATCAAATGCTTTAGCCAAATCCAAAAAAGTTATTAGTGTTGGTTTACTGTTATCCAAATTGTCGTATAATATATTGGTAATGTAGTTTAAGGCATCTTGTGTATCTATGTTTTCATGAAACCAAATTGGTGATCAGATATTATATTTCTTTTTAACATTAATTAAGTCATATATTCTATTATATAGTATTCTCTCGAAAATTTTAGCAACATTTGATATTATTGAAATCGGCTTATAGTTTGAAACATTCGATTTTTCTCCAGATTTGTATATAGGTACAATTTCCGCTTTTTTAAGAGCTTTCAGTCAAATAGCTTGCTTAATACATGAATTGAATAAATGTGCTAGTGGTTCAGCAATATGGTTACAGATTATCTTCAATGTTTTGGCATTGATTTTGTCAATACCTCCATTTTTTAATTTCAACATATTTATTACATTTGTTACCTCATGAGAACTCGTTGGATTTATAAAAATGGAATTTTTGTTCATATTTGACATTGTTAACTCAGATTCAGTCGTTTTAATGATCTTTTCACTTAGTGTCTGACCTATTTCGCAAAAATAGTTATTCATAACTTTAGCCATTCCAATTTCATCCGGAATCTTATCATTATCTATTTTTAAATAATTTATGGTATCGGTCGTTTTGGCTTTTTTCCCTACTTTTGTGTTTATAATTTCCCATAACTTTTTAGGATTATTTAGGTTATCTTGGACAAGATTTTTATCGTACTTCATTTTTGCGTCTAGTATGACCTTGTCTAGAATTTTGGCATAATTTTTGTACTGAGTTTTTAAGTGGTCATTAGTATGATCCATTTTCCATAGATTATATAAGAAATCAATTATTCATATGCGTTTTTTTTGTCTTTCTTTTTTTTTGTTTTTGCTAGCTCTACACATAGCTGTATTTGTAATAGATTTCATCTATTAGTTGGTCTGCGGTCATGTTAGGATCCTATTGACATAGTTGCACTCCAATTTCTTGTTTTAGCAATATTTCTCAATTTGTTATAATGCAGTGCTACAGTTGAAATCTTATGTTCAGTTTTTATTTTATTAATTGCAATAAATAAAGGGTAGTGGTCTGTTATATAATGTTTTAATTTATATGTTTCTGTTCTTAAAAAGCTTGTTTTTGAAAAAATGTCAATACAAGATCCTTTACAATTGCTAATTGGACGTCTAGTTACACCTGAAAATTCAGAAATATATCCCTTATCTAGAAAATTACAAAGAAATTCTTGACTCATTTTATCTAACTGAACTAAATCAATATTAAAATTTCCTATCACTTAGCGGTTCTTGATATTTCTTTTTTTATTTAGGTAATTTATGTAAATGTAGTATAAATTCAGTCTTAGGTATCTCATGAGATCTATATATAGCAGTAACTTCCATACTACTGCCATTATTTAAAGTAATATTCGTATTAAGTATTTTAATCCTTCCAGATTCCTCAAGTTTAGTTGTATGAAGTATATTCTTATTAACAAAAACAATTACGCCATCATTTTAATTAATTCTACTTAAATTATAGTAACTTTCATAACCATTTATTTCATATAATTTATAATTTTCTTGAACAAAAGTTTCTGTACATATTACAATGGAAGGTTTTTTGGTGAAGCTCTCAAGTAATATTAACAATTTGTTAAAATTTGCATTCATACTTCTTATATTTACATGTAGTAATAAATAATTTTTATTATTTATAACTTTATTAAGAATATCAATAAGTACTACCATAAGTATTTTCTTTTTGCACTGAATCTTTTTGTATAGTTTCTAGATATTCAAAATTATATACCATTTTACTGTTTTCTTTATTTCTAATTCCTGTTGGTTTTTGTTGTTGTTGTTGCTGATTGTTGTTTTTTGTTATGCTTTGCTTTAGTTGGTCCTGTTGATGTACATTGACTTGTTCCTGGTTGCTGGAGTCCTCTTTTTGTGTATCCTGGCTGCTGGATTCTTCGTTTTGTGTATCAGAAAAATTTGGTGACTGGTCGTTGCAGTATATTTCCTACCTTACCGATGTGTGTTGGTACAGCAGTGTGTATTGGGTACTCTTCGTTTTACACTGAAAAAAATAAAAGGCTACTTCTACTCGAGGGGTACAAGCAGTATCTGCTTGGTTCCTGACGCGGCGAAATATGCGCGCAGTAGACGCGCAGAAGATTGATAGTGAGGCTATTTTATTTTTTTCAGTGTATATATCACAATAATTTTGTGACTCTGGTGGTTAGAGTACATTTTATACATTATGTCTATAATTTTTTTATTTTGTTTTTTAAAATTTCACATAACTTACTGTCTGCTGAAATGTTATTTATGTTATATTTGGACTTATATTTTTGATTACTGTCTATACAATTGGCACATTTGATAGTATTGTCTTTATCATAGTCATATGATTTGTGCGATCCATCGCATTTCAAACAAATGCCGTTCGCTTAATTTTTACCACTATGACCAAATCTTCGACAATAAGAAATGTAATTTTTAATTTGTACTATTACATAAAAGAAACTGCTATGAAAATACATTGTACACGTAATATGTTACAAACCGTTATTCGAACGTTAAAGTATATGGTGGCCCTGAAAAGGGCCGATTGTTCTTTTTTGGTTGATAGATGATCAGATACTTTAACCGCCGAATCCGTAAAGAGTGCGGCCTTGTCTCTTAAGAGCGTAGACTACATCCATGGCGGTGACAGTTTTCCTCTTAGCGTGCTCGGTATAAGTCACAGCGTCACGGATCACGTTTTCAAGGAAGACTTTGAGGACGCCACGAGTTTCCTCATAGATAAGTCCGGAGATACGCTTGACACCACCACGTCTGGCCAGACGGCGGATGGCGGGCTTGGTGATACCCTGGATGTTGTCACGAAGAACTTTGCGATGACGCTTGGCTCCTCCTTTTCCCAGACCCTTTCCTCCCTTTCCACGACCAGTCATTTTGATACAGGAGAGTTGTACACTGAGCTACTGTAAACAGTGAAATGATGCTTTTGCTTCGAAACCGACTTCCTTTTAAAGACCGCTGAAATGTTTCCCCCTCTCCGAAGTCGCGACAGATGCGCGTGCACAAGCCTTGAGCCGACTAAGATTCCCCCTCCATAACTTGACCCACCAATCGCTTCAGAGCAGCGATGCTCAGAGTGGACATAACTATAGCCACACCAGGAAGCGGCAAACACTTTCGTATCGTCACTTTGAACGCTACATCTCTCAGCAATGGCTCGTACCAAGCAAACCGCTCGCAAGTCTACCGGAGGCAAGGCTCCGCGTAAGCAGTTGGCAACCAAGGCTGCGCGCAAAAGTGCCCCAGCCACCGGAGGAGTGAAGAAGCCCCATCGCTACAGACCGGGAACCGTCGCTCTTCGTGAGATCCGTCGATACCAGAAGAGCACCGAGCTCCTCATCCGCAAGTTGCCCTTCCAGCGACTCGTCCGTGAGATCGCTCAGGACTTTAAGACCGACCTGCGTTTCCAGAGCTCGGCAGTGATGGCTCTCCAAGAGGCCAGCGAGGCTTACCTCGTCGGTCTCTTCGAAGACACCAACTTGTGCGCCATTCACGCCAAGCGCGTCACCATCATGCCCAAGGACATTCAGTTGGCCAGACGCATTCGCGGAGAACGTGCTTAATTTTATTTTTGCTTGACTTTAAAACAATCGGCCCTTTTCAGGGCCATATATCAATTTGACGAGGAACACTTATTTCATAATTAAGATCTTAAACTTAATAAATTGCTTCTATCGTAGATTCAAGTTGCAAATTCTATATGAGATGTAATTTTATACAGTTTTAAAATGCAGCACTATATTATTATTATTATTATTATTATTAAAATAGTGTTTAATATTATCGTTAAATATGATCGTTTTGAGAATGAGATTCTTAAGCAACTTTGTTTTATTATCACGATTCTTTTTCAAATTCAGAGAAATCATTATAAAATATGATAATAAATGATTATAAAAGCACAAGAAAATGTAAGATATCCTCGCGGTCGAGAATACTGTCATTGTCACCCGTACCCGTGAACCTTTTCCTAACGGAAAATCTCGTCCGAGATGAGATATATTTATTCGTCGTATTTGCACGCATCCTCATCTCGATCCTTGTTCGATAGTAAATATTGATATAATGGATAAAGAAACAGCTCCGTATAATATAGTTCGCTGATCTAAAAAAAAGAACGAAATTACATTCGGTGAGAAGCGACTAACAGGGCCAGGTGCTTATCGCAATGCGTAAGCATGTATCTATATGTACATGCAATGAGCATGTAAAATATCACTCTTTTGAAAAGTGGTGAATCAGTCGAAGGTGACAGGCTCACTTATCACTTTGCCGAAGAGTGAGAAATCACTCGATTCGAATGAAAAATCACTCTTCCAGTTTTAGAGATTATATTTGCTGAATTTGAAAAGAGTTGCAACACTAATAGCAATTACTATTAGACGATAGCGTAATCAAGATAACCCTATGTAAATTATATATTTTCTAGACAAGCGGAAATTAAAATGCATACATTTTATTTATTAATTTACTTAATAATTTTCTTCGTTAATAATTTATTTTGTTTCACTGAGACAAACTTTGAAACTTCTTGTATATAAATATAATATTTCCCTATAGTTTAAGCAATGGTAGACTCACTTTTATGAACAATGGCGTCCCTACTTCTTCATGTATCCATGGACCTCGTATTTTAAAAAAATTTCTTTTACCTTAGGTTTCTAGATGCACCGTTGGATCATTCTTCATGATCCAGGGCTTAAAATGCTTGCTCTAAATGTAGCGTATGGTCGGAGTGGAACACAATTTTAATAATATACCTAATTATCTTATTACAGACATGCGACAAAAAACATGCATAAAAGTAAATAAACAAAAGTATATAAAGTATGTAAAACATTACTTATTCAATGTAATTTTAATTTTAGAAATTCTTCTCCCCTCCGAATATAGCCATATAAAAAACAAAAATTTGAAGCCATGGTTCATGTAAAATAGTCTACTGATGTAACTGAAACCCTACGGTAAATGCATTTTTCATCGAAAACAAGGTCTATATATGTATAAAAGAATACAGATACTATTGTTGACAAAATTAAGTCTACTAGGACTTAAATTATTGGTAGATATAATATATTTTGACAGAGAAAGTTTCAAGGTTTGTCTTAATGAAAATAAATTTATTAAGGAGACGTCGGATATCTTTGTCCTTATCTAATTGAGTTTTCATTCATAATTTTAAGAGAAATAACTTTTCTGAAAAAATAATAGTTGTCCCCGCTTTGCTTTATAGTAATCTAAATATATGTCCAAGCTGGGTTCATATGATTGTTTTGTTTTCGAGATAACTTTGACACACTATGAGAGCCAACTACGTGGAGATTAACCTTTACATACTAAGTTTGTCAAAGTTTTCTCGATAACAAAACTATCATATGAAACCAGCTTGGACATATAATTAGGTTACTGTAAAACAAATTGGGGGCAGCTATCATTTTGTCATTAAACAATTTACTTTGTAAATAACTAACGAAATACGTGTGTAGGATAGTAGGAATCTACTGTCGGTATCCGACGTCTCCTTAACGTGCAAAATGTATGCATAGATACAGGTATCAAAAGTGGATTGACCCCTTAAATAGTAAAGTATGTTTAGTTTTAAATAAATAATAAATAGAACAGTTGCTACGTAAAATTGTATTGGTGGCCCTGAAAAGGGCCGTTTGTGTTCGAAATTCTGTTGGTCCTGAAAAGGGACGATTAAAAAATTATGAAGAAATTTATTTCTTCGCTGGTTTGGTAGCTTTGGGTGCCGCGGCCTTCTTGGGCTTGGGTGTCTTGGGCTTGGTAGCAGCTGGGGCCTTTCCACTCTTCTTTGCCTTCGATGGAGACTTGGCAGCTTTAGGCTTGGCAGCAGCCTTGGGTTTCTTGGCAGCCGCTGGCTTCTTTGCTGCCGCAGCTTTCTTTGCAGCCGCTGGCTTCTTGGCCGCGGTAGGTTTCTTCGCTGCAGTTTTCTTCTCACCTGCTGCTTTCTTAGCTACAGGCTTTTTGACTGCGGGTTTCTTGGTCGCGGGCTTCTTGGCGACCTTCTTCTCACCCTCAGCCTTAGCGCCGAGCTTGAATCTGCCGGAGGCGCCCGATCCCTTGGTCTGGACGATGATCTTCTTCTCGACGGCGGATTTCAGGTACTTCCTGATGAAGAGCGACTGCTTCTCGGCGTCGCACTTGTAGGTCGCGACGATGTACTTCTTGATCGCCTGTAGGGAGGAGCCCTTCTTGTCCTTCAAGGCGGTGACGGCTGCCAGGACCATCTCTGCCGCTGGTGGGTGAGTGCGAGGCTTCGCCGGTTTCTTGGCAGCTCCAGTCTTCTTGGCCGCGGCCTTCTTCGGTGATGCCACCGCTGGGACAGCGGGGCTCGTTTCTACTACTGCGTCGCTCATTCTGATATGGTGAGTTTAAGGTACCTCGATGTTGCTCCTGTGACGATGCGAAAGAGAATACTTTTAGCCACGCCTCGTGCCTCCTCTTAAGTAGTGAGCGCGGACCGCATAGAGAGGCCCTGGTACTAACCAGATGATCGTGTCTTGCTGTACCATAGAATTGTTGCTTCCCCGTTTACTTTAACACTTGTTTTAATGGTTATAATAATTATCTATATGATTATTCGCAGCGTTAATTTATAGTGCATATATTAATGTTTCCTGTAAAACTATGAAAACTCGCATTTCCAATTATTTTAATTAGCAAATAAGGAATTTTAAAATATGTATGTTATTAGATCAGGGACTTTTTAACAAAATATTAATCATAAGTACCTAATCGGTAAAATATTTATTATTATAACTTAATAATATGTAAGTGTATACATTGTTTTATTGGCTTCAAAACTAATTTTGAAGAATTTTTAAATGCCAAAGGCAATAGAAATAGCTTTTATAGAGTACGTGCTAAGACAATCAATTGCAGCGTGCGAGGATTTTTTGAATCTGTATTTTTTTTCCATTCTCAATCTTTTAATCAACAAGATAGTGCTGTTTTTAGATGATTTGATATACAACTTTTGTACGAATGACTTTTTCTTCCATCCTTGTTTAATTTTATTTCTATCTAGTTAATACATTTTTTTTCTAAAAAAAGAATTTTTAAAAATTGTAAGAATTCTATCTTAATACAATTACTGCAAAGTTGTTTTTGTTGAAGAATTTCAATTTTGAATGTTTAAAAGGTAAAAATGGACCACTTTAATCTAGCTTAATATAATAAATTAGTCGATTATTCCTAAAATCACTTTTATCAATGTAAGTTTTTTGAATAAAAATATAATCTCGAATATCTCAAAAAATGAAAGTCTTCATAATCTGGGCAAAGAACGTAGCCGAGAGATAGTAGGCTACCTTTTTGAAAAATTCCAGAAGGTACGAGGGTTGTTCAATAAGTCCTTAGATAAAGACAGAAAAAATTTCTTTTTGGGTAAATTTTTTTTATTTTTTAACATAATCTCCTTTTATCTTTATACATTTTTCCAAGCGTTTTTCCAAATTTTTTAAGCCGTCCAAAAAGTAGGATTTCAGAAGCTAATAGGTATTTGTTTAGGTGGTGACCTCCTCGTTCGACGTCAACCACGTCCGCCAAGCCATTTTTTCAAGTTTGGAAATAAGAAAAAGTCAAAAACTTTTATATTTGCTTTTGAAGCGGTTGATCGTCTTTTTCAAGATTTATGTGATGTAAAAGAAATATTCGTTGGTAAAACTATGCTTGTTTCAGGAGATTTTAGACAAACGTTTCCAGTTGTTCAACATGGCAGTGTATAGACGTTATTGAAAATTCAGTTAAGTATAGTTACTTATGGCCAACTTTTGACGCATGATGTTGAATAAAAATTTTCGTGTATCTGATGATGACAATAATTTTAAACAATGGTTATTAGATGTCGGTGAAGGAAAACATTCAAATATTTAGGATGGAGAAAATGAATTACTCGAAATACCCGATGATATAATGACAAAAGGAACCGACATCGTTGTTGAAATTTTTGGACATGATATTACTTGAAATACCCGATGATATAATGACAAGAGAAAACGACATCGTCGTTGAAATTTTAGGACATGAAATAAAAATAAATTATGAAAATTTGAATGATTAAGTTATATTGGCTCCAACAAAGAAGGATGTAATTGAAATTAATAATAAAATAATGGCTATAATGGACAAACTGTTGAATATTTAAGTATAGATTCAGCAGAAGATGATAATGGAGAAAATATGGATGTTATGTTACTTATAGAATTTCTTAATTCGTTTACTCCTAATGGACCTGCATCGCATAAATTGCCATTAAAAGTTGGTGTAATTGTAATCCTTCTCAAAAACTTGAATTTAAACGAAGGTCTTTGTAATGGATCAAGATTATCAATAAAGAAGCTAATGAAATATCGAATTCAAACATAAATTTTAAATGGAAACAGTGCTGAAAAATTAGTATTAATACACAAAATAACATTATTACCATCCAAAGCAATACCATTTAATATACGTCTAAAACAATTTCCTATACGTTTTTGCCATCGCCAGTTTTTAGTCACGGACAGTTATACGTTGCTCTTTCAAGAGATAAAAGTAAGCAAAATCTGAAAATTTTGTTACAATACCATGCAAAAATTAAAGATAATATATTAAAAAATAAGCACATAACATACACTAAGAACATCGTATACAAAGAAATATTGTAAACAAAAACATTATATATAATGAGCAAATATGACTAAAAATCTGATAAAGAGTATTCACAAACGACTGCAACATTCAAATGACTATATATGCTGACATTGAAAAAATTTACAAAACAACTTTTACAAAAAAAATTTCCCTATAGACGATGTTCATGTGTCAGACTGACCCCCAGGTCGAAGAAATATCATCTACGAGGTAGGGCACCAAGTAAATAGCAGATTTACAAAAAACAAGAAAAATTCCTTGTAGACGATGTCCAGGTGTCAGGGTGACCACCAGGTTGACGAGACATCACCTACGAGGATGAGCACCAAGTGAATAGCAGATTTACAACAACAAAAATTCCCCATAGACAATGTCCAGGTGTCAGGGTGACCCCAGGTCGTCGAAACGTCATCTTCAAGAGTGGCCACCACCAGTGGTGATAACTTAAAAAAGTAACTCTTAAAAAATGTCATTCTTATTAAAAAAAATATGTACTTATAAAAACGGGAGAACTGGAGAACCAAAAGTGGATCCACTTTAATATAATATATAAGATAAGATGGTGTATAAGATTTAAAAAAATATAATTGACCAATAATTGAGTACTTTGTTACACTGAAACGGGTGATACGGGATATTAAAACATTGCTATTTAGTTTTTGTAATTCTATGTAAAAGATACAATGCTGCAAGACAGTAATACTATTTTTATATTTAATCTTATATTCTAAAAATATTTTTAAAAATCAATAAATTCATGGGCATTGCATTATTATTTATTTTATGTTTGTTATTACTTAGATTTATACTTCTTATAGCTAGGATATGCTCTACTTTAACCAATTACTACTGCTTTTCATAACGTAACTATAAAATTCTATCATTATGGAATCATGGGATTAAAATAAGTACCTTACAGGCTTTAGATTTTTTATGTCATTTTTACATGTGTTATCTTTAAATACTCCTCTTACTCCGAAAGTGCCATTTTGTCCCGGTCCTTCATACATAAATATATTCATTATCATAACAGAATCAATTAGTTTATCCAAAACGTTCTAAGAAATTGGTGGCCCTGAAAAGGGCCGATTGAATGGTTTTATTTATTTTTTAAATAATTTAAGCTTTTTTTTCGGTCTTTTTGGGCAGAAGTACAGCCTGGATGTTAGGCAGTACACCACCTTGGGCAATCGTGACTCCAGAGAGCAGTTTGTTCAACTCTTCGTCGTTGCGGATGGCCAGCTGAAGGTGACGAGGGATGATTCTCGACTTCTTGTTGTCACGAGCGGCGTTACCTGCTAACTCGAGTACTTCAGCAGCTAAGTACTCCATGACGGCTGCCAGATATACTGGAGCACCGGCGCCAACGCGCTCAGCGTAGTTTCCTTTCCTCAAAAGACGGTGAATACGACCGACCGGGAACTGGAGTCCAGCCCTGTTGGAGCGGGTCTTTGACTTTCCCTTAACCTTGCCACCACCTTTGCCACGTCCAGACATGATGATATGAGTAGTAGTAGAACTTGGTCAACGAACGAAACCAAGAGAATTGATGCTCCACGGAGGTCGGGTCTCTCTTTTATACATTTGGGCGGAGTTGCGCCACGCTAACAGCTGCGCTCAGCTCGTAAGTGGAGGGGGGAGCAGCAGATGGTTGGTTCGGAGCATCAGTAACTCTAACTTTGGAGCCAAAAGTATTTAAAGTTATTTTTTCATTATTTTTATCACTGCTTGACCGTTTCCGCTTTAAAATAGAACTCGCAATTTGATTTTGTTGTCGTTCAGGTAGCTGCTCTACTATTTTCATTACATTTTTACCAGCAGCACTATCAGATGTAGAAGCAGTAGCGCATGCATGATATATACCTTTACCTACTTTCTGAAAGCAAGTTTTGCAAATTTCAAATGAACTCCTTGAATCCTTTATACTTTTTTCGGTTTCTCTGACCAGATTTTTTTTGTGCCATCAAGACCTTTCGATTCACCAATACAAATGGAAACATTCAGTATGTTTCCTTTACCTTTTTTTTACTTTTGATGAGATATCGTAGAGCGAGCTGTTATGCACGCGTAACAATTACACTCATCAAAAGTTCTAGTTTTTTAGGCAAAATCACATCTTCATAGTTGGACATACTCTGTAAAGGTCTTTTTTTTGAAACATTTTTTTCTCGTTCTCAAAGTGCAAGACGCAAGAGACGCAAATACTTACTGGAAACTTCGAATTAGATAGATCAAAATCTTCATTTATGTATTTTCGAATCAGTCCTTCATGAGACTTAGTTATCAAAAAATCTTGTGATCTTTTTCCTTTGAAAATTGTTTTTCTACCACATGACGCACAAATTTTCATTCTATTCTCCTCATGATTACACTTATGATCCATTTTAGAATGAATGGATTCATAATTCTTTACTAGAAGAGAAGATGCCATATTTATCCGTTAGCATGCCACTCAAACGTGATCTCTAACACGGAAAATATCAAAACTATCCAAAACGCAACCAAGAATCATCCAAAATCTGATCGTCTTATATGACAAAGTCGTCTCTATTATCATAGAAGAAAGCACGCACCCACCTATCGGTGAGAATCAAAGTTATAAATTTTTATATGGAAATTTAGTGTAACCCAAAAATTTATAATTTATGTAATATAAATTTATAACACGATAAAGTTTGGATTTAGCTATATATATGTGTGTGTGTGTGTGTGTGTGTGTGTGTGTGTGTATATACACATATATACACACACACCTTCTGCAGCCAATTTCACGGTCCTACATGTATAAATGTGGAACAGATTTGTATTTTTGTATAAAATTTTAATTTTGAAAATCACCTGAATAGCTGGAAAGAGCGGGAACGCAATATATATGAGAAAGCAATCCCCAAATTACTTTTGGCCGTATGCGGCTAATTTCACGGTCCTTTCACTTTCAGATCAGATTGAGTGATGTAGATAGTTTATTAAAATCTAAATAAATAGCCCTTTCATGATAATATAGAAGGAAAGAAGTTGAAACATTTCGTTTTGTTTCAATATACACGTTAATTTATAAATTTATATAAAATTAACGTGTATATTGAAACAAAACGAAATGTTTCAACTTCTTTCCTTCTATATTATCATGAAAGGGCTATTTATTTAGATTTTAATAAACTATCTACATCACTATTCAGCTATTCAGGTGAATTTCAAAATCAAAATTTTATACAATAATACCAATCTGTTCCTCATTTATACATGTATCATATTGCCTACAAAGTTAATTATATTTTAGGTTAGTGTTATATGTATTTCGTAGAAATTATTATTCTATTCTATTAATATACATTACCTTTATATTACGAAGTCTGAAATTTATTAGAAAATGTTACAAATTCTTCAGAGCTATATAAATAATAATATCTCAATAGCTGTACAGTCGAATTATGTGGGAAAGCAATCCTCTGCGCGGTTGACGACAGAAAATTATGGGAAAGCAATCCCCTGCGGGCTGCGCGGTTGACAACAGAAATTTATGAGAAAGCAATCCATGCGCGATTTGCATGCGCAGTTGCATTTTTTTGGACTCACATATGTAACGTAATAATATACGTCACATATCTGAGCGTTCAACAACAAAAAATCAACGTGTTTATGTTGATGAAAAAAGAGCTTGTATAGGAGTATATGGCTTGGAGTTAACAACTATTAATAGGAAGAAAAAACGGAGTTTATAACCTATGCTTAAGACGTTTTATTATGGCACGGTCCGGTTCCATGTTTCAATAATTATATCCCCCCCCGCCCCCTGCTTTTTATTCATGACACAAAAATTCAATTAATAGTCATATTCCCTCCCCACCCCCCCCCCCCCCAACCCCCTGGTTTTTATTCATTTTACATAAAAGTTAAATGAATAATTATATTCCTCCCCCCCCCCTCCCCCTGGTTTTTATTCATTTGACACAAAAATTAATGAATAATTATGTTCTCCCCTCCCCCCGAACCCTCGTTTTTATTCATATATTTGCATGAACATTATAATTTCTATCACTCCCCTTACTTGCTAGCTCGACGTTAATTTCATAATACATATACATATTCCTCTTGTAACTTCTTTCTCCCCCCCCCTTCCCGCCGAACAATCTATTTCGAAAAATTTTCAAGTTTCTACAGATATATATTGCATCAATGTTTACAATAACTATTGTTTAATGAAATACGACACATACTCATAATCGTGTGTATTTTATATTTAATATTAACAGTAGTATTATAAGATTTAAATGTTTTAAGTGCGGCAAAATGAACTTTCTTGACATATCCATCTCTAGTTAATAAAAACGATTTTGAAGAAATTCCATATTCCTCTCGTTCCTCAGTACGCCCTCTATCGGTTATAATTCCCTCGCGTCAAATTCACCATTCTCAGCATTTCTATATTCAGTTTACCTGCGACCTTTAAGACCAGACAGATTTCGAGATGCCCTTTTTGTTTTTGTAATGATAATTTTAATTATTTAAGTGCTAATTTAGTGATATTCGCGAATATTAGTAGCTCTAAGAAAAAACTTTTAACCAAAGTAAAAAAGTTAGGCGAGTTTGATGCATTGCGTATTATTATGCATCTTATTTTTAGAACAAACTTAAGGTATTTCAATAAGACCGCTTAAAAAGATATGAAATCTCTAAAAAAAAACTTTTAAGCAAAGTAAAAAGGTTAGGCGAGTTTGATGTATTGCATATTATCATGCATGTCAATAAAATAACGTAACATAATAATATAATTTTGTTTACTACGAAATTACCGATTAAAAAACAACTGAGATCAATAAAGAAGGCAATTTTGTTTACAATGAAATTACAGATTAAAAAACAACTGAGATCAATACAAAAAGTCAAATTTATAACCATATTATCTTATTCATAATACAGCAAACAAAAAATCATTGTGTTTAATTGAGGGCTGAGTCAAATGATTGCTCATTTTAACTTAAGTAATATATTGATCAATTACAAACAACTCAAGATACTACGTAACTTGCCATGCCCGTTTCATTTTATTCATGGTGTTGTCTAATTGCAAGTGTAACTTTCTGCATATTTTATTTGTGTACACAAAGTTAATTATTATTTGTATATAATGATACATTTTCAATATAGATTACTAAATGTAATTGAACAAAATAGTATTTAATATAACATTTTTTCTTTATGTCGAAAAAAATATAGAAATTTCTGTCATGAAAATTTTATTCATTTTGAAATCATAAATATATATTAACAATTACTTTTTAAATAGCATTCATGAAATTTTGCATATTTAAAAAGTCTTTGTAAAAAGTTAACAACATTAATAAATTTGTTATGACGTTGTAGCGTATAAAAAGAAAAATTTAGTTGTTCACCTATGAATAAAATGAAACGGGCATGGCAAGTTATGTAGTATCTTGAGTTGTTTGTAATTGATCAATATATTACTAAGTTAAAATGAGCAATCATTTGACCCAGCCCTCAATTAAACACAATGATTTTTTGTTTGCTGTATTATGAATAAGATAATATGGTTATAAACTTGACTTTTTTTATTGATTTCAGTTGTTTTTTAATCTGTAATTTCATTGTAAACAAAATTGCCTTCTTTAATTAATCTCAGTTATTTTTTAATCGGTAATTTCGTAGTAAACAAAATTATATTATTATGTTACGTTATTTTATTGACATGCATGATAATATGCAATACATCAAACTCGCCTAACCTTTTTATTTTGCTTAAAAGTTTTTTTTTAGTATGTAAAACTGTTAAATTTAAAAGATTTATTGAATGGAAGAATATTACACGTAGTTGGAAGTTTTATTTATATTTAAAGTTTTTTTATTTATTTATGTACGGATAAATCCGGATCAACAAGGGATTTTTATCGCCGAAAGAATTGGATTGACAAGGAATTGAATCTGCGCCCTCGGGCGGTATATATATATATATATACACGTATACATATATGCATGCAGGGTGTCCCAAAAGTTCGGGGATGGCTGAATATTCCCTCAGATAATTTTCAAGGAGGTGAAGATTAGTTTTGTGTGTATATATGTATATATATAAATGGGTATACATACATATATATATATATATACACACACACACACACACACACACACACACACACACACACACACACACACATACACACACACACACACACACGCCTTCTGCAGCCAATTTCACGGTCCTACCACTTTTCGGGCTGAAGAAGAAAAACGTGATTTTAGCATTTGTGGATTATACACTCACATATTATAAAAATAAGCAGCTCTTTTACTAATATTTTTGTTGGAAATCATAGTTTCGCTAAAAAAACATGCTAATAAGAGAAAAAAAAATTTCCTTCAATTTTAATTAAATAATAAATTCTTATACCATACATTAAGCACATCAAAAAGTTAATTTGAAGAATATAAGGAAAATTTTGTATAATTCGTGAGTTACTTAGACAACTGTTTTTTTATTAATTAATTAATCATTTTTAAATCGAGTAAATACCTATATTCTTCTTAAAATTATGAAAAAAAAATATTTAATAACAAAAGGGAATATCAAAATTAAATATGATATAAAAATGAATTTTATTTATTTATTTATTTATTATTATCTTAGATTTATCGAAACTGTACTACTAATTTATTATTACTTTAAGTTAATTTGTACCCAAGTCATTTAAATACATAAAAATTTATATATGCTTTTAAAATTATCAAATCTTAACTCTAAACATTTTTATTAATATCTTAATTGAAGCGCAAGAATAAAGTCCGCCCGTAAGCTCTAGAAAATTTAAAACCGGAACGACGTGCAGGTGCGAGAGAGACAGCACCATAGGAAAGTAACGGTTGGCGCCTTCTCGCGGAGACTATTCAACTACCGCTTTTGAGAACCAACCGCTCCATAAGAATCGTCCTTCTATATAAGTCTATATTCGTTGGCAATACCCAGCCGTATGTGCGGCCAACTTAATGGTCCTTTCACTTATATATTTGTTGCGGCTAACTTCACGGTCCTTTTGCTTTTCAGGCTGGAGAAAGAAAGTTGATATACTTTCAGCATTTGAGAATTACATACTCATTTATTATGACATAAAATAACTTTTTGGCTAATATTTTTGTTGGAAATCATAGTTTAGCACGAAAACATGCTATTAAGTCGAAATAACTTGATAATAATAGTAATAAATACTTGTTATCGTATAAAGAAAAATCCGAACACCAATATAGAAGTAAATAGTAACGCGGGTGCTGCGGCTTCGTCTGCTTTTCAAACTCGCCTTCGTGACGCTACCGCGCCACTTGATAGGTACCTATGTGTTATTTTGTGAATAAGATTTTCTTTGACAAAATGGAAAAATATTATCTAGGACTTTGGAAGTATTTTTCTCTTCTTCTTTAGGCCTAATAAACTATGACACTAAATTTTAAGTGTCTAGGTCTTTTAGTTTTTTAGATACGACTTTTTGGTGGAATTATTCCGACTGAGGTGATCAGCGAGTGTCATAATTTTTTTAGGTTAAAAGTAATCTCTAAGGATTTGATGGTTAGTACAGCAGTAGAACTACATATAAGGGGTTTGTTATATATATTTATATATCTTAAATAAAGAATAATATCTTCTGTTTATTCTTTTCGTAAAGAATAAAATCCGTTATTTACTCTTTTAAAATAGCGGGGTGGTATTTTATTCTTTTATAAAGAATAATTTCTTGATTTTATTCTTTTGTAAAGAATAACATTTACAATTTAATCTTTTAAAGTCATTGTCAAATTCTCTAAAGAATAAAATCACACTTTTATACTTTTCTAAAAGAATAAAATGCTCCTTTTATACTTTTCTAAAAGAATAAAATGCTCCTTTTATTCTTCGTAACGTCAATTTTTATTCTTTTAGGTTTAGAGTGCATGCTGCGTTTTATTATTTTGCGAGAGGTCATGCCAATGTAATTAGCGGGACAATCTTTACAATTAATTTTATAAACTGTATTACTTTTTTCAAGATTATTAAGTTTATACTAAGCTTATTGATAGTTTTATTAATTTGTGTGATATTGTAATTATGTAAAATTTTATTAATAGTGGGAGTAAGATTTTTAACGGACGGTAGAACCATAAAATTGTTTGTTCTTGTGATATTGTTGCTATTGTTTTTATTATTATTATTAATATTATTAAACGGTGTATTCAAGTGTGCCATTCTCTTATTAATATATTTATCTATAAAATGTGGAGGGTAATTATTAGCTAATAGGAAGTTCTTTGCGATGATTATGTTATTGTAATGAAAATTTGGATGTGCGAGTGTGATGCATTTATCTACCAGGTTATATATGATTGCTATTTTTTGTGAGGTGGGGTGCTGTGAGTGAACGTTTATATATCTGCCAGATACTGTTCCTTTTCTAAACCAATTGATGAGTGGGGATTGATTATATCGTCTAGTAACTTCTAAATCTAAAAAGCTGATTTTACGGTCTTGCTCAATTTCTACTGTAAATTGTAAAGGTGGGTTACAGCTATTAAAAGTCGTTAAGGTGGTATATATCTCATTATATTTGTTTATTAAAAAACAATCGTCTACGTAGCGATAGTACAATAAAATATAATTACTAAGAATTTTTAAGCAATGATTTTCTATAATTTCTAAGGTAATATCAGCAAACCAAGGGCTACTACAGAAACTCATCGGCGCTCCCATGACTTGCTGATAGTATTTATTGTTAAATTGTAAGTATGTTATGTCTAGAAGTACCTGTATGCCTTCTAAGAATTCTAATTTTGAAAGGTTTAATTTATTCTTTAAGAATTTCCATTTTAACGAGATTGCTTCTAAGATAAGGTTTTTGGGAAGGTTACTGAAAAGGGACACAACATCTAGAGATATAAGTCTATAATCTGAGAGAATAATGGTACTGTCTAGAGTGCGTTTGATATAAGGCTATTTTTTAGAGATAATGATGGCTTTGGAAAAAATAAATTAAATAACAATGACAACCATTTATCAAAATACATGCTGCCTCCAGCTCTTTAATATATGACGCGCTCTCACGACACGCGCGAAACGTTTCCCTCTTCCTCACTCTTATATTTGCACTCACATCAATTTCGACGAATTCGAGGTGTTTTTCGCAGTACCTGTCTAGCGGGAGAGTCGATAAGATGTGGAGGCCATCTTCCGTAATCTTTCGCTCGTCCGCTACTAAGCGAAGTTGGTGTGACGAAGTCGTGAGTTTTACAATTTGGTTTTGTTTTTAGTTTTTAATTATTATACTTTACTGTCTAAAATCATGAATTTTATTATTAGGTTCCTAAGATTTCATGGTGAGTTGTTGGTTTTTTGTTTTATTGTTTTCTTTCTCGTTTTGTTTTATATAATTAAAAAAAAAATTTTCCTTCTTTTCTTTCAATAATTTAAATGGTTTTATTTATATTGTATTGAATTTTATTTTTGAACGCAGGCAAATAAACGCTTTTAACTCGCAGGGTTCACTCTTATTATTCCTCCTCTATATTAATTATTTGGCGAGTAATCGATTCACATCAACTTCATAAATATAATAACCCCCTCCGTTAATAACAATTAATATAAATTTATTGCTCGGCTCTGGTGATGGCGGTGGGTCAGTCGTGATTGACTGCCCCGTTTATTTAAATAATATTTTTACGCGAAATACGCGTCACAAATCGTTAATGAAAGATGCAGTTTAGTATTTTACTAAAAGGACCAACGGGTGGACTCCAAAATTCTTCTAGAATTTATATGATTTCTAAACACTACATGGTATACTAGGTGTATATAAATCATCGACTTGAATATTCCGAAACGTTTAAAATACTTGTTGGCCCTGAAAAGGGCCGATTGGTTTTAAAAAAGCTATGAAGTTAAGCACGTTCTCCGCGGATACGTCTTGCTAGCTGGATGTCCTTGGGCATGATGGTGACGCGCTTGGCGTGAATGGCGCACAAGTTGGTGTCTTCGAAGAGACCGACGAGGTAAGCCTCGCTGGCCTCTTGGAGAGCCATTACTGCCGAGCTCTGGAAACGCAGGTCGGTCTTGAAGTCCTGAGCGATCTCACGGACGAGTCGCTGGAAGGGCAATTTGCGGATGAGGAGCTCGGTGCTCTTCTGGTAGCGACGGATCTCACGAAGAGCGACGGTTCCCGGTCTGTAGCGATGGGGCTTCTTCACTCCTCCGGTGGCTGGGGCACTTTTGCGCGCAGCCTTGGTTGCCAACTGCTTACGCGGAGCCTTGCCTCCGGTAGACTTGCGAGCGGTTTGCTTGGTACGAGCCATTGCTGAGAGACGTAACGTTATAACTGACGAAACGAGAATAATTGACCTTCTCTAATGCGACTACATTTATACATTCTCCGAGCTACACTGCTCCTAAACGATTGGACGGTGAAGTAGGGGAAGGGGATCTTTAGTCTGGCTCGAGGCTTGCGCGAGGGAACATCTGTCGCGGTTTCGGAGAGGGGGAACCAGTTCAGCAGCTTATAAAATAACAGCGGTTTGGAGCAAAGCATCACTTCACTTTTTGCAGTAGCTCAGTGTATATCTCTCCTGCATCAAAATGACTGGACGTGGAAAGGGAGGAAAAGGTTTGGGAAAAGGAGGAGCCAAGCGCCATCGCAAAGTTCTGCGCGACAACATCCAGGGCATCACCAAGCCCGCCATCCGCCGTCTGGCCAGACGTGGTGGTGTCAAACGTATCTCTGGTCTCATCTACGAGGAGACTCGTGGCGTTCTCAAGGTCTTCCTTGAAAACGTCATCCGTGATGCCGTAACATACACCGAGCACGCCAAGAGGAAGACCGTCACCGCTATGGATGTTGTCTACGCTCTGAAGAGACAAGGCCGCACTCTCTACGGATTCGGCGGTTAAACTATCTGACGTTTCTTCAACAAATAATAAACAATCGGCCCTTTTCAGGGCCACCAACTTATACAGCGTTGAAACATGCTTTCGTTTAAAACTATAATAATACGATCTTGTATATTGAATAAAGAGTAAATTCTCGTATGAAAAATAATCTCCATATGTTTTATTGAACATGTTCGAAATAATATGTAGGTATGTATTTTCTGAAGAAAGTTGTTAACGATAAACAGTAAACAGTCATGTTGACAACAGTAAGTTATTAACATGACTTGGGTGCTTAAAAACACTACAAATTTTGACAGTTTTCTAACGAGTAAGGTAAAAGTACCTATTACAGAACACCTTCAAAAACGTGTCCCTTACATGGAACAGTAAACAACATGATAAAATAAGAAATAATAATAATATTAATAAAGAACTAGAATAATAAATATACAAACATAAGTATTATTATACAAAAAGTAACTAAAAAATTATTTATTCGTATGTGTTTTCAGAACCTTACAAATCAGTCTTTTTTTAGCCGAGCCAGCTTATCACTACGACTATATTATTTCACTGTAATTATAAATCTAAGTGATTTTTTTTCTTCATTTATTTAGCTATAGAAACCTAGGTTTATTTTAGCTACAGTATAATATATGCAATACGTACATTACGTGCAAAATTTATACATTTTTACAACATCGTGATGTCTCATAATAATGTGTGCAATACATACATATCAAACAAAATATTACATTTATACAATATCGCCAGACATCGCTAAGAGGTATACAATAAAGATTTAGATTTTTATACACTTAATACAATTTTTTTGAAAAATGATAATATATATATACATAAATAGTGCAATGTTCGGTTCAAAGATGTAAGTAAATATGTTTCGAGGAAAGAAAGTATTAAGTTTCCTCAATTTGACATAAAGCTTCTCCCTGCTCCCATCGTATAGTTTACACTGCCATATTACATGATTTAGATCTTCCTCACCAGACTCGCATTTACAACTTGGATTAGTCGTTATACCAATACGTGACAATGATGCTCTAAGATAGTAATGGTCGGATCTACATCTATTTAATGTGACTATAAATTCTCACGTTAATTTTTTTTTTTAAATCATGGATTTTTGTTTTGGTTGTAATAATATATAAAGTAATCTTTGCCTTTATTTAAACCTTGATTTTGAGTCTTTGCATCAGAATTAAATTTTGCCCATATCTTAAATAGTTCATAAAAGTCTTTGAAAGGGAGCTTTAGGTTGGGACAAATTTCGTTTTTTTCCAGAAGATCAGCTTTCTCATTTCCTGGAATCCCAATGTGCGAAGGAACCCAAACAAAGTCTATTTTACTATTTATTAGGTTTGAAGTAAGTTTGTTATATTTTTCTTTGATACTAAGGATCACTGGATTTATTTTTATATCAATTTTGACAGACTGAAGAGATTGAAATACACTTAAAGAGTCTGAAAAAATAAGGTAGCTGTTATTCTAGTTTCTGAATACTAAATCTAAGGCTAACTCGAGAGCGATACATTCAGCTGTGTATATAGAGGCATTGCGATCACGAGTTTCACATAGGCAAGTGTTTAAATCCGGACAGATACATGCACAGCCTACGTAATTAGAGTTCGACTTTATTTGCATTAAGGAAATTTTCAAAGGTTTTAATGGGATTTTTAGATTTTTTAAGTTCTTTGCCTAAGCTTACATTGATTGGAATAGTATTTATGAGTATATTTATTGCAGTTATTTTGTTTGCTAATTTTAGGAGTTAGATTTTGAATAAGGTTGAGACCTATTAGTATAATTTTATTCTTTCTGCTAGCATGGTTCTTCGTTAAGTTGTAATATCTTAAGATATTTTCATTAGAAAAACTTTAGCTAAGTAATTTGCGCATAATTGAATCGTTCTGTCTTTAATTTTCACTAGTTTCGATTCGCCAAGAAATATTTTAGTATGTGTGCTTCTACGGTATCCTAATGCAGTTCTAATAGCTGTGTACTGTATCTTTTCGATTTTTTCTTGGAAGATTTTTTGTATTTGATTATATAGTAGAATTAAGGTCTCGAGGTCTGATCCCCACCATGTTCCACATAGAAACTTGATTATATTTAGAGCCTTAGAGCAAAGAGGACATCAAGAAAGCGCGTGCTCTCACAAGACTTAATTATATTGTTATCAATATTTAATTCGACAATGTCTGGTGAGATACCTTTTTTATTAAAGTGGATTAACTTACATTTACTCGGAATGAGGTCAAGTCCGAGTTTTCTTAAGTTTTCTTGAACGATGTCGATTGCTTTTTTAAGAATACCTCTAATAATCGATTTACATTTTAAATATAAGACGATGTCATCAGCAAATTTGTACGCATTTTTGTAAGCCATTCGAGACACTTAAAATATATATAATAAATAACAGAGAACTCAGAACTCCACCTTGTGGAACTCCTTTATATGTACGTTTGCAATTTACGTTCGAACTTTCTGTAAATAAGAATCTTTCGTGCACGAGAAATCGTATAAATCTAAGAAGCTTAATAGAGACACCGATAGAGACAAGTATTTCCAGTAATATATCAATGTTTACATTATCAAATGCATCCTGAACGTTCAGAAAGGCTGCAAGCACGTCTTTATTTTCAAGAAAAGCTTCATAAACTGCTAGCATTAAATTGAGAACATTATCAGCACAGGACCTGCCTTTACGAAAACCGTTTTGGGTGCTTGGTAAGATATGTTCGTACTGTACCCACCATTGTAATCTGTTTTTTACAATTGTCTCGAAAAGTTTACGTGTACATGAGGTTAGTGAAATTGGGCGTAGTCCGATTTTGTAGCTTGCCCGTCGTATTATTTTAACTTTCTCACAATCTGAGTCCCACCATGGTATTGGATTTTTGTGAGTTTTACTAGTTGAAGCTATTCTTTTATACTTTTTATGATTGCTGTATATTATTGCATCAGGAATTGTTTGTAGAAGAAAGTCGTATTTTTCGTTCGGAGATTTATTTTCATACTCAGTTGACAAGAAATATGTGTAAGAAATATTTAGTTTTTCGTAAAATTTATTCCAATCAGTACGACCAGTTTTAATTTTCAAAGACTTTTTAACGTCGAAGTTTTTATAACTTTGAAGGTTAATGTAAATTGGAAAGTGATCTGAACCTAAGTTTTTATCACAAACATTTGTGTTCATTTTTTCGGCAATAATATTAGTTAATAAGACAAGATCTAAGTTCGACTCGATATTTCGGAGCTCATCAGCATAAGTAATGGTATTATCATTGTGTAAAATTAAATATTTGTTATCTAAAGCTAATTGAAATCGGTCACCATTTGTATCAGTATATTTACTATTCCAAATTATACTATGAGAATTGAAATCTATTTTCATCAACATTTTGTACGATTGTGTCCCAGTCTGATTGAGTGAGAGTGATGCCTGGGGTTCTGTAAAAGATTAATAGGTCTCCCGAAGTGTTGATATTAGTTAAATTGATGCCGCACATTTCTACCGAATCGTGTGGACTTTTTATATTTGAAATGTCAGTTTATGTTAGATTTTTAGGAATTAAAAGAAATGGTTCTCCTCCTCTTCTTTCACATAAAAGATCGTCCACGAGCAGATTTCAGAGTTCATTTCATCCAAGAAAATCCTTGATCCACGTCAAACTGGCTTTCGACAACATCATAGTACGCAAACAGCACTACTGAGTCTGTCAGAGGAGATTCGTGATGGTATTAATAGCAAGAAACAGCTGCTTACCATATTCCTAATGTTTGATTTCAGTAAGGCGTTCGACACTATTTCGCCCTCTAAATTACTTCGTAAGATGATCAGAATGGGGTTTTCCGAGTCCATAGTCATGTGGATCAAGTCATATATTACAGGTCGTAACCAGCGAGTGGTTACAAAATCTAATTCCACAGGGCTCGATTCTTGGGCCCCTTCTGTTCAGCCTTTATATTAATGATCTTGCAGACATACTAGCTGCTTTAAAAAATCCACAGGGTGAATTATTGGATGGTGTCGAGCATATGCTTTATGCTGATGCTTTACAAACCTATTCGCAGGTTGCGAGAGACGATCTTCAGATAGGCATTGATCGCCTGTCAGCTGTGACGCGAGCAGTGTCGGCTTGGGCTTCTGAGAATGCCCTTCACCTTAATGTCGGGAAGACTAAAGCTATAATTTTTGGGTCGGATTACAATATTAATAAATTGCAAGAAATGCAACCTTCCAGGCATTGAGATGCAGAATAACGTTTTTATTCCCTTTGCCGATACTGTAACTAACATCGGTGTTGTTATGGATTCTAAATTAACATAGAAACCGCAAGTGGATGCAGTTAGTCGGAAGGTTAACAGAGCCTTATATGGACTCAGATTTTTTAGATCCTGCACCACCGAAGCGTTACACAAATAGCTCGCAGGTGCTCTTGTTGTCTCTCACTTAGATTATTGCTCTCTTGTATACCTCGACGTATCAGGTGAGCTACAGACCAGGCTTCAAAGGTTGCAAAACTCCTGTGTGAGATATATATATGGTGTTAGAAAGGATGAGCATGTCTCTCCCTACAGGATGAAACTGGGCTCGTTGACTGTGGAGATAAGAAGGGAGTATTTTGCGGCGGTAATGCTTTATAAAGCAGTTGTCATACAACAGCCTCCGTACCTTGCGGTCCTTTTTGAACAAAATCAGTCTAGAACCTCAGGTAGGAATCCCAAGGAAATAAAAATTCCAGGGTCGCGTACTGATGTTGGCTTGCACTCCTTCAGAGCCCAAGGTGCTCGCCTCTGAAATTCGCTCCCCCGCGCTATTAGACATCTTCCGTCTCTAAATAAATTTAAAACGGCAATACGTAGGCATATTATTGAAACCTGCGACGAACGAAATGTGTTCTGTGATAAAAATTAACTGTGTTATACTGTTAAGTAATTATTTAATTAAGGTTCTATATTGTGACTTGGTAGTCAAGACTACTGACATAAACTGTGCATTTATAATAAGCCTATGTGATGAAATCTAACGATGAATCTGTGATATGGATACAAATTTAATTTAATGTATCAAAACTATGTATATATGATGTATATTTTTGACTTGTGCAAAATAAATCTTAATCTATCTATCTATCTTCGGTCAATCCTGTCCTTATTGTATGTGAGGGTTCACAGCCACCTATATAGGTATACTTGGGTAAGACAGCAGTAATATGAGAATTTCACAGCCACCTATATAGGTATACTTGGGTAGGCCAGCAGCATACAATATCAATTTTTTCAAAATTCTATGTTTTGGCCTATACGTAACCAAATCTCACAGCTCATAAACTACAAGAACTAGAGTCCTAAAATTTGTTGTGAAAGTTTCATTAATATTACGAAAGCAAGAAAAAGTTGGTTTGTAAACCTTCGACAGGCACTTTCTTTGATTTATGGAGTAGAGGCTTACAATGACATATTACCATTTCTTACATTTCTTTTTCGTTGCGTTCACTTATATAAAGGAAATTACAACTGTGAGAAATTGTGATAAAATGTGAGAAACTGTGAAAAACGGTGAAAAAGTATGTAGAAACTGTGACAACATTTATGAAATATTATGTAATATTTTTTAAAATCCTGCTCCATATGTAAGCCTAATTTCAGTTTTTCGTGAAATTTTATGTTTTTACACACTTTTTCACACATTTGTCACAGTTTTTCACAGATTTTCACAGTTTGAAATTTCCACTAGAGAAAAGAAACCAAAAAAGCTTCCTTTTCGAGGAAACAAAAAATAATTGAGAAGCTTAAATCCCTTATTTACAATTTAACAGAAATATATTATCTCTTCAACTATTCAAAGCTGTGTAGAAAGAATATTACTATCCCTATAGTTATGATGCACCTAACCCGCTCCCCGTCCCTCCTTCCCCCTTCCCCACCCTATTTTAAGATGCATCATAACTGGTCCTACAGTTTTAGATGGAGTCCGAACCATCAGAACCACGGTACTTTACTATTAGGATTCGAACCGGGGCCTTCTGTGTAAAAGGCTGAGTCCTAATCCACTGAGCTACTGTAGCTCCAATAAGTTTCTTGTATTACTGACCTTGTTCGACAGATTTCGACACTTGTTCGACATATTTCGACACTTGTTCGACATACTTTGACACTTGTTCGACATATTTCGACACTAATTCGACATATTTATGTCATAGAGTCAACGCTTTTCGACACGTTTATGTCACAGAGTCGCACTTTATGTAATGGAGTCAACACTTGACCGACTATATATATATATCATATTATGTCAAAACTATTGAGTTTTCAACACTTTTTCGACACTTTTTCGACATATTTCGACATATTTCGACACTTTCTCGACACATTTCGACAAATTTCGAGACGCTTCAACACTTTTTCGAAACTTTTTCGACATATTTCGACAGATTTCGTCAAATTTCGACACTTGCTCTACAGATTTTTAAACTAGTTCGACATATTTCGACACTTGATCAACAGATTACGACACTTGTTTGACAGATTTCAACACTTGTTCGACAGATTTCGACACTTCTTTGACATATTTCGACACTTATTCGTCATACTTATGTCATAGAGACAACGCTTTTCGACACATTTATGTCACACAGTTGCACTTTATGTAACTCAGTCAAGACTTCACCGACTATATATCATATTATATCATAACTACTGAGATCCGTCACAGGGCGCAAATCACGTAACCACGCCTTAACCAATCATTACGAGAAAGTGAGTTACCATCACAACCAACAGTTTTCAATCACAAATCATGTTCTAGTAGCTCGTTGAACTATCCAAGTGTCTTGGTTAATTTTTAATAATTTTATATTCAATATTTAGGTTACAACTACATAGCTCCAAAGTTTTAAGTCTCTATCTATCATACACAGAGAGAAATGAGCAAATATGTCAAATGAGTTACTATCGCAACCAACAGTTCTCAATCAAAAATCATGTTTTAGTAGCCCGTTGAACTATCCAAGTGTCTTGGTTAGTTTTTAATAATTTTAAATAAATATTTAGGTCGTAACTACTTACCTCCAAAGTTTCAAATCTCTATATATCATACAGAGAGAGATGAGCAAATATGTCAAATGAGTTACCATCGCAACCAACAGTTCTCAATCAAAAATCATGTTTTTGTAGCTCGTTGAACTATCCAAGTGTCTTGGTTTGTTCCTAATATTTTTATATTCAATATATAGGTTGCAACTACTTACCTCCAAAGTTTGAAGTCTCTCTTTATCATACAGGAAGAGAAATGAGCAAATACGTCAAATTAGATACCATCGCAACCAATAGTTCTCAATCACAAATCATGTTCTAGTAGCTCGTTGAACTATCCAAGTCTCTTGGTTAGTTTCTAATCATTTTATATTCAATATATAGGTTGCATCTACTTACCTCCAAAGTTTCAAGTCTCTATCTATCATACAGAATGAGAAAGGAGCAAATATGTAAAATTAGTTTCTATCGCAAACAACAGCTCTCAATCAAAAATCATGTTTTAGTAAAGTGTAAATTGTAAAATTAAATGTTTCAGTTTATATACGAGGGTAGTTCAATAAGTCTTTAGAATAAAGTATAAAAACAATTTTTTTTGGGTAAATTTTTTTTTATTTTTCAACATAATCTCCTTGGAGCTCTATACACTTGGTCAATCGCTTTTTAAGTTTTTTTAATCCTTCAGAAAAGTGCGTTTTCGGAAGTTCCTCAAAATAAGCACTTACAGAGGCAATGACGTCTTCGTTGTCCGTAAATCTCTGTCCACCGAGCCATTTTTTCAAGTTTGGAAATAAGAAAAAGTCACTGGGGGCTAAATCTGGTGAATTCGGTGGGTGTTCGACCAATTCGAATTTTAGTTCTTCAATTTTAGCCATTGAAACGAAGCATGTGTGAACTCGGGCGTTGTCGTGATGAAAGAGAATTTTTTTTCTCGCCAAATGTGGTTGTTTTTTTTTAATTTCTTCTTTCAGCTGCTCTAATAATGATGCATAATACTCACCAGTAATTGTTTTACCCTTTTCCAAGTAGTCAATAAGTATAATTCCACGTGCATCCCAAAAAACTGTAGCCATAACCTTACCAGCTGACTTTACGGTCTTTGCCTTCTTTGGAGCTGGTTCGCCTGTGAAAATCCACTGTTTGGATTGTTCCTTTGTCTCAGGAGTGTAGTGGTGTATCCATGTTTCATCCACAGTCACAAATCGACGAAAAAATTCCTCAGGATTCCGACTTATGCGCGCCAAAAGAGCCTCAGAGGCGACCACTCTATTGCGTTTATTCTCAGCTGAGAGCAAACGCGGCACCCATCTTGCCGATAGCTTTTTCATGCCTAATTTTTCATGTAGAATTGAAACAACTGCACCTATAGATATCCTTGTGGCCTCAGCTAACTCACGCACTTTTAATCTTCTATCCTTCAACACCATATCGTGGATTTTATTGATGATTTCGGGAGTAGTTGCTTCTACGGGCCTTCCTGAACGTGGTTCGTCACTTATTGATGTACGACCACGCTTAAATTCATTTACCCAGTTATAAACCGTTGCTAAGGCAGGGGCAGATGTGCCATGAACTGAGTCCAATTCATTTTTTATCTCATATGGAGTTAAATCCTTTAAATGAAAATGTTTAATTACCGCTCTGAACTCGTTTTTTTCCATTTTTCTTAACAAGCAATTTTTTTTTTTCAATTGGTTATAAAAACACGTAAACTCAGAAGATGTGGACTGTGACTGCACCATATATCTAGTCGGGAGTGGTGCTGACTGAAAACAGATGATTTGGAGCGATTCGCGCGCCATCTGTTGGTCATTCTAAAGACTTATTGAACTACCCTCGTACACTCTCTTTTAAGTTTAGAGCTGATTGAACCATTTGACATTTATAGGTAAATACATATATGCTATATTGTGTATTAAATTTTTTTTTACAAAATTGAAATGGATTATTTCAGGTTCTTGAAATATTTTTCTCCTACTTTGAGCCTAATAAACTATGACGCAAAATTTGGTGTGTCTAGGTCTTTTAGTTTTCTAGATATGAATTTTTGGTGAAATTATTCCAACTGAGGTAATCAACGAGTGTCATAATTTTTTTTTGGTTGAACAAGTTTATACTGTTTTCATTAGTGCCTTTAAGTAAGCAAGGCTTTATTGTAGATGTTTGAAGTACATAATAATTGAAAAAAATTGATTTTTTTACTCAGTTATAACATTATATACTTCAATACACTTATTAAAACTTGTAGAATTCATTATAACTGAAAAATCTCACTTTCCGCTGAATTTTCTGTTCATGCATAATGTTTCATTCGGTCTAAATGTACTGAAAACTCAGATCTTGAAAACTAAAAGAGCTAGACATCTGAAATTTGGTTTGTAGGTCTAAAGTGTATAATGAAGGAAGAAAAAAATAGTTTTAAAGTCTTTCATTAAAATTTTCTCCTATCGAGTCTAAATACTTTGAATATTCAATACCTCATACTTATAATGCTTTAGATTGAAATAAATTGATTGTTTCACTCAATTATACAATTGAACCGCGTTTCTCAACTCATTTGTACACCTATGCTAGGCGGGCACCTGGCGGGCACCTATGCTACTGTTGTGCTAGATGCCTGACCCAAAAGGCAAACGAAAGTTTACACAGCGTAATCTGGAATAAGTGCTCCAAAGAGGTTTTTGTTTCCACATCACGAGTACAATTTGCAGCTGGGATAGCCATTGGCGAGTACAATTTGGGAGTAAAAAAGACTGTAATAGAACTTCTAAAACAAATAGGGCTGGAAATTGGTCAAAACACATTGTCAATAGCGCAAAATATGGTGGATCGCAAACTCAAGATGGGCGGTCAAAAAAACATCGGAAACATATAAAGAAGCTCGAAGGATGATAACTTTCGCTGAGAGCAGACAAGAAAAAAATTTGCTCGAGAGTGAAGGATCGATGTACGGAGCGGGAATGTTCTAATTTATATAACAATCGGCTACCTACATATCGACTTGATACGACTTGATCGTAATGCGTATTTAGACTATTTTTTCTGCTATCTACAATAAGATAAAAAGAATGATATATTTCATGTAAATAATAATAACTTTCTACCAGTGTGTATTATGTACTATAAGTTATATATTACTATGTTTATTATATATATATAATTTTCTGCGTTTCACGGAAAATATAATTCAAGTAAAAAAAATCAAATGCCAATTGCATTATTGGAATACAGAATTCATTTTGCACTCATACCATATAACAATTTTCTGTTCATGCATAATGTTTCTTTGTAAATGAATTTGCATATCGCCAGTTTTTGGATAATATATATATATATTATAAATAATATTCAGTATTAAAAAAAAATTTTTTTTTAATTAGCTTAAGGTTAAGGGCAACTTAATGTAAAAATTATTTGAAAATAGTATAATATAATAAAAAATAAAATTATAGGAAAGAGAAACAAAATTAAAATAAATATATATGTTAAAAAATACAATACTTAAAACTAAATATATATTAATGTAAGTATGAGTTACATATATTTATTTATAAATGAATTAAATAAAACATAAATTTGAATGTATAAAAAAGCTTAATTAACAAAACAAAAAAACGCGCCAATCGATTTACCTCCCAGGTGGTGTGGAAAAATAGAAAACCTTCATAAAAACCAAAAATTTCATGTTGCTTTGGGGGTTGGCGAGCGGAGCGAGCAGGGGGTACCCCCTAGTATATATATATATATATATATATATATATATATATATATATATATATATATATATATATATATATATATATATATATATATATTAGTTATACAAGAGTTATACATCCTTATTTTTATTATGAGTATGGATTTCTAGTGTTTTACAAAGAGAAATCAATTATGAGATAAACTTCTCAAGCAGAGAAAGTAGAATGAAATTCGCAGTATCGCTGTTGAAATTCCTCTTCTTAGAATGCGCTGCAAATTTCAACATTTATAATTTATTGGACAATTCTATTGTGCAAGTAAAATTGCGATACGAAAAAAGACTATATGCACAATTCAGTCCGAAACTAAGCGTACATATAAATAAACAAGCCGGGGGGCCGCAGCGCCGGTACGACAAGGGGAATTCGCGGCACACTAAATTTCCTACTCCTCCTACATTTTTTCATCTTTCGGGCTGAAAATTGTTTTACTATTTCCTGGGATGATTTCAAACAACTTAGCGCATGGATTTGGCTGAGCGTGATATAAGTCGGAAATTAAAAATCGAAAGCAAAAAAAAAAAATAATGGAAAATTTTTTTTGGATTTTTTGAATGCGCTATCACATTTCTTATCCAAATTT
Source organism: Gastracanthus pulcherrimus (assembly GCA_949152435.1). NCBI lineage: Eukaryota > Metazoa > Arthropoda > Insecta > Hymenoptera > Pteromalidae > Gastracanthus > Gastracanthus pulcherrimus. Next base: position 36,954,401 of record OX424572.1, read on the forward strand.
GAGTAAAAAATTTTTTATTTTCTTTCCGATCCTTTAAATATCACTAGGCTGAAATTTCACCGATCCCCCTTCCATTCGTGCTCAATCATCATCCTCGCTTGGAAATACCCATTTTCGCCCCTAGTAATATACTATTGTCTTACACAATACATATGTAACACAAAATTATTTTTTATTTCTCATTATGATAACTAACTTTGTTGAGATTATAAGGATTCTAAACTTGATATAGACTAGAATAAGTCGTTCTTTCATACATAAATGTAAACTTTGAAGATATAAAAAATAGATTAGAATCTTTACCCATATTAAATACAGAAATTTAATGAATAAGGACATTGGAAAAAAATTGAACTCTAAATATCTACTTATAAAAAGTATCATCTCGAGCGAGGCGAGTATGATTTGACGATCAAACGAACTCACCTGTAAGTAAAGTTCGATCGTAATTATACGAATGCCTCGTTTAAGATGATAACACCCTTCCATTTTTCAAGTATAGTAAACAAAATGCCCAACCCAATACAATTTTTTCCTAAAGATCTACAACTCTGAACTTATGACGAGAACAGAGGCGCCGTGGGGTGGGCAACCCGCGTCGGCAAGTGTTTTTTCGTATTCACTCTAAATATATGTACTGCATATAAGAAGTATCATGTCGAATGAGGCATTCGCATAATTACGATCAAACTTCACTTACAGGTAAGGTCGTTTGATCGTCAAATTACTTTGGATTTTAACCTGTGAATTATATACGTAGTAATCGGCATGCATTAATAATACCTTTTGAGCCGCAGTAATACAAACTAGTGATACTGAATGTCTTTGAAGAAAATATTAAAAAAATACACGTTCTTGAGCCTTTCTTTTTTTATGAATCAATTCTTGAAACGGTTAGATTTCATATACGAAAATAATCACGTCTATATTTGATCGTACGCACAATATTTTCAATGCTAAACGTAACCTAATCGAAAACTCCGCAATAACCCAGACTTACCTTATTATATAAAATGATTCACATTCTATATAATGAAAATCATGTGTTTTGATTACCAACACTGTTGGTTAAGTGGCCACCTATCAGTTCTTATAGTAAAGTCGTATAGTAAAGTAATTGCTTCAGAAAGTCTAGTCTAGCAGAGACTACCTTTTTAGTCCAGTCAGATTAGACTTTTTTCAAAAAAAAATTTTAAGAGACACTTTTATTGCAGAAAGTTGTTGGGGAGGGTATCAGGATATTAGAGTATAAAAGTGCGGCCACGATTTCAATGGCGAAAATTGTTTAAACAATGATTGAATATACGAAGATTCGGTTTTTTGCTTATAACTTTTGAACCGTTGTTGCTATTGAAAAAGTGTTACATACAAACTGATAGGTATTACCAATACCTACAAAATGAGCTTAGTTAGATTAATTTTCGTTAAATGCTCTAGTTAAGACGCAGTAGAATCAACAAATATTGTTAATATCAAAATATGAATGGCTACTAATTGCAAATGAAGAATAGTTTCTAACGAAGAACCAATTTCGTTATGGATATTTTATTGTAAATAGAGAAATGAAGTATTTTTATTTTAGATTTCTGGTTACATTTATTTAATGCCTTGTTTATTAAGTCAAGGTGCAAATATTAAGTTTTTTGTGCTAATGAGAGCTTAATAATTATTATTTTATAGCACACTAACCTCAAAATGCCAACTTTATTGTCGATTTTGAGGTTGTTGTGCTATAAAATATCGTATGAGACTGTTGTGGGAGGTGTTTTTCTACCTTGCTCGATTTTCTTACTCGCTTCACTCGTGCGAAAACCCTCGTGCAAGGTAGAAAACCATCTCCTACAACAGTGTCATAATATACTATTAAAATCATGCATACAATGCAAGCTACTAACCATTTATCATCAAAAATGCAGAATTATAAAATATATAAATAATATAACTTTATATTCTTTGAAGATTGATCAAACATCCAGAGTAAATGCTATAATCTATTACTTCATATATTGCATTAGTTTTGATTAAATAGGAACTACCGGCATGTGTTGAACGAGCGCATGGAAAAATTCTATACATGCTCCGAAAAAACGCTGCATTGTGAAAAACCGCCTTATTTTAGTTGAGTAAGACGGTCACCAGACCGACACAAGACTTTTATGACGGTTACGCTACAACACTAGTTTTATTTCATTATTATATCTTTATACACACTACTAAAGACAAAATCTATATATAACTTTATATACCCGCTTGAATACCGTTATATAAAAGATCATTTTTAATCGGGTTAAAAATATGTTAAATACATTTAACAAATATAATAGTTATTTCTACGTAAAATTGTATTGATTGGCCCTGAAAAGGGCCGTTTGTGTTCGAAAATCTGTTGGCCTTGAGAAGGACCGATTAAGAGATCATGAAAATATTACTTCTTTGCTGGTTTGGCAGCTTTGGGAGCCGCGGCCTTCTTGGGCTTGGGTGCCTTGGGCTTGGCAGCAGCTGGGGCCTTTCCGCTCTTTTTTGCCTTCGCTGGTGACTTGGCAGCTTTAGGCTTGGCAGCAGCCTTGGGTTTCTTGGCAGCCGCTGGCTTCTTTGCTGCCGCAGCTTTCTTTGCAGCCGCTGGCTTCTTGGCCGCGGCAGGTTTCTTCGCTGCAGTTTTCTTCTCACCTGCTGCTTTTTTAACTACAGGCTTTTTGGCTGCGGCTTTCTTGGTCGCAGGTTTCTTGGCGACCTTCTTCTCGCCCTCAGCCTTAGCGCCGAGCTTGAATCTGCCGGAGGCGCCCGATCCCTTGGTCTGGACGATGATCTTCTTCTCGACGGCGGATTTCAGATACTTTCTAATGAAGAGCGATTGCTTCTCGGCGTCACACTTGTAGGTCGCGGCGATGTACTTCTTGATCGCCTGTAGAGAGGAGCCCTTCTTGTCCTTCAAGGCGGTGACGGCTGCCAGGACCATCTCTGCCGCTGGTGGGTGAGTGCGGGGCTTCGCCGGTTTCTTGGCAGCTCCAGTCTTCTTGGCCGCGGCCTTCTTCGGTGATGCCACCGCTGGGACAGCGGGGCTCGTTTCTGCTACTGCGTCGCTCATTCTGATATGCTGAGTTTAAGGTACCTCGATGTTGCTCCTGTGACGGTGCTAAAAAGAATACTTTTAGCCGCGCCTCGCACCCCCTCTTATTCACTGAGCACGGACCGCATAGAGAGGCCACACTATTAAACGGATGATTGTGTCTTGCTGTACCATAGAATTTTTGCTTCCTGGTTTACTTTAACACTAGTTTAAATGATTATAATAATTATTTAAATGATTATTCACAGTGTTACTTTATACTGCATATATTAATGTTTCCTGCAAAACTATGAAAACTCGCATTTCTAATTATTTTAATTAGCAAATAAGGAATGTTAAAATATGTATGTTATTAGATCAGGGACTTTTTCACAAAATATTAATCATAAGTACCTAATTGATAAAATATTTATGATTTTAACTTAATAATATATAAGTGTATACATTGTCTTATTTGTTACAAAACTAATTTTCAAGAATTTTTAAATGCCAAAGCCATTATAAATAGCTATTATAGGGTACGTGCTAAGACAGTCAATCGCAGCATACGAGGATTTTTTGTAAATCTGTATACATGTTTATGTTATAAATCTGTATTTTTTTTCCATTCTCAATCTTTTAATCAACAAGATAGTGCTGCTTTTAGATGATCTGATATACTTCTGTATGGATGACCTTTTCTTCCATCCTTGTACAATTTTATTTCTATTCAGTTAATAAATTTGTTAACAATATAATTTTTACGAATTATAAGAATTCTAAATTACAGTTACTACAAAGATGTTTTTGTTCAAGAAGATACAATGCTCCAAGACAGTAATATTATTTTTATATTTTTATAATTAATCTTATTTTATAAGAATATTTTTAAAAATCATCAAATTCATGGGCATTGCATTGTTACTTATTTTATGTTTGTTATTACAAATGACTTGCACTGCAAAATCTATTTATTGGGGTAAGTTTTATGGCGTTATTAATAAGGTTTATACTTCTGATAGCTAGGATATGCTCTACTTGATCCAATTACTACCGCTTTTCATAACGTAAATATAACACTCTATGATTACGGAATCATGGGATTCAAATAAGTACCTACCTACAAGCTTTAGATTTTGTCATTTTTGCATGTTTTATCTTTAAATGCTCCTGTTACCCCGAAAATCCTTAGTTTAATTTGGTCCCAAACAATTTGGTGCCGGAAACCTGAGATTCATGATCGGGTTTAATTGTATACGGCGAATAAACAGCAAACTTCATTATAAATTGTTATTAGTTTTTTACATCCAAATCCTTAGATTAATTTGGTGCCGGAAACCCGGGATACATGGTCGATTTTATTTGTGACAAAGGGACAAGCGCAAAAGGTTTTTTAGACATGAAGTGTTTTTAGCGACATTAATAAATTTGAAAGAAGATATTTGTCTCGTGAAATAAGTGAAGAGAATCGCAAAAATCTGATCAGCGAGGCTGCATGCAGGTAGGTACGATATCGATGTCGCTGTCTAGAGAAGAAAATTCTAATTGTCGGTTCAATTTATTTTAGAGAGGATTTTACATTTGCGATGCTCGACTAATAAAACTGCGGCATAAGACGCCGTCAATGGCAGCAACAGCGGACAACGGCAGCATGAGAGCATACAAGGTTGCATGGCAGCGACACCAGTAGCGGCAGCGTGCCCATGCGCGCCTTCCTCAAAAGCAATAGCTGTTTAGCGGCGAGCGTTTTGAAGCGTTAAGGGGAGGTCGCAGCGAACTTTACCATTGTGACCTCCACCTCGCGCCGTATTTTTCATTATACGTCTAAAATTCACATAGTATCATCAAAATCGAGGTTGATAATAGTTTGTTATTATGTAAAGAACACCGGACAACAGCAATTTTGTTTATTAATAGCCTGAAAAGTTTTTTATTATGAAATATTGTTACAATTGACGAATGGAAAACGCTAAAAGTGATGGTCATCTTACCGTTTCTTAGCCTTACTGATAGCTTCACCTCGCGCCGTATTTTTCATTATTTTACGAAATTGTACGCAATTATGTACGCTTGAAGCTTTATAAACATTTATTATTATGACAAGAAAACCGGACAACCGCATTTTTGTACCATAAATGACCACAAATTTTTATTTTTATGATATTAATTTTTGAGGTTAGGTAAAATCTGCACTAATCAGGATAGCTCCGACCTCCCCTTAACAGGAAACCGCAGAGCGTTAGTCTTATGGTAAAAAATTAGCTATTTTAGATGAGGGTTTCCCTAGGTAAAAAATTATGTATGAAGATTTTGGTAATTTTGTTGAATAAAATTACAGTTAAAATTGCATTTTCTTGTAAGCAGTCTGGGAATAGTTAATTTGTAATATGCACAAATAATTTGGAAAATCTTGTGGGTAAACAAATCAATCGTATAAGTAAAGTGTTTTGCATGCGAAAGACGTTATTGATATCGTTTCTTAGAAATCGATTAGCGGTTAGCGGTCGCTGGTTGCCGAGGGCCCAGGTAAACTCGTTTGATGTAGAAAACGGCTGAGGCTTGTATTGGTGACGACTGATGCAAATTATTGGTTGTATCTTTTGGGTTTATAGTTTAAAATAAAATCTAACACGCCTTTCTTTTGCAAATTAAGGAGTTATGCAACTAGTAGATTGTTGCAATAGTGTCGAGGTAAGTCCGGTTTGTTGACAATGTTCAAATTTAATGATTAATGTGTTTTGCCGATAATGTTTCTTAGGACATATTTTATCGATACATCTCTTCCAGTGGAAAACCGTCATCTTTAAGGGAGTTTGCCTCCATGGTTGCGAAGGTCACGTGAATAGAAAAGCTACAGCAGCAGGGCTTATCCGTAATTATTTTGACTGAGCGGCGGGATCGTAAAATATGTTCTATTTAGACATGTGGATATTCGTTCGCGTCGATGACGTTTAGGGATGACGAAGCCTCAAAATGCCCCCGGCTAGGGACGAGTCATGAATGTCCTGAGGTTGTTATAGACCCCGAAGGGAGCTTGATCCCTGGTATGTGAGGGTCACCTGTGCACAGTGAAGCCGAAAGGCTAAACTGGGGCCGTCTGGCTGAGGTACAATTGAGTAATAAATCATCTAAGTATTCTAAAGTATTTAAGTTGTTGTGCGATGTCGCGGTAAAAACATTTTATATTTCAAGCGGTTTTACGGATTAAAGTATTTCGAGAATTGATTTCCTATTGTTGGATGAATACAGACTCATGGAATGAGTTCATACGTATTACAGTCTACGTACTGATGCAATTATAATAAATGTTTGTTAATGCCACTGACGTTCTGGCGAAGTCGTAATAGCCACAGCTCGGGACGGTCTGTGATTGTCCTGAGGTTCTTAGGACCTCAATAAGAAGAATACCTCCATGGTATGTGTAGGTTCAACTTGCGAAAAGACTGAGTGAAAGGAAACGTCATCTTGGGCTCTAATTCATTAGATAACGCGATTTAAAATTCGCGTTTTTAGGCTCACCTCGTCCTAACTCAACAAAGGCTCTCACGGTTTTACAAATCATTTCAAGTAGCTATGCGGGTACGGGCTAAGGCGGGTACGAGCTCACCTGAGCCCGTAGCCGCTGTGGGTCGACTTCACCGAGCAAGCCCATATGATTCCGCGGTTCTCAGCTGATGTGGCCCCGTACCCGCCTAGCCAAGATGATTACGAGATCAGTCGAGCTCACCTTATCCCGTCTCGCAGCGGCTTCGTGCCCTACTGAATAGCATGATAGTTAGCTACTACTATTTTTACTTTTGATATAATCTATAACTTTTGGAAAATATTTTGTATCCGTTTTTTTCGGGTAATGAATGTGTATTAGTAGAATATTTTTGAGTAAATTGTTTCCACGGTGAAGTAGATACATTATTTTTTTTCTGCTTGCTTCTTATCCTTGGAAAAAGAAGTATAGGCTGCACTACTCTGGTTTCGACTCGTCTTAAATTTCTTTCAATTATTAGATTGTATAAATCAATCTGACGCATTATAGGTATATAGAAATTCAACATTCAAAGTACTTAGACTTGATAGGAGAAAATTTTTAAATGAAAGACTTTAAAACTATTTTTTTCTTCCTTCTTTATACACTTTAGACCTACAAACCAAATTTCAGATGTCTAGCTCTTTTACTTTTCAAGATCTGAGTTTTTAGTACATTTAGACCGAATGGCCAATTCAGCGGAAAGTGAGATTTTTCAGTTATAATGAATTCTACAAGTTTTAATAAGTGTATTGAAGTATATAATGTTATAACTGAGTAAAACAATCAATTTTTTTAATTATCATGTGCTTCAAACATCTACAATGAGCCTTGCTTACTTAAAAAGGCACTAATGAAAACTGTAGAAACTTGTACAAGCAAAAAAAGATTATGACACTCGGTGATTACCTCAGTCGGAGTAATTCCACCAAAAATTCATATCTAGAAAACTAAAATATCTAGACACTCCAAATTTTGTTTCATAGTTTATTAGGCTCAAAGTAGAACAAGAAAAATATTTCCAATACCTTAAATAATTCTTTTTTCCATTTTGTCAAAAAAAAATTTACACACAAAATAGCATACATGTACACCTATATATGTCAAATGGTTGAATCTGCTATAAACTTAAAAGAGAGTGTATATCAATTGAAACATTTAATTCTACACTTTAAAATCTACTCAAACATGATCTTTGATTGAGAACTGTTGTTTGCGATAGCAACTCATTTAACATATTTGCTCATTTCTCTTTCTGTATGATAGATAGAGACTTGAAACTTTGGAGGTAAGTAGTCATCATACTTCTTTTCTCTTAATCATACACAAATTGCTAATTCCATTAATCAGTAAATTATAATTAGTTTTCTTTTCATCTCAGCTTCGGAAACTTTCAACGGTACATAACAGTGTATATAATAGATTTTCTTTTTCAAAAAGGTGAAGGTTCATTATACATATCTCGTAATTAGCACTACGGTGTACTCGACAATACATTTACATTTTTGCCAAAAATTTTCCATTTTCCCGTTTTAAAGAAATCATGCAGACCTGCTTAATTATTCTTATAATTTTTACATATATACAACTGATACTTAAGTTCGCGAAGAATATAATCGACTATTTTTATAGTGAATTTTGCAGTCGACATCAATATTACTTATAATTTGCTCATAAATAATTGTACGTTACTTTTTTAAAAATTTGAGCCGATTTACCTTTAATAGCAATATGCAACTCATTAAACAATTTACTTAATTAAATACAATATACGCTACCGATTTTCTGATATTTGAAATAAGATACGTCATGTGCATGAAGAGAAATTGAAATTAGGAAAATGTTACTCCTGTCACTCAAAGCAGCTTTACGTTACAGATTTTATATTTTAAAATCATAAACTTACGTTTTGCTTACATGCACTTCAATATCGTAGCTTTGTTAACAACTTTCACTTATGAGAGGTTCTTTTGTATATATTAAAAACAACAACTACAAATAGTCTTGGACAACACTATAACTTTATAACGAGTTTGATATTTTACTACTTGTAAATTGTAGTCCCTCTTTAGATTTTATATCTAGATAACAAAATATAATCCTAAAAAATCCTTCAGCCAAAATTAAAATGAATAACCACTGATTTATACACTACAAAGAATTTAAGTCGATCTGATTCAAGTATAATAAATTTATTGCAATCATACGTGTGAGATATTAATCAATTAGGACGGATAAAATGAAACAATTATTTTATTTTATCTCAACATATATATTTAAATCGTGGATTCTTCACCAAACAAGAATAACGCCTTAACATTTGTCGTCGCACATATCGTAAATAACAATCATCACATCTATTTCACTTTGTCGTCGTTCATAGCTTTATTCTAAATAAATAATCAACACACACCCATCTATACAAAATCACTCATTTATCAATTACATTAAATCGACAGCGGTAGTCTTTGTCAGAGCTAATCCGCGTGCAGCTTTTATTCCACAGAGCGAATAGCTCTTAGTCCCGTGAACATATTTACAAAATATGTTCACGGGAAATTCCGCGGTCAATATCATTACTTTCAAAATATTAGTTTATGCGCAATATCGATAATCATTGCGAGAACTAAATTAATTTATGAAACCGCGCGCTCACGTGTCACGCGACATGGCTCGATTATACTACGCACACTTATGTCTTGCTCTCTCTATTTAAAACGCGGAGACGCAGTACTTATCTTTTGATAATGATTAGGTTGGAGATAGGTGAGCACCTCCTACACTGAGATAAGTTATCGATGGACTGCAGGTGACGAGCGTCGCAAACCGCCATAAACCTCGTAGTCTTGCCAGTCCACGCCTCGATCTACTAGTCCAAGAAACGAGGAAGCGGCCCAATGTTAAATGTGCAAAAATTAATATCCGGAAAAAAAATATGAGCGTGTAGGAAATTAAAATTCAGGATGAGTTTCTATTTCACGAGACTCGAGCCTGATTGCCGAACATAACCTAAAAAATCGGCAAAGTTGCGAAAAGCGGTTTTTTGTTAATAACTAAAAAACTACAACTCCGATCGAAAAAAGTTAAATCAGGGAATTGTAGGTATTAAAAAGATCTATCATTTTGATGTACTATATTTTTCGATATCATGGATACTTTTCGAGTTATATGAGAAAAACCGTGAAAAATCGGGTTTTCTATAACTCGTTAACTATAACGTTTCCAAACTTGTTACTTGCTGTAAGTATAGCCTATAGCAAACCAAAAAAGTGCTTTTTTGAAAAATTTAAAAATTTTGATTATTTTTCAAGTTATATGGAGATTTCTCAAAAAAGATGCTCTCTTAAGTTGGTTATTTCTCGTCAGGGGATAGTGCTACGGTAACGATTCCGGGCTCATTTTTTTCTTTAAGAGTTGTACTTTCATGTTATTGAAAAAGTATATTGATTTTTTTAATTTTAAGGGTCAAAAAATGACTTTAAAAAAATGCACTTTTTTTTGCATGTTTTTTTCGAATAAATTTTGTAATTTTGTTTTTATGAAAATGGCCGTTATAAAAATGGATTCCTGGCATTTTTTAACGAATTTAAAAAAAAAATTAATATTCTACGATCATTAGGAGCCGAGATAATTTTTTTATTTCAAAAAAATGTGGAAGGTGTAATAATCATCCTACAGCAGTCACCTTCCCGGATATTAAGGTTGAATACCTATATTTTCAATAAAAAAATACTAGGATATGTTTAATTCATTTGCAGTATTAGTAATTGATCAATAAAGTGAGGCGGAGCGCGGCAGCTGTGGCGGGCGGCGGAGTGGGGATAGCTCTGAGCGCTCGAACTGAAAACTTATTTCGTGCGTTCAAAGTGGCTGGCGCTTGAAAAATTTCGTCTTAGAAGCGATATAGACTCACAAATATTTATTTATTTTTTAGTCTATAATTTTTGCCCCTTTTTCATTACTTAAATTATTATTTATTTACCTTAACTTGCTGCTTATAATAGTGACGTTTTGATTGTTTGCTAAAAACGCTGTGATAATTAAAATAATTTTAAATAATGGTAAATTTCAAAAGCATAATATTTTGGACACTTCTCAGAAGTAACGGTTTAGTCCAAATTTACAATATACCTGTGGAAAGTAATTATAACGGTACATATATAACGTATAATATGAAGCGATAGGTGGACCCATGGAACTGTAGGTCTACTATAAGCATTTCAAAACAGCTGCTCCGCAACTGCGGCATTATGATGGTTTTGGAGAAGGGGAGGGGTGGAGCAGGGGAGGGGTGGAGCCGGGTATAGTAAGGGGGACCGGTTAGTATTCGGTGGCCTTCGCAAACAGTTCGTCTTAGTTCCTTAACGGAGCAGATCGAAAGCAGCAACGGTTAGAAGCGAAGTACAGTGAATATACAGTGAAGAATATACAAATTCTGTTTAAATTACAGACACTTTCGTGCTGACAATATTTTATAAGTCTTTATTTATTCAATTTCAAGTGCCAGTATACAGTGCAAGAGAAAACGTACGTGAACAACAAGTAACAACTTTTTTTATTTCGTTTGGTGAGTACTCATTTTATTAAACATAACGGCTTTTAATTGAAGTTTATTCAATTATTCTAATTTATTTATTTATTTATTTTTAGATATTAACATACAATGGCAGAGACTAATGAAGAAGTATGTATATTATGTGATAAAACGATGGAGATGAATGATAAAGTTCACCTCAGTGAAAAGGCTATAAATTTACTTATAAAAGCGAGTAAAGAGATAGGAGATAAGAAACACTTAAAAATGGAACATTTAGCGTTTTTAGATGTTCATGTAAACTGCAGAACTGTATACATCAGACCGAGTCATATTCAAAGTGCAAAGAAAACTATTCTACAGAATATTGCGCAATTAAGAAAAGATAATAAAGAAGCTCGCCAATTCGACTTCAGTTCTTTGTGCTTATTTTGTGGTTGTGATGCAAGAACTGATACCTATAAAGAAAAAATTAAATTAGTTAGCAGTAACGAAACTAAGGACAATATTTTAAAATTATTGGCAAAGCGACTAGATGATTCGAATAAGAAGTTGAAATTGCGATTAGAACACGTTAATGATTTAATAGAAAAAAAGGCTCGTTACCACAGTAAGTGTATGAGCGTATTTTACACAAACAATCCAAGCACGCCTAAAGTTGGCCGTCCAATGGATGAACACATATCTCGAATAGTCAATCACGTGATTAATCATATACTTGAGAACTCCGATGACTCACAGTTTTCTTTGAAAGAAATGTTACAAGATTTTCGTGACTTGCCGCGTATTTCTATTATAAAAGATCATCTAAAAAAATATTTTGAAGATGATATAATTATGTATTCAATTCATAATGATACAATAATATGTTTCATAAATAGTCAAGGAAATATACTTGATGCTCAATGGTATGAAAAAAAAGCCCCTACGACTTAGGAAGAACGGCTTAGAGTAGTAGAAATGGCTGCCAATATTATCTGTCAAGATATAAGAAGTAAACGTTATGATAGCGATTGTTATAACGCACCAAGCTCTTTCTTAAATGACGTTGAAAAAGATATACCTAACACTTTGCAGACATTTTTAGGCACTCTTATTAAAAGCAACAAGAAGTCCGAACGCACGTTAGATAATAAATGGTCGAAACGAGTTTCAACAATTGCGCATATTTTGATATCTTCTGTCAGACCTCGATCATTTCTGTCGTCAATTTTATTAGGCTTGTCATCTTTTGTACACAAGAAATTTGCTGCAAGAGGTCTTTTAGATACTTTATCTTATTTGGGACTCTGTGCATCTTATCACGAAACGATAAAATTTGAATCATCTATAGTAAACGATCCTGAACAATTTAAAATTTCCGATGATGCCTTTATTCAGTTTTCTTTTGATAACGCCGACCATAATAGAGAAGAAGTAGAAGAAGAAGAAAAAGAAGAAGAAGAGCCAAATGAATCAGCAGATGATCCTCCAATAAAAAAAAGAAAAATTTGATTTTTTTAATGTAATATACGAGTATTTTTTTGTAATGATTTAATACATATTTTGTACATAATGAAGTTATTTAATTATTTTGTGAATAAATGAAATTTAAAACTTACCTTAATATGTTGCATATATTCACATTTCTATCATAACGTATTATTTACTGAAACAATTATGAAAAATAATAATAAATAATAATTTAAGTAATGAAAAAGGGGCAAAAATTATAGACTAAAAAATAAATAAATATTTGCGAGTCTATATCGCTTCTAAGACGAAAATAAACATGATATTCGTGTTTATCTCGACGAGCTACCCCAAATTAAGTACAAAAAGATTTTTGTACGTGGTCCAGAAGCCGAGAAATAGAAAATTTTTCAAGCGCCAGCCACTTTGAACGCACGAAATAAGTTTTCAGTTCGAGCGCTCAGAGCTATCCCCACTCCGCCGCCCGCCACAGCTGCCGCGCTCCGCCTCACTTTATTGATCAATTACTAATACTGCAAATGAATTAAACATATCCTAGTATTTTTTTATTGAAAATATAGGTATTCAACCTTAATATCCGGGAAGGTGACTGCTGTAGGATGATTATTACACCTTCCACATTTTTTTGAAATAAAAAAATTATCTCGGCTCCTAATGATCGTAGAATATTAATTTTTTTTTTAAATTCGTTAAAAAATGCCAGGAATCCATTTTTATAACGGCCATTTTCATAAAAACAAAATTACAAAATTTATTCGAAAAGAACATGCAAAAAAAGTGCATTTTTTTAAAGTCATTTTTTGACCCTTAAAATTAAAAAAATCAATATACTTTTTCAATAACATGAAAGTACAACTCTTAAAGAAAAAAATGAGCCCGGAATCGTTACCGTAGCACTATCCCCTGACGAGAAATAACCAACTTAAGAGAGCATCTTTTTTGAGAAATCTCCATATAACTTGAAAAATAATCAAAATTTTTAAATTTTTCAAAAAAGCACTTTTTTGGTTTGCTATAGGCTATACTTACAGCAAGTAACAAGTTTGGAAACGTTATAGTTAACGAGTTATAGAAAACCCGATTTTTCACGGTTTTTCTCATATAACTCGAAAAGTATCCATGATATCGAAAAATATAGAACATCAAAATGATAGATCTTTTTAATACCTACAATTCCCTGATTTAACTTTTTTCGATCGGAGTTGTAGTTTTTTAGTTATTAACAAAAAACCGCTTTTCGCAACTTTGCCGATTTTTTAGGTTATGTTCGGCAATCAGGCTCGAGTCTCGTGAAATAGAAACTCATCCTGAATTTTAATTTCCTACACGCTCATATTTTTTTTCCGGATATTAATTTTTGCACGCACTTTTCCCTATTGCTTGGACTATACTGCGCCTATACTGCATCGACTTTTCCCGCGCCGATATCCGCGACTACACAAGGAAATCCCCGCACAATAAATATCGCCTCTTCGCAAGATCCATGCACAATAATGATAAAAAACCTTACCCTTTTCGGGAGTGGTATTGCACGTGAAGAGAGAGAATACGAACAAGACAACCGCGTCTTGCTCGGTAACGCAGGAGCCTCTATCTCGCAGGCCTCCTCGCTGTGGTCTAAACGTACGCGCACAGTCGCGCTCAGCTCGAACCACCGAATTCCAATTCTCCCGCACACTAACACCATACTGCTCGGCCAGATGTGCGATCGCGCGACATGTTACATTACCGGCCGAACTTTCCGACGACGCTTCCCGAATTTTCTCTCGTGCGCTATACATTTATATATACATACGATTCCTGTTCCTTACATACGTAATCGATTTCTAAGTAACGAAATCAAAAACGTCTTCCACTTGCAAAACACTTTAGTTATACGATTGATTTGTTTACCCACAAGATTTTCCAAATTATTTGTTCATATTACAAATTAACTATTCCCAGACTACAAGAAAATGCAATTTTAACTGTAATTTTATTGAACAAAATTACCAAAATCTTCATACATATTTTTCTATCTAGGGGAACCCTCGTCTAAAATAGCTAATTTTTTACCATAAGACTAACGCTCTGCGCTTTTCTGTTAAAGCTTGAAAACTCTCGCCGCTAAACAGCTACTGGTGTCGCTGCCATGCAACCTTGTATGCTCTCATGCTGCCGCTGTCCGCTGTTGCTGCCATTGACGGCGTCTTATGCCGCAGTTTTATTAGTCGAGCATCGCAAATATAAAATCCTCTCTAAAATAAATTGAACCGACAATTAGAATTTTCTTCTCTAGACAGCGACGTCGATATCGTACCTACCTGCATGCAGCCTCGCTGATCAGATTTTTGCGATTCTCTTCACTTATTTCACGAGACAAATATCTTCTTTCAAATTTATTAATGTCGCTAAAAACACTTCATGTATAAAAAACCTTTTGCGCTTGTCCCTTTGTCACAAATAAAATCGACCATGAATCCCGGCTTTCCGGCACCAATTAATCTAAGGATTTGGATGTAAAAAACTAATAACAATTTATAATGAAGTTTGCTGTTTATTCGCCGTATACAATTAAGCCCTTAGTAGCAACCGATCCATACGAAGGCCAGAGTCAATCTGACGTATGTGTCATTCATTTTGAGCTCGATGGAGCCCCTGCTCGAGCCGTCAAAAGTCGCCGTCGCAAAGACATCTGAGAGCGATATCACATTTATATATATAAGAACCATTTTTAAGCCTTTCGTATAGGAACTTATTATGCGGTCTCTTTTGTTACTTTTACATTATCACCAACGAATTATATCCGTAACACCCATATATAAATATAATTATTATCATAACAGAATCAATTAGTTTATCCAAAACGTTCTTAGAAATTGGTGGCCCTGAAAAGGGCCGATTGAATAGTATAATTTTGTTTAAAAAGAATTTAAGCTTTCTTTTCAGTCTTTTTGGGCAGAAGCACAGCCTGGATGTTAGGCAGTACACCACCCTGGGCAATCGTGACTCCAGAGAGCAGTTTGTTCAGCTCTTCGTCGTTGCGGATGGCCAGCTGGAGGTGACGAGGGATGATCCTCGACTTCTTGTTGTCACGAGCGGCGTTACCTGCCAACTCGAGTACTTCAGCAGCCAAGTACTCCATGACGGCTGCCAGATATACTGGGGCACCGGCGCCAACGCGTTCAGCGTAGTTTCCTTTCCTCAAAAGACGGTGAATACGACCGACCGGGAACTGGAGTCCAGCCCTGTTGGAGCGGGTCTTTGACTTTCCCTTAACCTTGCCACCACCTTTGCCACGTCCAGACATGATGATATGAGTAGTAGTAGAACTTGGTCAAACGAACGAAACCAAGAGAATTGATGCTCCGCGGAGGTAGAGTCCCTCTTTTATACATTTGGGCGGAGTAGCGCCGCGGCATCAGCGGCGCTCAGTTAGTAAGTGGAGGGGACAGCGACGGGTGGTTGGTTCGGAGCAGCTGTTCCGAAACTCTTATAAAGGGGGTTCCAAGCGCGACTCGGCATCATTCGAATTTCGAACGTATCCAGTATACCATCGAATTCTCGCCATGGCACCCAAAGCTAGTGGAAAGGCTGTTAAGAAGGCCGGCAAGGCTGTGAAGAACATTGCGAAGGGAGACAAGAAAAAACACAAGAAGAAGAGGAAGGAAAGCTACGCTATCTACATCTACAAAGTGTTGAAGCAGGTGCACCCCGACACCGGAGTCTCCAGCAAAGCCATGAGCATCATGAATAGCTTTGTCAACGACATTTTCGAGCGCATTGCCGCCGAATCCTCTCGCTTGGCCCACTACAACAAGAGGTCGACCATCACCTCCCGGGAGATCCAGACCGCCGTCAGGCTTCTGCTCCCTGGTGAACTGGCTAAACACGCCGTCAGTGAAGGTACCAAGGCTGTCACCAAGTACACCAGCTCCAAGTAAATTGGATATTTGACAAATCAAATCAATCGGCCCTTTTCAGGGCCACCAAAAAGATTTAACGTATAGCGAATTATTTATTTAACTGGGTTGCAGCACTTACTTCAGTGTTTTATTATGAATAAATAAAAAAACTTTAAACATAAATTAAACTGTAATTAATGCTAGTTGAACTTGTCTTGTATAGCAATACGAAATTGGAATATTGCATGAAATAATCCATTACGTCGGTAATATAGAATATAAAAATATAAAGGACATGTATTATTACTTTTTTAAATAGATGAAAATTAAGGTAGTTATCCCCCAACTATGCGAGTCAAAACAAAGATGAAAAATAAAAATGTCAATATACATGAATTTCTTTACATGTAAAATAAGAATAGCATTAAAGAATACTTTTTATGTTGTTTTAATGCAATTAAAACAAAAAAATATATAAATTGCGGAGGAAATATTAACTTTTTACTCACATAGTTATGATCAAAAGTAAGATATACGATCTTTGGATTAATATTATTTCATTACTGTATGGACCAGCTTTTAGATATGAAAATATATGCTTTATCAGGGTTTCATCTAACTTTTCACAGGTTTTCATACATTTCTCGAAACTTGCTCAATCACTAGAGCTGAAATAAACTCATATTCGAGTTTTTTGTTCTTTGAAATCGCCATATTCTATTGATATAAGACCCGAAACGCGTGATGTTTGGATGAGTATAACTCAAAATCTATGGTACAGTTATCTGAAATTTTGCAGGGATATTCTTTGAGATAAAAATTGACTGCTCAACATTTCAAAAGTTTCTCGAGACTTTTAATTTTAGGGGATAACTATCTTAAAGTACTTTACTAAATACCAAAATCATAGAAAAATTATAAAATAAAGTTACGAAGCTTGATTGGAGATATACGCACTCTCACAGTGGTCTAGACGACGCACGTTAAATTTCATCTTAGATGATAGCATCATTTTGGAGAAGTATGAAAAAAAATCCTATTTAATATAATAGTAAATATCGCCACTTTTAAATATACTTATGTCGAGAATGTTTGTATTTGTTGAATTTTGTTTTTGAATAACCTACATATCTAAAAGTATATTATGTGATCAGTAATTGACGTTGCTGTATTATTCCAGCAGATTTTTCGACGTTTCCAGCGAATTCTTAGCTGTAAATGCAGTAGTGAGTCCTACATAACATGGAAAAGATTTAGATAAAAATAACAGAACTATGATGTAAAGTAGCAAAATACAATCTAAAACAGAAAAACTGCAAATAGAAGATAATAAAATTTAATAAAACCGTTAATGAAAGCAGCATTTCAGTATTTTACTAAACGGACTAACGAGTGGACTTCAAAATTCTTCTAGAATTTATATGACTTCTAAACACTACATGGTATACAAGGTATATATAAATCATCGACTTGAATATTCCGAAACGTTTAAATTACTTGTTGGCCCTGAAAAGGGCCGATTGGTTTTAAAGAAGTTATGAACTTAAGCACGTTCTCCGCGGATACGTCTTGCCAACTGAATATCCTTGGGCATGATGGTGACGCGCTTGGCGTGAATGGCGCACAAGTTGGTGTCTTCGAACAGACCGACGAGGTAAGCCTCGCTGGCCTCCTGGAGGGCCATCACTGCCGAGCTCTGGAAACGCAGGTCGGTCTTGAAGTCCTGAGCGATCTCACGGACGAGTCGCTGGAAGGGCAACTTGCGGATGAGGAGCTCGGTGCTCTTCTGGTAGCGACGGATCTCACGAAGAGCGACGGTTCCCGGCCTGTAGCGATGGGGCTTCTTCACTCCTCCGGTGGCTGGAGCACTTTTGCGCGCAGCCTTGGTTGCCAACTGCTTACGCGGAGCCTTACCTCCGGTAGACTTGCGAGCGGTTTGCTTGGTACGAGCCATTGCTGAGAGATGAAGCGTTCAAAGTGACGATACGAAAGTGTTTGACCCTTCCTGATGTGACTATATTTATATGCACTCCGACCAACGCGGCTCCAAAACGATTGGTCGGTTAAGTAGTGGAGGGGGAAGCGTATTCTGTCTCGCGGCTTGTGCGCGCACATCTGTCGAAGTTTTGGAGAGGGGGAGCCAGTTCGGCAGCCTATAATAGAACAGCGGTTTTGAAGCTAAGCATCACTTCACTGTTTGCAGTAGCTCAGTGTACTACTTTCCTGTATTAAAGATGACTGGACGTGGAAAGGGAGGAAAGGGTCTGGGAAAAGGAGGAGCCAAGCGCCATCGCAAAGTTCTGCGCGACAACATCCAGGGCATCACCAAGCCCGCCATCCGCCGTCTGGCCAGACGTGGTGGTGTCAAACGTATCTCTGGTCTCATCTACGAGGAGACTCGTGGCGTTCTCAAGGTCTTCCTTGAAAACGTCATCCGTGATGCCGTAACATACACCGAGCACGCCAAGAGGAAGACTGTCACCGCTATGGATGTTGTCTACGCTCTGAAGAGACAAGGCCGCACTCTCTATGGATTCGGCGGTTAAATTATCTTATCATCTATCAACAAATAAAAAATACACAATCGGCCCTTTTCAGGGCCACCAACTTATACAACGTTGAAACATGTTTTTGTTTAAAAGTATGATAATGCGATCTTGTATATTTAATAAAAAGTAAATTTTCTTATGAAAAAGAATCCCCATATGTTTTATTTAACATATTCTAAATAATATGTATATATATATTTAAAGTTAACAGTAAACAGTAAGTTATCAGTAACGCTGAAAAATACTACAATTTTTGGCAATTTTTTATAAGTATACTGTAAAACAAATTTGAAAATATAGTTCAGTATTACTAACAAGGAGAGTATCTCAACTCCAGGTCACGAATTTTGAAGAGGCTTTGGGCAATATATATTAGTACCTACGAAATGGAGACTTTTACTACTGCTTAGTGTACTTTTTTGTTTATTAAATTGTATAATATCAAGATTAACTTAACCGAAAACTTCGCAGTAATACCCACACTTACCCTACTATATAATGTAAATCATGTTTTGATTACCAATACTGTTGGTAAAGTGGTCACCTATCAGTTCTTATAGTCAAGTCGTATACTAGGAATTTTAAAGGAGGAACCGCCATTTTTAATTGCGATTTCCTTTTGTCTGGCAATGCATTCGTATGGTGACTTTCCAATCGATAAACGTTAACGGAAATGGTAATTTTTACATCGAAAATGCATTCTACAGAGAAAACCAATACATGCATCTTAAAGTACATAAAAAAGGTACAATTTTATTCACCAAATGATTTCTTTCCGCTCGTATATCACTGACAAAAGTGGTTTCTTTACATGCATGTGATATTAAGAAATCAGAGTTTTTATGTTTTCGTGCATGAACATGCCATTATCTTATAACTAGAGGATGCTAGCAGCAGGCTTGCCACGCCTCTTAACATCTTTTGATACAATACATACACTGTAGGTGTTACGACGCCCCAAAATAACGCATACAGCGAGATCTCGTATAGATGGCCACACACCTGCACCCACCTTAGTTTATCTTAAGAAAGTATAAGTTGATTTTTTAAATTCTGTTAACAGTTTCAAGTAAACAAGGAAGTGACTCCATTTTTTGAAAACTGGTCATTTCCGATTTAAAAAATCGATTTTTATCAATTTCTCTGAAAATAATCGATATTTTGACCTAAAAATTGCTATAAATAAGCCTTTAAAATTTTAGCTCATTAGACTGAACAATAAAAAAGTTTGTCGTTTCACCAGTTCTACCTAAAATTTTACATACTGGTACGTATTTCTTAAACTCACTGTAATCTTACAATAAAAATATGCCACAAGGATGACATTTTTGGTCTATTTAACCTGTTTATTGTACTCAAACTACTTATTTTTATAATCAATGTTATTGAATATTTTGTAAAAATATTATATTTGTGGTATATAATCGCAAAATTTTCAATATTTTACTTTTAAACCATTTGGTTACCACTGTTCAAAGCAACAAGGTCTTTATGAGTTTTTTACGTGTCATATATAATTCTTATATAATACAAAAAAATGACAAATAGGGCAAAGGATGTGTAAGAAACAAATTTTCTACATCAAAAAATGTAATCCACAAGCGTGCATTTAATAACATCAATATATCTATTCGTTTGCTCCTATTTTTTACAATTTTTAAATTTCTCGGTCGCAAGCCAAAAGTTTGCTATAACTTTATTACCCTCGCTATAAGTTAATTATAAATTTATCACCTACAATCCTATAGTAAATTTGTAAAGTTAGTTTCATATAACATATGTTACGATATTAATTTGTTTCATTATTTTTAAAACTATTCGTAATAAAAATAAAAACTTTATTTTTTAATTAAAAAGAAATATTGATCTATCTATCCGCTTACAACGAAATAAGAAAATGTTTTATAGTAAGTACTTATAATCATTTATAAAAACATATTGTACTTTGAATAGAACGAGAGTAATAGCTTTTTATTTGTATGTAAAAGTAAAAATTGGTAAACAATAGTATTTATAAGTAGAGCCATAAAAACTAATAGTTTTGTACAAATCAACCATAAGTATTTTAAATTAGGAAAAAGTTGAGGTATTCTGTAAGCGTCATATCACAGACACACTAATGTTTTATATGACATTTAGAATTTATAATATTTTTCATGTTAAATAAAATATGCAATTTTAATTTTGTAAGAAATTGATGATGGCATGTTTTACTCATTTGAATATATGCATAAACTTAAAAATCTATTATGAAAATATATCCACGTAGATAATACTTTACGAAAAGTTATTCAAACGTTAAAGTAAATGGTGGCCCTGAAAAGGGCCGATTGTCTTTTTTATTTGTTGATAGATGATAAGATAATTTAACCGCCGAATCCGTAGAGAGTGCGGCCTTGTCTTTTCAGAGCGTAGACAACATCCATAGCGGTGACAGTCTTCCTCTTGGCGTGCTCGGTGTATGTTACGGCATCACGGATGACGTTTTCAAGGAAGACCTTGAGAACGCCACGAGTCTCCTCGTAGATGAGACCAGAGATACGTTTGACACCACCACGTCTGGCCAGACGGCGGATGGCGGGCTTGGTGATGCCCTGGATGTTGTCACGCAGAACTTTGCGATGGCGCTTGGCTCCTCCTTTTCCCAGACCCTTTCCTCCCTTTCCACGTCCAGTCATTTTGATGCAGGAGAGATATACACTGAGCTACTGCAAAAAGTGAAGTGATGCTTTGCTCCAAAACCGCTGCTCTTTTATAGGCTGCCGAACTGGCTCCCCCTCTCCAAAACCGCGACAGATGCTCAAGCCTAAGCCTCATGCTAGACTCAAGGTCCCCTTCCACTATTTCACTGTCCAATAATTTTGGAGCAGCGAAGCTCAGAGTATGCATAAATGTCGCCGCTTTAAGAAGGATGAATCATTCTCTTTTCGTCAGTTTGAACGTGACGTCTGTCAGCAATGGCTCGTACCAAGCAAACCGCTCGCAAGTCTACTGGAGGCAAGGCTCCGCGTAAGCAGCTGGCCACCAAGGCTGCGCGCAAGAGTGCCCCAGCGACCGGAGGAGTGAAGAAGCCTCATCGCTACAGGCCGGGAACCGTTGCTCTTCGTGAGATCCGTCGCTACCAGAAGAGCACCGAGCTCCTCATCCGCAAGTTGCCCTTCCAGCGACTCGTCCGTGAGATCGCTCAGGACTTCAAGACCGACCTGCGTTTCCAGAGCTCGGCAGTGATGGCCCTCCAGGAGGCCAGCGAGGCTTACCTCGTCGGTCTGTTCGAAGACACCAACTTGTGCGCCATTCACGCCAAGCGCGTCACCATCATGCCCAAGGATATTCAGTTGGCAAGACGCATACGTGGAGAGCGTGCTTAATCTTATTCTTGCTTGACTTTTAAACAATCGGCCCTTTTCAGGGCCACATGTAAATTTGACGAGGAATACTCATTTTATAATTAACACCTACAACTTAATAATAAATTGCTCTCTTAAAGTTGAAACAGTGAAAAATCGCTAATTTAATAGCGAAAATTATGCAACTATTAGAATTAGTACATAACTCGAATGTCCCGATTTCTGCTCATATAAGCATTTTGCATCAAACAAAAAGGTTTAAAAAGTTGTTCTCTCATTAATTTATAAAGAAGCTATGATTATTGTCTTAATTATGAATCGAATATTAGAATGTAAATGCGTAAAAACTGTTTTAATACTTAAATATTGATAATAGTCAATAAAATAGCATTTTGCGTACGCAAAATGCACCTATTTTTGTTCTCAGCAAGAAGCGGTCATTTCGATGTCTAACTATTTCTGATCATCGTCGGTTTTATATAAACATGATTCATATATGTTTCTTTTTATTATTGCATTCGTATGTCAATCCACGCACATACTTCTCGAGGCATACGTAGAAAAAAGTGTATAAATTGTATAAATGCAATTAAAACGTTATTTTTTCGTGATTAGAAATAGGGACATTAGGACATGCAGAATGCATCTGCGTCTAACCTCAAACTATCACTATTATCTAGTTCTTTAATCGGAGTTACAATATTTTTAATTCAGCACTTCAGTTATTATTTGTAATATTAAAAACGTACCTATAGCTTGAATATAATATATATTAAAACAATCTTCATATGTATAATAACAGAGAAACTTCGAGTGATTAGAAATAGGGACGTGAGTAGAAATTGGGATATTTCCTTAGGGCCGTCCATAAATTATGTAAGGCTCTTTTTACAGATTTTCGACCCGTCCTTCTCCCCGTTGTAAGAAATTGTAAGATATCTTGTAACCCCTCCCCCCTCTCCCCCTCTAATCTTATATAATAATTTTTAATCCAAAATTCAATTTTTAAATACATTTTAAGTATTAAGGGGACTGTTACTTAACAAATTAAGTTTCACGGAGGAGATGAAATAAGTTCACTGAAAATGATTTTCACATTTATTGTTTCTTTTTATTAACGTTTAAATCATAATTATCCTGTGACGTGCTCGTATAAAAGTCAAAATGAAAATAATTCGGTCCGATGTGTACATCTCGAGCTTCGATTCGCAACTGACTCGCTGTTTTGTCGCCGACGAAAGACCAACTTCGGCCCTCAGATGCTTACATATTCCTTTAGAGGAAGTGTTCTCTAATCGAACATTTTATCAGCTCTTTATGCTAATAACCAAAGTAGCTTCGTTCTTGAACTTGTGGCACCCTAGGGTTTGCCGCCTCAAGAAGAGCAACCGTCATTGCCGACAGCAGCGCGGCAGCACCATCCGAGGAAGCAGCGTTTAGAGCCGCGAGCGCTCTACTAACCGCGCGCCCCTTCCATCAAATCCGGCCTAGCAGCACACGAGAGTTCTTGCCTCAGCGCATTCGTTGCAGCCTTCGTGAATATTGTACATACTGTAAATAGTCATTAAGGGCAGGTCGGAGCTATCCTGATTGGTGCAGATTTTACCTAACCTCAAAAAATAATATCATAAAAATAAAAATTTGTGGTCATTTATGGTACAAAAATGCGGTTGTCCGGTGTTCTTGTCATAATAATAAATGTTTATAAAGCTTCAAGCGTACATAATTGCGTACAATCTCGTAAAATAATGAAAAATACGGCGCGAGGTGAAGCTATCAATAAGGCTAAGAAACGGTAAGATGACCATCACTTTTACCGTTTTCCATTCGTCAATTGTAACAATATTTCATAATAAAAAACTTTTGAGGCTACTAATAAACAAAGTTGCTGTTGTCCGGTGTTCTTTACATAATAACAAACTATTATCAACCTCGATTTTGATGTTACTATGTGAATTTTAGACGTATAATGAAAAATACGGCGCGAGGTGGAGATCACAATGGTAAAGTTCGCTCCGGCCTCCCCTTAATATAGTCAGCTGCAATTTAATCAGTGGTGTTCTCCCGACCACTCTCCTCGCACGACCCTCACAAACTTTCTTATTCTTTTATAATTACATTTATTAAATCATTCTTAATAATTTGATTATATTTTATAAATTCATTTAAACATGTAAATTATTATTTTTGAAAGAAATGTACACTGCTTCTGTCCGTTACAGGGAAGTTGAATATCTCTGTCCTTGTCTAAGATAAATGTACCAGTACTTGGCCACTTTGTAGCAGCTGAACTTATTTCTTAAATTAGAGCACTAAAATTAATACGGCCAATAAAAAGTTATATATTCATCTGGAAGGAAATTTAATTTTTTATCAAATTAAATTGAAAAAAGAGACATTTTAATCAATAATGATAGGGAAATAGACATAAATTATAAACAATTTATGTTGCAAAAAAAGAGCCAAAAAATTCAAAAGTCCGCCATTTTGTTTTTTTCCGGTAAAAATGAAATATCCTAGACTATGCAATAGCCAAAACTATAAGTTTTAAGAATCTTGTTAGTTTTTTGATTTCAGATGATCCGTTGGTGAGATATCGTGTCGACAGTCAAACAAAAGAACAATTTTGAGGCGGCCATTTTGTCAAGAAAATCCGTAAAAAAAAAAATTTATATCTTCAAAATGTGTATTTTAATATGTAAAAAGTTTGAACAATAAAGATTATTTTTTGTATGAAATAAAAATTATTGAATAAATAGGGCAAATCCACGGCAAACCTGCCTTAATACAAAAATAGTACTTACCATTACCGGTCTAGTAAGTTAACTTTTGACATATTCTGTTTAAATAAATAATACTATAAATTATATCTGCTTGTTGAAATAAATAGCAAGTCTCTCAGTGTGCGTATGGAGGTTAGGTTGGAGGTTAGATATGCGAATAGTATTATTCAAGTTATGATAACAAATAAGACTCCAAATATATAAAATATAAGTTATACTAATATTGTTATAAAAAAGAAATGTTTACATTACTTTTTTGCTCCAAAAAGACCCTTAGTCGAAAAAACAACCGTGATGTAGCAAATTCTCAAACAAGTATATGCCAACAACTAGGACCGAGATTTGTTGCGTAATCTGCGTGATTGTCCGGTAGATGGCCACCCGGCCAACTACTGGGACGGGAATTTTCAAGGTATTTTTCGAGTACCAATACATGAACACATAAAATTTTAATATAAAATATATATAAATCTTATATTTTGTATGTATTTCTAATATAATAAGAATAATGTACAAACCTTAAGATACATAAAAAAATGTTTTATTAACTTTTTGTCGCCTTACTAGTAAACGAACTTTTCTTAGTCACTACTTAAGAAAATCATGCATGCCCACACAAAAGAAGAAAAATCTGCTACAGCGGACGAGAAGAATACTCAAGATACTGACGAACACACGGTATCAGGCGACGGAACATGGAAAAAAAGAGGCTACTCATCTTTATTCGGCGTCACATCGTTGATCGGTTACTTCTCAGGGAAAGTTCTTGACATTCTTGTCAAAAGTTCATACTGTCACGAATGTAAAACTTGGGAAAGTAAATTAAATTCTGCCGAATACGAAGAATGGCATGAAAACCATGTAAATGCTGGAAAATGTAAGTCAAATCATACTGGTGCAGCTGGAAATATGGAGGTCGAAGCAATCAAAACCATGTTTCAACGCTCGGTACAGAATGATGTGCGATATCGCAACTATATCGGCGACGGTGACTTTAAAGCTTACTCCGGGTTACTGAATTCTAAACCTTATGGTGATGATTTTTCAATAGTGAAGAAAGAATGTGTAGGACATGTTCAAAAAGAATGGGCACTCGTCTCCGTGAAATAGTCAAGAAGACCGTTGTAGATACTGAAACTAAGGCTGGAAAGAAGATAAAAAAAAAGTCTGTCTGGTAAAGGGAGGCTTACGGCTAAGATGATTGACAAACTGACGGTATACTACGGTTTGGCTATTAGACGTTACTCTGATTCCGTGGAAAATATGAAGAATGCTATCTGGGCAACGTTCTTTCACTATAGTTCGACAGACGAGAATCCACAGCATGAAAAATGTCCGAGCGGCGCGGACTCCTGGTGCGTATGGCAAAAAGCTGCAGCTGCTAATGGATTGGATTCGTTCAAACACACGTACAGTGCTCTTCCAAATAATGTTTTGGATACCATCAAGCCTATCTATAAAGATCTAAGCAAAGATGCTCTCCTGGAGCGATGTGTCGGAGGCTTCACGCAAAACAACAATGAGAGTTTGAACCAACTTATATGGCAAATCTCACCGAAGCACTTGACCGGAACCTCTGTGATAGTTGACATTGCGGCTTATGTGGCAGCCTGTGTCTTCAATGAAGGTTCTTTTTTTTTTTTTTTTTTTAATTAACGTCGCCATGTTTGTGCTCCCATGTGGTGCTAATCGACGACGGGGGTCTGCGGTGTGTTTGTAAACAAAGCACATGTAATTTTTACAGAGGTGCTTGTATCAATCGGCAGAGACTAGGATTCGAACCCGGGTCACCGGCGTGGGAATCCGACACTCTACCGACTGAGCCGCCGCAGGCCCCTGAAGGTTCTTTTGCTCTACTATCCTTCATGCAAGACATGGGAATCGGTAGTGGATCAAGCGCTCATGAACGGGCGCGATCAACTGATCACATTCCTATAATCCGTGCAGAGCAGGAAAATGTAGGTTTTTATCATCGATTGTTGTCAAAAGATAAATTACAAAAAATTATAAGTTTGTAATCATAAAATGCATTACTCGTTTCATTATCGATTTCAAAATATGGAATATTTCATTTTTTATCTGATTTCGTATGTTCATAAAAAGCAATTTAAAATTCGTTTGTTTAATAGAAAATGACCGCGACATATTAGAGATATAAGCAAAAAATTTAAAAAATATAACCACAAATATCTTGAAATATAAAAGACCTTACAGTCTGAGCAATGAGTTCAGCCAAGCGTTAGTGGAAAGCTACCTTTTTCAGTTCAATTTATTTCAAACATTTTCCATCATATGTTTCCGAGATATCGCCATTTAAACAAAAATGATGTTTTCGTGTATAAAAAAAGAAGAAAGATAGCCTATGGAAAATTTTGCGTCGCAGAAAATAGGTAATTTTATGCTTTTTCAAATACATTGGAAATTGGAAAGATTCATATTTGTGTATATATTAATAGTAATAATAGTAATAATAGTAATAATATTAGAATTTTATGTTAAGCAAGTTGAATGTCTTGCATTTATTTAATATCACAGTTCCACGGCATAAAAACAACTTGCGCTCACTCATATATTCGCTAAGAGTAATAAGTAAACTAGCGAATATATAAGTTAGCTGCCCAAATCATTTTTAGAGCATTCTGCGCTCAACATCTCCGTATCCTTTGGTTACTTGGAATGTTGTAGTTACAGGTGCGACTGCGACGAAACTATTACAATCTTTCGTTCGAGATCCTATTGTGTAGTCGTCGAACTTAATCAATACTGCTTCTGGTAATTCTGCAGCTTCTAATTGGTCTTTTCGCAGTGCTGGGCATTTGAACTGCTCTACTACTCCCATTGCTCCATTGACTAATCCATCTGAAATTGAAATATTGCGTCTAAGCATCACACGGGACCCTTTGGATAATTTTACGTTGCTTGGTGGCTTTCTTCCGTAAGTCGCAGGCTCACGAGATTCATCAACTACATTCATGACATAAATACGAGTCTATTTGGCAATGATGTTGGTCATTTTCAAATTGTATTCATCGACCAATTTGATCGTTGGATAAATTCTAACCGCCGCACCATCTGGGAAATCTTCTGTTAATTCAACCCTTCTTCTCTCGCACAACAATTCTAACTGGGCGGTAGCTAGTTCGCCGAATCGCAGGTTGTTTAACAAATCTATGAAATCCACATCGTTCTGTTGTCGCATATTAATGGTCAGTTCGCAGAAAGAGAACTGATGCCATAGGTGGATTTCTGCCGCACACTACGATGGTTGTTCAAAACACCAGTGACCTTTTACTGGCGGAAGCTGCATGATATCACCGAACAGTAATATATTCACCCCATCAAATAACTTTTCATTGTGTTTGAATTCTTGCAGTCTCAGATGTATTATACGTTAATAAAGCGATCATATTATTTCTATTTTTACCAAGAACCACAACCGCTACAATAATACTATTTTACGTGCTAAATCATAAATTGATACCATCAAATTATTATAATTAGTAAAACATTCAAGTTTATGGAGAGTTAATTTATGATATCACCACAAGAAAATGTATGGATTATAAAAATCGTTATAAAACAAAAACGAATTGACGAAATTTAAGAAGTCTTTATATTTTGAATCTTTATCAAAAAACATAAACCGATGCTAATTTATAGGCACTTAGGTTCCTCAAACTAAAATAATTGTTTCAATATGAAATGTTTTGTATTAATAAATTAATTTTAAATTGTTATATCTCTTTCTAATTCATAGTAAATCGATTAGTATTATCGAATGAATTGGAAAAATGAGCTTTTTTTATTTGTTTGCAGAATAGTAACGAATAAAGCTACTTAATAACTGTCCCAGTATTACAACTCGAAACATCGTGACCCACTTCTGCAGTCAGGAACTCTTCTATTTGAACAACTATTTGTTAGCATAGGAAAGGTTTAAAAAGCAATATTTTTTTCATTCGATAGGACATCTCCCGGGCTACACGATAATACTAAAATATTTTTTTAATTTTGCTATCAGATTTCAGAATTCAAGTCTTTCTATCGGGTATCCCAAGTGTACCAGTACTGGTGATTTACCTAATTTCTTTTTAATTTCGAATCTTCATTAAGAAACGAAAAAAATTAGCCCTGTTTGAAACCGAAAACCGATATAAAACAAAAACGCATCGAAAAATAAAAATCAATATTTTTGAGTTCCCTTCCTTAAAAATAAATCAAAAAAATGAGCTCTGAAACATTAAATTTAACCGCGTATTACTCGAGATACAGCTACACATGTATTACTCGAGAACAGCTACACATATGTACACACACATATACAGACATCCATACGGTCATTTTCTAAAAATCGTGTATTCCAAATGGCCCAAAACATGTTTCTAACATGTTTTTAAGAAAACTTTTCTTACTATTACAAAGCTTCCTTTAGAAGGTAGCAAAAAATTATTAGCATGCAAGATTTATGCATTTTCACAGGTGTCAAAAGTGGCTTGCCCCTTAATTAAAAAGCGGATATTATATTATATATAATTAATAGTTGCATTATGTATCACGCTAAACCCGTTACAGTGAAATTTCACTCATTTGGAGTGGAATTTCACTCGAAGAATGAGTGAAATAATTCACTCTATTTAAAGTGGATTTTTCACTCTAAAAATAACGTGGAAATTTTTCACTCTTAACTCTGGAATCTCACTCTATTTTCGAGTGAATATATTCCCGACGGACATCGACGAAAAAGTAACCTATTTTCTTTACTTTTTCAGTTTATAATATTGCAAGCCTGTTATTAGATACACGTTTTCCAGTAATAATACCAAAATACACCAAATAAATTTGAAGTAGTATATATAAAAAAAATATATTCTTCCGCATGTTAATTCATTATATAAATATTTTAAAGTATTCTTACGCTCCAACACGAACTGCCAAATAATTCTAAGTTATAATAACAGAAACTTAAAGTACCTTCAATTTAAATAATACAAACTTTCAGAGCATTGTTCTTTTAATTTATATTTTAAATTTTCATTTCTTTCTATTTTTGTATAGTTTTTTCAGTATATGACTAAGAATAGTAGTTAACAACTTAGTAGGATTACAGTTTTAGGAAGGGAATTTTACTAGGTGAGAACCAACCGTAATGGTATCAATCTAACCTCAAAATATCGTAAAAACACTGTTTTCTTTGTCAATTTCGTGGTTACAATATATATTTTCTTGTATTCTGTGTTGTAATGATGATTTTTGAATTATATAGTATTACTAGATAACTGCTTATTATCACAGTATCAACCTAACCTAAAAATAATGCTAAAAAACTTCTTTGGAAATTTCGAAGTCAAAATATGATTTTATGGTATTTTATGTTTTATAAAATTTGTATTCATATCAGATAATGTTACTAAATAAATAATAAATGTAATAGTGTCAACCTAACCTCAAAATATTGCAAAACAATATCTTCTTTGAAAATTACGTAGTCAAAATATGTAGGAATTTTTAGTATTTTGATGGTTTATAATTAATATTTCTGCATCAATTTATGTTACTAGATGATAATCAACCGTAATAGTGTCAATCTAACCTCAAAATGTCGCTAAAACACTTATTTTTGTTTCAAATTTTGTGATCTTAATAAGGTAAAGTACCCAATACCCGGACACTTTTTGTGGTATAACTATTTCAAATGAAGTTTTCGACGGAAAAACTTCGTTTTTTATAATTATACTTTTTTTTATCACAAATACGAGGCTTTTCTACACTGTTTATAGTTAAGAAAAGTTAAATAAACCTTACGGAACTGGCATAATAATTATTTTTTAAAAAGCATATTTGGCTATAGTACCCGGACAGGCATTTCGGGTTGACTGGTGTACTCGGACAAGACGGAACCAATACCCGGACACATATAAACGGTTTATTTATAATTAATTGAACAAATTATATAAATCGTAAATTAATCGAATAAAATAGCCAATAAATAATAAATCACATGCAGTTTATTAATATAATATTTTACATAAATAATTTAATAAATTATATTTTTATTTACATTTTTTCTTCTTTTATTTTCATTTTTTTTTCGATATAACTTGAAGTTCTTCGGCAAGCAATAGCTTATCTATTTCTTCGAGTTTGTTAGTCAATTCTTTAACTTTTTCCTGCAATTGTGTAATATTTTCTTTATTTTTTTCATTTTTAATAGTCTTTTTAAGATCTTTTAACTCTGTATTAAAAGCTCTTTTCTCTCCCTGTAATTTCTTTTTGGTCTCTTTAAAACTTTTAAAAACTTCCTGTTCTTTTTCTTTCATTAATTTTGTTCTCTTTCTCTCTTCTTTATTTTGTAAAATTTGAATTTCCTTTAATTTCTTCTCATCTTCCTTTTTTTGCAAAATTTCAAGCAAGTCCTCCACGACTGCTACAGGGGGAACGTCTTGTACTTTGATGTTCTTTTTTTTCTTCACAGTACAGTTAGGTAAAGAAAATACCTTCTCGAATTTTTGAGATACACTGCTTTTTTCATTTTCAACTAGAAAAGAAACACATTTATGCATTAAACGGTATTTAAGGAAGAATATTTATACAATTTAATTTTAGATAATATCAGTTAAGTTACCAAAAGTATTCTCAGATTGAAGTTGATCAGATTGCTTATGAACATCTATGGAACTGTTACTTGCTTCATCAATACTAACATCTATACTAGCATTCGTACTGACATCCATGCTAATATCAGACAAATCGATTTTTGAATGACGACTGTAATCGGATAAATCAAGAACTTCATCTGCAAAATATCAATAACTTTTTATAGTTTTAATTACAAATAAATAAAGAATTTATTTAATAGCTATGTATACAAACCTTTGTATACGTATGAAGTTTCCAAACTAGTATTAGGAACACTTTCATCATTGTGCCATACAGGAACATTACTTTCTTCACTAACTGATGATTTATCCACTGTCGATGGAGTGACTTTATTTACTGTCAAATGAGTGACTGGACCTACTGTCGAGCAAATAATTCCATCTGCTACCGAGTGAGTAATTTCATCTTCTGGCGATTGAGTTATTTCTACTACAATAATAATATATGTATTAATTGACAATACATATTTGTAAATAAGTTTGTAAATTAATTTGTAAATAAGTATGTAAATAAGTTTTGTAAATAATTATGACTAACCTTGGAGAGGATTCAATACGTTTGTAAGGCTATGATCTGACATGAATATTGTTGGATATAATAGGTTATTACTATTTTCATTCATATCATTAACCACAGCTATCACAGATACTGTTCTACGCAGACCAGATTCATCGTAGAAGTCTATTTCTCCAGTTGGTGAATTTACTTCGGTTTCTTCCATAAGTTGACTAAATGAATTATTGTCCTGAAAGCAGATTTCTTGGTGGTAATCAAAATCATCTGTTTGCATAACATGGATGTTGTCTATGTTAGAAAAATCTGCATTCTGTTCATCAGAATATTTTATCACAGAGAGCGGGTCTGCAAGTATTTCAGTACTTATACAACTATTATCAGATCTATCTACTGCATTCTTACCTGTAAATAGAGTACAAAATATATATGATTATCAATCTATAAGTATAGTAGTATATATAATATATAAATTTTATAAATTATTATTATAGTTATTTACCACAAAGTCTTCGCATTTTAAGCCAAGATTCAAATAGTCCTTTTTGACTTAGCTCTCCGTTCCAAATTTCTGTGGATTCATTGTTTTTGAACTCTTCTAAAATATCTGAAAAAGGATATTTGTTTCAAATAACTGTAAAAGTTTCAGAGTGTCTTCGCATTTTTTAATTTCTGTGGAAGCAGGTAAGTTGTTCCTTTTCTTAGCTTTGTTTAAAATGCTATAATTTACAGCATCAGCATCGAATGGACACAACCCACAGGCTTTGAATCCATGTATAATACTGCTAGAAAAATCATTAGCTTCCAAAACCAACTTCAATACTTGTGCAAACATGGATTTTTTTAAATCTAGCACATCATTTTCTATCCGCCACTGCCTAAGAGTCTTCTTATATTGATCCTTCAACGGGTGAAAAAATGCTACATCGAGTGGCTGTATAATATGCGTAGCATTAGGATATAATGCTATCAGCTCGATTTGCTTTTCGATACAGAATTTGCAGAGTGGTAATGTGAGATGCGATGAATGACCATCCACGTATAGAATCACTGGAAAGTCATATTTGTTATCATTCAACCACTTGAAGAACACATTAGACATATAGCTGTAAAAGCTTTCAGATGTCATCCATCCTCGCTCAGTATTACCTACACCCCAGCCTTTGGGTATGTGACTAAGAATGTTTTTCTTCGGAGTGGTTTTCAAATCATACAATATCATCGGTGGAGGCATTTCACCAGAAGCAGCAGCCGTAAAAAGAACTGTGAGATTTGCTTTTTCACTAGATCCTACAATCTGGTAGACGGATCTTGCACCCTTTTCAGTAATAACTGTGTTGTCCTTTGGAACCAGCATGAAAGCAGTCTCATCTAAATTAAATATTCTTGTTGGATCCAAATCTAGTACGTTCTTCTCTTCTAGATAAACTTTTACACGAGCAAACCATCTTCGAAGGTCATCTTCTGTTACTGAAGCTCTAGTTGAAGTAAGGTTTTGAGCAATCCTTGAGCTTAAATTGCTATGCCTTTTCATGAATGCACGTACCAATGTTTACCTGGCCTACCATCTTTGAACGGAGTTTCCCTTTTTTCTTCCATTAAAAATTTTTTAATGCAATCCAGAAGCTGATTTTTGGCCACAGAAAAACCATGCTCCGCACAATACAAAATCCATTTGACTATTTCAGTCTCTTCACTCTCACTTAATACAGTTGGCGGACCTTTATTACAGCTAATGGGAGAATAATTCTTCATCTTATCGTACAATGTACTCTTTGGAACACCATATTCATTCGCAGCTTCTCTGATGGTTTGTCCTTTATTCACTGCGTCAAGAGCCTGGGCAATAATATCTGTACTTAATTTTTTTTCCACTCGTTTCACTATTCTTTTATTCACTGCTGATCCAACTAATTTCTTCCTTCTCACTGTTTCCACAACTTTTTTCTTGCTCACTGCTGGTTCAATAGTCTCCTTTTCTTTGACCTTAGT
Source organism: Gastracanthus pulcherrimus (assembly GCA_949152435.1). NCBI lineage: Eukaryota > Metazoa > Arthropoda > Insecta > Hymenoptera > Pteromalidae > Gastracanthus > Gastracanthus pulcherrimus. The sequence goes on from OX424572.1 coordinate 36,988,702, forward strand.
CTCAGTGAAAATATAGTTTTCACTGTTGACATTGTTTTCCTTCTCTTGTACACTTTCCTCCTTAGCGTTTGACTTTGAACGGTTATTGCTCCTCTTATTATTTGAGCGTGTCTTGGCCATTTTTAAAATTACACTATGTCTGGAATATAATTGTTGAAATAATTAAATATTTTATTACTTTCTTTTACTACAAAATAATATTACATGTTAAATAAAATATAAAAAGCTTACCATAGAATTAAAATTTTGAGGTTAAAATTGCAGGTTATCAAAACGCACTGTTGTAAAAAAAATAATTAAAGTTTTTTGAAAATAAAAAACACTGCACTTTGCTTCAATCCACATGTAAGTATTTAACTTTTTGTATCTTAGAAGGTCGAAAATAATTAAAAGTCCACTTTCTGAATGCGCGTCCGAGTACTGCTTCCCGTACGAGTTAGAGGCATGTAAACTCGGACAAGCGTGCCATCTCGTCCGGGTATACCGTACTTATTTGAAAACTGGCAGGTATATCCGGACATGTAATATTTATGTAAATAATTATTATAATTACCGGAAATACTATGAATTTCGTTTAGTATTTACTTATTTATTGGTAAAATCAATTTTTCTGCACAAAAAAATAAACTATTGACTTTTTTAACGGCAAGAGAGATCACTGAGATTTTGATTAAAAATTCGTAAAAACATGAATTTACTTGGAGTTTTCATATCATATTTGAATAAATGACAGTATTGTAGGACAGATCTGTAGAGGGTCAAGCTCAGCATTCATATACTTATGGCATAGTGCGTTTTTTACACATAAGAATTGTACACGTAATTATTGTGCACAATTTAGCATTGGTCAAATATATCTGTATATAATTTTTTATCTATAGTCCGTATTCAGCTCTATAATATATATTTTATTCAAATTTTTTCGCACGCTAGTTTTTTTGATAAAATTTTTGAAAATTTAAAAAAAGAAATGTGCTCTTGAAAGGGTTAAGCCCTGAATGGACATTTTTTCTAGACGTTTTTAGGCGACTCTATTTGTTACAAAATCAGAATTTCAAGATACTGAAAACTAAAAAAGTTATATTTATTTATTTAACAAAAAATACGAAATTTTCATAGAAATAAATATTTCTTTGAAAATTTTCACATTGAAATCGTAAAAATATATCTCTAAAAAGTGAAATTTTTGCGTCCATGGACCCTTCACTTCAAAATGTATAGGTAGGTTTTTTTAAATTCATGATGGCGACATCCAATATGGCGGCTAAAAGCCGAAAATTTTCTTACTATTACTTTTTTTAAATTACTATTTCTGATAATTTGGATTAAAACAATATTTTCAAATGAATTTTCTTACATATTTGTATATATGTGTTTTTCGGATCGCTGAATACGAATTCGTAAACGGCTTTTCGAAATTCAAGATGTCGGATCCAAGATGTCTGCCATAAATTCTGAAAATTTTTCGATTTTATAAAACTTCGTGTATAAGGGTTTTTTGGTAGCTGATTACGAATCCGTAATCACATGTTTGCAATTCAAGATGGCGGATCCAATATGGTGGCTCAAAGACGAATATTTTATACTATTTCTGATAATTTGGAATAAAACAATATTTTCAAATGAAAATTCATACATATTTGTATATACGGCGTTTTCGGGTCGCTGATTGCGAATCCGTAATCGGATTTTCCAAATTCAAGATGGCATATCCAATATGGATGCAAAAAAACTGCTCTCAAAAATTCATGTTTTTTTTCATTCTTTTCGTAAAAAGACATAGAGGACATTTTTTTAAATTTGTTTAAGTAGCACAATTCAAAGAGCACCCCCGAAAATAGTAGGGTAGATACTTCTAGAAAATTAATTCACTGTATACTCAACAAGAATGAACGTCAAAGTTGGAGGTACCCGCAATGCCGTTTTGTCCGTTAATCAGCGAGCAAAATACTCTATACACAAATTTACATAAAAATACACAAATTTTATTACTTGCAACTTTCCTCGCTAAAATTCGATTACAGATTCGTAATCAGTGACCCAATAAAAACCCATATACATGAATTTTTATGAAAAGTGAAAATTTTTCATAGTTTTTTTCAGCCATATTGGATATGCCATCTTGAATTTGGAAAATCCGATTTGGGATTCAAAATCAGCGACCCGAAAACCCTCTATATACAAATTTGTATGAAAATTCATTTAAAAATATTGTTTTAATCCAAATTATCAGAAATAATATAAAATTTTCGTCTTTTAGCCGCCATATTGGATCCTCTATCTTGAATTTTTTAAATCTGATTACGAATTCGTAGTCAGCGACCCAAAAAAACCCTATATACAAATTTGTATAAAAATTCATTTGAAAATATTGTTTTAATTCAAAGTATCAGAAATAGTATAAAATTTTCGCAAATAATTGACTGTAACCTTGCAGGTTCTTCAATGCTTTTAAATTTTCATATGGGTAACCCCCCTGAAATCTTTCAAGGGACACACAACATGAGATCTTCCACATTAAAATCGGATAACAAATAAAAAAAATCGGATCATTTGTCAAATTATTCTCTAATTTACTCGATATCTAAATTTGCAATATTGAAATTTTTATGAAAAGAATTTTTTTTTCACCTAAAGTACCTTTGTGTTAACTATAACGTTTCTGATATTGTACATGTAAACAAATCATTGTATATATTTTTATTTTGAAGGTCGAATCTTATGAAAGAACCAACTCAAGTATAGAGATATATAAGCCTAATAGTAGGATTTTGATGATTTTTTAAAAGTTTATTATACGGGCAGAATTGCCCTTTCGAGAACATTTAGATACAATATAGATGTTCGCCATATTATTTAACGAGATGCCATCTGACGGCTAATTTTTAGAATTAAAATTTGTATTTGATAGTCAATATTTATATAGTTCGACAAATAATCAATTGATCATACGTTAAATTTATTTGATGGCCCTGAAAAGGGCCGATTGATTTGTTTCGTCAAATTGATGTCACATCCAATTTACTTGGAGCTGGTGTATTTGGTGACAGCCTTAGTGCCTTCACTGACGGCGTGCTTGGCTAGTTCACCAGGGAGCAGAAGCCTCACGGCAGTCTGGATCTCCCGAGAAGTGATGGTCGACCTCTTGTTGTAGTGGGCCAAGCGAGAGGATTCAGCAGCAATGCGCTCAAAGATGTCGTTCACAAAGCTGTTCATGATGCTCATGGCTTTGCTGGAGACTCCGGTGTCCGGGTGCACCTGCTTCAACACCTTGTAGATGTAGATAGCGTAGCTTTCCTTCCTCTTCTTCTTGTGTTTCTTCTTGTCTCCCTTCGCAATGTTCTTCACGGCCTTGCCGGCCTTCTTAACTGCCTTTCCAGTAGCTTTGGGTGCCATGGCGAGAATTCGATGGTATACTGGATACGTTCAAAATTCGAATGATGCCGAGTCGCGCTTGGAACCCCCTTTATAAGAGTTTCGGAACAGCTGCTCCGAACCAACCATCCGTCGCTGTCCCCTCCACTTACTAACTGAGCGCCGCTGTTGGCGCGGCGCAACTCCGCCCAAATGTATAAAAGAGGGACTCGACCTCCGTGGAGCATCAATTCTCTTGGTTTCGTTCGTTAACCAAGTTCTACTACTACTCATATCAGCATGTCTGGACGTGGCAAAGGTGGTGGCAAGGTTAAGGGAAAGTCAAAGACCCGCTCCAACAGGGCTGGACTTCAGTTCCCGGTCGGTCGTATTCACCGTCTTTTGAGGAAAGGAAACTACGCTGAACGTGTTGGCGCCGGTGCCCCAGTATATCTGGCAGCCGTCATGGAGTACTTGGCTGCTGAAGTACTCGAGTTGGCAGGTAACGCCGCTCGTGACAACAAGAAGTCGAGGATCATCCCTCGTCACCTCCAGCTGGCCATCCGCAACGACGAAGAGCTGAACAAACTGCTCTCTGGAGTCACGATTGCCCAGGGTGGTGTACTGCCTAACATCCAGGCTGTGCTTCTGCCCAAGAAGACCGAAAAGAAGGCTTAAATTCTTTTTTAACAAAATTAAACAATCAATCGGCCCTTTTCAGGGCCACCAGATATTTATAACGTAAAAAACTATTCATTTGATATATTAGGTATCTTAATGTAATTGGTTTATTACATATCGTTTTATAAATAAAAAAAAGTATTATTATTGATTTAAAAATATTTGTGTAGTCGTAAATAAAAACCGCTATGTTCGTTTAACAAACAATTGCATATTTATCCATTAAATATTTGTTTTGCAAAGTTCAATACACGCGATCAGTAGACATCATTATGTCGATCAGAAATTACTACTAAAAGATCAGTAAAAGGTCAGTAACACAGTTTTATAGTGTTTTTAACGCGGTTTATTATTACAATTATTAACAAATTTTACATTAATACATTGTATCGTTAAAATATTTTTGTATAAACATAGTTGTAACTGATCAAGGTGGTATTCCCAACTTGATGTTAAAATAATAACTAAATCACATTTATTATATAGCTTCGAATAAACTAATACATTCGATTTTTTGCATTTAATATAAACATAAATTGAAATCAGAATTTTTTTAAATTTAGGCTTCAAATTTTTCAATGTATCAGTTTTAGTATTTAGTAAAAATTAATAGAACATTCAATAATTGGCCTTAATAAGATATTTTTATCTCTCTGGATCTTATGAATAAAAGAATTAGTCGAATATTCTTCAATACTCGAGCCACTCGTAAATAATGTTTATTTATTCTTTAACAACACACCGCCATTATTTACCAGTCTCGAATCTGTGTTGATACGTAAATATCTTAGTTATGCCAGTTTAGATTGCTGCTCATGCCCTCATATTATTTTAAATATTTATTAGAATTAGCTTCTATCCATCAATCGTGAATTCAAAGGATCAAGCTTCTATCGATTTCGGTTGAGTCACAATTTGAGATATTAAATTTCGAACAACATTTTTTATTTGTTGCTGATTATTCGACAGTTTTCCATTACCATCCTCTTTAGAACTCTGTTACTGAAATAATAATAATTTATACAATTACTAAATACACCTGTATACGATACTTAAGGGAGTACTATCGGTTTCGAATTAGTGTTCAGAAAAATCTGAAATTTTGTATACTAGTACGTTTTGACCTAAAACTTACTCATAAATTTTTAGAAAGCTGCACCAACCAGAGAAAAGATATTAACAATTTTACATTTACGTTATTTACGTTTTTAACATGTCGCATTAAACTGCTGTTCTGATTTCGACGAAACTTTGAGAAATATATATTTAATATCCCATAAATATAATGCAAAAATCCAAATGTTGATGCATCAATTTGGAGAGTTAATATAAGCAAACGAATAAAATTGTTCACGCTCAACTACTTACGCACACGATTTGGCCTACCATGGAAGTCGAAAACGATCAAACACACATTTGACTCACGAAGTACCGATAGTACTCCCTTAAACTAACAGTAATAATTTTTACACTAAATTTACCTTACAAATATGTAGATACAAGAGTGTTACATTATTCGGCGTCGTCACTACAGTGTTGAATTATTATTACACTAAATCTACCGAAACAAATATAGTTTATTTAATTTTGTATATTATACTTTATATTACAATGGTACCAGTTTATTGCACATTTTTTATTTGGCTCACTTTTCTTTTCTGTACTTCGTCATCTTAAGGCTAACGCTGAGCATATCTAATTTGCATACAAACTGTCACACCAGTGTACCAAATAGAATAACATTGCAAAAATAAAACTTTTGGCAAGTGGTTATAGATCGTGTTTCCCGATATCGGTCGATAATGTGAGCTTATCGGTCCAGATTTCCTGCATCGTTATCTGTACAGTTCGGTGTTTTTGACGCGTAATATAGAGTATTGTTTTTAATTTACATATTCTTATACCTTCAACTAGAAAGTGTCTTATTAGAAAGTATCTTATTATACTTAGTTTATTTATTTTTTATTTTAACGTATAAATGTTCCAGAAATTTTTAATCAGGAGAAGTAGTCTACTTTAAAATATTAATAATGATTTATAATGACATTTCTGTACTTTTGATCTATAAATATTATATAATTATAATATCTTCTTTAATTATACACATAATTGTAATCCTTACTAATCATAGGCGATACTGAAATATGACAAAACCGAAGCCAGGTATCTCGGAGTAATACTAAACAGTAAATTATCCTTTCGGAGCCACACAGACAAAGTGCGCAAGAAATGCTACGCGGCCATCTCGTTATTATATAATTTAATAAACAAAAAGTACACTAAGCAGTAGTAAAAGTCTCCATTTCGTAGGTACTAAAATATATTGCCCAAAGCCTCTTCAAAATTCGTGACCCGGAAGTGAGATACTCTCCTTGTTAGTAATACTGAACTATATTTTCAAATTTGTTTTACTGTATACTCATGAAAAATTGCCAAAATTTGTAGTATTTTTCAGCGTTACTGATAACTTACTGTTATTAACACGACTGTTTACTGTTAACTTTAAAAAAATACATATACATATTATTTCGAATATGTTAAATAAAACATATGGAGATTCTTTTTCATAAGAAAATTTACTTTTTATTAAATATACAAGATCGCATTATCATATTTTTAAACAAAAACATGTTTCAACGTTGTATAATTTGGTGGCCCTGAAAAGGGCCGATTGTTTTTTATTCGTCGATGAAACATCAGATAAATTAACCGCCGAATCCGTAGAGAGTGCGGCCTTGTCTCTTCAGAGCGTAGACAACATCCATAGCGGTGACAGTTTTCCTCTTGGCGTGCTCGGTGTATGTTACGGCATCACGGATGACGTTTTCAAGGAAGACCTTGAGGACGCCACGAGTCTCCTCGTAGATGAGACCAGAGATACGCTTGACACCACCACGTCTTGCCAGACGGCGGATGGCGGGCTTGGTGATACCCTGGATGTTGTCACGCAGCACTTTACGATGGCGCTTGGCTCCTCCTTTTCCCAGACCCTTTCCTCCCTTTCCACGTCCAGTCATTTTGATGCAGGAGAGATATACACTGAGCTACTGCAAAAAGTGAAGTGATGCTTTTGTCCAAAACCGCTGTTCTTTTATAGGCTGCCGAACTGGCTCCCCTTCTCCGAAACCGCGACAGATGCTCAAGCCCAAGCCTCGTGCTAGACTCAAGTTCCCCTTCCACTTCTTCACTGTCCACTCATTTTGGAGCAGCATAGCTATAGTATGTATAAATACAGCCGCGTTAGGGAGGGAGTATTATTCTCGTTTCGTCAGTTTAAACGTCGTCTCTCAGCAATGGCTCGTACCAAGCAAACCGCTCGCAAGTCCACCGGAGGCAAGGCTCCGCGTAAGCAGCTGGCCACCAAAGCTGCGCGCAAGAGTGCCCCAGCAACCGGAGGAGTGAAGAAGCCCCATCGGTACAGGCCAGGAACCGTCGCACTCCGTGAGATTCGTCGCTACCAGAAGAGCACCGAGCTGCTCATCCGCAAGTTGCCCTTCCAGCGACTTGTCCGTGAGATTGCCCAGGACTTCAAAACCGATCTTCGTTTCCAGAGCTCGGCTGTGATGGCCCTGCAGGAGGCCAGCGAGGCTTACCTCGTCGGTCTGTTCGAAGACACCAACTTGTGCGCCATCCACGCCAAGCGCGTCACCATCATGCCCAAGGATATTCAGTTGGCAAGACGTATCCGCGGAGAACGTGCTTAAGTTCATAACTTCTTTAAAACCAATCGGCCCTTTTCAGGGCCAACAAGTATTTTAAACGTTTCGGAATATTTGATTCGATGGTTAATACACCTTGCATACCTTTTAGTTCTGAGGAGCGTTAGAAATTCTAGAATAATATCGGTGTCTTAGCGCTAAATGCTGAAATGCTTTGAAATTGTTCAATTTTACTTTTTGTAATTTGATCGTTTGTTTCGCTTTAGTGTATTTTTATATAACTAAGTTGTGTTCAATGCAATTTTTGAAAATCATAATACTTTTCACAATGACGTGATACTTACAAAGTAAGCAATAATCGGTATATGACTTTTTTGTCGAAATCACTAAACAATCCAAGCGTAAAAATTGCTAGGTACTTATAGAAAAACATCTGATCACAGGAAAAAAGTAATACGTATACACTCAAATATTTCACGAAAATGCATGCAACCATGGCTTAGAATTGCAGGATATTAAAGAGTACTGCTACGTTTATGATAGATTATGACCCCTTCATGCCATCGGGGAAGGCAGGCGAACGACCACTGCGGGTAATATGTCCAACTCGATTATATTGTTAAATAGAAAACCTATGGTGTTAATTTATATTCTTACAATTAGTAATAATGGATGTAAAGGCATGAAGATGAAAGGGTATGAGGATGTAAGGGCATGAGGATGTAAGGGCATGAGGATGCAAGGGTATGAGGATGTACGGTTATGAGGATGTAAGGGCATGAGGATGTAAGGGTACAGAGATATAAGGGTATAAAGGTACAGATGTGTAAGGAGGTACCGGAATATTGGTGTAAGAAAATATTGGTGTAAGGCTGTAAGGGTATAAGGGTATAAGGGTATAAGGGTGTAAGGGTGTAATGGTATATCGGTGTAAGAGTATACGGGTATAAGGGTGTAAGGGTATACGGGTATAAAGGTGTAAGGGTATACGGGTATAAAGGTGTAAGGGTATAAGTGTGTAAGGGATGTAAGGAGGTACCGGAATATTGGTATAAGGGTATAAGGGTGTAAGGGTATAAGGGTGTAAGGGTATAAGGGTGTAAGGGTGTAAGGGTATAAGGGTGTAAGGGTATAAGGGTGTAAGGGTGTAAGGATATAAGGGTCTAAGGGTGTAAGCGTATAAGGGTGTAAGGGTATAAGGATGTAAGGGTGTCAGCGTATAAGGGTGTAAGGGTATAAGGGTGTAAGCGTGTAAGGGTATAAGGGTGTAAGGGTATAAGGGTGTAAGGGTATAAGGGTGTAAGGGTGTAAGGGTGTAAGGGTGTAAGGGTATAAGGGTATAAGGGTGTAAGGGTCTAAGGGTGTAAGCGTATAAGGGTGTAAGGGTATAAGGATGTAAGGGTGTCAGCGTATAAGGGTGTAAGGGTATAAGGGTGTAAGCGTGTAAGGGTATAAGGGTGTAAGGGTATAAGGGTGTAAGGGTGTAAGGGTATAAGGGTGTAAGGGTGTAAGGGTGTAAGGGTATAAGGGTATAAGGGTGTAAGGATATAAGGGTCTAAGGGTGTAAGCGTATAAGGGTGTAAGGGTATAAGGATGTAAGGGTGTAAGCGTATAAGGGTGTAAGGGTGTAAGGGTATAAGGGTGTAAGGGTATAAGGGTGTAAGGGTGTAAGGGTATACGGGTCTAATAGATTCAATGAATTTCAAACAACTGGGAAATGTGTAAAAGGCTTGGTCGTAGAATTAATAAAAACTGTGATTTGATAGTTTATTATCTAAACTTTATTAAGGAAAATAATTTTTTTATTTCCATACCATATAAATAAAAATGCTTCAATTTTTTTGGAAAAAAGTATTTGGGGCGGTAACGTAGAAGTACCATTGACTGGACACGTCCGAGTACCTGGACACGGTTGAAACTTTTATTTTTTACAAAATTACGTAAATAGATTAGTAAATTTATTTAGTGTAATAAAAAACCTTAATTATTCAGCTATTTGGACAAAAATGTTCACCTTACTACTTATTTTTTTAAATATAAATAACCGAGTTTTAAAAATGGTTTTAGGTCATCACGAAAATTAGCTAATTTGTTAATGATTTATTAAGAAATATGACTTTTTGCTTAAGGTGATATATGCTATATTTTTGAGTTATATTATCTAAAAAATGTATATATATTATTTTAAGACCATTATTAATAAATTTCTATAAGATAATTGGTCTGTCATATCGTTTTTTAATTAAAAATATAGTGTCTATTATTCGGTATGTTCTGAAGACGCTTGCCCGGTAACTGACCGTTTGTCCAGTCATCGGAGCGTCCCGTTCTTGCTCGTTCTACTACATGTGTCCTAGTATATGGACTACGTTATGATCTCAGTTCCGCTGCTAATTTTCATCGTTTTGCGAAAGAAAAATGTTAGTATTGTTCGCTTATGGTTACTATTACTTATATTAATATTGGACCTTATTGTTCTTTTAATTTTCTTTATATTTTTTATGTAAAGAAATACATTACATTTAGCCTCAACCCAACCTACAATTCTTGCATTTAGTTTGTAGAAATACTTTTAGAAAATGATTTATCCCTTCTTAAAACTTTTATAATGTTAGAAAATTATTAGGTAAGTACTTGCTTAACTAGCATCGATTTGTTTATTTTAATAAATTTTATAATTTTCCTCAATCTAACCTACAATTCTTGTATTTAATTTGTTGAAGTGCTTGTAGAAACGATTTATCAAACTTTAAAATTTAGAAAACTTTTAGTAATGTTAGAAAAATATGAACTAAGTAGCATGTATTTTTTTGTTACAGTGAAATCAAGATGGGGAGAAAATCTAAAAAGAAAAGTGGATACAAGAAAGGCTATACCCAAGCAGATGTCCAGAATGCATATGCTGCAGTGGAAAATGGTGTTCCTCTACGTCAAGCTGCAAAGATGTACAAAATTCCACACAGCACATTACATGCCAAGCTGACATTCACAATCCCAATGAAAGCTGCACGAGGTCCAAGCACATACGTGAGAGCGGCAGAAGAGCAGCTTCTTGTTGACTGGGTATTTTCAGCAGTGCAAGAGGATTTCCAATTAGTAAAAGCCAATTCTTATTGTGTGTGCAGAAACATATTATTGACTTGAAAAGGCCCAATCCATTTAAGGATAACCTTCCAGGTAGACACTGGTGGGAAGCATTTTGTCGTAGACATCCAGACATGACCACGAGAGTTTGTCAAAACTTATCAAAATCAAGAGCAGCTGCTACAGAGCCTGCGCTACGAAAGTGGTTTAGTGAAGTGGAAATACATCTACAAAAACTTAACTTAGTGAATATCGATCCTTCCAGAATATATAACCTCGATGAAAGTGCCTTCTTCCTGATTCCTAAGGCTGATAAAGTGCTGGCACGCAAAGGCTCAAAAGCTGTCTACAAGGTAGTACATGGCGATGACAAAGAAAACTTAACGGTACTTTTCATTGTTAACGCTGCAGGTACTGTGTTACCTCCCATGGTGCTCTTTTGGTACGAGCGACTTCCAGAGAGTATTGTCAACAGCTTATCATCAGGATGGATAGTAGGTAATACCGAGAGAGGCTGGATGACAGCAGATTCTTTTCTCCAGTACATGAAGACCAAATTTTACCCATGGCTTGTGCACAATAAAATTGTTTTCCCAGTGGTGTTGTACGTGGATGGCCATGTATCGCACATGACCTTAGAATTATCTCAATTTTGTAAAGTCAAACAAATTGAGTTAATTGCTCTATACCCAAACGCGACACACCCTACAGCCACTGGATGTAGCTGTGTTTCACCCGATGAAGACCCAGTGGAAGAAGACTGTTGACAAATGGAGGTTGGATTCTGGTTTTAAAGCAATGAAGAGAGAAAATTTTGCTCCACTCTTGAAGGAGTCGATAGATTCAATGCCTAACTTCAGTGAAACCATTAAAAATGGTTTTAGAGCTTGCGGATTGAGTCCTTTTTCATCACAGGCGATAGATTACAATATTTTAAATAAGAAAAACAAAAGTGGTTTGAATGATCTAGAATCTCACATTGCAGCTGATAAACATACGATAGATTCAAGTGTAAAAAACGATGCTGAAATAAGTTTAATGTTTCTGGAAAAGCAGTTGAGTTCAGATGTTTTTCAGGATTTCAAGAATGCACTCAGCAATAAAAGTGAAGTATCTGAAAGTAGCAACCGAGGACTTTTCAACTATTGGCTGAAGCTTCAAAATCTTTCTGGTATGTTAAATAATTAATTTTATTCAAATAACTTGTTTTTACAGCAGTTTTTTTATGATGTAAATATTCAATTAATTCATGTTACAGGGTCTATTGACAGGAACGACAATGATTCAAATAATGATAATTCTTTGCTTAATATTGATATTTCAATGGTATCCGCAAGCACTGAAAACGCTGAATCAATTATATGTGTGGAAAGTACACCAATAGTTTTGGCTTCAGGTTCAGAAGAAAACTTCCAAGTCCTATATGAAGAGAGTTTATTTGCAGAACAGATTCAAATTCTGAACCATCAATTTTTCTCAGATGGTTTGTAAAATAATGTTGTAAATCAGATATTATTCAATAAAATATTAAATGTATAATATAACATCTTTATTTTTTAATAGATGCGAACCAGCATATTATTGCGATACCTTCACTTCGACAAACTGATCTACAGCCCGGAGAGGACCTAAGTGAACAGGCTCAGTCTGTAAATGAAGTGGATCATATTGGACAAGCTCTGCCTGTAAGCGAGGAGGTTTCAAGGGAATCAGCTCTGCTTGCAAGCGAAGAGGATCCACTTATGCTAGATTATCATCAATGTGGCAAGGAGCTAGTCGAACAGATTCAGTCTGAAACCGAACAGAATCCACTTCTACAAGATGATCATCGTATTGGAACAGAGCCAGCTCAAAAGACTCAGCTAACAACTAAAAAAGATTCATTTATGCAAGATGAGCACAACCTAGCTCAACCAGCTCAGCCTGCTCAACAGTGGAACAATGAAATATTGGATTTATCATTAAAAAAACAAGATGTTTCTCAAACAAGTGTTTTAAAAGAAATTCAAAACAGAATTACTGACACATCTGCAGGTATTTATTTAATTTTATTTAACAGTAATTTATGTCTAAAGTACTTTTAATAACTAAATAATTATTTTTAGATGTAAATGTGAAACCAGAGGAAAAAGATTTCCGAGAAAGGGTTCCATCACTATTTAAACGGTCTCTTGCATGGCCAGAAAAATTTTAAAATATAAAAAAGAAGAAGACAGATAAAAAAAAGATTTCTACAGTATTAACGTCGGAAGAGTGGCAACAGCATAATATTGAAATTAGAGAAGAAAGGTTAAAAAAACAAAGAGAGATTGAAGAGAGGAAAAGGCTTAGAGAAGAAGCAAAGAAGAAAAAGGCTTAGAGAAGAAGCAAAGAAGAAAAAGGCTGAAGAGAAAGATGAAAAGAAAGCTGAAGCCGAAAATAGGAAAAAAATTAATCAACAAATTAAACATTTACAAGCAATAAAGAAAACAATTAAGAAAGAAAAAGTTTGAATTGAATGTTTTAAAATATAACCAAAAATTTGTAATTGTACGTTGTTTACTTTTCCAAAGATACTTAACGAAGTTCCTATAAAATATTATTAATAAGTTAAAATGTATTATTCAAATTACATGTACCTGAAAGCTTAATAATAATAAATCATTAGTTTTTTAATAAAATTGTTTCTAAACATAAATTTTCTTTTAAAAATATTTATTTCAAACCCTTTAATATATTTGTAATTTAATTTTATTAATTTAATATTTAATCTGTTTAATTTTTCAGAGGTTCAGAGGTTAAGTACAAAGCGACCAATTTATTTTCATTTTTCTTTCAATTTGTTAAAACTTCTAAGTTATTAAAACTTGTCAGTCATATTAACAAGTTTTAACAAAATAGAAAGAAAAATAAAAATAAATTGGTCGTTTTGTAACCCCTTAACCACCTTAACAAAATATTTAATATCAACAGATATTTTTTTAATTAAGATTGTTTAATTAATCGATGAATTAATTAATAACTTGATTAATATTAATGAACTTATTACAATTAAACTTATTACAATTCATCACACTAAACCCATGTTCAATTACTGGGACATACGTTTTCGGACAGTGGGGCGTCGCGTTTTGTTCGTCCATGTACTGGAGCAGAGAGGCTATTTGTATTTTGATTAAAATTAATTGAAATATCCATGGAAATGCAAGTTTTTTATTTTTATTAGATACCAAATCGTAAATACTTTCTAGCGGACGTAAAAGTTTTTCTTATTTCGGTTATATTTGTGATTAGAATGAATATAAACTACATGGTTTGTGCTTAGGTGTCCAGTTACTGGTACTTTTACCTTATGTTCACTGTTTATACTTTTGCTAAATAAATGATAATTCCATCATTTCTTTGCATATATTTCTTAATAGGGAACTTACATGAGTCGTTATTATATGTGTAATTTTGTTAAACATATAATAAATGTTTATAGCATCGTTAAAATCACACTTTAATAAAGTCCCACTTCTTGAACTATATATAACCTGGATTATCTGGAGAATGTTAAATAATTTATCCTGCTTTTACAAAAGACTTTCTGGGGTCCTATTTAATGTAGAACATGTATTCGTATCACCGATAGACCTGCGTGATTTTACCACATAAGTTCAAATAGTGCAGCGGGTGTCGTGTTACAGAGAGTGATATGATATACACATATACATACGCATATACTTATACATAACCTATGTTGACTAGGACCCCTGGAAAAATTGAAATTACATACAAATATACAGATGTTTTACAATATGTAATATAAATTTTACATGTTAATTAAACGTTTTTGTGTAAGTAATTATATGGCAGTGAAGTCCCACGAAAGTGGCCATTACGCCCCGTGGTCGTAATAAATAGATTAATCTCATTTTTAATAATAATTTTAATTTAATTAATCAGACTGTAAATCAATCAAATATTATAGATTTTGAGGTTATAATATGTGCCAATAACAATTGTACCATTTAACGGTTATTGACCTATAAAACAATTTGTGCTTTGTGTATATAATATCACTGAGTTTTCAATTAAAATCTTAACTTGGAATGAGATAGTAATTATCTAAGTCTAATACAAATTACTTAATATACTTTACGGCAATTGAATATGGCATTGAATATAAGTCAACTATTGGGGATATCGAAGGAAAATAAGCATGCTTAAGTATTTCTAAGTAGCGAAAAGTTTTCATTATGAACAAAGATTACGATAAAATTTAGTGAAAAATATCTATTTTTCAGTAGTGCACGTATCACCAGCTGAAATTAATTAGATAGGAAAATGAATTTCATTGTCACATGAATCGTAAATACGTATTGAATTTCATTTGAAAGCAACGGCGGCGGAATATGAGTTTCGACCAGCGCCCTTATTTATAATAATTTTAATTAAATTCTCTTTTAGAAAACACAGTGCCAAAGCAGTTGACAGCGTTTTTTGTATTTCATACGATGATATAGAGTCGATCTACGTAATTTAGTCCAAATGCATTTGATTAATTTTTTGCACGAGAAAAGGCTTCTTTTGTTTATTAATAAAGATTCAAAATCAAAAGAATTTTAAAGATTGATTGGTTTTTGCTTTATAACAATTTTTCTATTTACGAAATTCTGAATTTGATAATGTAATTATAATTAACTTAATCCGCGTACAAATTTTACCTTGGCTAAAGTTTCACTGAAGTATAAGTTTGGCGGAACTTATGCCAAACAAGGCCAATGAGACTCTGCCAAACTTGGGTTCAAATATATTTCAAATTTGGCGAATGTTTGGCAAAGCTTTAGAAAGCCATCATTTGAACTTGTAAAAAAAAGGCAAAACTGTGGTGAAAGTATGGCTATGCTAAACATTGGTATAACGTTATCAGGACTTATAGAGATGCCACAGTTTGGCGATATTTGAGAATAACTTTCTCAAAATTTAAAAAAAATTCGATTTCGTTTTTTTCTATAAATCTAAACTGTTTTAATTTAAAATATATATACATATATAAATTTTAGATTGAAAAGACTCCGTTACTATTTGTAATCAGAGAAGTTTCATTAAATATACATTTAACTTCTTCATGTCAATGGCTACATAGGTATATATATATATATTGCCAGTTATCGGGTATTTCTACTCTAACCCGTGTAGAAATTATGCCCGGATGATGACCTGGATGTGACTCACCGGGATATGGCCGAGATAACTCGTCAAATCCCAGTCGGAAAGTGTCCCTAATCCGTTCTAAGTTCAAATATATATAGTATGTCTGCAAAAAATTCAGCGCGAGATATGCTTTCCTTGAAGATTTATGGTGGATAATTTCGGTTTCATGACGTTACCGTGTATAATAGAAAAGGGGAAATAGCTTATCAAAAATTTAGGGTCGGAAAAGATAGGTAATTTTAAGCTCTTTCAAATGCATTATCACTAAATCGATGATATTATTTCTAAAGTATTATAAAAAATACGAAAAACTAAAACTCAAAAATCGAAACACCGATATAAAACCAAAACACATTGAAAAACCAAAATACATCGAAAAACAAAAAAAATATTTATGAGCCCCCTTTCTTAAAAATAAAATAAAAAAATGAGCTCTAAAACATTAAATTTAACCGTGGATTACTCGAGATATAGAGCTACACATACGCACAAATACCCACACACAAACACCCACTCACCCACCCCCAGACACACACACACACACACAAAAATGTATCATTGTTACAAAGCTTTCTCTTAGAGAAAGCAATATCATATCAGTGAATTAAAAAATGCTTGTCTGTATAGTTGTAATGTGTATGTTTGGGCATGTGTATATGTATGTGTATGTATGCATGCGTAGGTATGTATGTGTGTGGGTATGTTTGTACTCTGAGAAAGAAATTAATTGACTCAACAGAAAATGCTTTTAATTCAACAAACTTGCGTTTTTAAATTATAGTAACGTGGAAAAAATGTTTTGTTAATTTAATAAAGTCACTTGGTAAAATACGCACTGACTATTTTTATTATTACACTTACCAAGTAATTTGTTGTTTCTATAAAGTGAGAAGTTAATTTTACTAACCCATTTGTTAAATTAACAAATTACTTGGCAAGTGTAATAAAATAATAGTTAGTGCGTATTTTCCCAAGTGACTTTGTTAAATTAACAAAGCAGTTTTATCCGGAAACGAAATTATGTTGTTGATTCAAAAGCATAGTTATTGATTTAACAAAGATATTATTGAATCAAAATAAGCTCTATTGAACCAAAAACTTTATGTATGTTAAATCAAATTTATTTAATTTGTGGATTTAGTTTGTTTGTGATATTAAAGCAAACCCTTAAACGATTCATTCAACTAAGTGCGGTGACCAAATTACACCAAATTGTCGGATCGCAAGATATGCATCGCCGATGGGTAGCTCCCGCATTTCGGCATACATAAGCGGTAAAACATCTAGTTGTTTGCTATATAAGAGCTGCGAAATGTAAGTTTTATAACAAATGTTTAATGCGAGTGATAACATTATCGGTGAAAGCGTTGATCCGAATTGTAATTATAAACATGCTATAATAAATATTCAAAGTAAATATTCAAGTTTAATAGAAATTAAGATAAATTCAAATTACAACAAAATTTGCGAGTATAACATCCAATACAAATGTCATAGAACAATAATATAATTAGATTCAGATTGAAGATGTAAACTGGTACAAACATAGAAAACGAATGAAAATGTGAAAAAAATTTTTTCATTTGTGACAGCGCGTATTTATTTGTATCAATAACATAACTTCATTGAATCAATGTCTTAACTTTCGTTAAATCCACAACATATGCTATTGCAACTATTAAAAAACGCGAGGTTTGTTAAATCAATTAAATTTTTTCTGAGTGTGTGCGTATGCGTGTGCATCCGTGTGCATGTGTAGTGTGCTCTGTACCGCCTCCGAGCCTTGCAAGGCATGCAAAATACTTCGTTTTTTTGCATCTAAGGCTCACCCGCCGACTTAAGTATTTTCATTAATAATTCGGATCAAGAAATTGTAAAATATACGAATCTAGGTATTGGGACTACATTTTCTCGACGCGGGTACATGGACGTTTTGTATTGTTCACTTATTCGTGCATTAAAAGACAAAATGTTTTATTAATTTCTCTCCTTATTAATAAAAAATCTCGTATATCTTCGTTTTATATGCTACAAAATAGTAACGTTTATTAAATAAAAAAGTCTTTTGTAATTTTACGATGTTTGTATGTATTCTATAGCGTGTATAAACTCTTAGTAAAGTTAACCGTCTAGTTAGAGGGACATTTACCTTATATTATTGAATATAATTTAAATGAAAATTCATGCAAGTTCCCTATTACCACAAAACTCGAAAAAAATTAACGTTATTCAGTATAATACAGATAATGTCAATAAATGTTGCAATAATTTGTTACTTCCAGAATAAATCAAGTGTTTATATATATTTTATACGTTTTTTATCATAAAACTCTCTACATATAACCTGTAAGAAATTATTCATAAGTCGATCTATTTTTTTAAAAATTTTCGTTAAGTAAATAAGTGAGAGAAAAGGTTTTGTTAATGATTATATAATTCAATATTTCTTGTATTTTTCACAATCTTACGCAAAGATCAATCTTAAGTTTTACCGTAACTTTAACAGACCTTATGCCAAAATTTTGTCAAGTTATCGCCAAACTTTCGCCAAATTCTCACCTTTTATTAAAAGTAATGATGAAGTTATGGTGAGGTTTAATAGATGATTTTTGCAAACCAAACAGACAATTTTATTTGTCAGCGACGTTTCGGCAGCATTTCACTGCCCTCATCAGGCTATACCTTTATTTAAATATTTCATATTACACCATTATTAAAAAGTATTGTAAAAAAAAATATATTTATATGTGATTTTATATGAAATTTGTTGTTAACATAAATACTTACAATATTTACATGGTACGGATGTTACATTTTTTAAGACCAATACATGTACAAGATATATACGTTACTCGCTATATGAACAATATAAAAATATAATAATAAGTTAGTGATTTTGTACTATTTTCTTAATTGCACAGAAGTTGAGGTTAAGTTACCATAAATACCTTTCATTTTCTTAATCGTCCTTATTTTAAAACTTATAATATTAAAACAATAAATAGCACATTGTAAATATAAATATAAATAAAAGAAGTCCATAGTTAAAAAATGTTATAAGTTATAAATAAGTAAAAAATGAAATATCACAGAAGATTTAATACTATCAGTAGGTACGACAAGACTTTTCTATCACAGACGGTTACCAGACGTTATTTTGAATATCTGAGCATGCTCAAAAGAGCCTTTTGATGGAGTGATTTCAAAATATTTAAAACTGACTAGTTTGTAGACTAGATAAAAAGAAAACAGCATTATCTAATATTGCACAATTAATCACAATTTAATTATTAAAAACTTAATTATTAATATAGATAAACTAACTCTAATAATGCACAAATTATCACATGAAGTTAAAGAAAATATTTAAAATTTTTAATGCCTGTTATTATATGTGCGCACGCATCTCTTTGTATACGCAACGCGCGTGTGCGAATATAATGACAATAATGAAACTCGTCAATTTTGTCAGTGACCGTATGTGTATAGCTACTTCAAACAAAAGATATTTATTACTTATTATATTTGCTTTTCATATTATTGATCAATGGAAAGTAATGATAGTTTAATTTTTGGGTGTTCTCTTTAATATGAATAGAATTTTTTTGTAATTTTATATTTACCATTTCTGAAATTAATCTCTTTTCCCAATTACGTTCTTTATCCAAGATTTTTGTATCGTTAAAATTAAAGGAGTGACCGTTCCTAATGTGGTCATTAATAGCATATGATTTATTCTCAATATTCGTATTCGCTTCATGTTCATCAACACGTACAGTCAGCTGACGTTTGGTTTCACCTACGTATGAAGCATTACAATCATGGCATTCTATTTTATAAACCACATTAGTACAAGCTCCTGTCTCTTGCTTGTCTTTACCCCGAGTAATAATAGAACTTAAATTTTTATGTGTTTTTGGAATAGTTTGAACATTGTTTTGACTTAAAATATTTTTTGCTTTCTCGTAAAACTCTGGGATATAGGGCAAAGTTACTACTGTTTCAGGTTTTTTTCCTGTGTTTGTGATCCTATTGTTATTGTTACTATTATTATTATTAAATTTTATTTTATCTAAACGTTTTTTTATATGAAATTCTAAGAATTTTTTTGGATAAGCATTATTTCTTAATAAATTTCTTACAATCTTCAAGTTATTAATGTGATATTTTTCCTGTGCAAGTAAAATTGCCTTATCCACTAAAGTATAAATCATCGCTCGTTTCTGTGTAATTGGATGATTTGAGTTAAAATTTAAAAATCTACCCGGGAATGTTTCTTTCCGATACCAATTGGTTATAATTCTGTCATTTTCTCTGATGAGTAAAATTTCTAAAAAACTAATTGATTTATTGTTTTCTTGTTTATATGTGAATTTCAAACTACTGTGATAGGAATTGAATGTATCAAATACTTGTTTTAGTTTAATTTTTGGAATGCACATAATGGTATCATCAACAAATCTAGTAAAATAATGGGTGAATCTAATTTATTTAGACATTCTATTTCAAGATCTTCCATTACTATATTGGCAAAACATGGACTAATAGGCATCCCATCGGAGAGCCATAGATTTGCTGATAATATCGCCCGTCAAATTGAAAATACGTGCTGTTTAAAAGAAAAGTTATAGTATCTAGTAGTTCTTTCAGAGGAATGTTTGAATGTTTAACAATAGATTGATATTTTTTTTCAATACTGTTCCTTACTAGTTCCGTCGGTATACTGGTGACGAGAGATACGACATCTAATGAAATTAATATATGATCGGCAGGAATATTTATATCTTTAATTTTTTCTCTTAATTCAATACTATTTTTTATATAGGATTTAGGCTTAGAAATGTTGTCACTTATGATTTTTTCAATTGTTTTCGCTAGTTTGTATGTTGGACTCCCTATTAATGATACAATTGGTCTTATCGGTGCATCATTTTTATGAATCTTTGGGAGTCCATACATCCTAGGTAATTCTGTATCTGTCTGAGTTAATTGATTGTTATGATATTTTTTATCTAGAAAACCATTATTGTTCCATCTTCTCATTATTATTTTTACATTATTTTGCAGTTTTGTTAATGGATTACTTTTTATTGTTTTATATGTTTTTTGTCAGATAAAAGTGAAATCATTCGATTTTTGTATGTCCCTCTTTTAAATAAGGATTAAGAAAATGAAAGGTATTTATGGCAACTTAACCTCAACTTCTGTGCAATTAAGAAAATAGTACAAAATCACTAACTTATTATTATATTTTTATATTGTTCATATAGCGAGTAACGTATATATCTTGTACATGTATTGGTCTTAAAAAATGTAACATCCGTACCATGTAAATATTGTAAGTATTTATGTTAACAACAAATTTCATATAAAATCACATATAAATATATTTTTTTACAATACTTTTTAATAATGGTGTAATATGAAATATTTAAATAAAGGTATAGCCTGATGAGGGCAGTGAAATGCTGCCGAAACGTCGCTGACAAATAAAATTGTCTGTTTGGTTTGCAAAAATCATTTATTAAACCTCACCATATCAATATCAGCAAACGAAGATAATGATCTATTTTATATAATGATGAAGTTTTTGTCAAGTTTTGTCAAACTTTCACCGTTATTTTTACAAGTCTCGATGAAGTTATGATAAACTTTTATCAAACTTAAGTTAAACTTCCACTAAACGTTCATAATTTTGTACAAGTTTTGATGAAGTTTTTCTTAAGTTTTGCCAAACTTTCGTCAAACTTACAAGTAGAGTATCAGGGGTTTGGGTCACGGATCTTGCTGAAACTTTGGGATATGTTTTCTTGAACATCAAAATGAAGACTTTGCATAGTAAGAAAGTCTCACCAATTACGAGATATAATTGGAAACATTAACATTGCGAGTATATCTATATATAAGATTTTCTTAACATTGTGTATATGAGTAATACTAACGTTTACATCTATATCGCATGTTTGGGGTAGCGTTAGATGCTCTTAATGCAGTCTTCATTTTGAGGTACAAGGAAATATATCTCTAAGTTTCAGCAAGATCCGTGATCCAAACCCCTGATTCTCTCCTTGTTATCCAACCTATTTTAACAAGTTTGGCGAAGTCTCATTGACCAAGTTTGGCGTAAGTTTCGTCAAATAAAACTTCAGCCAAAGTTTGGCCAAAGGTAAAATTGTTACGCGGGATACCTTTTGTTAAAGATCAAAGAAATATTCAGGCGGCCAGTGAAAAAATCCATGTTATGCTAGTGCCGAAGGAGATAGTTCTTTCTTCTCAGGCAAGCTGGTCATGACTGAGGATTGTCACATATTGCAGTTGGCTCACCAATTTGGCGAGCGGCGAAAATCAAATCACCGAATATCCTACTCTCTCTCTCTCTCTTCGCCGATCATCTCACACATATATGCATACTTACTTATACCGATATACACAATGTATTCTTCTATTGTCGAATTCCCTTTTGGACGGATATTCGGAGTCTTGCGTGAATACAATCGATTCAATCATCTCTCAAGATTACTTTATTTATTCTAATCAGTCATTCTTTGTATATTATTAATAATAAAAATAATGTATAAAACTATTCTATAAAATAAATAATTAAACTAATAGTTACACTAAATAACGCAAGTGGGGCCTGCGGCGGCTCAGTCGGTAGAGTGTCGGATTCCCACGCCGGTGACCCGGGTTCGAATCCTAGTCTCTGCCGATTGATACAAGCACCTCTGTAAAAATTACATGTGCTTTGTTTACAAACACACCGCAGACCCCCGTCGTCGATTAGCACCACATGAGAGCATAAACATGGCGACGTTAAAAAAAAAAAAAAAAATTAACGCAAGTGTAATTAATTAAATATGTAAATAAAGCGCTTTCCTTAAATCGCAAACATTTTTATAATGCAGTTTTCGTTCAACATTTTCAAAACTTTTTTATGCTTAATAGGTTATAGTTTATTACTGACAGTCGCGCACACATACACTCAGGGGACAGTGATTCTTAGCAAACATGTTTGACTGTAACCTACAAATTATATCTATATATGTAATATCTATAGATACACCTACTTTGTAGGCTAAATTCAAACACGTTCGTTAAGAATCACTATTGGGATCTGACAGGGGGCGTGGACAATATATATAGTTAATAATGTGGCGGACGATAGCACGTATTTATACAGTGTTTAAGTAGAGTGAACTGAGTTTTTCTGAAAATGAAAAAAAAAATTTTTTAATAGTTTATAAAAATTGTTAATTAACAATTAACTGGACCATTTTTTAGTAGACTACCCTCGTTTTTCGGATTCAGAAGGCCAAAATATATAAAGAAAAAGTGCTTTTAGTTGGAGACCTCAGTTGGCCACGAAATTTAGGTCTGGCTCACTGAAGGCAAGTTTCTCATAAGATTTACATGGAGATCATATTTATAAATTGATTTACAAGTTCTATACGTAACAAAGAAACTTACTAACGTCGTTGTATATACTATATGAAGGTATAGTATAACAGATGGTAGCAACAAGTTCTTTTGTCACATATTAAACTTGTATTTCAATTACTAAAAATTTTTCCCTTGTAAATCGTATAGAGAAGCTGCCCTCTCGACGGCCATGCTTATTAGTTCATCCAGAATCTACTAGTGCCGGATTGCACATTTAAACTCCCAAAAATTTCATTTTCAGTATCAACTTGATTTTAGGGTTAATTATTGCTCAACTTCTTCTTAGTTATCACCCCGAGCAAATATTGCCCCAAAAAAAGACAAAATTTGCTAAAGCTTTGAGCACTTCATACTCTAAAAATAGCGTATTTTTGTGACACATGTCCCAAAATATGTTTCTAAAACGTCTTTTTTTATTTTAGGAAGCACAAATTGCAAGTCTATGGTTATAAATTAAATTTAGTCCAGTCGAATAGAGGTTTTTTTGTAAAGTAAATGTCATTACAGGTTAAGGTTTAGAAGATAACAAGCAATGAAATATTTGAGATTTCTAAAAAATTGGCACACTTAAAAAGAAAAGAAAGTAAAAATACGTTTCTTGCAGTTATAAGGTGTTCATTGTATAGGAAAAAGTTTAATATATATAAAATTGTAAGTATTACAAATACCTGCAAAATGAGACGTACAAAGTTAAGATTGGTAAATTAGTTTACTTGCACAGAAATAAAAACCGTCAAAAATCGCCTTTTGACAATTATTATTACTTACAGAGATTAGAAGGTACAGTTTTTAAAATTTAGTCAAAGAAGGCTTTTACTATGACAATAAAATATAGCAAATTTTAGCAAGATTTTAGTAATTTTAGCCAATTTTAGTACATTATGTAACAAGGGAATAAATATTAAATATAGAACTTTATTCCCGACTTAACTGTGACCACTTTATTGACTTAAAAAGAGAGACTTCCGGAAGAACTAGAATTTATTGAAAATGTATATTAATATAGAGAAAAATTATTAAAACAAAAAATGAATTTGCGGGAAAAAAGTAAATTTGCGGGAAAAAGTATATTTGCGGGTATCATATGCTACTTTTGTCCCGCTTTAAAGGTCAATAAAGTGGTCATTATGGTTGAGTCGGAAATAAAATATTTAAGGGGGGTGCAGGTAATGTGGCCACCTTAAGGAACTTTCAATTCCCAGTAGATATATATCGGGTTTTGGGGCTTCGGAAACTATAGCGACATATTATTTGAACCTTTAACTCTAATACCTCATGAGTTCTTTTGCAAGACCTAAATTACACTTTTTGCCCGCAAAACACTTTTTTCCCGCATTTGGGGGAAAAAAGTGACTTTCCTGGAAACTAATCCAAATTCCTTTATTTCATCAAGTTCTACCAATAACCCTGATTTTCGATTGTCTTTTAACAATATTGTCTTTTAAGCCACAGTTGAGATGAGCATAAAGTGCCATATGTAACTCGAGAAAAAAATCGATTTTTCCCTCGGGTGATACTAAACTCACCCGCAGGAAAAATATTCGACTTTTTGCACTTGTTACATAATGTACTATTTATCTTTCCATTAATATTTATACTAATACTACATATAGTTAATATTTTAATATAAATAATAATAGCTATCGGTAGAATAAATGTCTTTATTATTATTATCACATTAAACAAAGTATGCATGTGTGTGTATATACACACACACACACACACACACACACACACACACACACACACACTCACACATACTTATTGATTTTTTTTTTTTTTATTATTATTTAACGTCGCCATGTTTGTGCTTCCATGTGGTGCTAATCGACGACGGGGGTCTGCGGTGTGTTTGTAAACAAAGCACATGTAATTTTTACAGAGGTGCTTGTATCAATCGGCAGGGACTAGGATTCGAACCCGGGTCACCGGCGTGGGAATCCGACACTCTACCGACTGAGCCGCGCAGGCCCCTATTGAATTTAATTTAATCTTTTACATACTCATTTTTAATATAATTACTTCCTAATTTATTTTTTAATAAAAATAAGAATTAAATTTGAAAAAATATTATTCTTAAAAAAGTCTTTAAAATACTCTTGTACAAGTTTGTAAATCTAATATAATTAAGAATCACTTTTAGACAGTTTGCCCCTGGTACGAAAGTGATGAATAAATAAGAAAAATAAATCATTAAACAAATAAATAATAATAAATAAATAAATAAAGTAATGAATAAACGATTTTGACATTGTTTTATAACATTTAAGATTACATTATTTACATTATATATATAAACCCAATTACTTAAGGCGATGTAAAATACCGTCCCGTTTCCTACCTTAACGGCTTTTCATTTTTATAATTTCTATTTTCGATATTATATATATATTGAAGTTTTCTACTATAAATTTGGAGGTCATATCAATAACGTCTTTTCTGAAAGATTTGCACCGGAGAAAATTAGAATAGTGAAAAGCCGGTAAGGTAGAAATTACTAAAAAATAATTCAATTTATAAGACTCATATTGCAAAAATAATATTGTTAAAAAATTTAACTATTTATAAATAATAAATAAATGCACAAATACGCATTAAATAAATAATAAATAAATCAATATATTAAAAAAATTTTAATTTATTAATTATTTCTATTTCTATTTCAATTTGTATATCAGTCAACCCTCTGGCGCAGTATACCGAGATATCTCATCCAAACGAGGTCTTAATGGGGTGTCAAAGTCAATTTTTATCCTTCCTACCTTACCGACCCGAGAATTATAAAATATTGGCTTTAATTAAAAGAATAAGTATAATTATGAAAAACTAAGAGGTAATTGCCCTCCTGAATACAATTTTCTATCACTGTGCGAAGTTTCAAACAAAAACTTCAAAACCTCTACGAATGGCTTTCGAACGAAATTTAAAGGTTCGACTCTAGACTAATAGAGTAATATAAATTTCGTTCGAATGGCATTCGTAGAGGTTTTGAAGTTTTTGTTTGAAACTTCGCACAGTGGTAGATAATTGTATTATGGAGGGCAATAATGTCTTGGTTTTTCATAATTTAGTTTATTTATTAATTGTAATCAATTGTTAAAGAATTTGAGGTTAGGAATTTCGACGGAAATTTGAACGGTTTGACACCCCCTTAAAAGAATAAGTATAATTATGAAAAACTAAAAGGCCATTGCCCTCCGCAATGCAATTAGGGGAGAACGGGGTAATGCCGGTCACTGTATTAAAAACTGTATAAAATGCAATTAATCTAATGTCCAAACAACCTTCTATTTAGTGTTATTAAGGAATTATACACAATCAAAGTTCAAGTCTACATTTCTTATAAGAACTCTGATCTGTAAAATAAGCTTTTATGCATATTATTTGTTACTTTATGCAGTTATTTTTTTCAACTTTATTAATTTGAACAATCTAAGAATACGAAGTAGTGAAGAAAAAAGAGTATAACCCTATTGCTTTTTTGTGATTTGAATGTAAATTACTAAGCAGAATTGGGGTGATACCGGTCACAATGTTATTTATTTGACGCTCCCGAAAGTGAGGCTAAGAAAACGTTGCGCTGCGCTCTCAAGTAGGGCAACTTTGCTTAAGTGTTTTTGATTGAACGTTGGTTATGTGTTACCTATTTCTTCGTGTAAGTGCGAATAATAACGCGACTGATCATATGAAGGTCCATATAACTAATTTAAAGAAATTTTTCACGTACAAAAATAACTTTTTAATAGTGGCCAAAATTGTACCGAGGCTGACCGGTATTACCCTTTGATGAGGAGTAAATCCAGTCAAAATTCTGTTTTTTATATCGTCGTACAGCTTCGACGTCTTTTTTTTATATTAAACCAATACGAAATATTTAAAGGCAATGGTTTGAACTAACAGAATAATTATTTAAAGTTAATAAAAAACAATTTGGAAGTGGTAATAACAAGCACGTTTGCTTAGGTGACCGGCAATACCCCGTTCTCCCCTATCTATCACTGTGCGAAGTTTCAAACAAAAACTTCAAAACCTCTACGAATGGCTTTCGAACGAAATTTGAAGGTTCGACTCTAGACTAATAGACTAATATAAATTTCGTTCGAATGACATTCGTAGAGGTTTTGAAGTTTTTGTTCGAAACTTCGCACAGTGGTAGATAATTGTATTATGGAGGGCAATGATGTCTTGGTTTTTCATAATTTAGTTTATTTATTAATTGTAATCAATTGTTAAAGAATTTGAGGTTAGGAATTTCGGCGGGAAATTTGAATGGTTTGACACCCCCTTAACCGTAGCCAGGAGGACGAGATATCTCGTCCTAACCTTTTTGACCATAACTTTTGACTGGTACACTTTTAGAGTACCTACGACCACGCAAATTAAAGCTGACAACTTTCTCATTATGATAATCTTGGTTCCACTTTAGATTTTTACGCGACCCCGAAAACATAAAGAGAGATGTTATCCAATTTCCGAACATGTAAAAAGGAAATATGCATTTGGGAACGGAAAAGTCGGGTAAAACGGTTACGCAGGGGGGTTAATATAAATTATATGAATAATATGTTGAAAAAAATATTAATAAATGTTACGGGATGCAAGAGAAAGAGAATATAATAATCTTTTTCTTTGATGTGGAGTTACATCGGGAATCCTTGTCAGAATCGGACTAGAAATCCTTATCAGAATCGTGGTAAAAAGTGGGACACTTTCCGGTCGAGATCCGATGAGATCTCCTTATCAGATTCTGGTGAAACTTAGGGAAAACTTATAGGACTCTAGTAAGATTCTCGGCGAAATTTGTATACGGGAAGTGCTTCAAAATGTCAAGACTAGCCTAGCAGAGACTTCCTTTATGTGTTATTTAACTAATACATGGTGCCCTAGCGTACGTCTTGGTGTCGATATTTTGGGATTAGCAGGCCATAGGAATGTTGAAGAAACCTTTTTATTGGCGTCGATTGCGTTTTGCTTTGCAATGCATTCATATGGACACTTTACCAACCGATAAACGTCAACGAAAGTAGCAATTTTCGCATCGAAAATTGCAACTCTACCGCAAAAACTGGCACATGCATCTTAAAGTACGTAAGAAAAGCTACAATTTTATGTACCGTACGAGTTTTTATGCTTTCGTGCGTAAATATGATACTATCTTATAATTAGAGGGCGGTAGCATCGAGGTCACCGCTCCTCTCAACATTTATTGGCACAGTACATATACTGTAGGAGTTACGGCACCCCATAATATTGCATACAACGAGATCTCGTGTAGGTGGCCATGTTACCTGAATGACCACATTACATGCACCCACCTTATTAGAGTTTGAAATAATTAAATTTTTGCGAAAAAAGGCTTTTTCTTAGAATGTAATTTCTACATCATTGCACTGTAATTTACACTGTAAAGCGAACCGATTTTTCAAATCTAAACCAGAGAAGATTAATATGGAATTTTTTTCTCTTCTTTTTATAAACAAATGGAATACATTTTTTAACTTTAATCTACCAAAATGACATGCACAATTGGATAACAGCCATTTTTTTATGAATTTTAAAACAAAGAATTTTACCCGACGTAAATTAGAAGGAAATATCTTTTATTTTTTCAAACTAGCTCGTCGCTCCGGTTGATCATCAGAGCGAGCTTGCTTGAAACGCCTCCGCGCCATCGAAAGCGAAAAACGTCTTTTTACTCTTTTATTTTTCTTTTTAAAGTGTTTCCCAATTTTTTAGGAATCTCAAGTATATACATTTCATTGCTTATTACCTTCTAAACCATGAACTGCATCGATACTGAGAATAACATTAACTTTACAAAAGCCCCTGTTAGGAGTCTATCGCGAAGAATGTGTTAACGTTCGTGGGAAACTCATGGAAAAATGCTAGTATTCGTGGTAAACGCCAGAAATGTGCTAATCTTCATATGGATCATCAATTTAGTCTTTGGTAGTATTAATTTATTTCGTATAGCTTGGACACGAGGTGAGTAGATAAGATACCTATATGTACTCAATTCAGTTGGATCCGCGAGATTATTATAAACCCAATTCTGCAGTAAACATTGCCGTCAATTCAATAGAAACGCAAATGAAGAGTTCTCCTTCACGGGAAACATTGTTTGGAAATTGGTGTTAAATTGTCAGCAACCTAACGTAAGTGGCAGGATATTATCGCTGCAGAAAACGTGATCGATTGTAATAGTTTCAATCGTTCTTAATCGGACATTTCCAGCAGAGATAAATTCTTGGGCATCGGAAAATTTCTATGCTAAATAACATAAAAAGTGTGGCTTAACCGTAGAACACGCAGGCAAAAAAACTCCGGTAAACACGCCGGGGGGTCGCGGATGACCCCAACGCAACTTCAAATACCTGTGACTTTCTTAAAACTGTACAGTCTCGAGCAAACCAATATAGGATATTCTCGTCAGTATTATTTTAAAGAAATAAAAATTGTTACAAACACAAATAAAAAGTAAAGATTATTAAAAAAGTGAAAATAACAAACTTTTTTGCGTTATTTTTTGAATAAGAAAAATGTAGTTTTAAATAATTAAGAAATATGGTTTCTCAACAAAATGAGTTAAATTGTATAGTAAAAAATATGTTGTAATGCGATCTTGCAAAAAGTATATTCTGGGTGATTAATATAAATTTTAATAATATCATACATAAAATTATTCTGCAACATTATAATTTATACAAATACATACTTACGAATAAACCAAAATGTGTCGAGAAACAAAAAATTTTATACGATGGAAAAGATGTTTTAGGGTTAAGGAGACGTCGGATACCGACAGTAGTTTCCTACTATCCCACACATGTATTTTGTTATTTATTTACAAAGTAAATTGTTTAATGAGAAAATAATAGCTGTCCCCAATTTGTTTTACAGTAACCTAATTATATGTCCAAGCTGGTTTCATACGATTGTTTTGTTTTCGAGAAAACTTTGACAAACTTAGTATGTAAAGGTTAATCTCCACGTAGTTGGCCCTCATAGTGTGTCAAAGTTTTCTCGAAAATAAAACAATCATATGAACCCAGGTTGGACATATATTTAGATTACTATAAAACGAAGCGGGGACAACTATTATTATTTCAAAAAAATGATTTCTCTTAAAATTATGAATGAAAACGCAATTAGACAAGGACAGAGATATCCGGCGTCCCCTTAAACAAGGATGTCAGAACCCAAGGCTATTATACATAATTACATGCTATTACATAAGTAGGACACAAAGCATACCTGACAATTTTTCTTGATAGGCTGTACTGCAAAAATGATGACTTTCTTATCTTCTGTGAAGCATCTGGTCACATTGGGAAAACAACTGTGATTGATGAGACAGGTCAACGGTGCTATACAATTTCCTCTTTCGCAACAACTATTTTTATTGCAGTTATCATTTGAGTATTCACAACAATGTGTAATTCTAGCAATCTGCAAAAAAAGTAAAACTTTGTCAAAAATTTGTCAACTGATAATGCACACAACAGTTTGTACTTACACCATGAGTATTATTTTCTTTTATTTTGATGAGTTTAATAAGTAAAGACCCTAGGAAAAGGACCTCTTCGTTCTGAATCAAATCCTGTATTCTTTTATATTTAAAACTTTTTCCAAAAAGTGAGGTATTCTTAATTAAAGAAATCAAAATGCGGATCGATGTCATTGCCCACATCTCCAACATGCAAGGATTGACAATTTCTTTACTTTTTAAACTGTATGCACTTTTAAACGAGTTGCTAATAATTTTTCCATTCATCAAAAAACCTCTGTATGCAGTCCCTAGTACAGAAATAATTTTTATGAAAAACAAATCACTTTTTTAATATGACTTATGTAATTGTAATACTGAAATTTCTGAAATGTTTCTCTATTAAATTTAATATGTCATAATTAAAGTTTGGGTTTAGGCCTAATAAACAAGTAGAAGTAAAACTGCTTTATAAAGATGTGTTAATAGGTTCAGGGTCACATCAGTTATTCATTAACAATTAAATCAAGTCTCGGAAATAAAATTGCATTAAAAATTTGTTATCTGAATTAATTATTTGAATAAATTAATTTAAAAATCTGCAGTAATAGGGTTGCAATAATTGGTACACAGTATTTGGTACATCATCTTTTAGCATCCGCAATAACATGTGTAAATATCACTCTGAGAGAATTGTTTTCAATTAATTATAATTTTTTTTAAATTGATTTGTTTCCACAAAAATAATAGAGAAAACTTTTTAAGATAAAGTGCTTTGCTTAAATTTTAGTACATGTCAAAAGGTGTTAAATAATCATTGAAAACAAATTTTTCTCTACACGTTATCTAGAATTGTGAATGCTACAATATTCCTCCAATAAATAAGGTATTAACAATGACAACAGATTGTGAAAGGTAAGATCAAGATTTTGAGGTTTTACATCAGCAAACATAAAGGCATTACCAATATTTAGTCAAAAATTTTTCATAATAAATGTTTAAAAAAAAACACTCAAAGATATGATTTGCAACTCGCTGTCTGCGGAAGGGCAGTGATGCTTATATAAGAAATAGAAAATAGAATATAAAAAAACTATGAACTCATAATAAATGTTCTTTAAATTTTAACCCAGACCTGCCCTCCTACTTCTTAAGAAAAAAAATGTATTTGAATAAAAGCTTTCACCTGAACATTCATCAACTGACTCTAGTTCAACTTTTAATTTAGAAATGCTACCAGCTTCTTTGATTCCAACTATCAACTTCCTTAAAGAGATACGATGAGTGTCTAATAGGCAATTATCTACAGAATCTTCACTTAAAATAGATGCATAAGGTAAGACAGAACACTCTAAGTCATGATATTTATTCCAAGCTTCTGTTTTGCAAGTTTCCGAACAAAACATGGCCCAAATGCAATGATCACATGGAATACCTGACCAGCAAATTTTTAAACAGTAGTAGCAATTAGTGTAGTACTTTGTATCATTTAAAACTGCTGTATACATCTTCTCGACAAAAATAATTTCTCCAGGTTGGAAATCCCTAACAGCCACTAAATGCCTTCCAAATTTTTCATCATGCATTATATTAACAGATTGGAGAACATCCTCTGATTCTTTGCAGGACAAAATTTTCAAAACTTTAGATTTATTTTTATCTTCTTTCATTGTATTTTTTTCATTGTTATTTGGAAATTCTTTCGCTTCATCCATCATATTAAGTAGCTGCTTTTTATTTCCATCATTTTCACTGATTTTGTCAATCCAAGACTTTATCTCTTCTAAAATGCTTTTATATCCAGATAAACCCAACATCTTAAGGCATTTAACTTTACGACAAAGTAGTTTAGCTTTTAAAATTTTAGAACTAGTTATTTCCACTGCTCTGTCAATGTCCTGAATACTTTCTTTATTTTTCCCTATGTGTAATAGGAAAGCAGATCTGTTTCCATATCCAAGAGCAAGTTCTTCTGAGTTGCTGAGTGCTAAAGCAATGCTTCTGCTATAATGGCTCAAAATTTTTAAATGAGTTTGAGCACCGTGATTTTCTTTCTTATACAAGGTGTTGCCTTCCTGTCTAACACTTCTTGAATGATGTTGAACCTTGGGAGTTCTAAGAGCTGGTTTGTTTAATGCAGCTTGCAACATGGCTTTGTGATTCTCAAATGTATTGATAAGTAATTTTCTTTCATTCTCCATAATTAATATGTATATTGTTTACCTATAAAAGAGAAAAATTAAGCATATTAAAAGGGAATTGATGTTCTTGTCTACTTTATTTATTATCATTATCTCGACACTCCTTACGAAGACTAGCACATTTCAGATTTCTAGAAAAATACTACTTTTTGTCAGGAACCATCTACAAAAATTAGCAATTTTCAGAATCTGACAAAAACGATCATTGTTTCAGAAAATCTAAAAACTGTTAATTTTTTATAAGAAGCCTCTGTAAAGAACTAAGTGTTTTTGAGAAATCCGAAATGTACTAGTCTTTGTAAGGAGCATCAATCTATCCTTGTACTTTTCTATTATAATAAACGATTTTTTAATACAAATTTTGATTGAAAGGTTAGTTTGTAAAGTAGTTAAATAATATCTATTCAAAAGAAATTAAAATTTAATTCCCTTTGATGTGTTTCAAAAGGTTAATATCAGAGGCACTATTCTTATAACTTGGTACAGATACCTTGCAAATGTAAAAAAAAAAAAGGTTAACAGGAATGTAAGGAAATAAAATACGACATCAAATATCAAATAATGTATGTAAATCTTATCTGGTTAATAAATAAATATTATAAAAAAAAATAAGAAATTGGATTTTCATCTGAGTTACTACGTTTTGTACCTGCATAACTCTTTATATGGTTACCAAAATGATTATTTTTTGGGAAATTCTATTACTAATCCATGAATCTATTGTAGGTATGTACAATATATTGTATATATTATAGATATTACCTAAGAATTTCATCACGTTAAGTAAAATTCGTACTTACTTGCAGTTGGAAATATGTAGCATACAATTCCAGGGCGAATTTTAGTTAACGTACTTTTTGCACGAGTACGAGCAATCGTTTTGTATACTTTTACTTGTAAAACAAATGACGTGGTCAA
This sequence comes from Gastracanthus pulcherrimus, assembly GCA_949152435.1. Classification (NCBI taxonomy): domain Eukaryota; kingdom Metazoa; phylum Arthropoda; class Insecta; order Hymenoptera; family Pteromalidae; genus Gastracanthus; species Gastracanthus pulcherrimus. Next base: position 37,022,703 of record OX424572.1, read on the forward strand.
GAATGGAAGGAATTCTGTAAACAACTCCTGCACGAAGCGTCGAAGCCGCAAAACTCTAGGATTACAAGATACAAGATGGAAGGTCTTCAACCAATCAGAACGTAGGTAATTCGTAAACAAATTTTGCTTTCTCTTTTGATCTCTAATTTGTTGAAAATTTTGTTCATATTTTGTATTTTCACATCAAGATTCCAGTATCGTGCTTATTAGCTCCTAATAATTTTGTACTTTGGTTTCGTTGTCAAAACAAAAATATATCTATATATGGACAATCTCACTGTACTTATAAGGACACTGAATATCCCTAGACGTGCAACATTTCCTAGTACCTAATCTTCTTTTTACGTTGACAACCGCGTGAATTCAAAAGCTACAAATAAAAGAGGGCAATATAATTAGTGCAATATAATCGCCACTGGGACGCAATATTAGAAATTCATTTTTTATAATAAAATTAACACATAATTATTTCATCAAAATTAAAAAAAAAGTGACCAGATTTTTTGTGGTAACTGTGATCGGACCGCTATATTGCTTATCTTAATCACGTGACCTAATATTGGGATCTGACATGGGGGCATCGCTACTATATATAGTACATATAATTGAGGGCTTGTCTGCGACATGTTGACGTCTCAACCAATCACGTTCTTGATTTTCCGGGCCTAGCTCTTGGTTTAGCTTTAATCCGCTAGAGGGCGAATGCTCGGTGTCAGATCCCAATAGCATTTTAATTCTTATTTAACAAACACAATTTTCAAAAAATTGCTACTTATATGAAATATGGACGTAAAAAATGTACAAAATGTCTCTGAGTACTTTGTTTGACTAAATATTTTGATACAAATCGAAATTCTGTTACGACTCTAGAATAATATCAAGTTCTAGAAAATATTATTTCAGAACGCACTTAATTTTGAACCAATATTAAGTATTAAAATTAATTTTTTTCTCTCGAGAGAAATTGTTTTTATATCAGAATAGTTTGCTGCTATAGAGACACTCACATTTCTACAAGAATAACTTTTATTATTAGTTTACTTTATTAGTTAAGAATAACTTAAATTAAACTATTTAATCTCGTTTTAAATTATGAAAGGAATCTGTAAGTGGATTGGCTGCAGAAACGATTTTTATCTTGTGCCTGCAATTGTTCAATGCCTTGTGTGTGCGTGCCGCGTCACTCGCTCTTACCGTTCTTTGTAAATATCTAGTTAATTCAGTGTAGTATTTTTTTGTGAATCAATAAATCAGGGTTTTTTATGCCGACACGGCTTTTTTCCAAAATCACGTGTTTTATTCTTAATCTTTCCGTTCTTAGTGTTAAAATCCATAAATATCAAATTCACTTTAAATAAACGCTAAAATCAATTAAAACATTCCTTATTATTAATAGCTTTCTTGTCACCTAGGGCAAGTTAGCCCGTCACGTCAAAACAGCAATTACTTATTCAAAAGGTCTCTTCTATAAATACTTACTATTACAGATGTTTCATTATTTTAACTCTTAACATTCTTGTCAATCAGATATTTTTGGAAGAATTATTAAATAAAAAATGTTACTTCATGATATGAACTCATTGTATGCCTTTTTATAAATACATGACTATTATGTATCCAGAGTATCTCACAAACGATTTTATCGATCTAGCGGAAATTAATAGATCAGTATATGATTAGGCTATTTTACTCATGACGTCACAGACCCACGTGACCTTACGTTGAGGGTACAAAATTAACAATTGCGCTGATGGATTTTTATTTATAATAAATCGGTACAAATAGTTTTATGGTACAAAAGAATATGCTAAAAATTCTTGTTATGTTAAGCTACACAATAAAAATTAAATCTACTTGAATGCGTTATCGAAAAATATTTTATTTTAATTTATGAATCATGAACGGTCCAAAACTGGTACCGTATAATTGCGATTAATTTAGGTAGGATTTGATTTAATTGTAAATGAGCAATGGTGAAATATACTAATAAGTTTGGTATTTAGTAGTTTATAAATAATGAATTTTTTTAATAGCGAGATCTGCTTAAAATAGTCGGTTTTCCCCTGTAGAAATCATAAAGTGTAATAAAACGTAAGGAAACGTACGAAAACGTAAAAAGTGTGAGTAATCATAAGAAAACGTAATAAATAGTAACAAAACGTAACAATGCGTAAGAAAATGTTGGACGTCGGACATATTTTAAGTTTTATTACGTTTTCATACATTTTCTTACGATTTCTTACGTTTTCTTGTGTTTTATTACTTTAGATTATATTTTCACATTGAAAATTCCGCTCATTTAAAAGACTTCCACAGTGTCCAATATTCCAGAAAAATATTTTCTAAGTGCCAATGCTTTTAAGTAATTTAAAGTTTCTATTTTGTACATGTGAATTGGGTTGTATATGCCTCGCCACCTATCGGTGGGAAATTCTAGCTATAATTTTTTCATGTAATTGCGAAACGTGATAAAACGCATGAAATCGTAATAGAGTGTAACAATCCATAGGAAACCGTAAAGAAACGGAAGAATGTCCGAAATCCAACAGAATCCAACAGAATCTTACGAATCCTTACGTTTTCTTACTTTTTCTTACGTTTTCTTACGTTTCCTTACGTTTCCTTACGTTTCCTTACGTTTCCTTACGTTTCCTTACGTTTCCTTACGTTTTATTACTTTAGATTACATTTTCACATTGAAAATTCCGCTCATTTAAAAGACTTATGCTTTTAAGTAACTTAAAGTTTCTATTTTGTACATGTGAATTGGTTTGTATATGCCTCGCCACCTATCGGTGGGAAATTCTAGCTATAATTTTTTCATGTAATTGCGAAACGCAATAAAACGTATGAAATCGTAATAGAGTGTAACAATCCTTAGGAAACCGTAAAGAAACGAAGAAGGAGTACAAAGACGGTAGAATTCTATCTAATTTACAACTCTGTCGGTACCGTTACCAATGGAAAAGTATGTAAGTTAATCGTGCTGTCTAGTTTTTTCTTAAACTACATTTCGTTTTAAAAATATTAAAATCACGCGTTATTCTTAATTTCTTATCATTTTCAGTTTCCTCCTTCAGGTACGCTTAAAAACTAGATCGAATAAAAGTACAAATTTCAAACGTAATTTCAAATGTTTAATGTGAAAAGTGTGTATCTGTTATTGCAGAAACAGTCATATATGAAGAATTTAAAATTCATCACTTATTTATGCACTGTTCAACGGACTGCTGTTCTACTCCGTAAATATGTGAAAATACTTTTCTCAGAGCTTCAAACATTAAGCAATATAACAGAGAAGGTTGTTTCAAACACTTTTTTCCTTTTGTAATCGCTTTTGACAACGTTTTTACTGCTTTTAGGTCAAATTGAGTCTGTCCGTTATCAAGGCATCTAAATACTTGTACGCAGTCATTAAAGAGTTTTATTTCCAAACTGCTTTTAGGAGTGGCATCTTGTTCGTCCTGTAAAAGAAGTAGTTCACATGGATTATTGTTAAAGTATTAATTTAATAAAGTGGACAATTCATTGTTAAAACTTGAAAAACAATACAAAAGTTAAACACTTTTCCAATTTTTTCCTTTTTAAAGTAAATGATAGTCGAAACTTTTTTCATATAAAAAAAGTTTTTTTTAAAGATAATCGTAAACGAGGGTGAGCCGAAACGTTTCTTTTAAGTCGCTATCACACATTCAATTTTCAATATTTTCGTTTTTATAAAATTGCGGAAATGTATTTTAAGAAAGAACATATTTTTATTCTTATCAGTATGTATGTAAATTGAATGATAACAAATACAATGCCCGGTTAGGGTATGCATTTTACATTGGATTTATATGGGAGATCTGTTTCTAAATTAAAAAAAAGTGTTTTATATGAAATTAAATGTTATTGCTACTACCGAAGACTTTAAGCTATTGAAGAAAAATAATAAAATCCTTCAGAAGAAGAAATGAAATTAAATGTTATTGTTACTACCGAAGACTTTAAGCTATTGAAGAAAAATAATAAAATCCTTCAGAAGAAGGGTAAAATGTCTTAATGTCATTATTTTTGGATATAATGAATGTTCAATGAGGCACAACTTTTAAAAGCGCGTCTTTCTCTAAATCACGTTTTTTGAAAAATGTCCTTGCGGGGGAATATGATATCACGAATACTACTTCACCAATCAATTTTAAATTTTGCACACTTAATTGTTTGTCATCAGAATGGTCTGTACTTGGACGAAAGATTTATTATTTTTATGACAAATTTAGTTTTTGATAAAAGTGCCACCATTTCTTTATTTTAAATCAAAATTTTGCTTATCCCTCCGTTCAAGTACAGCTTATTGTCATATACTAACAGAATATTTTTGAATTTTTCATTTCAGATGAGCCATTCCGGAGTTATTGTGCTTACCGCATATAAAGCACACCAAGTTTTGGGACTTTCGCTGTTAACCCGTTATTTTTAATTGTTTTGTCATGAAAAACTTAATATAAGTACTTAAAGACATGTACTTCAACATAGGATATTGTTTATTTTGATAAAATTTATTCAAGTTAAAAAAAGATTCGTGAATTTTTGCTCTAATTACTAGGTATAACCCCGTAATTATAAAAATACTTATATTTAGGCAACTTTCAAACTTGCTTGCCCTTCATTGAATTATAGTAATAGATCTATGTACGAAGTTTCAGAGACCTCAAAATCAATGGCATCCGAGACAAGTATTGGAATACAGTCAGATCTCGCGCACTGTTAAGCCCTGTGCACTGTTACAATATAATTCCATGGCCAGGAATGTATCAAGCTCACGGAGCTTCTTAAAATTTTTTTCTTTATTTTAACATTAAACATTGAATGAAGCTTGTTTTCATTGTAGAATATGAAAATTTTTATTATTTATGTTACTGAATTCGGTTGTAGCATGATTTTTTTTTATTTCATATTCAAATAGTTTATGTTAAAGAAACATAAGTTAATTTTTTCTAACGTTGGTCAGATTTTATAATTTATTTGATATACCTAACCTAAAATCAAAATATAATCTATTTTTAATAAAAATATTAAAATTCGTCAAGATATTATTGTTATATATTAATTTTATGAAGATTTGAATAATTAAATCTAATTTTCTAAGAAACTTCAAGCACCCTACTTTTTTGTAATTTTGTTATATATATACGGTCCTGACCTTTCAATCTGATTGGCTGACGCGGCAGTAACAGTGTCCAGGTGCGTCGGTCCCAACTTGTAACAGCGCGTGAGGTCTGCTTGTAATTAGTTTTGACAAATTTTTGTTTCAATAATTATTAAGGGTACTGTAGTTTTTGAGGTTTGAAACTTCGTACATAGGTTTATTACTACTCAATGAAGGACAAGAGAATTCGGGGTTTATCTAAATATAAGTATTTTTATAAATATGAGTAACTATTCACTCTAGGTCAGGAAAAATTAAGGCGGAAAATTTGAATTATTAAATGACCATTGGACCCTCTTAAAAAGAAAAATATTGGCCAAGTTTTAGACAATCATAATTTTTTTATTTTAATAACAGTGATTTGTCTCACTAAGTGCTTTTATTCTGATTTTATTTGTTATTACAACTAGCCTTCAAGTTTTTAGGTAGATTTAATAAAGGTGGCCAATTTTCAGAGCAAGCTGGGCAATTACAAACAAAGTGATACTGTTCTATAAGCTTCTTCCTCTCAGTAATTGGGTCTAGGTGGAATACGGGCAGGTAGGTGTCAAATATCTAAAAAAAAAAAATTATAGGGTGCATTCGACTTATGGTACAATAATCGTACTTTTATATTTGAGCCAATGTTTAAGCCGTTTAAAGAACAGAAAGAACTGTAAATCGTACTGTGGCTCAGACAGCAAGAATATTCTTAAAGATTTCTCATTAGTTCTCAGCCAGTATACAGAATTCTTTAAAATCTCTTCAAGAATAGTGATGCTGTTCAGGAGTAGTTACATTCATATAAACATTGACGCAATTGGCACAAACACACCCATCACACCCATAATGTAAAATTCCACTTTAAAACTTTTAATAGATTATACACATATATTTAAAAATGCTGGTTCAAACAAAGAAGCGGCAATACTATATATATATATATATATATATAGTATTGCTGCTTTTTTGTTTGAACCAGCAATTTTTAAATATATGTGCATAATCTATTAGTTTTAAAGTGGAATTTTACATTATAGGTATATATATAAAAAGTAAACGTATATATATACGTTTTTTTTATATTGTTTGTTATATATATATTGTGTGAGAGAGAAAAAAAGTTTTGTCTGTTTTGAAAATTTATTTCGGGAATGTACTCTTCTTCAAAAACGGAATCGAAATTTGCTTCTCATATAAGTGTGCCACTTGTAAAAAAAATGTTATCAAGATCTAAACAATATTTCTAACTGTGGCTCGTTAAAAAATTTTCTTTTTTCGACTCACTCACAATTTGTATATAAAGTGTATAAAATCTATTGCTCTTTTTCAGTTTTTACTTTTTTTAAGTACTTCACCTTACTTTTAATGAATTTTTAGCCCAGACATTAAAAGAAAACATAAAACTAACGAAATTAAACATTTTTTTTATCTTTTTGTAGCTAAAATGTATGCAAAAGCCCTGAGTTAAAGATAAAGTTTTGAAAAAATTGAGGGACATTAAGTTTTTATTATTATTTGTAGTCATTAGAACCTTAAAAAATGCCTTTGAAAACTGTGCTTCTAGAAACAGATTTTTAAAGAATTAAAAATATGTAATTTTGTATTCATCTTTTTAATTTTTTAAATAATTATATTAATATTTTTTATGATAAATCTTCAACAAAAGTTCAAAATATATCATATTTTAATTGAATTAGTCGTGTAATTGTTGTTATTCTTTCTTATGGTTTATAAATAGTTTGCACCCCTAAGTAGGACACACATTGTACCTGAGAATTTTTCTTGATTGGCTGCACTGCAAAAATGATGATCTTATTATCTTCTGTAAAGCATCTGTTCACGTTAGGAAAGCAACTGTGATTTATAAGACTTGCCAATGATGCTATACAATTTCCTCTTTCGCAACAATTATTTTGAATGCACTTGTTGTTTGAGTTTTCACATTTATGTACCAAACTACCAATCTATAAAAAAAAGTAAACATTTTGTAACTGATAAAAAGTATACTGCACGTTATACTTACAGAGTGAGCATTATTCATCTTTATTTTGACCAGTTTAATAAGCAAAGATCCTAGAAAAAGGACCTCCTCGTCCTTCATCATGTCACTAATTCCTTTATTTTGAAATTTTTTTTCAATAAGTAAGGAGTTCTTGATGAAAGAAATTAAAACGAATATTGCATTTAGGGCCATCACCTCTTGTAGCACAGAATTAGTAATTTCTGTACTCTTTAAGGTGTATACGCAATTAAACATGTTGCTCATAATTTTTCCATTCTTCACAAAGCCTCTGTATGTAGTTTCTAATACAGAAATTTTTTTAAGTTCATTGTATTTATATTCTGAAATAAATATCTGGAATGCACATTAAAATTTATGAAGCGTAAAAGCCCAAATCCAAATTTAAAATTAAATTAAATTAAGCATATTATAGATACATTATAGCATTTTTGCTGTGGTATTAGTCACAAAGGACTTAAGAATTTCAAGTCATAATTTTTGAGAAAATAGATAGCATCAAATTGTCTTTTCAGTGATACTTTGACCATATAAATAAAATCATGAAATATACTTTAGGAACTTTCCAGACATTCATACATTTTTATATTACTAAAATAATCCCGGTAAAAAATTATCTAGTTTTATCAAGACCCTCGATTATTTACTTATTTACTATGGTATAATATATAGATCTACATAGTTCTAGATTGTTTTCTACCATCAGGGAATGAGCTGATATATAACAGCAAGTCTTAAAAAAGTACATGAATAAATAAATTTCACCTGAACATTCATCTATTGACTTTAACTGAGCTTTCAGTTTAGAAACACTGCCAGCTTCTTTAATTCCAATGATTAGCATCCTTACACTTATACGAAATGTGTTCAACGAATACTTTTGAAAATCGTTTTGAATCAATAGAAATGCATAAGGAATGACGGAACACTCTAAGTCATGATATTTTTGCCAAGCTTCATTCTTGCAAGTTTGAGAACAGAACATGACCCAACTGCAATGATCACATGGAATACCTGACCAACAAATTTGTAAACAGTAGTTACAATTAGTGTAGTGCTTCATGGGATTTGTAACATTTCCATACAGCTTCTCGGCAAAAATGATATCTCCAGGTCTGAAATCCTTAACAGCCACTAAGTGTCTTCCAAATGTTTCATCATACTTTATATCAACAGACTGGAGAACATCTTCTGATTCTTTCTGGGACAAAATTTCCAAAAGTTTAGTTTTCTTTGTGTCTTCTATAATAGTACTTTCTTGATTATTACTTGAAAAATCTATGACTTCATTTATCATATGGAGAAGCTGTTTTTTGTTTTCACCATTTTCAATTATTTTTTTGATCCACGACTTGGCCTCCTCTATAATGCTTTTATATTCAGATGAACCCAATATCTTCAGGCATCTCACTTTACGACAAAGCAGTTTTGCTTTCAAAACTTTGGAACTAGTTATTTCACCTGCTCTATCAATGTCTTGAATACATTCTTTATATTTTCCTATATGTAGCAGGAACGCAGATCTATTTCCATATCCAAGAGCAAGTTCTTCCGAGTTGTTGGGTGCTAAAGCAATGCTTCTGGAATAATGGCTTAAAATTTCTAAATGCGTTTGAGCATCATGTTTGTCTTTCTTGTACAAAGCATTGCCTTCCTGTCTAACGCTTTTTGAACGATCTTGATCTTTGGGAATCCTCTGAACTTGGTTGTTCCATCCAGCTTCTAACTTATTTTTGCAATTCACAAATGTATTAATCAGTAATCTTCTTTCATCATCCATAATTGCTTTTGTTGTTTGCCTACAAAAACAATTAAGCATTTAATGGTAGTTGTTGTCCTTTTCAAGTTTCTTTTATTTATTATATACGAGTTTCTCGCTATTCAATTAATAAGTGACTAACAACCATCAGTCACTACATAAATGAAAAAAATAAAATAAAAAAAAAGTAGAGAAAGGAAATTTAGATTCATGTATGTGTATTGTATAGATGTAGAAGATACACATGTTCTTTATAACAAATTTTAACATCAAGCTCTTTTGAATGATATATAATTTATCTGCTACAAGCACATAGGCCATAGATTATTGTATTGATCAGATAAAAGCTATCCATGATCTTGAGGTATAAGTAATTGTAAAATGGTAAAACAATGCAACAAAATTTGATTTTTTTCTGAGTAATATTATGAAATATCATGACGGTTATAATGTATTTTCGATATTATACGACTTTTACTATTCAAATTTATAGTTTACCTACTTATGTGTATTTCATTGAATAACAGAAAATTTGTTGCATTTACTTAGTTACAGTTGGAATTTTAGAAATAGCAGTTGTATGTAGCAGATAAAAATTCAGTTAACGTACAGCTGTTTGTACGACAAATCGACGATTCTTTTATAATACTTTATTATTCATAAAACAAACGACGTAAATCGTGATGCAACAATGATATATTAGGTATTTCTGTTCTTTGATTATACTCTGTGGTCAAAACAAAAACATACATGAACTGCTAGGGACATTTAATATCTCTAAGATACATATACAACCATTTTATACTGACAATTTGTTCCGTGATAACTGCGCGAATCCAAAAATGAAAATTGGGAATGTGAATAAAGTGACGATTGCGATATATAGTCACGTCCTGTTATCAAAATAAAAACATTCAAAAACACACCTGAACTTCTAAAACATAATACCCATAACACCCCATAATACCTATTCCTAGGGTGCACAAAGGTTTTGTTAGTGATTTTGTTACCGTGACAACCGCGCGAATTTAAAAACGAAAATCAGGAAGACGGGAAGATAATATCGTCACTGCCTGCATTTTAATTTTTTGAAATACCGCGTAATGTTTACTCACATATTAATTTAACACCCACCGGTTAACTTTTCATGAACGTACGAAATTTTAGAACGATTAAAATCACAGAAGTCAATGCCCAATGCCGTACATTGTGTCAAGCTCGCTATATTGCTGACTTATCCAGCTGGGGTAAATAAAACTCACATTTTTGATTTTTCATTCCAAATTAACAACTAAACAATAAATAACTATTTTATTAATTTATACACTGTATGCTATATCTGCTAGCATTATATCAAATTTATCTAAGATAAATGACTTATAAGGAAACTCCAGCACTAGGGGAGGATGGGGTATTGCCGGTCACTAAGCAAACGTGCTTGTTATTTCCACTTTCAAATTGTTTCTTTGAACTTTAAATAATTATTATGTTAGTTCAAACCATTGACTATAAATATTTATTATTGGTTTAATATAAAAATGTAAGATATCGAAGCTATAAGTCGAAATAAAAAATGCATTTTGACCGAATTTACTCCACATCAAAGGGTAATACCGGTCAGCCTTGGTACAATTCCGATCACTATTAGAAAGTTACTTTTATAGGTGAAAAATTTCTTTAAATCAATTATATGAACTTTCATATGATCCGTCGCATTATTATTCGCACTTACATAGTGAAACATATAATAACATAACCACTGTTCAATCAATAACACTTAAGCAAAGTTACCCTACCTGAGAGCGCAGCAGAACGTTTTCTTAGCCTCACTTTCGGGAGCGTCATATAAATAACATTGTGACCGGTATTACCCCCATTCTGCTTAGTAATTTAAATTGAAATGACAAAAAAGTAATAGGTTTATACTCTTTTTTCTTCATTACTTCGTATTCTTAGATTGTTCAAATTAATAAAGATGCAAAAAATAACTGCATAAAGCAGCAAATAATATGCATAAAAGCTTATTTTATAGACCAGATTTTTTATAAGAAATGTAGGCCTACACTTTGATTGTATATAATACCTTAATAAAACTGAATAGAAGGTTGTTTAACTTTAATATACTATTGGAATTATTACCTAAAGATGTTTAGATGATTGAAAATAAGGGTGACCGGAATTAGCCAGTGACCGGCATTACCCCGTTCTCCCCTATATTTAAGCTCTATTGACCATAAATTTTTGCTTCCTCCTTAAGGAAGCTTTGTGATAGTAAATAAAAAGTTTTGCTTAAAACATGTTAGAAACATGTTTTGTGACATAAGAAGTTAAAATACACTATTTTTAGAAATTGTCCGTATGGATGTGTGTGTGTGTATGTATGTATCCCTCTGTATCTCGAGTAATCCATGGTTAAATTACCTGATTCAGGGCTCATTGGATTTGTTTTTTTAAGGAAGACGGCTAAAAAATTTTTTTTTTGATTTTTCGATATTTTTTTGTTTTTATAGTGGTTTTTCGATTTTTGAGTTTTAGTTTTTCGTTTTTTTTTGTTTGTTTAAAATAATATTATCTATTCATTTTAAATGCATTTTAAAGAGGATAAAATTGTCTATCGTTGCTGACCCGAAATTTAAAAAAAGTCATTTCCCTGTTTACCTTATACACGGAAATGTTTGAAGAATTTTGAGGTAATTAGGAATATGACGAAGAATATTCTGTAAAATTTGCAAGTTTTTTCCATTTCTTTTTCTAAGAAAAAAATTATTTTGTGAAAAAAATCGATTTTTTTGTCGTCCATTAACTTGAGTAAAACGGCTTTAATTTGTCTGAAAATTTCCACAAGTGGTAGCTTTTAGTAATCTCTTGGCTAAGTTCTTTGCCCAGATCATGAGGACTTTTGTTTTTCATAATATTTAAGATTGTCTTTTTTCAAAAATATTTTTGATCGCTCATATCTCGAGAACGGTGCGGTCATTTTTTGTCAATCAGGGCTCATTTTTTTTTGTTTCTTAATAAGGATTCGGAATTACAAAGAAATTTTAAGATTTATCGACTCCATTTTGTTTTATAGTGATTTTTCTATTTTACGATATTCAGAAATTGATGAGGTAAATTTTTTTGGTATGTAGAAGTAATATGATCGATTCAGTATAAATGCATTTGAAAGAGTATAAAATTTTTAGCTATACTATATTTTCTTAAGACTCATCAATTCGTTTTTGTTTTATTATTTATTATCATTTTTATGATTTTAAAATTTTTTTTAAAATCAATTGTATTTGATTGAAAGTTGATAATTGGGTATTTTTGGGGTTGGGTTGCTATACATTGGATTGATTATGCATTTTCTAACAAAAATACTAAATTCAAAATGGTGGATAAAAGTTTTAATATAAATCGGATTTACTTGACGTTTATTAATCTGGAGACTTCGGAGTATTATGTTATTTTTTGGTTCACAATGACGATGATGATGATGATGATGATGATGATGATGATGATGATGATGATTATTATGATAATGATAATGATAATGATAATGACAATAGTAATAATAATAATAATCAAAATGATAAAGTGATTAAACGGTTATATTTCGGTAAGATATAGCAATTTAAAAATAATTTATAAGAGCAAAGAATTTCATATTGAAACCATTAATTTAGTTGGAGGAAGCTAAAGGCCAATGAATTGGGAGCGGTTTTAATTATTAATGAGGAAATATTTTATTTATTACTTATATAAAAACAAATTTGTTAAGCATTCCTGACTATAAAATAAAGAATAGGTATGCGCCGTTTTTAGATTATAAAATTTTCTTTTTATTAATTTCGAAAGCTTATTGATATTCAAATTTTTAGACGATTATTCTTAACAGAGCACAAGTCCAGGACTATAACATTGGATATGTTTAGAAAAAGATACTTACCTTTCAAAACTCTTATAGTGAGCTCATCGAACTGTAGTTAGAGAAACAAACTACAATGATCGCTTTCAACGAAAACAGTAAGCTTTTTTAATATCAATTAAAAATCACTTTTTGTTTGACAAAAAGACAATTACAAACACAATAATAAACTTAAATAATAACAAAATATTGACTGCACGTCACTGAATAATGAAAAGGATATATTATATATAATTTAAATTGATAGTATGTGCGTTTATTTTTAGAGAATGGATGAATGTGATGTGTATAAAAATAATACAATTTGATAAGATAATAAATATTTGCATGTACAAAACTAGTCGGATTTCTTATAGAAACATTTTGTCATAAAAGCGATACAAACTTTATCACAAAAACATAATAAAAGTACTTCACGATTAAATAACACGTTTAGGTATGTCTTATTTCCGCTATAGGGTAATTCGCCTTATTTTGCATATTTAAAATTCAATATAGCAGAAAATACATCTCAATGGCAGTAAACAGTTATCTATTCACAGATTAGAATTTTATTACGATTTATTAACATGTTAATGCGCATGTACATAGTTTGAACAAGATTCCTGCCTGACAGTTATTTTTCTTGTTAAGTTTAATACTATGTAGCAGCAGAGATTTCTTTAATCATGGTAAAAGAATAAAAATTGACGTTATATAGAAAGAATAAAAATAGCAGTTTATTCTTTTCGCAAAGTATAAAATTTTATTCTTTAGAGAATTTGACAATGACCTAAAAGATTAAATTGTACAAATTATTCTTTTATAAAGAATAAACTTTAGCTTTTATTCTTTTGTAAACAATAAAGTTCAGCTTTTATACTTTCGTAAATAATAAAATTCAGGTAGGGACGCAGTTTTACGTAAAACTTACGGAAATCGATAGCAAAACGTGTATGTCAAATTGCTAACAATTTGCAATACATCTGGCTAATGGGGTAGTTCTAGTACAGAAAATATTTTTATCAAGAATAATATTATTTGCCATAAGTTCATTGCTGTTCGCTACTAAGGAGGTTCGGGGTTATCAGTGGGTGCGGTGAGGAAGAAGGGTCTCCTCTCTTTCCTCGCGCGCCGCTCCACTCCCCGCGCACCACCTCGCGCACAGACAACAAGCTTGAGTTTCTGTTTACGCTTCCATTCAATACTCGGAATTAAATGCGGCGACACGCGTTCAAATTTTGCATACAGCTTCGTAATGAGTTTACTTGATAACGTGCATAGCTTTTTTATTTCATTTTCGTTTATTTTTACATACATCACACTCTACGTTAATATGTTTTAATAGCCGAGTTCCATAAGAGCCAATGTATAACAAGCATACTTCTTAAGTTGAGTATCTTAAATATATCATCGGTAACAAGTATTAAAAAATTCAGGAAACTTCTTGATTTTCTAAACAATGGTATAAGTATGTGAGCTTTATTACATTATCCGTTTTATTGTAAAAGCCTCGAACTCCCTTAAAGGAGATGCGAAAGGCTGCAAATAATAATCGAATCTTTTCAACTTTGAACTATAATAGATAATATTTATACAAATTCGAAGGGTATAATGAGCTGTTTTTTTAAAAAACACTTGCTCAATCTCGAGGAAATGTTTAAAATAAAGAAGTTAATGACATAGTTCCTGTAAACTAAATTTCAATTATTGAAAAAACCGGCTTAATATGCCCTTCTACTTGCGACCTCATATCTGCCTGCAGATTCGCATGTGCTGCATGAAAACATGTAGGAAATTTGAGGAATATCTGCATGCAATCCTGCGTGAGGCCCTGCATGCGTTCCTACATGCAATCCTGCATGCGATATCGCATGTTACCTGTATTATGTCTGTAGCTGCATGATATCGAGCATATTTTTCGCGTTTTTTTACACACGAGATTATTATTGAATACATTTACATAAGAGAAACCTGAATAATAATCTATACATAATAATTATAATAATAATCCATTCATACCATATGTATATGTATATGTATATATACATATATATACACGTGGAGGGTCCCCACCACCTGCTCTTGCCGCTTGCCAACCCCTTTTTTTTTTACTTTTAATAACATAAATAGAGAAAAAAATTACAACATTTAAAAAGTGAAATTTTTGTATAAACTTTAATGTTTTTAACATATTTTTAACATATATAAAGGTTAGTTTGGCCGATTGATAATAAATTAAATTAAATATTGATGTTAACAAAATGTATTTATGTGTTATCAATGATGTAAGAAGCTTAAGATAATGTAAAAACACAATTTTACTATTGTGTATAGAGAAATTAAGAATTATTTTTTTTTGTATCTTCGCAAAAATCTAAAAAATTAGGTATACTTTACCAATTGCATCCAAATTTTATCTGATTTATACACTATAGTCTATATAGTTGTAGTAGTTATTACAGTAGTATGATCTATTGTACATTGATATCATTTTAACTAACAAACAAACTTTGCGTACGTTTGATTTACGGTAAGGAAGATGATAGTTAGAAAAATGTATTACAAAAAGAATTACATTTTCAAAACATACTTCGGGAGGTCCACTATTTTCCTTCAAGTGAAATTTTCACAAGCATTTGTTGAACAGATAGGGTTTCAGTTAAAGTAGTTTTTGTGCGATGTATTTTTTTGTAATCTTTTACTAACAAATGGCGTGATGCAACAATGGAATTAAAGAGAATTTTGTTCTTTGTCCTCCGACAGTTCCAACTGCACTCTGTATTGTTAGCATAATAGAAACATATCTACACTGCTAGGGACATTGAATATTTCTAGGGTTCCGTAGGTTTTTCTACAGTGACATTTCGCCCTTACCATGATAACCGCGCTAATTCAAAATGGACAACTGTAAAAGTCGGGGTAAAAAACAAAATTCATCAGAATTTAATCTATTTGTGAGAATATAATTTAATTTTCGGTTTATACTCCACCTTTGTAGCTGAAACAAATATTTTATCTAATAAATCTTAAATTTATATGCGTTTTCTCACTTTTAATTATATCCATATTGTTTATTGCATTCTTTGAATCTGTGATTTAAAACCGGTTAAGGCGTCACGAAAGCATATGCATATTGGTATGTTGACTATAAATATATTATATGGGGAAAAAGTTAGCACCTTTGCGACCTTGAATTTCATAAACAAAATTTAATATTTAACACTAAAAAAATAGATTGACATCTTGCTGAAAGAAGTTAACGCGGTAGCGAGTTCAATAAATAATTCTTACGTGATCCCTAGAATAAAATCATTGAAATTCGATATGTAAAATGCTCGATAGCTAATAAATATATGTATAGTAAACAAAAACTTTTAATTTTGCAATAATTTGACAGCTGCACTGACTACTGATTAGGTACGGCATTTTAACGATTATTTTATAAGGATGCAACCAGCTCGCTTCAGCGATAAGTACTTACAAAATATGTCAAAAGCTATAATTTCTTTAGTACGAAATTAATATTGTTTCATTTGTAAAATCCAAGGGCCCGAAGGGCTAACCTTTTTTCCCATTTACTATATCTATCCTACATATGGGGAAATCTCCCAAACCTTTAACCTATATGACTCGAGGTTTCAAACAGTTTTTTCTTATATTTTAACTGTATTAAACTGTTTCACATAGGCTCATGTTATTGTTTAAAGTTTAAGCTTATTGTTTATTACATTTTTGTTTACTTTTTGTCATAAATTAATTAAATTTATCCATTAAATGTTTAAACTGTCACATTTCTCGTATGTCGTATTCCCGCTATCAATTATAGTTTCTCTAATAGTGTTTAAAATTGACCTGATAAAAATATAAAAAAAGTTATGATAATATTTTTTATTTTATCCATAAAATCGGAGTTAAATACATTTGAAAATTGTCGTAGATTTTTGGTGTCGCATCCTCAACACGAAGAATAACTCAATAAATAGTAATTGAATTACCTTAAAAAGTATTTAATATGGGTGAAATACATCAACAGTATTAGGGGAGAACGGGGTATTGCCGGTCACCTAAGCAAAAGTACTTGTTATTTCTACTTTCAAATTGTTTTTTATTAATTTTAAATAATTATTATGTTAGTTCAAACTATTGACTTTAAATATTTCTTATTGGTTTAATATAATAATGTATATTATTATAAAAATATAAAACAAAGGGTAATACCGGTCAGCCTTAGACTTTAATCAATGTATAAAAAGTTGAATTTGTATTAAAATAATATTAAGATGAACGTAATTTGTAAAATAACATTAATGCAATACAAATGTTTAATTTAAGTATCAAAAATAAAAAAATAAAAAAATATATACATGGAAATTCTACCCTGCCGTTTTTGATAAGTCATTTTAGATTTGGTAGACACTTGTTTCGGCCTTGTTCATGGGCAAATATTAATTGTTTATAGTCTCGAGAAGTTGTGTGAAAAAAACTAGAGCTGTGCTCCTAAGTTAAGTTGACCTCATTTTCAACATTTGAAAGTTAAAAATTCTATAGATTTCCCCATATATCTATGCTTTCGTGGAAGAAATGCAACAAATGTGTATATGTATATGTATAAATTCAGTATCATATAAGATCATACATGCCTATTAATATTTCTCATTCATTATTTTGTCGAGTAAGTACTCTTAGAGGACATTTCAAAATGTGAAAAACTGTGACAAATGTGTGAAAAACTGTGTAAAACCATGAAATTTTGTGAAAAACTGTAAAACTAGGTTTACATTTGGAACAGAATTTTATAAAATATTATAGAATAGTTCATAAATTTTGTCACAATATTTACATAGATTTTCGTAGTTTTTATTTTTAGTAATTTCCTTTATATAAGAGAATGCCACCGAAAAAAATGTGAGAAAATGTGAAAAATTGTGAAAAAATGTGAAAAATAGGAAACTAGACAAAATTTTAATTTTACTTTTAATCGATAGTTTAAGTTGAAATAAGAAAATTGACAAAACAGTTTCTTTTTTGGTACGATATCTTTTTTTTAATAAAATGAACTTCTAGAGATTTAAAATAAACAACATTTTAAACGATGGACTGGCATGGTAATGTGGGTACCCAATGCTGTAATGTAATAATACATCGTGTTATTCTCCATTTATACGCGCAAATATTCAAATAAAATAATACGCATTTATTTAGAAAATATTCAAAAATATATATTCTCGAACAGACACAGACACAAAATATTCAATTTTACAAACTGTATCTGAAAGGCAAAGAAAATACGCTCACTAAAAAATAAATAACCTCTGTTCTGCGCGATATTGGGGGTCCGAGTTCAAGTGCTTTTCAGGGAAGAAAAGCGTGTCGCTTGCACGACAGCAACATGTGGCTGGAAGCAGCCTCTAGACTGCATATAGAAAAAGGGAACGGCAACGGAGGAGTCTAAAGTAAAAAGAAATTGATAATTCTGACTTTGTCAGTAATTGATTAAATAAGTAATTAAATAACCAAAAAATTACCAAAAGATCCGATTTATAATTAAAAACGAAAGAAAATTAAGAAATCACATTACATATTTTTATTATTTATACGTGTCCTTCATGTACAATTAGAAACTAAAATTAATGTAAATTTGCATCAGTAAAATTAAAACTTTAAGCATAATTTAAAATGGTAATAAGAACTGTATTAGACTTATCATATGATAGACAAAGTTGTATGGCAAATCTTTCACTTATTTATGCACTGTACAGACATGCATCTTAGACCGTAAATATGTGAAAATACTTTTCGTAGAGCTTCGATCATTGCGCAAGTTATTACAGAAGGTTGTTTTAAGTATTTGGTCCCACTTGCAATAGCTTTTGACAACGTTTCCACTGTTTCCAGGTCAAAGCCACGTTTCTTGTAGTCGAGAAATGCCAAGATTTCTTTGCAGTCATTGAAGAGTTTTATTTCTAAAGTGCTTTTAGGTGTAGCGCATAGTATTTTTTGCCAAATATAGCACGTCATGTAATAAGGGAATAAATTTAAAAAAATTAAAAAATTTAAAAAGAAATCGAAAAATTTTGAAAAAAAAATTGTGAAAAAAAGGTTAAAAAAATTTAAAAGTCCGCCATTTTGTTTTTTTTCATTGAAAATGTTTCATTCTGCTTGAGGCCAAAGCCAATTCGATACAGAACATGAAACCGTTTTGTTTTTTGCTTTCAGATCATTCGTTTCCAAGAAATGATGTCATCCATCTACTAATCAGACGAGTTTCAGCAGCCATTTTCAAAACCGCCATTTTGAACAAAAAAAAATTTTTTTCAAGTAATTTAATATATGTGCTTTCATATGTAAAAAAAATTGATTACTCAACATGTTTTGTACTACGAATAAAATTTATTGAAAAAAATCACGTTTTTTGGAGTAACCTGGCCTTAAGATCTTATAGATCATTGATTGAACTTACCAGCAACTTTTTGGATGGATTCAATATCGTAGGCCAATTTTTAGAGCAAGCTGTACATTCGCAAACAAATTGATACAGTTCTGCATATTTCCTTCTCTCAGTAATTGAATCCAAGTAGAAAAGCTGCTCGTAACTGTCAAATATCTGAAAAAATATTGTATGTATAAAATAATAATAAGCTATATAAAACTAACACTCCACACACATATTCAAAGGAGGAAGATCTTTACTATACACGTATCTATTTAAATAATTCAAAATGATGACAGTTTTACCTAATTCTATATGATAATACTTTACATGTACACATCTCTAATGATACAGGTTTCATGAAGTATATGAATTCATATTTGTTATTTAGTAACTTTGTACATTCTATCAGAAAATATATGCAAGCATTTGTCCTTCTAGAAATTAAGTGATTACAGTGCAATTAGTATTAGTCACTATCAAAACACTAACTAAATTTATAAGATACTTTTATGCGAATATAGAATGTGAGGATTGAATAATGTCAGATTTTAAAGTCCATTAAGTAGGACACCAAGTGTACCTAAGAATATTTCTTGATAGGCTGTGTTGCAAAAACGATGATTTTCTGATCCTCTGTGAAACATCTGCTCAAATTGGGAAAACAACTGTGATTGATTAGACTGGCCAATGGTGCTGTACAGCTTTCTCTTTTGCAACAATTATCTTTTGAGAGTTCACAAGGATGTGCAAAATTGACAATCTATAAAAAAAGCAATACTTTTTCATTAGCTAAATTGTGAAGAATTCCTACACTTTTTACTTACACAGAAAGTATTAACTTCCTTTATTTTAATGAGTTTAATAAGCAAAGACCCTAGGAAAAGGACCACCTTGTTCTTCATTAAGTCATCAATTTCTATAAATTCATAACTGTTTCCAAAAAGTGATGTATTCTTAATCAAAGAAATTAAAATGTGTATTGTAGTTAAGGCCATCATCTGCTGTTTCAAAGGGTTGATTATTACACTATTCTGTAATGTGTATAAACTTCTAAACGCACTGCTGATAATTTTTCCGTCCACCAAAAAACCTGTGTACGTAGTCTCTACAGTACAAAAAACATTTTTATGAAAATATATTTTGTTAGTTAATATTACTTTAAAATAATAACCTTATCGAGCAACCTTATTAGTTGTGTTTTAAGGATATTGCCATTAAGGGTGTACGAGCGCCATAGATATTAAGTTCATCGCCTCATCTACGCAAGCCTTCCACGTTTCCTATTCTGTGCCAACCCCATCCATTTCGCGCCCTCCCGCCCAATTTCAGTTACGTCTGCTTTTACGTTATCCTCCCATCTGCGTCTAGGTCTACCTAGAGGTCGCGTTGCTGTCGGTTTTCCTTTCATTATGCGCGCTACCGTACGATCATCGCCCATTCTTGCCACGTGCCCTGCCCATCTTAGTCTCCGTGATTTTATTATTCTCTTAATATTTGGTGACGCGTACAAATTATGTAGCTCGTCATTATGCAGTTTCCTCCACTCCCCAGTTTCCTCATCTTTCTTTGGCCCGTATATTTTCCGCAGAACCTTATTTTCAAATACCCTAAAACGATTTTCTTCCGCTTTAGTGAACGCCCAGGTTTCGCACCCGTACAGCATTACCGGCATTATTACAGTCCTATATATCCTTATTTTGACATTTTTAGACAGTAGCTTTGACTTAAGTAATCTATTCACAGCGTAGAAGCAGGCATTACCCGAATGAAGTCTCTTATTTATCTCGGCTTTAATTTCGTTTCGGTCATTTATAGTTGTACCTAAATATCTGAATTCGCTAACCTTTTCAAAAGTGAAATTTCCGACTCTGAGATCCCCCTCTCCTTCGCGAATGCCCAGTTTCTCCATGATCATATATTTCGTTTTCGATTCGCTCACTTCTAACCCCGTGTCTTTAGCCGCATTTATAAGGATTTCCGCTATTCTCGCCACCGTTTCACCATTATCTCCCACTATATCCAAGTCATCCACATAGCCTAAAATCTGCGTTGTTCCGTTGAGCGTTGCGCCTAGCTCGCTAACCTGCATTTTTCTAACAAACTCTAGCGTCAAGTTAAAGAGTACCGTTGAAAGCCCGTTACGTTGCTTCAAACCGTCGCGTATCATGAACGATTCGGATACATTACCGCCTGCTCGGACCTTTCCAGTGCTTCCGTTCAGACATATTTGAATTAATTTTACGAGTTTTTTTGGTACGCCAAGGAGCACTAGGATTTCATACATTTTGCTTCGTTTGACAGAGTCGTACGCTTTCTTAAAGTCTACAAATAGCTGGTGTATAGTTTCGCAATATTCCCACTTTTTCTCTAATAATTGTCTTATGGTAAACATTTGATCGCTCGTCGACTTGTTGCGCCGGAATCCACACTGATAATCTCCTATTATATCTTCCGCGAATGGTGTGAGTCTGGCCTGTATTACGTTTGACAGAACTTTGTAGCAGGTAGCTAAAAGTGAGATTCCCCGGTATTTATTGCAGTCTGTTTTATCTCCCTTTTTAAAGATCGGTATGATGATGGATTCTTTCCAATTTTTTGGTATTGTTTAATTTCTCCAAATAGCACTTACAAGATCAAAAATGTTAGATGTAAGCGCGGTGCCCCCATATTTAAGTAGTTCAGCTGGTATAGAATCGTTTCCTGCGGCCTTACTGTTTTTTAGCTTTTTAATCGCGGTCTCTACTTCTTTGTAGGTCGTTTCGTCCATATGGAGTTCAGCAGTGTGGATTTCTTCTCCCATTTCCTCGGAGTTTTCATGCACGTTTAATAACTTATCGAAATAGTCTTTCCATAATTTCAATAGTTCATTTTCGTTTGTCACGAGGTTCCCGTCCTTATCTTTCATTAACTGCGATCTACTCTGAAAACCCTTCCTAATAGCGTTTATTCCTTTGTACATCTCGCGCGGATTATTTTCCCTACTATTAGTTTCTATTTTTCTAATTTCATTTTTCTGATACTCGCGCTTCTTGTTTCTGTAAATCACACCCACTTGCTTTCTTATTTCATGGTATTCTTCTACGGCCTTACCGCTTTCATTGTGTACGCTATCTAATTTAGCCTTCTTGCGCCTTTCAAACCAGAGTTCGCACTCTTCGACAAACCATGGTTTGCTCTTCGGCCTTTTTTTCTTACCCAGTACTTCGTTCGCGGCCCCCAGCTAACCTCTTTCTCAGGGGTCGTTCCTCTATCCGCAACCTGAGGACGCGCTGTGTAGTGGTGATAGGCACCCACCCGTCCACTCTGGACGACTACGCCCAGGACCCGCTTAGCGTAACGGCGTTGCAACAGCGCCATAGATATAGTCAACTAATATACAGGGTGTCAATTAAGTCCCGGGACGGCTGAATATTTTCTAAAGTACTGCTTTTCTGGAAGAGGTCAAGGTCATTCCTTAAGTAACTTTGAACAAGGAACACCAACGGTGACCTTGGATTTGACCTTGAACCTCATTTTCAAGGTTATTTTGAGGTCAACCTTATTTTTTCAAACGGGAACCCCTATTTTTTATAGCGGAATCGGAAAGAGCGGAAAATTTTACATCCGAATATGTATTGAGGTATGGGGTTGAGGTAACCCCTAGAGGTCAAATAGAGGTCAAATAATGACTTCTTAACAATCTCGCGAGTTCAGTGGTAAAACAAAACAAACAAAGATCATACCCTAGGTAAGTCTTTACGGGGTACCCGACGGTGACCTTGGATTTGACCTTGAACCTCATTTTCAAGGTTGTTTCGAGGTCGACCTCATATTTTCAAATAAAAACCCTTTTTGATACCGGATTCGGAAGGAGCGAGAAATTTCAAGTATGGATGTGTTGAACAAGGGATGTAATTGTGACCTTCAATTTGACTTTGGACTTGACCTTGAAGGTCATTTGAAGGTCAACTGGTTTTTTAAATCGGAAATCTCAGTAATAATACCGGAAACCGATAGAGCGAGAAATTTTACATTCAGTCCTTATTCTCACTTTTAGCGTTACCCAGAAACAACGACGTGGACGTAGTAAAATCTGTTTCCTTTGGGGTGCTTGATTAATGTGAGTCTCCTTGCCTCTCCCTTAGAGGTCCAAAGTTTAATGGCAATAACATCTTGGATTTGAAGAAAATGAAATTTCGGTAGTAGATCCTAACTCAGCGACCCCGAAAATCCCCGAGTACTTATTTCCAGACAAAAATGTGCTGTTCCCAAGATTTTCATCCGCCATCTTGAATTCGCCATTTTGGATTTGGAAAAATCGAAATTTTAGTAGTAGATTCTAACTCAGCGACCCCAAAAACCCCCAAGTAAAATATTTCAAGACAGAATAGTCACTTAAAAGGAATGTTTACAAAAGAAAATGATTGTTAGATAAAATAAACGTTTGTTAAAATTGTCATTATTTGACCTCTATTTGACCTCTAGGGGTTACCTCAACCCCATACCTCAATACATATCCGGATGTAAAATTTTCCGCTCTTTCCGATTCCGCTATAAAAAATAGGGGTTCCCGTTTGAAAAAATGAGGTTGACCTCAAATTAACCTTGAAAATGAGGTTCAAGGCCAACACCAAGGTCACCGTTGGGTTCCTTGTTCAAAGTTACTTAAGGAATGACCTTGACCTCTTCCAGAAAAGCAGTACTTTAGAAAATATTCAGCCGTCCCGGGACTTAATTGACACCCTGTATATTATGTAATAGTAAATTGGGAAAAGCTTCCTCCGCACTTACGATGCAAAAAATTAATGAAATTAAAATCTAAGAGGTACGATCACTTCCTTTTTACCTCTTGTATGGATTAATCTTGTTTGGTAATAATCCATAACTTTTAGGATGTGCAGAAGAAAAACAAATTTCAAAGCGGTGAAAATTTTACAGGTTTTAAAGTCCTTAAACAAAGCAATTTTATTTGGTGACAACTTCATAGAGTTTCAGCCGCTTCAAGCAAAAAGATTGATTTTTTCTTCTAGGTCATCATTTTTTCTTATCTGTTTTCTCCCTTTTTCCATTTTTCTTTCTTTTCTACCCTTGCTTTAAAAGTTAGTCAAGTTAAAAAAAGTTATGGCTCAAGTTATTTTGTTAATGATATGGCCAATTTTTAAGAAGAAGATTGATGATGAACGAATGTCGAATAAATAAATACTTTCTACTATGATAATTGTAGTTTTATTTTAGAAATTAGAATTAGGCTATAAATCATTTTAGACTATTATTTATTATATTTTTGTAGTGGAGGAAAAAGCATTAAACTTTTCCTCCCTTATAACCTGGAAAATCAAGTTGTCATATCAAGTAACCTTGATAACAAACCCAACCCATTGCAATTCTGCTGCAATTTCCCTGCTAGGTATGGAAATTACAGCAGAATATGCGTTGTCTACTTCGTCAATCAATTGCGTCATGACACTTTGCAGCAGACTTGCGGTTCATTTATAGCACCTAAAGTGCACTCAAGTAGGTCAATTTTTTTGCATTCGTCCGTGCAGTAGAATTGTAGGATAATTGCAGCAGTACTGCAACAGTCTTACAGCAGCTGACATGCATCATGGGGCTACTATTTTGCATTCGCACTGACAGCAAAATTGCAGTAGGTGATTGCGTCCGATTCTTTGCAGCAGAATAGGGAAGAATCATGATTTTTTATTTTAATTTTATTCGAAAGTTTATCGAAAAATAACAACTTTCCTAAGACAGTTTTTTTTTAACGCAATATCCGAATTTTAGTAATATTTTGAAGTTGTGCTTAATTTTTATAATGAAAATTTTGCCCTCGTCAATTCCGGTCACGGCAGTCTGGCTGAAGTGCTGTGCATATCAAAAAGTGTTATGCGACCGTCACATTATTACTACAGCTGATTAGACTATAAACAAAGTTTAAATTTGTAAACACAAGCACGATGGATAACCGAAAATTACCTTTACAATCTAATTTAGATAATTACAAATACTGTTTTGTACCATCGTGTAAAAATACCAGTGCTTCAACTCCTGATAAAGAATTTATACACGTCCCAAAGAACAATTTGAAATCAAACGTTAAATAAAAAAAAATATGTTATTGTTGTGAACATCATCTGAATGTAAGTAAAATCTATTTTTATAATAATATACATAAATTTAAATAAAAATTATTTGTAGCTTGAAGAAGATTTGGAAAATTATACTCGATATAAATTGATGAGAGGTCCAAAAATATTAAAACTTGAGGTGCTACCGCGATTTCATTTAAATCTACCAACAGTAATTGAAGAAAATGTTGAAGATTTGTGCCAGGATGATAACAAGGGCCAATTAAACCAGTTTTAGAAAATTAGCAGATGTTCCTTTTGTGTAGCCCTTATTCATTCTTGATGTTGCACGCGCAGTGCCCGAAAGTAGCCAAGGCAGACTGTTGTACCGACATGTATTATGGCCGCCCTCGCGCAACTCAAGGGGAACGCTAGAGGTCCGCTAGGGCGCGCGGGAATCGCTTGTGCGTGCGAGGGATGCTCATGCCGCGAGGTTGGCCATGGGTTCGTTCCGAATTTTTTTTTAAATTTTACTTACTCCCTTACAAAATTCAAAATAAATAAATATTCACTGGGCACTGCAGGACTTCACTAAAGGAAAATCTGCTGCTGTTTATCAGATAAGTTATCTTTTAACTGCTAATCTATTTATAATTAGGTAATCTTCATTTTTTTATGAGAGAAATATATTTAATGTCATTGACTTTTTGTTATTGTCAAGAAATTTATACATTTGAAAAATGCAGATTACCTTAGATTTATTGATTGTCAAAAATATTGAGCACTTGCTTTGTTTTAAATATTAAAAATTATTTTTAGTATTTCCGAAGGCTCAAAAGTATTTCACACAGAGGCGATGATCCTGATACTTGTGGATTTGTTCAACCCTGCTTTTTAGAGTGGTAAGTAATTTATGTAGCATAGTATTACCTATGCATTAGGACACGTAGAATTAAAGTTTTTATAAATTCCTAATTATGAAGGCAGAACCATGACTTATATTTTAGTAGCTATAAAAATTCTTTACCGTTTGGATGGTGTAACAGAGTAAGAAATTAGTCAAATAGTAGGCAAAATAAACAGGTTTTTACATTTCTTTTAAAATTATTGATTTTTAAATGCTAGATATATAAAACAAAAAACCTGAGTTACCCTCGTAATTTCTAAAATAATCTCAAGATTCATGCATAACACGATAAATATATATGCTTTTCAGATTTTTTATATTTTAGTCATTTGACTCTATGTTCATGCTAAATATAACTGCATTTAACTTACAGTATTGCATGGGTTATCAAGTCATGACTGTAATGTATATATAAAAATACATTTGCATGTGCAGCCACATACTATGAAAGTTAACTGTACATTTTATCCTATAATTTTATATACGTACACACATTTACTTATAGCATCTGGATATAATGGTATACTAATAGACATTCAATTTACAGAGTTTACTTACTTCACAAAACCTTTAAAATTAAAATCAAGCATCGAGAGATTGGAACAAAAAAAAGATTTCAATACACCACAGCCTTTCAATCCTAATGAAAGTTAAATTGGTATAGCATCTTGATCTTTCTTAAGCACGAGGTAAACTTAGATCTGAAGTACTACCGTCAAAATCGCATTTCTTCAGCAATGTACAACTTCTGCTCACTGAAAAGTCATTAAATTACACAGGTATAATGCAATACACTGCGATGGCTTGTATGCCAAGCCTCAAGTCTAAACAATCCACCAGTTTTTAAATATTAAATTATTTCCAAACTTTTTAGATTAAAAATGGATTATTTAAAAACTAGTCAATTGTCCACTCTTGAAAACTGGTATATACGCCTTCAGAGTATATTATTATCATATCTGTATAGTATCTTGACTTTTCTTAAGCATGAGGTATACTTCGATCTGAAGCACTATCGTCTAAATCGCATTTCTTCAGAATGTACAACTTCTGCTCGCTGAAAAGTCATCGAATTACACAGGTTTGATGCAATACACTGCGAGGGTTTGTATGCCACGTTTCAAGTCTAACAATATACCAGTTTTTAAATATTAAATTATTCCCAAACTTTTCAGTTTAAAAATGGATTATTTAAAAACTAGTCAATAGTCCACTCTTGAAAAATGGTATACTTGCCCTCAGAGTATATTATTATCATATCTGTATAGTATCTTGACTTTTATTAAGTACAAAGTATACTTAGATCTGCAGCACTACCGTCCAAATCGCATTTCTTCAGCAATGTACAACTTCTGCTCACGATTTGGAATGCGATTTGGACGGTCGTGCTTCAGATCTAAGTATACCTTGTACTTAAGAAGAAAAGTCAAGATACTATACAGATATGATAATAATATACTCTGAGGGCAAGTATACCATTTTTCAAGAGTGGACTATTGACTAGTTTTTAAATAATCCATTTTTAAACTGAAAAGTTTGGGAATAATTTAATATTTAAAAACTGGTATATTGTTAGACTTGAAACGTGGCATACAAACCCTCGCAGTGTATTGCATCAAACCTGTGTAATTCGATGACTTTTCAGCGAGCAGAAGTTGTACATTCTGAAGAAATGCGATTTAGACGATAGTGCTTCAGATCGAAGTATACCTCATGCTTAAGAAAAGTCAAGATACTATACAGATATGATAATAATATACGCTGAAGGCGTATATACCAGTTTTCAAGAGTGGACAATTGACTAGTTTTTAAATAATCCATTTTTAATCTAAAAAGTTTGGAAATAATTTAATATTTAAAAACTGGTGGATTGTTTAGACTTGAGGCTTGGCATACAAGCCATCGCAGTGTATTGCATTATACCTGTGTAATTTAATGACTTTTCAGTGAGCAGAAGTTGTACATTGCTGAAGAAATGCGATTTTGACGGTAGTACTTCAGATCTAAGTTTACCTCGTGCTTAAGAAAGATCAAGATGCTATACCAATTTAACTTTCATTAGGATTGAAAGGCTGTGGTGTATTGAAATCTTTTTTTTGTTCCAATCTCTCGATGCTTGATTTTAATTTTAAAGGTTTTGTGAAGTAAGTAAACTCTGTAAATTGAATGTCTATTAGTATACCATTATATCCAGATGTTATAAGTAAATGTGTGTACGTATATAAAATTATAGGATAAAATGTACAGTTACCTTTCATAGTATGTGGCTGCACATGCAAATGTATTTTTATATATACATTACAGTCATGACTTGATAACCCATGCAATACTGTAAGTTAAATGCAGTTATATTTAGCATGAACATAGAGTCAAATGACTAAAATATAAAAAATCTGAAAAGCATATATATTTATCGTGTTATGCATGAATCTTGAGATTATTTTAGAAATTACGAGGGTAACTCAGGTTTTTTGTTTTATATATCTAGCATTTAAAAATCAATAATTTTAAAAGAAATGTAAAAACCTGTTTATTTTGCCTACTATTTGACTAATTTCTTACTCTGTTACACCATCCAAACGATAAAGAATTTTTATAGCTACTAAAATATAAGTCATGGTTCTGCCTTCATAATTAGGAATTTATAAAAACTTTAATTCTACGTGTCCTAATGCATAGGTAATACTATGCTACATAAATTACTTACTACTCTAAAAAGCAGGGTTGAAGAAATCCACAAGTATCAGGATCATCGCCTCTGTGTGAAATACTTTTGAGCCTTCGGAAATACTAAAAATAATTTTTAATATTTAAAACAAAGCAAGTGCTCAATATTTTTGACAATCAATAAATCTAAGGTAATCTGCATTTTTCAAATGTATAAATTTCTTGACAATAACAAAAAGTCAATGACATTAAATATATTTCTCTCATAAAAAAATGAAGATTACCTAATTATAAATAGATTAGCAGTTAAAAGATAACTTATCTGATAAACAACAGCAGATTTTCCTTTAGTGAAGTCCTGCAGTGCCCAGTGAATATTTATTTACTTTTTTATTTTGATCTACATAACCTAATTTGATTCTGGACAAAATCGCGATCGGCCGGCGAGTAAGGAAAATTTCAAAAGAAATTCGGAACGAACCCATGGCCAACCTCGCGGCATGAGCATCCCTCGCACGCACAAACGATTCCCGCGCGCCCTAGCGGATCGCTCGAGTTCCCCTAGGGTATACTATGCTATACTAGCGTTCCCCGCGCGGACTAGCGGACTGCTAGCGTTCCCTCGTACCCGAGCGAAACACGAGCACCCAAGGTAAAAATTACCGTTCAGTAATAGTAAGAGCGGGACATAGCGCCATCTGAGTACATTTTACTAAGTGTACACGATGAATTTTGCTAAACTGAACGGTAAAAATTTTAGTACAGAAGGATAAAAATGACCTGATATAATTTAGTACGACTAACATTATTTTTAAGTAGTATAATCTTATATAATATTTTTAAGGATTGTTTTTTATAATTACGCTGACTTATTTATTTATTATTTAGGAAGTGTAATTATTTTATTGGATTAAAAGAAATAAATTTGATATAAAATTATAGGTTAAGTTATGTATACATAAATGTAAATATCGCACTTGCATAAGAACAATGTGACAATTTAACATTTTTTAGATCGTTATTTATCTTCATAATAAAATTAATTTCAAAAGGTTTTAACCTAGAATACAATAATTAAATTCATACAATATGGTGCAATACAATGATAAATACAATCAACAAAAAATTTAATTCGTGGAAAATTTACGTTATTATCTTGATTTTTACAAAAAATATAGATTTTAGAGTTGTTATGAACATAGCAACATTGTATGAGCTTTAGTAAATAAAATATTTTTTATGTAAAGGGAAATATAAATCTTATACGATTTAGAACCATAGATCATTTATTAATCTTAACAAACTTTTATACATTAAATAAGTACTATAGTAATATAACTAATAAAAAACCCTCCACGAGGTCGAGGTGCAAACGAAGGTGAAACGTGCATGCGGCGTATGCAGGCGCTTACAGTTACCATGCGAAACATGAGTCTGTTTTACCGACATCTTGAAGCTAGCTGCCGCGACTTTATACTGACTTCAGGGTAAAATTTATAGTGACTGAACGGTAAAAATTATGCATATTTCTCCGCACTTTTTCTACAACTTCTTAATAAATTTTAAGTAGCAGTCAAATTTACCATGCAGTAAGGTAAAATTTATTATTCATATAATAAAGTTTATAGAATAAAAAGTAATAATTTTATAAAATATATATAAAAAATTATTAAAGAAGCTAAAACTAAGCATGAAAGAAATTTAATAATAAAAAGTAGCAATAATTCCAAACAACTATGGAAACATATAAAAAGTAAACTGGGTACTAAATCGCAAAATAATAATACAATTAATAAAATAATAATGAATAACGATGAAATAATAGATGATCCTACAAAAATTGCCAATCAAATGAACTCATATTTTTGCAAAATAGGAATGAATTTAAGTAATAAAATTAATATTCCGCAGGGTAAGATATTAAAACTACCACCCATGAATTGCAACTCTATTTTTATAAAACCAACTAATAATTTTGAAATTTTACAAATAATTGAAAATATGAAAATAAAAAATGGCGGTGTTGATAAAATCCCAACAAAAGCTTTGAAAATACTATCAAATCTAATCGTAAATGCATTAACTCATATATTTAATATATGTCTAGAAAAATCAATATGGCCTGAATCATTGAAAACAGCTGAGGTAGTACCTATCTTTAAAGCTGGAAACAAAATGGAAATATCAAATTATAGGCCCATATCCTTAATCTCAAATATAGCAAAAGTTCTAGAAAAAATTGTTTTTGTAAGATTACAAGAATTTTTTGATAAATTTAAACTATTAACTCACAATCAATATGGATTTGTAAAAAATAAAGGTACTAAAGATGCTCTTAGTTATATAACGAAAGAAATATATAGCAATTTAGACAAAAGCAAACCAATAGCAATCACATTCCTAGACTTAGCTAAGGCGTTTGATACTGTAAACCATTCTATCTTATTAGATAAATTATATAATTATGGTATAAGAGGTAAAGCACATAAACTAATAATGAATTATCTAAGCAATAGGAGACAAAAAGTTAGAATTGGAATAACAGAAAGTCAATATGAAACAATAGACACAGGTGTTCCCCAGGGTACTATACTAGGACCACTTCTATTCATAATTTACGTTAATGATTTATTAATAAATAGAACTGACAGCACTATCTCATATGCTGATGATACAGCAATTATAGCATCTGATGATACCTGGGAAAAAGTTGAAAATAAAATGAATAAGTACTTGGATGATATAGCTAATTGGTTAGCTCTGAACAAACTATCTTTAAATATAAATAAAACAACCTACATAACATTTGGCAATTACTGTGATAGTGTTCCTAAAGATATGAACATAAAAATACAGGGTACTAAAATTTGTAGGGTAGAATATTGTAAATATCTAGGTATTGTATTTGATTACAATCTAAAATGGGACAGACATATTGAATATATAATAAAGAAAACAAAATATATATTATTTATACTTTACAAAATGTCAAAATACATGCAATCTGATACACTTAAGATAATATACTATGCATTTTTTCATAGTATAATTACTTATGGAAATATAGCTTGGGGTGGTGCATACAGAAACAATCTGGAGTTACTTCAAAAGACTCAGAATAGAATCCTAAAAATTGTTAATAAAAATAGTTTCAATCAGGACAACCCATTAAATTTAAAACAAATTTTTGCTTATGAATGTGTATCGTATCATTATAATGAACTCAAGAATTTATACTTAACGTCTAAAAGCAAAACCAGAAATAAACTTATTATACCACCAAAATGTTCAAAAGCTGTAAGTGATAAGAGTAATCACATTAGAGCAATACAAGTTTATAACTGCTTACCAACAATTAATATAAATCTTAAAATACTAGACATATCAAAGATTTATAATAAGAAAAAATTAAAAAAATGGATAAGTACGAATATATTATAAACATCAACAAGTCACTGTTACTTTATCCAAGACAAATATGTACTTGGACACTTAGGTTTTAAGTTAGTTTTTAGTTTTACTTAGATTGTAAGTTAATTATTAAGTTATTATACACACCGGACCTATGTACAGGTAGCTCTGACTACCTCTATAGGATGTGGGTTACTCCAGATATAATTAATATATCTGGAGATTAACTACAACATGTATTACGATGTATTACTCTGGTTAAATAAATAAATAAATAAAAATAAATAAATCATGGAAATACACAATGTCTCACGGTTACCGTGATTTTTACGGTAATTTTTATCGGATAATTCTCTCCGTGCACGAAACAGATATTTGCATTTATTCAAAGTTTAATAAATCAATTAGTATACCGTTTATTAGCAAACATGTTGACCCTATGACTTATCCACCTATCGGCAGAATTGCAAGAAAATTAAGGAGCAGACCACGCATGCTCTGCTCAATCGCGAGTAGGTACGGCAGATTGTGCCAACAGGGAACCGCCTCAAATTTTCCTTTTCTTCTGGCACATTCTAGAAGCCACGGATTATTACGAGATCATGACTTCCAGTTGCGAAAAGTACACTGAGAGAAGAAAGTTTTTGAGATAAATACGCAGGATGCATTCAAATCAAATACCTTGATTACTTTTCGGGAAGCATGTATTTTTTAATAGTTAATGCATATTGCATATCGACTAAAAACACAACATCAAGCAACCTAACCCGTCCTGTCTGTTGTGATTTTCGCCGCGGTAGATCGGCAGCCTACAGTATTGTTAGGTTAGGCCTAACTACTACAACTTTGCAAAAATTGGTGTTAAAATAAACTTTCTTTTTATATAATTTGCTGTATCACTTACTACCTTAAATATGAAAAATTAGCATCAATTCAAACGAGTTCAAATTAAAAACTATAGATTAAATAGTTTTTTTCTTTCCAACTCATTCTAATATTTTTTAATTTTTCAATTCATTTACTTATGTTTGAATAATTATCAAAATTATTATTCATTTATTTCATATGTATATAATTGCTATTTATTGTAAATTGACTTTATTGTTACGCTATGGTTAAGGTGGCTCGAGCGTTAGGTGCCGTATCAAGCGAGGGCACCGTAAGGAGCATTGCATTAGCAATGCTATTTTTTTTTTCTTTTTTTTAACGTCGTCATGTTTGTGCTCCCATGTAGTGCTAATCGACGACGGGGGTCTGCGGTGTGTTTGTAAACAAAGCACATGTAATTTTTACAGAGGTGCTCGTATCAATCGACGGAGACTAGGATTCGAACCGGGTCACCGGCGTGGGAATCCGACACTCTACCGACTGAGCCGCCGCAGGCCCCTAGCAAGCTATTTAATAGTCATAATTTCAGAAAAAAAAACGTGAATTACTACTTCCTAGTATGTTAATGCAAAAACTATGACATAAATGAGTAAACAAACTCGTTTTTTTTACTTTTCCTTTTATCTGTGGGTGTAACAATTTTTTTCGACCGCTACTGACTCGGTAAGTGTGGCAACGTCGCAAGGATCAGCTGATCCGGTAGAACATGTGCGCCCATGACGTTTACTTTGTGATTTTTGTAGTTGTTTCAAATAAACATGCCTCATAATGTACATGCGACAAAAAGTAAATTACAAATTTACGAGTTTTATGTATTAAAAGATTTTTAAAAAGTTATCTGTTATTATATAACATCTTTTGAAAAGAAAAACTGATACAATCACAGGATATTAATGTATTTTTAGAAGTCTTTTTTTATCGAGCTTAAAATTTAAGTATGATAAAATCATGCGATTAATTATAAATTTATAAATGTATGAAAAGTGTTTTAATTGAGGAGTGGTAGAACAAAACCGGATAATTCAAGTTTCGGTAATAATTGTATTTATCTATTATAATTTATTGTTGTCTTTATATATTTTACATTATTGGATACTTAAACTTAATATTTTACCATAAAAACAACACTTTAAGATGCACTTACTCCATAATAAACAATATTAATTAGTAGATTGACATTTAAAATTGCAATTATCCGATTTTATTCCGACACTCCACAATTATAAAATAATGAAATGTACTTATACGATTTTTACACTGATTTTCTTGTTTATTACAAGTTTCTTTTACTCCTAAATAAATAATGTATTCTGAATAGTATTAATAAAGTAGTCGCTTGTAATAGACATGCGCAGAAGTACCTACTACAGAGTGTAGTAAATCGTTAGTTTATACACTTTCATCATTATTATTTCTCTATTTTGATCGACTACTCACAATTATTTTTATGACATTGTAATCCTTATAAACCAGTGTATAACCACCTGTTTTTTTGTTATGAGTTAGTATTTTACAACATTACTACAGAATAATTACTGACAGATAATGACAGAAACGACATAAGCTACGTGTTGTACAGACTCATTTTACAACTCTTTTTTCTTTATAATTTAGTCGATGAGCTTATGATTTTTGGAAAGCAATAAAAAGTTTAACATTTAAAGTATATTTCCCGCATATTTTTAATGTGATTTAGTATTTTTGAAAAGTCGCTCGAGCCACCTTAAGGAGGCTCCTGTGCGTAATGTCTTGAACCCGGACATATCATTTTTTAAAGTTTAGAATACGCTCAATCTAACGGTGCCCTTATTTATACCGCTTATCGGCCAAAAACTCAAGAAATTTGAACTCAAAGTTGGCAATTTTAACATGGACTCTTATGGCAGACAAAGTTGAATCAGTTAATTACGAATGAAATCTGATTTGTCCAGTAATGTCATTATATCATTTTTGTAGGAAAAAATCTCCTCTTTCAAATGACATTATTTAAAATATCTGTTATCGAACTAAAAAAAGAGATATTAGCGAAAGCTTGAATAAATTCGGGTTATATCCGGCAGAACTTTTTACATGCAGCACGCACGACGCACGACACGACGCTATAGTAATATATATAGATATAGCTATATACCACCCATCGGCGCGCATGCGCGGAAGACGAACCTGTCCTTCTCGCATATGTTATTCACTGCCGAATCCAAAATAGTATCTGTATTAATATTTATTGAATTGTTAATGTTTATATTATTAAAAGTTTGCTGCATTTATATACATTATAAATACATTTAAGATTTTTAAGTATAAATATATATATATATATATATATATATATATATATATATATATATATATATATATATATATATATATACTACCATTATCTCCTTCAAACCTGCTATTGTTTAGATTATTGTTAACTTCTCTTGCTTCACTATAGATACCCTACCGAAAGTTTGATTTTCTACCTTTTATCTGTTAGCTTCTCGTTTGTCTTGATAATTCTCTTTCCTACTTATTTACTTTTCTCTACCTGCTTTTTTAATACTACTATTTCTTTTTCAAATTCATTTTTTTCAGTCCTAACTTTATTTATTTGCTCTTTAAAAATTTTAACTTCACTTTGATACTTGCTTTTTTTACTCTAACCTGTTCTAATTTTTTTCTATTTCCTGTATTTTCGCGTATATATATATAGAAGAATTATAAAACAATTATAAAAGAAAAACTAAATGTATCAATTTAGATTAAAAAGATAAGAGCGATAGGAGGAGGGCTAGTTCTGGAGTTGGACTCGTTACAAAATAAAGTAGAAATAATGAGAAAAAGAAAGTTACTAAAGGGGAAAATATGGATTGAGGGCGATTATATAGTAGAGGAAGAAGGAAGAAACGGTTTAGAGACTATGTCAGAGCATTTAAAAATAAAAGTACAGGGCATATGGTACATATGGGATGAGAAAGACTGACAGGTTAAACAGTAAAAAGACCAAACATTTCAGAAAAGAAGCAACAGCAGGAGTTGGAGAAATATAGAGAACGGGATTGGATAAGTAAGCTAGATAAAAATTATAATCGAAATGCAGCTAATTAGAGTAAATAAAAATGGAAGGGTGAAGGAGGAATTATTGTTGGAATATAAATCATACTAACAGGGGATTTTAACGCTAGTATAGGAGAGTGTCAGATAGGATCAGAAGGGGGAATAGAGAGAAGTAGGAAACAGGGGCGGATCCAGAAGTGGCGTATAGGGGGGCGATGACACTGAGGGTGTCATCGCCTTTACATAACGTATGAAAATATAATCAAATTTTCAAATTAATGCCTTTATATGCCATTTTCCCTTATAATATTAATTCTAATGTATGTTTACAGTCGGTCTTCACAAAGCTATCTACAATGGAATCTAAATCTAACTTTATTTCGTAATGAATACGAAATTCGAAATGAATACGATAGTGTGAGACTAATCAGTCTATTTATCCTCAAATCGTATACTAAAAAATAAAAACAGGCCAAGAAAAACCATTACAAAGCTTAACAGATGAGGAAATGTTTTTCAAATTATTGAATCAGTTGAAAATCCCTAAATTGCAAGCAAGGTGTTTCACAACTGAAAATGTTAATATCTATCGCGAATAAGAGTATCGACACTCGAAGCGGTGGGCCGGTGGTGTGCAATGTAAACAATAACACACGAAAGAGAAGACATGAAAACCCCATTATTTTCTCGGTAAAACGAAAGAAGAGAAATCGATATTTCAATTAACTGTGAAAAATGTGACTGTTTTATTTTTTCGCGAATTAGAACAAGCAGTCGACGCGGGCGTGATAATGTAATACAGCGCATGCCGTTCTCTGCTACTTGCCTGTAGCTACGAGTGTAATACTCGTGTTACTTCTGTTTATTTTTTGTTTTATAAATAAATTCCTACACATGAAACATACAAAGGATATATTCTAATTAATTAATTAATTAATTCATACTCAAACTTTTTTATACTAAAAAATAAAAACAAGCGAGGGAATACTATTATAAAGCTTATCAAGTCAGGAAATATTTTTCAAATTATTCAATCAATTGAAAAAAGGCAATAAAAACCTTTGGTTGAATCTACCAAACGTTGGTTTGGATAACGAACAATTTTGGTACGTGAACAAATAAATAATGATATTTAATAAATCCAACAAAAGTTGTTTTTCCTTAAATGTACGGAAAAAGTTATGCATAACTTTTGCACTTTCAACATTCTAGGTTTGGCATAGAGAAATTAATGTCTGCAGACTCGAGTGCATTTTTTTCTAAAAAAATTAACGTCAAAGTGTGTTATTGAATAGACTGATAGTAATTAATGTTAAAATTATTTAATTAGTTATAAACAAAACAATATAGGTATTGAAGATCTTTGCACCTTCGACCTTGTAGGTCCTGCACAGACAAATGAGTGCAGTCGAGAATGTTTTTTTTTCGAAATAAATGGGGTCAAAGTGCGTTGCAGATTTGAATAGACTCACTGTAATTCAGGTAAAAATTATTAATTCAATTATAAAAAAAACAATTAATGGTATTAACTTTCGAGCATACGCTTTTTACAACACACTTTTTACAAACGGATTTTCTCGGTGAAAAATTTTTCTTTTCTTATTGGAACTGTTATGTATTCTTCAGAAAGGTTATTTAGCTTCAAATGAAACCAAAAATACATTAAGCAAAAATTTTAAAAAATTGGCACCTTAGAGGCGCCTACGCGCTTGTGCGCATAGCGTCTTTGGGTTCGATTCTATCCTTGGACAATAAATTTCTATTTTGGCTTTTTTAGAGATAATATTATTATTGTAGTTCAATGACACTGTAGAATTTTTGTAACAATAATTTACATTTTTTAATGAAATTTATAATAATTATTATAAACTACATACATAATACATAATGCATTATCATTCATGAACTTGCATACTCATGCCGGAATATCCGGAAAATCTCGTGCATGATCATGCATTATGCTGCATGCATTATAGTGCATGATCACGTCTGGCCCATTTTTACCCGGGTCGTACAGTACCTACATCCAGACGCTAAAAACTACAGAGTGCACTATCTAGACCTCGCCATCGACCACTACAACCGCCTGGACGCCTCCTCCGTATAGTGCCTACATCTAGACACTAAAAAATACGGAGCTCACCATCCAGACCTCATCATCAACAACCATAAGCTCCTCAAGACCCTCTGCGGATAATCTGTATCGTGCGTATATATATATTGTTATTTGCAAAAAGTCTATTCATTATATTGTAAGGATAACGATCACACATGCGCACAACTGCAGCCTCGTGGCTTTCGAGTACATACAAAAATCGCGTGTAAGAAAGTTAAGAAATTTTCACATTTTTACGGGAGTACTCAATAATCCTCTTTCTGGACGCTTTGAAACGTATTGACACGTTCACTATGTAATATAGTTGATAATAAACATCTAGGAAATCAATTAAATAACTTTTAAAAAATGCCGTTGGGGATATAATAAAAATAAAATTCAAATTTTAGAGCCACGAGTATATAATCTATCGATAAATAATGTTTAATTATCAAATAAATACATTATCAATAATGCAAGGATAGTAAAAAAACGTGATGGTAAGGAACAAAACATCACACTGTTCTATAATCCGATCGTGCGAGTGGAAAATGAAGAAAATTAACATTTTTAGTAAACCTCCGAAAAAATATAATAAAAAAATTGTTTGTTCATGTAGGATCAAGATTTTGAGGTTTTATCAACGGCAAAATTTAAGATATTATTGTGTTTTGGTAGCATAAAAATGTTCAGAATGATTGAACTTTTAAACATGAAAAGTTTTCTGGACACGGAAAAACATGTATTTAATTATTAATTGTGCTTTCTTATGCATTAGTGTCTCTTGAATAACGTGCTGCAAACCGTTTTTGCATAGCGTGCACCATTTCGGAAAAAAGAGTAAAAAAAGATTTGTTTACTGATTTCTCCCACTACGACACAATTTTTGAACTTTTTTGTGTAGGAATAAAAAGTTTCTAATGTACTAAAAATACTAAATATCCACATTGCAGAGCTGGAGATGAAAAGTGTATTTCAAACCTTCGTTTACTAAACTATAAAGAAGACAAACTCCGTACACTGCACCGATAAAAAGTAACCTATAATATCTTCTGGATTCTCTTAAAAAATCGCAAGAGAAAGGGAAATATCGAAGGATCCAAAACCCAATAAATATCGTTCTCGTATCCCGTTTAATATTGTGTGGTTAACAAGATAAGAAATTTTAAAAGATGAAGAAAAGAAAATGTCTTCTTTCGAGAGAGAGGGAGAGAGAACAAATTACAAATAATTAATTACTGTATGCTTACGGTACGTTTAATGATACGCGAGTGTGTGAATAAAAGAATATATTAGCGAGAAATGAGTTTTGACAACTCGATAAAACAACTTTTTATAGAGTTATGTATGTTCGACGGAAAAAAGTGTGTGAGGAAGTTTAAGTCTCAGAAAATTTTCAGCGAGAGATTTGTTCGTCTACACTTGAAGAAGTTTTTCAGAAATTTTCAGACCAATTGAATGAGAATTGGCAGAGATATA
This sequence comes from Gastracanthus pulcherrimus, assembly GCA_949152435.1. Taxonomy (NCBI): domain Eukaryota; kingdom Metazoa; phylum Arthropoda; class Insecta; order Hymenoptera; family Pteromalidae; genus Gastracanthus; species Gastracanthus pulcherrimus. Next base: position 37,062,510 of record OX424572.1, read on the forward strand.
GCGATTTTTCCCAAAGCAATCGTTCCGCGTGGTTACGTTATACACGTGCATACAAGTTACACATATAATATCGGTAGGCTAAAGTTTCGGCTGCTGCTTTTTCGAAGTAGATACTTTACTTTACTTTATTTCATAGTGCTATTTAAAATATATTTGTAATGTAGTTATTCTACCGAGCAATGAGTATATAATTTTCGCATACGAAATAGTTAAAAAACAATGAAAACTAACCTCTAACAATATACAATACAAAATACATATCGTCTTGCGTCGAAATCGTTGTACTGTTTTTCTTACTCGTATCCGAGCTACATTTTTTTTGTTTATGTATATGAATAAAGATTTACTAAACTATTTTAAGCATAATGTTAAGCAACATAGGGCGTAAGAAAATTAGAAATGAGTCTGCATGGAAAAGGAATGTTATTAAAAATTTGAAAAATAAGGTAAGCAAAATATTGTGAGGCATAATATCGAAGCAATATTTTTATTGTAAATATGAGTATTAAAACGTAAACAAATCTGAAAATTGTAATCAACAGTCGAATATGTATTCTTAAATAGAATATTTGTGTTGCAGAATAACATCATGTAAATAAATAAATTGGGTTCGAACTCCATGGTACAGTCTTCAAGCGTGAAGCGACCACGCGGAACGATTGCTTTTGGAAAAATCGCTATATCTCTGCCAATTCTCATTCAATTGGTCTGAAAATTTCTGAAAAACTTCTTCAAGTGTAGACGAACAAATCTCTCGCTGAAAATTTTCTGAGACTTAAACTTCCTCACACACTTTTTTCCGTCGAACATACATAAGACTATAAAAAGTTGTTTGCTTGTTTACAACTAAATTATTAATGAAAAATATATAATTATTAACTTTTATCGATTTTATCTGCAGCAGTAGGGTATTTTACGATGTCATACCAAAAATCAGAAAGATCCGTTGATATTTTTCGAAGCTAGAGCGATTTAAGTTTGCAAAACGTGGTTCAAAGGCGCTTCGCAATTTTCCGGTTTTCGTTGATTTTCTCGGAAAATATTGATTGTAGAAGAAAAGTGTAAAGAGAAAAAAGTTGCCTCTTTTCATCCTCTACACGATGGCATTATTTAAACATCATTTGGTAACTTTTGAAAATCGGTCACGTTGACGTCAATTTTTCGCTGCAAAAATTCCAGCCGAGCGCTCAGGACCTTTTAGCATCAAACCCTTCAATAATTGTATATAAGGTAAAGTACCCAATACTTGGACACTTTTTGAGACAAAAATACAAAATCAGTGTTTGTAGAGCCCAAAATCAAAATATTTCTAATATCTTTAATCTAATCGTTAATTCGGCATGTTCTGCTGTAATTAGTACAATAAAAAATACGTTTACATACTTTTTGATACTAAATAAGTAAGTTTAAAAATTCAACTAAATGCCGCAGTAGTTGGACATCATATGTCAAGCTGGTCCCAGTACTTGGACATAGTTAGGACCCAGTAGTTGGACGTATGAATTAAATGTGTCCAACTACTGGGTTTAGAATAAAGAAGTGGAGGTAAACTTGGACAATACATTCGGCATCTCACAATTCTCGACCTAACCTCAAAATGTTATATCTGTATTTATCACAAATTTAAGAAGTAAACTGACATAATAGTTATTTAATTATATATTTAATATTAAGAACTATGTCAATAAATGCCAATGAGTACATGTTTTTATCATCTTTCACCAGTAATTATAACTTTTGTCATTGTCCAACTACTGGTCCCAATTTTCATATTGTCCAAGTACTGGGTACTTTACCTTAATACTAAAAAAAATAACTAAATGCGTTCGCGAATAGTACGGAGTGAACGAGAATTTTGCGGAGGTATCTTCAAACTGATCTATTAGTTATCCTCACGCATGATCACGGGCGATTAAAATTAATGATTATAAAAAAACTATTTCGAAAAATATATAAGAAAACAATAACATGAAGGAAACAAAAAATAAATAACGGGATCAGTTACGATCGACAAGCGAACACAAATATAAGAAAACACAAATATAACATACGTGAACTCCACTATTTTTACATATCGATTTTCATTGAGACCCACACACCGAGCAACTTTTTTCGCTCGCATCGATAAATTCCACACAATGACCAGAAGTTGAAAATAAAATCTTATAACGATACTTCAAAAGTAAAATTTTGTTATTATCTGGCCGCATTGTTTTGTTACTTTTAAAATAGCTTTCGTTATACGATTCGATAAATCAATACTTATATATATATATATATATATATATATATATATATATATATATATATATATATATATATATATATATATATATATATATATATATATATGAATATATGAAATGAATATTTTTAGATCTATGCCTTTGTCCCTATTATTTAAAGTTATAAATCAACATAAACAAAGAATCGTTCAATACAACAATACTTTTCACGTATTCAATATATATATATATATATATATATATATTGAATACGTGAAAAGTATTGTTGTATTGAACGATCCTATTCTTTGTTTATGTTGATTTATAACTTTAAATAATAGGGACAAAGGCATAGATCTAAAAATATTCATTTATCACCCCCTCTTTTTCGAGAGTGGTCAATAAAAACAAAGAAAAAAAGAAATAAACATACTATTAACGCAAATTAAGGGTAAAAGGACACTTTCATCATGCGATTTTACTAGTGATCAATGGTGGTTCAATGTTCGTAAGGGCAATAAATACTATAAATTTTGAGTAAACCGTATTTGAATGTGTAAATTAGACAAAAATAAACACAGAGCGAAGAAAAAGAAGAAAAAGATCCTAAAAATTGAAAAAAAAAATTAACGTATATGCCGACGAGAAAGAGAGAGAGAACAGAGATTCTTTAGTTAATGCACTTGTAACGTTTATTCATTATATTGTAAGGATAACGATCACACATGCGCACAACTGCAGCCTCGTGGCTTTCGAGAACATACAAAAATCGCGTGTAAGAAAGTTAAGAAATTTTCACATCTATACGAGAGTACTCAATAATCCTCTTTCTGGACGCTTTGAAACGTATTGACACGTTCACTATGTAATATAGTTGATAATAAACATCTAGGAAATCAATTAAATAACTTTTAAAAAATGCCGTTGGGGATATAATAAAAATAAAATTCCAATTTTAGAGCCACGAGTATGTAATCTATCGATAAATAATGTTTAATTATCAAATAAATACATTATCAATAATGCAAGGATAGTAAAAAAACGTGATGGTAAAATGAAGAAAATTAACATTTTTAGTGTTTACACTACGATTGATAAACAATTCTATTATTACATAATATATCATTAATAACAATATTATTATTATGATTATTATTGTAATGTTTTTTTTTTTTTTATTATTAAAGTGTGTATACAGCGATATATTCTAGAAACAGTCATGTCATTGATGAGATTTGCGTTTCATTTCACTTTCCTTCCCTCGCATATATAGTTTTTGTTTATTTTATAATAATTAATTAATAATGTATTGAATAACTTTTTACTTTTTAATGTAATATAGTATACTATAGTTCATATGCAGCTAACGCTTTTAGGTAAGTGTGGACACTATAACGACAATATTAAAATATCGTTAAAGTAAATTCAAAAGGAATACTAATGATACTCTTGTATCCCATGAAATACAGGTAGCAAGAGGTAATTAGCGGGGGTCAGGTGTCTCCTAAGGGTTCCAGGTAGAAATGAACTCATTATATTGGGCAAAGGTTTGGAAAAGGCAAGATAGCATTGAAAATGTGAAAATGTCAGTCAGTGTCCGATCGTCTTTGGAAGGAGCACCACATATCTTCAGCAAAGAAAATAGCCAAATGATGGAGTCTGTAAACAAGAGACAGCAGCAGCAGCAGCAGAAGACCGATCGCGCGAGGAGCGATCGCGAGAGGAGCCCGCTCGGCCAGCATCCAATCCTCATGCCTCTGCTGGGCAAGGAACAGCACGTCCTGGAGGACTGTCGTGAATTCAGCTTATCGGAAATAGCGGAGGACTTGAGCCTCGCCTGCGGCGAGCGCTCGCTCCCGCCTCCGGACGAGAACGAGTTTGCCTGCCGGCTTCTCAGCCTCGAGTGCAAGAATAAGAAGCGCGTGAACTGCGTCGAGTTCAGCAAGGAGAGCTTTGACCTGCTCATGCACTACGAGGCCAAGATCCGCAGCTTGGTAATCACGGGCATGAAGGCCATTATATTTCAAAACCTGGACGTACAGGTGTACGTGCTCGAGGAGTCCCGGTCACGGGGCTTCCAGGTCCACCTACAAGACAAGCGGCGCGTCAAGGTGTCGCTCGGCATCGAGATCTTCAAACGCCTCGTCGCTCACAAAGATATCATCGAGCAAGAGTTTGGCAGGTTCCAGGCCAAGAGGAATGCCAGGAGAAAGAAGCTCAACAAGCTCGCCTAGGTGGCTAATAGCAGAGATTAGTAGAGAGAATGTCAATGTAATGTTAAAAAGGTGAGGAAAATTTGAGTGTCGTGCTGTCTTGCGGCTGCCGCCCGTACTATACATATAATTTTAGACAGCGGGATGGAGGGGTAAACACGCGTGAAAAACAGCGGAGGAGAATGTCTGTACGGCCAGCGGAAGCTGGCGGGCGCGGCGGCGCCGCGTTTACAATTCTGTTTGGTTCGCGCATACTCAAAAGGTTTATTTATTTCTTTGAGTTTTATATTATTATTGTATAGTTTTTGTGATTCTTTAAAGAGCGTAAAAATGTTTGATAAATACTTGCATTACGTTTTAATGCAAAAGATCAGTATGTGTTATATTTTATTGTATGAGATATAATAAAGATTATATTTACAAAATAATTCATCAACAACACCTGTTCAATTATTTACTATCAATACAATTTTATTTCTTTATTAGTTTTATTTTATTTCTATCATACTTCAAATATGACAGTGAAAGATTCGTTATTGCCCAAACAACTTTTTTGCAAATAATATCAGCGATTATTAATTTTTAAAATAATATTTAAAATTATTTAAAATAATAACTCATATTGGTTGTCAATAAATGTTTTTATGTGTGTGCGTATATATACAACAATAAATACATGTTAATATCAGATATATATATATATATATATATATATATATATATATATATATATATATATATATATATATATATATATATATATATATATATATAGACATTATATATATCTGATATTAGTATGTATTTATTGTTGGTTCCGATATTAAATTACTTTTATATTGCCTCGCAATGTTTTCATAATGAAACTTTTTGTATACGAAAAACGTGAGCAAAAACAATAACGATTCGCTTTTGTCTATTCGGTAGTTTTATTATAAAAACTGTGAAAATTAAATATTGTTTGCTGTGTTAGGGCTGTTTGCTTGTTGTTTTTGAAAATGAACAAGCAAACAGTGTATGATCGATGTAATTTTGTCCATTGTAACAATGGGAAGCACAATGGACATCGCTTACTGCGATTTCCATCACCACCAGTGCAACGACATAATGGATTAACAATTCAGGTAATTAATACACAAGTCTTTTAGAAAATTAAGCCTTTTTTAATATTGCATGAATTTTCTATTCATATTTAAAAATTATAAAATATTTTATTAGATAGTTTATTTTTTTCACTTTTAGATGTGTACATTTTTCAATTATTTTAATTTATTTATTTGTTTGAAAATTATTTAAATATTACAATAATGAACATTTTTAATTAATAATTTCATAATAGTAATGGGACCGTAAATAAAGTTTGCTATTACATTATTGTTTTCATTTATGATGTAGTATATAAAGAATCAAAATAAAGGCGATACCAAATTGTATCTTAAAATTGTTTTCCTTCGTCACAGAGAAAAATGTGTTTATATATACTTGGAATCAAAATATAATATTTTTAGAAAATGTCCGTACATGAACGAATTCGCATAAATGTACGTATATGACGAAATCCAAAAAAATAAACTTTTTGGGATCCAGAAATCGCAAAAAAAAAATCTGATTGCTGGGGTTTCCAAACCTTTTTTATTATCTTTTGAATTATGAATAAAAACGTGTTTAAACAATAAAAATTGCCCATGTAACCATGTTTTTTTAGCAAATTAGTTATTTTTTATACACAAAGAGAAAAAGATAGTAACGATTACTATACACGTACACTAATATTTACAATCTTTTCTCTCCGTGAATATAGCAAAAAATAAGGGGTTACTGTACAGTTAATAACTATACACCCGAAGGTGGAAAAAACTTCTTCCGAAAAGATAATAGAAATAGAAGAAAATACCTTTAATTTGATTTTCGTTCGTTGAAAATGGATGTTCCGGGGCAAAGTTATGACCAATATAAAAAGTTACAGCAGCATTTACGCAAAAGTTATGTATAATTTTAACATTTTTATAGTTATTAATAACATTGTTGCATATGTAATATGCAATCTTTAGAGCCGTTTTTCTCAAAACTAGTTTTCCGAGCGTCAGAAATAAAGGGTATCAAAAATACTCATTTTCGCCACCGAAATAAATAAATAAATAAATAAATTGGTTATGTATTTTTAGGTTAATATGAATCCTACATCATATGATACTTATCTTTTATTCGGTAAATTTGAAAATTGTATCAAAACGTAACACAAAATTTTTTTTATTTTACTTTTGGAGGTTGTTCGATACCTTTAAATCGCCATAATACAAACTTGTATATTCCTCAACCTACCGCAAGGTTTTGGGAGTCAAAATGATCGGATTGGAGTTTTTGAGATTTTGTCGTGTTCAAAATGCATATGATTATAGATTGAGTATGAGATTTTGAAAAATAAAATTATTGATCGAAGTTACAGCCTGATGAAGTCTGCAATAATTCAATTCTGGAGCTGAAAAGGAACAATTCTAGACTTGATAGAGTTATGTGCTCTAGAAGTTGATAAAAATCAAACTTATGTTTAAGGAGATAAAACGTGCACAGTACCAAAATTATGTATTTTTTGTTGGCACATCGACTGTTAAAAAATCTAGTCGATTTTGCATTTCTCTATTCTTTAATGTGTTATTGAAGTAATATTCAAACGCATTAACCGCCCAGTGTTTTTCTTTAAGAAAAAATGCAAATTATAAAAATCGAAAAAGAAATTTTAGTTACGCTAACTGAAAACACATTTTTTTAATGTAGGATTCTAGGAAAAAAAATCTACAATTTCAATTTTTATTTCATGAAAATTTGATATTACTTTTGACACCACAATACGATCTTACACAATAATTTTGAGCAATTTTTTACCTATATAACCACCACAGTATGCCATTATATGTTTATTTATCAGTTATTTATACTTATTTTCAAAAAGTCACTTGCGCATCTAGTTATTTTCGTACATTGTAGAAAAAAATTGACATACTTACTTCAGTGCAATAAATAAAAGTTAGTAACATTTATATTTTTAAACATTTTATCAACCGTATAAAAAATCCAATGAGTTTATTCATTGTAATATGGTTTAAAAATTATATTATGTAAAAAAAGTTTTATAATGACATAAAAATTGAGCCCAAAATTCTTCACAAAAGCTGCTAACTTTTATTCTAAACACTATAATTCATTTACTCTGATAGTTACAGAAAGATTCATTAAAATCTAATGCGCGTACAACTTTTTAAAGTTAGAAAAATCAGTTTCGAAAAAAAAAAACGTTTTAAGATATAACTTTGTATGTTATCTAATGTTAATTGTTTTACTTGAAGGCGTATAACCTTGTTAAAAAAACGAGTTATGACTTCAGACAACTTTTAAAACATTCTTACAATTACAAACATTAAGAAAACTCAATAAAAAAATTTTGATATTTTGTTTAAAAAACACCAGAATCCTACCTTAAAGTTAATAAAAATTTTCTATTTTGAGTACCTTCTGCTTTCCTTCGTAGACGATGTCTCGTCAACCTGGAGGTGAACCTGACAGCTAGACATCGTCGACATGGAGTGTTTGGTATCTTGCGATGATTTTAGTAACAAATATTAAAAAAAATATTAAAAAATATTAAAAAAATTTAAAAAGATTGATAGAAAACCAAATCTTGTAGAAAATAAAAAATGTACTAAACAAAAATACCTGCCTTGTACGTAAATGTTAAAAAAGTGTAAAAAAAACGTTAATAACGTTTGGTGCGTTGCTCTAAAATGTTGCATCTCATTGAATTCTGCATTCTTATACCTACTAGACCATCCACACAAAATTACAGAAGTATGCTTTAATATTTAAATTGATTTTTTTCGCTCAAAATGCAAAGGTTACTGAGAATTCCCCATATATTTACTGAATTTAAATTATGTTTATTAAAATCTTGATTAAAATTATACACATATTTTTTTAACCTATACAGAATAGATTAAATAATTATTTCCTTATTTGTTAAAATGGCCAATTTTTGAAATATATGTATTCAAAATTGAATCGTATTTCTGTTATTAAAATAGCATTGGTAATTGCCAAATATATAAATTGGAATAAAATTACGTCTTTTTATGAAATCGTTCCTATTTTTCATATATTTGACCTTTAAAGATAAAAAAATTGTTTTTCCGAAACTTTCAACATTACAAAGCTTTCTCTTGGAGAAAGCGAAATCATTTAGTAAAAAAAAAATCGATTTTATATGGCCCACGATAAGTTTAGTAAATCAGTAAATTTCCAAAATGGTAGCTTTCAAGTATATCTTCCACCTCTTTATTTGTGCGTATGTATGAGTGTGCGTGCGTGCGTGTATGTGTGTGTGTGTATGTGTATGTGACAATATAACTCATAATTTCATAAAATATAACTCACATTTTTCAAATACATATATTTATTATATGATAAAAGTGAATCGAGGTTGAACTCAAGATCAACCCAATAATTCAATTGGACATACGCTTTATGTAATACATTATTTTACATTAAATTAAAATACTTTTCGAAATACTGTATTTAAATCGATATTTCCTGCAAGCTTAAAAAATGTTCATTTAAATGGATACAAGGAACTTTGTTGAAATTACAAAAACGCGTTTGAAATTTATGTGTGATATGCTATCAAACGTTAATTGTTTTACTTTCTAGACTATAGTTTTGTTAAAACATTTAAATTTGACATGTTCTGAAATGATTTTAAATTATATGATAAGCATTAAAAAAATTGAAGGAATTTTCGATATAATGGTCAAGATTAATGGTGGAGTTCCCATTAAAAAATATACATTGTAATAAAAAGAGATCACACGTTAAAAAGATTATTATTGTACAATAAAAATTATTCCACAAAACAGATGATGATAATATAGTAAAATGTATTTTTAAATACAATGCTGTATACCTTTTCTGTGATAACAAAAACCAATGAACGTATTTCATAAAAAATAATGAAATAAGTCAAACTTGAACCCGGAGCCAAACATTCAAACGCGAAAGAACACGACCCGCGACCACCAATAGGGAACTTGCATGGAAAAATGTATTGCGTCCATCAGATAGATTATTGAAAAATAATCATATTTTATGAAAATCATACGGAAAAAATACTTTTCTGAAATTAAGAGTCATTAGATCCCTTTGAATGATAATAATGGAAACCTGTATATTTCTTGCGCAACCACAAGGTTTCGAAAGTCAGGACGGTCAGATTCTGCACATATGAATGTGGGAATTTGAAAATATAAATTATTGACCAAGTTAGTTTTTAAACATCATATTTCATGATAAAATTTAAAACAATACATGAATTATGACTTTGATAGACTATACTTTTGGTTAATAATTTTTATTTTCATATTCTAGATACATAACATAACTATGTGTATTTTTATCACAATAAAGCCTTAAAAATCTAATCCGATATATTTCTCTCTCAAAACCTTGCTATTCCGTTGTCACAGTTCAAACTTCCCGCGATTTCCCCGAAACTAACGTTGACCTAATTGACACGTACGTGACTTAAAGAGAGCAGCACCTCTGACGTTAATCTTTCGCGCGCGTGCATGTGGGTTCGCGAAACACGTGGAGAGTCAAGACAGTTGATCACCGGTTACTGAATGAGAAGCTCTCTCGCGGATAGTTAGTGTTTTCTTAGAGTTCACAAAAGATGCAAAATACGCACTGTGCATTACACTCAAATATCATTCAGGTATAAAACACAAGACGCAATTCAACGTATTGCGCAAACACAAACACTAACAACAATAACGCATTCGAGCAACAAATCGGCCGCTGCGGCATTATCGTACAAATAAAGCCGTCAGGCAAAAAATCATCATTCGGTCATTACGACCTCATCAATCAAAAATATCACTTTTCTCAACACACATATAAAAACGCACATACAAACACATTAGTTTGATATAAAACTATTATTCGGTTAATTTGAGTGCGTGAATGTGTGCATGGTAATTTTAAGGTCTAGGTCTGGTTCAGACCGGCACGTGGTGCAACTAACAAGTTGCATCGAGTGTTGGTCGAATTACTTTTCGGACACTGTTCACGAAGAAAGGTTTATCGAAGACGAGCGTGCGTGTGTGACAAAGCGTATCATTTTTCGTTATTTGTTCTTAAATTAATTTCTGTATCATCTTGTAAATAATAAATTCTGGGTTTTTATGCCTATCAAGGCTTTATCCCAGCTACAAAATTTTGATTGCATTTATTAAAAAATACACTCCATTAATTTATATTAATTGCGTTTCATTGTTATTATGTAATTTCATAAAAATTCAAAAATAAAAATATTCATTAGCACAGCTAACTTACCATCTAGGGTAAGTTAGCTATTCGTCTAAGTTTAAACACTTGCAGTAGCATAAGAAATGTACAGGTTTCCAGTATTGTCATTCAAAGACACCTAATGACCCTTAATTAAAAAAAGGATTCTTTTAATAATATTTTAATAAAATATATTCAAATTTATTAACAATATATAGTTTTATTTAAATAAAGGAGTCCGATGTCCCCGTCTTCTACCGATTTATGTACAATATAAAGTCGCTATATGGGTAAATCTCTAGAACCTTTAACCTATATGTCATAAACTTTAAATTACTTTTCTTACACGTTTAAGTAAATTTTAACTGTAACATGCATGCTTGTATATACTGTTGTTTAAGATTTAAATTTATTATTTTTTATATTTTTATATTCACTTTCTGTCATAAATTAATTATACTTATTAATTAAAAACTCAAAATATCATATTTTGTGTACGTCAAATTCCCGATTTCAAATATATTTTCGTTAATCCTCATTATAAATTACTAATTAAAAATATAAAAAAATTACCTTAACACTTGAAAAACATTCAGGAATCAAATGATCTGAATAATAATTACATTTTTCTCATAAAACCGCAACGCAAAAAGTAGCTTAATGATATATAATTAAATTACTTTAAATACTATTTTTAGTACAGAGAATATAAAAACAGTATTATTTTAAATAAGATGTTGCTTTATTTTTATTCTTAAAATAATCATAAAAGATTTAAAAGACTTTTAAATAAGCTGATTAAAAAATGAACGAAAAAAATGTCACGACTGCAATGCTTGTTTATGTAGTGAATATTAATTAAAATGAAAAAAATAAGTGATTACAATGTAATATTTTATGTACTTTTCACATACAATTATTTATGATACCTAAAATCCTTATATTTATCAGTAAAATTGCAAAAGTACATCGATTTGTCGCGTCCGCAATATTTATCCGCAACACGCATTTTTTTAAGGGGACAGAGATACACCTTAAAATTTTGAATTAATTGATAATACATCTTACGGGAAAACTAAGGTACTTATCATATATTACCTGATGTTTTCGGTAGATTTGAACATTTTATCAAAATATAACACCCCTGTAACTTTTTTCTCGGTACTTGAAATTTCGCGAGAAATGCTGGAAAAGATAATTCTTTTTATTCTAACAAATTTTCAATCTTGGGACTTCTTTCATGCATGAGCTGTTACTGCATCAACGTTATCAAAGTACCCATTTTTTAATAAATATCCGTATCTATGTACCTATAGACTGAGGACAAACTAGGATATTAAAGTTAATATATATGGGTCAATCCTGTACTTTTTTACAAAACAGGGTCGGGGGGAGGGGGGGGGGGGGTGCAGCTATATGGGTCACAGATTTTTTATATATAAAACTCTTTTATACGGCCTACTAGATTATTTTGAACTTTCAAAAATGACCAAAAACGGCTTTTTTTAAATTCTACAAAGCTTCTATTATTATCAATTAGAACGTACCAAAAAAGGATTTCTTTATCTTTTTACAAACTTTAAGAAACAAATATTAGACCCCATTGGCAGCTCAATCGGAGCTTAATATGAACCTAAAATTTTATGTTTCTCTGCTTATGTTTGATCATTTGCCATTTTCCGCAATCAAAATGGATTTACGTCTACCACATCTCAAATTGTTCGACTTGAAAAGACCTTTGATTCACTTTTGGTACGTTCAAACCCGTTTCTTATAACCAAAGTTACGGCCTTTGGAATGTAGGTACTTTTTCGGAAATCGTCAAGTTGGCACCCCTGTAACTTTTTCTATTGTAACCTTTTGAGCTCTAACTTTCGCACTTGGTTTCATTTTATATATTTGAGGTCTACCACGTCTACGATTTTTTAGCTTGCTTTTTCAACCTAAAGTACATGTCATATATTATACATTACGGACAATTCTGCACATATCCAAATGAAAGCTAACATTGAGACCTTTAATTCTAGTGATCGGAGAATCAAAATTATGAAAAAATGTAGGTGCCCAAAAGGGAGTCCGCAACATGTCACCAACTTAGGAGCGCAAATCTTCGTCAACTTGCTGTCCCCCATTTGGTCACCTTTTTGATATTTTTAATCGAGCGTAACTTTTCATCAAACTATCCTCAAAGATGCTCCTTTATTTATTTATTTATTGAAAACCAGAAAGAGATACAGTTTATATACAAACTGAAAAACCCTGCAGAGGTAAACTTAGTTACCTATACGCAGGTCTGGTATTAAGAAATAAAACAAAAAAAAAAATTATACAAAATATTAAATAAAAAAAAATATATATATATACTTAATACTAACTTAATACTAAAAGTGACTTAAAAACTAAGCATATAAAATTTTAGTTTCTTAACAATTTTCGTATTTTTATATAAAGCGATAAATTATATACAAAACAGTAATTTTGTATCACAGCGCTTCTTAATTAGATCTTATCCAATCTTTTAGCAACTTTTTATGAGAATTTTTAGTTATATTTAAAGTTTTAAACTCATTTTGTAAATTGTTAAAAGTTGTAATTGCTTTTTTAAAACTATTTTTGTCGCTAACCCTTTTGCTATTTTTAGGTATAGTTAAGTTTTTTCTCCTAGTTATACTAGTTGATGCAAGATATTGGCTTTTTAGGTCTGTATAATGATATTTTAACGCCTCAAAAGTAAATAGTTGTTCCAAGTTCATAGGATTATCTTCAACAAAATTGTTCTTATTAATAGCTTTCAAAATTTTATTCTGTAATTTTTGCAATAAATCTCTATTATTTCTATAAGCTCCACCCCAAGCTAATATCCCATAACTTATTATACTATGAAAAAATGCATAATATATCATTCTTAATATTTATGTTGGCTTTGTTTTCTAGGATTTAAATTATTCGCGATTAAATTACATTACAATTTCTAATGTAATTTTTCGTCATTGAACTACATATTTCTATGTGTAACTTAACTAACTGAGTAGTAATGTTACTTTGTATTTTACAGTGTAAGTTGATGATTTAGCTTTGCCCAGGTAGCTCAAGAAAGCTTTTGCAAAAGTAAGAATTTATGAACTATAGTATCGCTGTTTAATTAAAAATTTAATAGGCAACGCATGTATTTATAATTTTAACCTATAACTCTCCTCTTTTCTCTGAAATTTATTATACTCGTTTAAGATCGATTATGATAGGATTCGAATAATTTTTCCGATATAAGCGTCTCACTCCTACTTATTTATGCACCGCGTACATGTACAAAGCTAAAGCCGCATATAATTCCTAGCAGAAATAAATCAGAGAATAAATAAAAAGTTGCATTATATAGAAAAAAACACGCAACTTTGTTACAGCTGTTGATTAATTTTTAATGCGGGATATTGAGTATTTTTATTTTTTCTTTCCTATTTGCGTCAATTGACTGGCAAGAGTTGCATCGAACGTCGCTTACATGCTTCGTTGGATATATAAATTTATTGATTTCTTCATTGTTTCAATCAAGATCATCCAAGTTAAGAGTAAAATTTCACTCGTGTCAAAAGTGAGGCACTCAAGGCCTTTCAAGTACAAATATTACTATTCAAAATTTAGAGAGTATCGGAAAGAGCTGGAGTTAGGCATGTAGGAACGAGTCTATGGGCTCCCACCATTTGGGGCCCCCACCATATACTTTAAGTACGCGGCAGAAAGCAAATTCTATATAAAAAAATTAATCTTAGTCCTAATTACCCAGAGACAGCGAGTTTTATTAAACTATAAACCCCCAGCTTACCCAAGTTGATTAATTGGACATAAGAAAGTTAAAATAATTAAACCATAAGTCTTAAATCCTAAACCCAACTTACCGAAGCTGAGCAATTTGCAATAAGAGAAAGTAGAAATTATACAACGGTAAATACTTAGCCGTAAACCCTAAAATGAAATACCCCAACTTGAATAATTTTAAATAAAAAACCGCTGCCTATTCATTGGCACTTAGATTCCTCAAACTAAACTAATTGCTCCAATATGAAATTCTTTGTTCTAATAAAGTAATTTTATATGCCCAAAGATATTTTTTTTACTAAAATTACACAACGATAGGTAATAATCCTTATCGCAGCAACTTTTCTCTGTACGTAATTTATTAAAATTATTTGAATATTTAAATTATATGTAATCAGCTGTTAGTACGTAGATTTACTGAATTCCTCTTTATCAAAAAATTTTATACCCACTTTCCATCATACATATCTGAGATATAACCGTTTAAACTAAATATTACTTTTTTCGTTTATAACAAAAGAAGGAAAAGAGCTTATCCAAAATTTTCGGTTGTAAAAGATAGGTATAGCGACTTGAAATTTGGATGGTATATATATTTTTATGTTATAAGCTCTCTAGAAGAAAGGATTTTACGAAATTGAAATTAAGGTGGTAAAGTATTCCAAATTTCAATTTTTTACAGGGTTAAAAGCAGTAAAATGTGTTTTTGTGGATTCATTTAAAATCTTCAAGGCCCGATGAGATATCGACTTAATTTAGTTTTAGAAAAGTTACTTATGCTTATTTATATAAACCCATTTCACGATTTTCCCCTACGTGGTAAAATTTTTCCAAAATCAAAATCCTTAATTAGTTAAAAACGACAGAATGTTATTTTACGGTTTTATATTAAATTTTTTAGTTCTTATGAGAAATCCCGTGAGTTTAACGATTTGACCTTATGCTATGCTTATGGGGATGAATTTCATGACGCAAACACCGAAAAAATAGAGATTCACGAAAGTTCAGTTTTGATATTCTACTTTATGTACAAATATCGCGTGAAACGCTGCTGCGGAGGATGACTCGTAACTTACATTTATATAAATCAGATGGAATCAATTCAGCATTATAAGTTTATGCGTTATTTGGCTTATAAGATGGACAGATTTATGACCTTGATGAAGCATAACTATAGTTCTATCTCATCGAACTATCATATTTATACAGTCAAATTATTCGTTACAGTCAAATTAGTCGTTGCATAAATATAAAAACTGTGTTTACACGTACAATAAGATTATCATTATTATTCTCGTATTATTAACAACAAGATATCATGTAATAGATTAGTAAAATTATTTAGAAATAAGAACCTAAATTATCATATAACGAACCCCCGAATAATTCTTAAATAATTTACTAGATTAAACTGTTGTATTATTCTACACTATAATTGGTTTAAGAAAACAATACAACAAAGTATAATGTAATATTTAGTCACTTCGACAAGTGTGACATGTCATCAGTATTATTTTATGCTTTATTGTAGTTCTATAGATATTATATCCACATGTAACTCGAATTATATTTTGTAACTGTAAAGGACCATGAGCCCATGTAATGAATAAATAAAAAAAACCGTTGCTAACTGCCTTAGCAGAATGCTTTCTCAAAGATCGGTCCTAATTAATCGATTTAAGGAATGTTACAATGAAATTTTGCAATTAATAAATTTATGCTGTAATTAATTCATTAGATACAAGCGTTTAGGTATTGTCAGTGAAAAAATTTAAAGTATTAAAAGACAAAAATAAATTATTAGGTTTAAAAAAGAATTTTAACTAATAGGGTAAGTGTGTGTATCGCTGGAGTTTTCGGTTAGGTTAAGCTTATGGTTGAATATATCGCGCGTACGAACCAATAAAGATGTGATTTTTTATCTGTATCTGCAAATCTTACCATTTCAAGAATCAATTCATAAAATAAGAAAGGCTCCAAAACGTGTATTCTTTTAATAATTGCTTTAAAAATATTCACTAGTTTGTATTACTGTGGCGCGGCATGTGTTACAGCGCACCAATTACTGTGTATACAATTCAAAGATTACGATCCGCAGTAATACAAGCGTAAGCATTACTCTGGTTGACTTTTTTGGTTATACAAATAAATAAAAGAAAATAGGTTCTTTCTTGCATAAACATGCATATTCGACATTCTAGAATCCGCAGTAATCAGGGTGTCCACATTAATACCGACTTTTACTCTATTTTGCTATTATTTTACAAATAACTTTAAAGTTATTATTAGACACATACATCGAAAGAAAATGACGCACTAAAACTTCAAGTAGTTATTTAGATATAGTGCTTATTTACTACCTTTAATTATTGTTAAGGGACAGATACATCTTCAAATTTTAAATTAATTATTAATACGTTTTAAGGTAAAAGTGAGTTTTCCATCATATACGAGGGTAGTTCAATAAGTCTTTAG
Organism: Gastracanthus pulcherrimus; assembly: GCA_949152435.1. Classification (NCBI taxonomy): domain Eukaryota; kingdom Metazoa; phylum Arthropoda; class Insecta; order Hymenoptera; family Pteromalidae; genus Gastracanthus; species Gastracanthus pulcherrimus. The sequence goes on from OX424572.1 coordinate 37,079,566, forward strand.
AATAAAGTATAAAAACAATTTTTTTTGGGTAAATTTTTTTTTATTTTTCAACATAATCTCCTTGGAGCTCTATACACTTGGTCAATCGCTTTTTAAGTTTTTTTAATCCTTCAGAAAAGTGCGTTTTCGGAAGTTCCTCAAAATAAGCACTTACAGAGGCAATGACGTCTTCGTTGTCCGTAAATCTCTGTCCACCGAGCCATTTTTTCAAGTTTGGAAATAAGAAAAAGTCACTGGGGGCTAAATCTGGTGAATACGGTGGGTGTTCGACCTATTCGAATTTTAGTTCTTCAATTTTAGCCATTGAAACGAAGCATGTGTGAACTCGGGCGTTGTCGTGATGAAAGAGAATTTTTTTCTCGCCAAATGTGGTCGTTTTTTTTTTAATTTCTTCTTTCAGCTGCTCTAATAATGATGCATAATACTCACCAGTAATTGTTTTACCCTTTTCCAAGTAGTCAATAAGTATAATTCCACGTGCATCCCAAAAAACTGTAGCCATAACCTTACCAGCTGACTTTACGGTCTTTGCCTTCTTTGGAGCTGGTTCGCCTGTGGAAATCCACTGTTTGGATTGTTCCTTTGTCTCAGGAGTGTAGTGGTGTATCCATGTTTCATCCACAGTCACAAATCGATGAAAAAATTCCTCAGGATTCCGACTTATGCGCGCCAAAAGAGCCTCAGAGGCGACCACTCTATTGCGTTTATTCTCAGCTGAGAGCAAACGCGGCACCCATCTTGCCGATAGCTTTTTCATGCCTAATTTTTCATGTAGAATTGAAACAACTGCACCTATAGATATCCTTGTGGCCTCAGCTAACTCACGCACTTTTAATCTTCTATCCTTCAACACCATATCGTGGATTTTATTGATGATTTCGGGAGTAGTTGCTTCTACGGGCCTTCCTGAACGTGGTTCGTCACTTATTGATGTACGACCACGCTTAAATTCATTTACCCAGTTATAAACCGTTGCTAAGGCAGGGGCAGATGTGCCATGAACTGAGTCCAATTCATTTTTTATCTCATATGGAGTTAAACCCTTTAAATGAAAATGTTTAATTACCGCTCTGAACTCGTTTTTTTCCATTTTTCTTAACAAGCAATTTTTTTTTCAATTGGTTATAAAAACACGTAAACTCAGAAGATGTGGACTGTGACTGCACCATATATCTAGTCGGGAGTGGTGCTGACTGAAAACAGATGATTTGGAGCGATTCGCGCGCCATCTGTTGGTCATTCTAAAGACTTATTGAACTACCCTCGTATTACCTATTTTATTTTTTTTTATTTTTATTTATTTCCAACCTGTATACTCTTTCGGGTTTTTATAGGATACCTCCACCACCTATGGGTGGAGGTGTTTGATCCTGACACCCCACTTTCCTCACACCGATGCCGCATTCGCCCAAGTTATCGACATGGCAGATTTCTACCTATTCCGATAACCTGTGACGGAGGAAAAACCCGTAGGAAAAAACCTCCGCCAGGACCAGTGCGCAGTCTGCGTTTCCTTCCGGCAGAAAACAGAGAGAAAAAATCCTCGATCTGCTCCCACTGGGAATCGAACCCAGGCCGCTCAGGCGAGCGTATCTCCGCTGCTAAGGCGTGCGCGCCTTAACCAACTGAGCTATGCAGGCCCCCACCATATATTACCTATTTTTTTACGGTAAATTTGAATTTTTATCAAGATATAATGGAAAAAATTAAAAAAAATTTTTATCATCTTTAGGTCACTTTCATCGACTATAATGAAAGCCTGTATATTCCTTCACCTATCGCAAGGTTCTGAGAGCCAGTTTGTAAAAGAAAATCATAAAATATGGCTTAAATAGGCTACAACTATGGTTAATAATTTTTAGTTTCAAATCCCCACATTTGCTGCATAGTTATATGTATTATGAACATAATAAAACCTTAAAAACCCCAATTCGATCTTATTGGCTCTCAGAACCTGGCGGTTGGTGAAGAAATATATAGGCCTTCACTGTAGCCGATCAAATAGACCTCATTTTTACGTTACACTGCATTAACAATTAATTTAAAATTTAAATGTGTATCTGTCCCCTTAAACAGTTTAACATTATACTTATATCGTAGTTATTTATTTCGCAAACATAAATACTCATATAGCCATACTAAACTTTATATTTTATCACTTAATTAATTCATTAAGTAGGATTTCTCAATGGAGGTGGTTGAAGATGTATTAGTAACTTCAGATAATATTTCACGTAGAGATACTAATTGTTAACATGCCACTACATCAGTATCACAGCCATCAAAAATACAAGTATGCATCATATTAGGTTTATATAAAATTAATTAATTTTTCGTGATATAATAATGTCACGTGCATTAAACAAATAGGGTGATCTACCCAATTACTGACACTTTAAAATCTACCTTTATTTTTTACTTATTATCTAACGATTATGCAGTAAAAATATATTTTTTTCTTCGACATTATCAATATTTAGTATATGTAATTTATGAAAAAAATATCAGTAAGTCTTAAGGCAGTTCTTTTGTGAGAATTGACTTAAAAAACAAAAATTTATACAATAATTTTTTTACATGTTACAATATCAGAATCGTTATAATATGAAAGAAGGGTACTTAAAGTAATAAAAAAAAAATTTTATATGATAATTTCGATATTGCAAAATTAGATATCGCGTAAATTAGAAAATTATTTGATAAATAATCCGAATATTTTTTATTCTTTATCCGATTTTGATTTGATAGGTCCCATTTTGGTCCTTGAAAACATCGAAAAACTTGCAACGTTACAGCCAATAGATTATACTTGTTCACACACGAACTTACAAAAATATGTGTATCGACTTATAAACAATAGGCTGTAACTTTGCAGGTTATTCGATGTTTTTGAATTTTTATATGAGCAAGTCCCACTGAAATCATTCAAGGAACCAAATATTAAAGCCAAGAAATTAAAGAGTACTTTAAGTAGAACTAAGTACTTGACAAGTATGTATAGTAACACTTCTCAAAAGATTCCATAAAGAATTATTAGTATTAGCTTACTTTATTAAATTGACTATTTTTTAGGTTGAATTTGAAGAGGTTCTAAATGAATCATCAGCAACTAAGGTACAAACATTTTTGTATATATGTGGCATAATATTATAATATAAATTATATTATGATATTGGTACACAACATATGTTTCAATATCAAAAAACAGCCACTGTGGAAATTATAAAATGTAATAAAACATAAAGAAACGTAAAAAAGTGAAAGAAACGTAAAAAAGTGGAATAAATCGTAAAAAAATGTATAACAGTGTAATAAAACGTAACAAAACCTAAAAGATTGTTGGTTTTCTGACGTTTTATATTATATTTTCTTATATTTTCTTACGATTTTTTCGTTTTTTAACGTTTTCTTACATTTTCTTACGTTTTATTTCTTTAGATTACATTTTCTTCACTAAAAATTCCGCTCACTAAAAGACTAAAGACTTCCATAATGTAAAATAATAAAAAAAAAATATTTTTTAAGCGTCAATGCTTCTTAAGTAACTAAGTTTCTATTTTGTACATGTGAATTCGTTTGTATATGCGCAGCCACCTATCGGTAAAAAATTCAAGCTATATTTTTTTCACGAATTTGCAAAACGTAATAAAACGTAAATAATGTAAAAATGTCTGAAAACCGACAGTTTCTTACGATTTGTTACGTTTTCTTACGTTTTCTTACTTTTTCATTTTCACTAGAGACATAGTTAACAAATATAAAAAATATAAAAAATATATTGATTAATATGCAACGAGCATATTTATGTGAAGGGACAGGTTTTGAAGAACAATATTAACATTGTCTTCTTAAGTGTGATAATTAAAGATAATTAAGAACTAATGTAAAAGAATGAAACGTTTACTATGAATATTTACTTATAAATAGACGCTCAGAAGATTGCAAAGGACTTATTCCAGAAAATGAAACCTTAAAGAGAACAATAGATCATGAAAGATGCCTATTGTGTCGTACTCTAAGAAGCAAAATTCAAAATCGCTTAAATTACAAATAAAAAATGGTCATTATTAAGAGCAAATGAAGGATGCGAAATATGAACAAAGGTGAATAAAGCTTGAATATATAAAATTTCCAAATATTACTTGCTTTATATAACATTCTGTCAATTTTTTCAGGTTAAAAAATTACAGCTATCCGTAAAAGAAATTCAGTCAAGTATTGCTACGTTGAAAACAGACACTTTAGAAGATGCCATTCACATTTACCTGGAAATCAACAAGAAGATATTCGTGTTTGCTTTCATGCTTCTAAAATTTCTCCAAAACAAAAGCGGTATACAATGGATTGGATTTATACATGCTTACTAATGCGAATAAAAACTAAGTCTGCGGTTTTTGATTTCCTAAAACTGAAAGCTTCAAGAATGGAAATCGTAGAAAAATACGGTAAATTCCATAAATCATTTATATATTACAAAAGTATAATAGTATATTGTGTACCAAGGGTGAAAAGTGAGTTTTCTTTTTACTGTGTACCAAGGGTGAAAAGTGAGTTTTCTTTTTACCGAGTGTAGAGTTTGCAGTAGTACATATGTATGACGTATTTTACATAAATCAAGCTACTAAAGTGTTAGCCTCCCTCCCTCAAACACGTATCATTCGGATGGTACCCCATGTTTAAGGGGACCTAAACACCTTTTGGCTAAAGTTTTGTCTTGTTTACTCAGGGACCTAAACAGCTCTAAGCGGGCATAAGAAATCTTTTGCATCCGCTTTTTTGCTGGTCGGAAAACGTTCACCTTAGACCCGCTTGATAGGTAAAAAGAGCGCGTAAATATGCGTGTGTTCTTGCAGATGAAATGTCTACCAGTGAATCGATTGCCTTAGACAGAAAAAGCATGGATTTGTAAATTTAGAACAACACACTCCAGATAGTCAATTATCAACCAGATCTGACCATGTTTTAGTGTATGTTCAGCCTTTTCATGGCTTTTGGGTTCAGGTACGTGTATGCCAAATAACACAAGTATCACTAATATAACAGTTAATTTAGATTATAGAGAATATATAATGTAATACTATAATGTTCATGCAAATAAATATATCTTTTTAATTAGGTCATCGGAGCTTTCGTTAGCAACTCCGTAAAGAGTGATATTTTATTGAAGATTCTTATGGAATGAATGTTATTGCAATGGTGCTCAATGGAACAGAGGCGTTTGGATCATGTATGGAATCAAGGATGAACATTTATCTTGTGAACATGCATGTAACGAAACAAAAGGCTTTGGTTCAGTTCGGATTTTCCGCATTTAATCAAATTACAATACAATTTATTTTTTATAATACATAAATACAAATTTTGCATGTATTTATGTACCATAAGCCTATCACGGCTACTATTTTTTTAAACAAATATGAATAATGAACGGTTTTATTTCTATTGTACTTATACTTATATTATTGCTTTTCAATTTTTTCAATCAATACTAATTCTTAATAATATTTCTTTAAATTTACGTTATACAGTTAATTTCTATCTTTTGGTGAAAGTATTGTATTGGTATTATGTACCATTTTAGAAATATAAGTTAGTATACATACAAATATATGATTCTAAAATTACATGCTATACAAGACTTCATCATATATTTGAGACAATGGGAAGATGGTGCAAAAGAACGAAAAGTGAGCTTTCCAATCTCAGCAAGTACCAAAACTGGATTAAAAGTTTCTCTTGGAGCTACTCTGGAAATAGCACAGTATCTTCATACCGAATGTAATATTGAATATTTAATGATAGATCGGCTATCACAAGATGCATTAGAAGTAAGCTTTTTTATTTAATATATTATTTAAAATGCATAATAAAGATACTATTCTATGATACTATTATACATATAAGTAGTATGTATAATAACATAGTAATTGTGATTTTTAGAGATTTTTTGGCATTACAAGAAGTGCTTGCGGATCAAATGATCACCCTGAGCGTACATTATTTGCACAGGTGTTGCACTGAGTTACTTCAAACTTTAATGAAGATAAAAGATTCTTTAGCGGCTGATAAAGCCCAGAAGAATAAATGGATGCAGAAACTTGATGAGATATTTGACACGGATTTGACTCGGATATTGTAATAGAAAATACTCCAAATCCAGTTGAACTTGATGATGTTCCAAAACATTCATGTACATTTCATCTGGAAACACATGATTATGATGTTGTGCATACGAGCGAAGCTGTACTCTCATTCATGGCAGGATATGTTGTGAGAAAAATAAGGGTTCAGGCAGCTATATGAGTCATTGATTTGTATATAAAAGTAGGTACCAAAAGAACTACAAAAAAATTTGTAGCCGTTAAGGTCTCCCATACGGCCTACCAAAGTATGGAATATAGGTACTTTTTCGGAAATCGTCAAGTTGGCACTCCTGTAACTTTTTCTATTGTAACCTTTTGAGTTCTAACTTTCAGGAAACGTAGTTCAAATATCCTACAAAATAATACACTTGGTTTCATTTTGTATATTTGAGGTCTAACACGTCTACGATTTTTTTAGATTGCTTTTTTAGTGATGTATTATACATTACGTACTATTCTGCACATATCGAAATGAAAGCTGACATTGAGACCTTTAATTTCAGTGGTCGAAGAATCCTTAAGAATATTTCAATGAAAAGTTACTCACGATTAAAAATTATGAAAAAATTTAGGTGACTAAAAGGGATACCACAACATGTCAGCAACTTAGGAGCGCAAATCTTTGTCAACTTGCGGTCCTCCATTTGGTCACCTTTTTGAAATTTTGAATCGAGCGTAACTTTTCATCAAAATATCCTCCAAGATGCTCCGTCCATTCAAATTAAAGGTCTCAGTGTCAGCTATATTTTGGACATATACAGATTTATCCACAATGTATAATTTGTCACGCAAATTACGACAGACTTCAATAGTATGACGTTTACTTTAGGTGAAAAATGAAAGCTGGAAAAAATTTACAGTTATGATAATTTCAGTACACAACACCAAACCAAAAGCATTATTTTCTAGGATGTAAATTATTCGCGACTAAATTACATTACAATTTCTAATGTCATTTTTCGTCATCGAACTACATATTTCTATGTGTAACTTAACTAACTGAGTAGTAATATTACTTTCTTTTTATACAGTGTAAGTTGATGATTTAGCTTTACCCGGGTAGTTCCAAAAAGCTTTTGCAAAAGTAAGAGTTTACGAACTAGTATCGCTGCTTAATTAATAATTAAATAGGCAACGCATGCATATCTAATTTTAATGTATAACTCTCCTCTTTTCTCTGAAACTTATTATACTCGTTTATGATCGATTACGATAGGATTCGAAAAATTTTCCGATATAAGCATCTCACCCCCTACTTACTTATGCACCGCGTACATGCACAAAGCTAAAGCCGCATATAATTTCTAACAGAAATAAATCAGAGAAGAAATAAAAAGTTGCATTATATGGAAAAAACACGCAACTTTGTTACCACCGTTGATTAATTTTTAATGCGGGATATTGAGCGTTTTTATTTTTTCTTTCCTATTTGCGTTACTTGACCGAAGGTCAAGTAAAAATATTACTATTCAAAATTTAGAGAGTGTCGAAGAGAGCTGGATTTAGGCATGTAGGCACGAGTCTATGGACTCCCACCATTTGGTACCATTTATATATATATATATATATATATATATATATATATATATATATATATATATATATATATATATATATATATATATATATATATATATATAAATGGTACCAAATGGTGGGAGTCCATAGACTCGTATATATATATATATATATATATATATATATATATATATATATATATATATACATTGTCAGCAGGTTTTACAGCTGCGAGAGTATGTGTGAGAGAGAGAGAGAGAGAGCCTGCTTTTTTCTTCTCTCATCTCTTATGATGCAATGCCACTTTAGCTATTTGTTTTTAAAAAATAAACCCGTAGACAAAATCTCGCTAGATTAATAATTTTTTAATGATCTATGCCATTCATACATTTAATTTCGACGTTCAAACAGTTTAAGAAACATTAAATAATGTTTTTCGATATATCCAGGCCAGGCCTGGTCGAGAACCCATGTCCAAAGCCACTTTCAATTGGAATAATCATCTCGATTAATTAACGGCGGCTCAGTCGGTAGAGTGTCAGATTCTCACGCCGGTGACCCGGTTCGAATCCTAGTCTCTGCCGATTGATACACGCACCTCTGTAAAAATTACATGTGCTTTGTTTACAAACACACCGTAGACCCCCGTCGTCGATTAGCATCACATGGAAGCACAAACATGGCGACGCTAATAAAAAAAAATTAATATTTAATTTCATTTATTAAATATTTATTCAATCTTCTATAGCTAAACTTAACTCATAGAACTATTAAAAAGAATTAACAATGTTTTTAAAGCGCGATGTATTGCCTTAAATTGTCCTGATCGACTACTAGCGATCAAGCGGCCGAGTACTATAGATTCCGGTGGCCGACTACTAGCGCTTTCATCAAAACTAAAATACATTTAAAGTGTAATAGAACCGGTAATTTATGAACAAAGATGTTTCTGAATTTTTTGCAATAGCTTGAATACAAGTTTTTCCTTAAATGGCCGACTACTAGTGCCTCTACCTTATATATATATTTTTTTTATTATTATTTTTGTTTTTATAGTTTCTTGTGCGTTACATTTTTTGCATTATATAATATTTGGCCCTTATAATTTTTCGCGTAGTATAATTTTCGTGCCTTATAATATTTGGACCTTCTAATTTTTTAATTATTTTAAAGAGAATCTACTGGACTCCACGAGCTATAAACCCATATACTACTCAAACGGACTTTTGTTATTCCTTCTATTTTCATAACTTCTAATTTTTGTTTTTATAGTTTTTTTGAGCCTCATAAAATTTGGGCGTTATAATTTTTTGCAAAGTACAATTAATTTGAGCCTTATAAAATTTTTGCATTATAATTGTTTGTTTTTATAGTTTTCTTGAGCCTTGTAAAATATGGGCATTATAATTTTTTGTTTTTATAGTTTTTTGGGGCCATATAATTTTTTGTATAATAATAGTATTTTTATATTAATTTTTTCGACTGTATAATTTCTTCGGTTGTATAATTTTTTGGCTCACAAAAAATGTGGGCTTATAATGTTTTTGGACATTGATTCTTCGGCACTATTAAAATGTGTTTAAAAGTAAAAGTGCCTTAAAATTATTTGCATGTTACAATTTATGGGCCTTAAAATTATTATTTTCGTATTATAATTTTTGGGCATTATAATCTTTTGGTCTCATAATTTTATGCCTATTATAATGTTTTGGTATACAAATTTACTTGGGCCTTATAACTTCTTTATTATTATAAATATTGAGTCATCATTTTTTGTACTTTATAATTTTTGGCAGTATCTTTTGGGCATTATTACTTTTTGCACATTATAATTTTTTCGAAATAAATTTTTGGGCATTATACATTTTTGAGCCTCATAAATTGTTGGGTTTTATGGGTTTTATTGAGTTTATGAAGGTTTATGATTTTTATGAGATTTATGAGACTTATGAGTTTATGGGTTTTACGATGTTCATTGGTTTTCTAGGGTTTGTGAGATTTACGATGTTTATAGGTTTTCTAGGATTTATGGGTTTTATGGGGTTTCTGTGTATTTATGCGTTTTGTGGGTTTTATGGGGTTTCTGATTTTTATGGATTTTTTGAAGTTCATGGGATTTCATGGGGTTTATGGGTTATATGGAGTTCATGGGGCTTATGGTTTTAATGGGTTCTATGAAATTTATGAGTTGGTTTGTGATCACAAGCTTTCTCTTCTTCCCTTTGAGCAAACTTGCATAGTTCGATAAGACATTAGACATGTTTTGTTATTCATTTTTCCTACCTACTTTATCTTCACATATCTTCAGGTTTTCAAATCAATACAATTAATTACTCAAAAAAAATAAAACATTCATTACAAGAAAAAGGGTAAAAAATAATGAAAATAGCCTTTTATTTTATGCTTTATTTATTATTTCATAATATTTAACATTTCAATGTGTATTCTGAATTATACTTGTAAGTTTATCATTTGGTTTTATTTCTATGCTGATAATTAAATTAAATAAGGAATTTCTTTCAATAAATAAAAATAATAAATATAGATAAATATAAATACATAAGCACATTTCTTAAAACGTTTATTTAATTTTGTCACATTTACTTTAATGTATAACTTTATAGGTAAAATATAAATAACTCTGTTAAGGAAAAATTGAAATGGTTTCACAAAATAGTGATATACGCGTTAAATTGTGTTTTTCTTTTAATGGAGGACGAACGACGTCCTAACGATAAATCGATGTCACAGCCGAGGACAAATTATGTCCCGCTGATGGGTTAAGGCGCATGAGGCCACGGTTTGACGGTTAGATTGACTAAAAAACTCACGTGAATTCTCCGGCTGAGGACATGCGATGTCCTGCCCTTAGCCAAGGACGCACGACGTCCTCATGTGTTCATTCGCAAATTGAGTGAAAAAAGACATTGATGTGGCATACATGTGTTTTGAAGTCGGGTTTTCAATTATATTCACATACCTGAGTACAGATTACTAGCGTATCGCCGCGAAAAAACAACAGGAGAAAGGCCAGCATAGCTCCTCGACGTATGCTGGTGGCTACGTAATCGCCACCAAAAAACAGGAGAAAGGCCAGCAAAGCTCCTCGACCCTCGCCGGCGGCTACGTAAACGCCACGAAAAAAAGGAGTAAAAGACAGCAAAGCTCCTCGATGCTCGCTGGCGGCTATATAACAGAACAAAAAAGCATCGAGTTTGAACGGAGCTGCTGTCGGAAACTTGCAACGCAACATGAGTTGTTCGGGATTATGGGGTTGATGTGGTTTACGTCTTTTATGGGTTTTATGGGTTTTTAGGGTTTCATGGGATTGGTGAGTTTTACGATGTTTATAGGTTTTATGGGCTTAATGGGTCATTGGGATTTATGGACTTAGCTGGGTTTACGTTTTTCATGGGTTGGGTTAGTTTGGGTTTTATGAGATCTAAGAGTTATTCGGGTTTATGGGCTTTAATGGATTTTATAGATTTTTACGATTTTTATGTATTTTAAGGTGTTAACGAATTGTATGGGGTTTATATCGTTTAATGGGATTTATGGCTTTTATGGGGCTTATGGGATTTGAAACTGTCTACACACACGCCTTCCTTGTAAAATGCCATGTAAAATACTTAAAAGATACTCCAAATATGCACTTTTCCGTTATTTTCCGCACGAACAATAAGCAAAAGATCACTTTCCGTTACCGTCAGTACGTGACCATATAGAGAATGGCATCCATAGTATTCCGCGAAGGATTCCTACAAGTCCGTAACAACTCTGTAATGACTCCGTAATATTCCGTGAGCCTCCCATAAGAGTTCGTATGTCTTCCGTATGAGTCCGTAAGGTTTCCGTAAGAGTCCGTAAGGCTTCCGCAAGAGTTCGCATGACTTCCGTACGAGTCCGTAAATCTTTCATAAGAGTCCGTAAAGCTTCCATAAAAGTCCGTGAAGCTTTCGTAAGAACTCGTATGGCTTCCGTAAGAGTCCGTAAGGCTTTCGTAAAAGTCCGTAAGGCTTCCGCAAGAGTACATAAAACTACAGTAAGAGTCCGTAAAGCTTCCGTAATGTCTGTAATGATTCCGTAAGAGTTCGTAAGAATTGCATGCGAGTTCGTAAATCTTCTGTAAGAGACCGTAAGGCTTCCGTAAGAGTCTGAATAGCTTCAGTAAGAGTCAGTAAATATTCCGTAAGAGAGCGTAAGAATTTCGTATGTTCGTAAAGCCTCTGTAAGAGCTCGTGTGGCTTCCGCAAGAGTCCATAAATCTTCTATAGGACTCCGTAAGGCTTCCGCAAGAGTATTTAAAACTTCCGTAAAGTTTCCGTAAATTTTCCGAAAGTTTCAGTAATGATTCCGTCACTGTCCGTAAAGCTTGCGTCAGAGTCTGTAAGGCTTTCGTAAGAGTCCCTAAAGCTTCCATAAATTTCGTAAAAATTCCGTGACAGTCCGTAAGGCTGCTGAAAGACTCCGTAAGGATTCCGTAAGAGTCCGAAAAGCTTCCGTAAGTGTCTGTAATGATTCCGTAAGAGTTCGAAAGAATTCCGTGAGAGTCCGTAAGGCTTTCGTAAGAGTCCGAAAAGCTTCCGTATGAGTCAGTAAGGCTTACGTAAGAGTTAAAAAATTTTCTGTAAATGACCGTAAGGATTCCGTAACTGTCCGTCACGCTTTCGTAAGAGTCTGTAAGGGTTCCGTAAGATTCCGTAAAGCTTCCGTAAGAGTTCGTAAAGCTTCCGTAAGTGTCCGTAACAATTCCGTTACTGTCCGTAGAGTTTCCGTAAGAATCCGTAAGACTTCCGTAAGGGTCCGTAAGGCGTCCGTAAGAGTCTGTAAATTTTCCATAAGAGTCCGTAACGATTCCGAAAGTGTCAGTAAAGCTCCAGTAACAGTTCGTATGGCTTCCGTAAAAGTCTGTGAGGCTTCCGTAAAGTTCGTAAGGATTCTGTAAGTAGCCCTAAAGCTTTCTTAAGAGTCCGTAAGGCTTCCGTAAATGTCTGTGAATGTTTCGTAAGACTCCGTAGGACTGACGTAAGATTTCGTATGGCCTCTGTAAGAGTCCGTAAATGTTCCGTAGGATTCCGTAAGGTTTCCATAAAAGTTTGTAAAGCTTTCGTAAGAGTCTGTAAAGCTTCGGTAAGAGTCTGTAGGGAATCCGTAAGTGTCCGTAAAGCTCCCGTAACAGTTCGTACGGCTTCCGGGAACGGTCTGTAAGACTTCCGTAAGAGTCCGTAAGGATCCCGTATGTGTCCGTAGCACTTCCGTAAAAGTTCGCATATAAAAATCGACTGTTTCGCACACGGAAAACAAGCAGAAAAAGCCGTGTTTCGCGCACGGCGTGTTAAAAAATTCAATATACAATTGTGTGCACCACGGGCAGAAGGCGATTAATACTCGTGCTGGTTGTAGCCCTTGCCTCAGCAGCCCTCGACATCCTTCGGCTCATCTTCGACTCGCCTCGAGCTACTCGGATTGCCTCGGCTAGGCCTGTAACCCCCTCGCGGTAATCGTCTACTTTTCGACCTTGATACACAATATACTATTTTGTAACACATGCACGATTTTCGTTCTTTTTCGTGCCTATAAAGCGAACAAAAATTTGCCGTTTTCCGACCAGCGACAAAAAGTTACTTTACCTCCTGTTATAGCGTAGATTGGGGTAAAATACGACATGCGGTATAATGAGACTGCTGTAATAACTTGTTTAATTGCGGTGCCAGTTATTGAATCGCATCTCAGATTATTCGCAGTGCTTTTGCGAGCTACCTTTACTCTATTTCAGCTACCGCCATCGAACAGAACACATCTTTGTTTAAATCGCCTGATGATTATATTCTTCAATGATTAGGGAGCATTTATGGTGAGGATCAGAGTTGACTCTCAGCGATATATATGTAAGGTACCGTTTATTGTGAAGAGACAAGGTTGTACATCGATGCGTCTAGTCGTGTCTTCTGCTATATAGCAGTATATATATATATATATATATATATATATATATATATATATATATATATATATATATATATATATATATATATATATATATATATATATATATATATATATATATACACACACCGTTATATAGCAGAAGACACGACTAGACGCATCGATGTACAACCTTGTCCCTTCACAATAAACGGGACCTTACAAATATCGAAGTAGTCAACTTTTGTAGGTAATTTTTTAAAATTTTACCACACTTATTATTCCTCTATTGGCCCTTACAAATTATTATAATGACTTATTCAGTTGATTTTAAATACAACTCAGCACTGTCTCGTCATACCCCAACCGAGTGTCTCACTTCACCTCGAACTTTTAGAAACCGCGATTTTTGAGGTGTTCGAATTATTGTAGTTAACTTTACTTCTACTATATAATGTTAAGATTCAGCTGTAATGCAGATTAATGTCCTTTGGATAGTTAGCAAATAGGTGTAACTTAGTAACTTTATTTTTTCGAGATAATCCTTTATCGTGAATTCTACCTCAATCTACCGTATTATTCTAATAACTACAGGAGTCATATATATTTATTGAACCTATTTTGAATAGTTTTTTATAGCACACTAACCTCAAAATTCCAACTTTATTGTCGATTTTGAGGTTGTTGTGCTATAAAATATCGTATGAGACTGTTGTGGGAGGTGTTTTTCTACCTTGCTCGATTTTCTCACTCGCTTCGCTCGTGCGAAAACCCTCGAGCAAGGTAGAAAACCATCTCCCACAACAGTGTCATAATATACTATTATATCAATATCACGGATTAAATAAAATTTTAACGTTTTATCTTTTAATTTAAATTTTATACTTTATAAACAATCGTAATATAATTTTTTTCACAATTAAATAATACTTGAATTTCTTTGTATAAACTTATAAAACCTGTACAAGAAAGGTTAATTTTTAACAGTATCATCAAAATATTTAATTCGGTGTGTTCCTGGAAAAACGACGTAATTCCACATTTTTTTGAAAATCGAGTATTGAGCGACTGTGATTTCAGAGAAATTTTCAGATAAAAATGCAAAACAATAGAAAAGTGTCAAAATAAGTGACTATATCTACTATTTATACAAAAAGTGGAGTATGTTGTTATGTCTTTCACCGAAAGAAATTATTGACAATAAATAATATTCACTTTATTTGAACTATTATGGGGTGATCCGCTCTTAATCAAATAAGAATGGTTTGAATCTTAAGTTTTGTAACGATGATTTTTTCAAAAACCAAGATTTTTTATGAATTGGATGTTTTTGAGGTAGCTGGATCAGAATAATAGGTTTTCAATATGTCTATCTGTATGTATGTGTGTGCGTGCTGTGTAGATATGTGCGTGCATGTGTGTGTATGTGTGTGTAAGTATATGCGGTGAAATTTTGTGGTCACCATAAGTTATGAAGGCTACTGTAATTCGGGCTGAAATTTTGTAGGTATATCAGATATGACCTAACGTAGAACAGATTATATTTTGCAAATAAATCATCAAAACTTACAGCTTATTGTAACAAATTTTAAATTAAGCAAAATTTTTAAAAACAAAAAATAATGTTTTTATTGTTTTCTGCGTTAGATATGTCAAAAAGATGTATAATTTCGTAAATTAGATGTAATTTCCGTTCAATCAGTGACAATAACTCAAAAGTTTGTTTTTGTTAAAGAATTGGGATTTCTAATTTTTTAAATTTGTAAAAATTGTAAAAAACTATTTTTGTCATTTGGTACCTTTGATATGTCAAAAAAATGCATATGATATCCGTAGGGTATAAATTCCTTTCAATTGGCGTATTTTACATGCAGTCGGTATAGAATGTCGAAACATAATAGATTGAGGCAGAACGTTCGCTATAGCCATTTTGGGCTTCCTTTCCAAGATTCTTGAAAAGATTGTTCATGAGCAAATATCTAAGTACTTGTCACCAAAAAAGAATTATTGACCTATTACAGACAACAAGCTTTAGAAAGTATAACAGTACAGAGGCGTCACTTCTTAAATTGACTGTAGACATCCGATATGGAATTGACGCTGACAAAAAGAGTGAGAAACAACTTCTAACCATTCTTCTTATGTTTGACTTCAGCAAGGCTTTTGGCAAGATTTTTCCATCTAAATTATTGAGGAAGCTGATTAGGATGGGGTTTTCCAGGAACGCGCCTCTGTGGTTCAAGTCACATATTATAAGACGTAACTAGAGAGTTGTTACTAAACTGAGTGACATTGAATCATATTGGTTAACTAATCTTGGTGTACCACAGGGTTCAGTTCTGGGTCCCCGTTTGTTCAGTCTTTACATCAGAGACTTACTTGGAGCACTTACAGGCAAAAGTGTCAAGCACTTGCTCTATGCTGACGATTTGCAAACCTACACTCAAGCCACGAGGGATAGTATTCGTGAAGACATAGCTCATTTGTCGGCTGCTGTTCGAGCGATGTTAGCATGGGCTCATGAGAATGTTCTTCAGTTCAGTGTCAGAAAGACTAAAGCTATTATTTTTGGCTCTGACTATGACGTTAAGAAAAAAACGCGGTTTTTGAGTTAATTTTATTGATTAATCAGATAAAACATGCAGTTTCCGAGGTTAGTAACACTATCTGTGCATTAATTCATCTACTTACAGTAAAATTCGGTACACTGTTCGACCGGGCTCTCAGAGATGGTACATGTTAGGAAATGTCTCTGGCACTTCACACTACTGGAGAGAGCAGTAAAGTTAGGTCGAGCGATACTACGTGATTGGTGAAGGCAAGCGCATCAACAAGGTTGGTTCAAGAAACAGTGCTCCATTTGCTTGGTCCCATCGCTTATCAGTACCTCCACTTTTACTGTACTTGTAACTACATATTTACAGTTTTTTTAGATCGATAAGAGTAAAAATAGAAATTCTTAACTTCAAAAGATACTTTTTTTAGTCGATTTTAACTCTCCAATAAATGAAAATATTCAAGTTCCTGTGGTCTAACACGACTACCAAGTGAAACATTAAGTCGTTAAAAATTACTTTGAGAGTATGTATTGAACAAATACTTTTCTGGAATACTTGGCATTCAAAGAAAGTATTCGTCAGATACTTTTTTCAGTTACTTTTCTGGAATACTCGGTATGCGTAATACTTAAAAAATTAATCGAAAAAATATTAGACTAATATTTTGCTTGAATACCCAGTATTTGAGGAAAGTATTTGTTTGATACACTTTTTCAAATTAATTTTTAAGTGGTTTACAATTCACATAGTTGTCATATTAGACCTCAGAAAGATGAATATTTTCATTTATTGGAGATTTAAGAAAAATAAAAAAGTATTGGAAAAAATTTTGAAGTCGAACGCTTGTCGATCTTTAAGTGAAAATAACATAAGTATTTAAATGAATTTAGTTACATTGAACTGATGTGATATTTTTTTTAATTAAGTGAGTTGGGAAGAACACAATGAAGAAAATAGCCAACTATTTTAAAAATATAAAAAGAAGAGAAATTTGATGCACCTTACAGACATTACATAATTTATTAACATACCCAGCCATAAAATACGTACTTTATCCCCGCCGAGCCGGGAATAAAGCGCTACATTAAATCCCTACCCCCACTCTAGTTCCCGTCGCTACGCGCATGTACCCTCACCTTCGGCTCGGGCACAAACAGCGCGTGGCGCGGCGGGGACTAGCGTGAGGTTAGGGAGTTAATATGTAACACTATTTTCCCTTTTCGGCGGTGAACGAGTACGAACTTTTTGGTAGATAGGTTAAAAAATTGTATATTGCACGCGTGAATAAAGTGAGCCAGCGATTGCCAGCGTGTATGACGCCCTCGCTCCGCTCGGGCGCCGAACGACACGCAGGCATTTACTGACTCACTTTATTCCCTAGGTGCATAATATACTATTATATTCAGTTAAAATTCCTAATTTCCTTTGTCGCAAAAGACAATTTTAACATATTTTTTTCTGAAACAAACAATAAACCTCAAACAATCGACATATGGTTTGACAGGTAAAATAATTATCAATCACGAAAAAAATTTTCAGCAAAAAGATGGGGTTTTTGATAACAAATGAATTTTTCCCGCCATTTCTACCTTATTCCATTTTTCTAATTCGATTCAAAAGAGTCTCCAAAACTGATTGAGATAAGTTATGAAATGCCAAAAATAGCCAAAAACTGGTAGGATGATAGCTTTTTCTGTTGAATTTCCGACTATTAGAAATTGCAAATTTTAACGAGGCGTTTTCAGATGCCATTATAGAATGCAGTTTTCATCTAATTGAAAAATCAAAATATACGTGTCAGCTTATTTGTAGTCTAAAACAACATATTTCATTTTCAACGTAATATGATTTACTGTGATGCATACTGTTTCGCACACAGGCATAATAATAAATACGCGCACACTAGTAGTATAGATTGTAGACGTAAGCAATATTTTTTAGGCGTTTATTGTAACTTAAATTATGTATATTAAATTTTGTATGCTCACCATTGAACGTTACGTCCTATTTCTGTAATCCTAAAAGTTTCATTTCTGTTTCATAAATCACATCAAACAAATTTGATCAAATTTTTTCTCAGCAATGACTAAGGCAATAAATATAGTTTTCACGTTAAATAAAGCGAAATCACATTCATTCATAAATCTTGACAGTATCACTGTTTTATTTAACTGTTCAGCCCAACTCTCGACAGTCGACTAGCGCAAATCGAAAAAAATAAGGTACTCTATTCCAACATTACATATTTATCAATACCAGGCCGTATAAGAAGAGCAATAAATTTAATGATGATACTTCCCCCATGTCACACAACTTTGTATTTCTCTCTTCTCTCTTTTATTTTTTTACTTGCAACTATATACGGCTTCAGCTTCTAGTAATTATACGAGTTATATACGGCGTAAGCAATTTAATGTTTTCCCTTGAAAGCAATTGTAATAAATTCTGCTGAGAAAAATACAAAGTTATAATATCAGTTGCCGACAATGCTTTGATAATTGCGTAAAAATCAAATATGCATGCTATGTACTACATTTTTAATGAAGCAGCGATACCATTAACTGAATCTCAATGTCTGGCGGAGGCTTCGTCGAGTTACTCGCGTAAGACCAAATCGTATCAAGTTGGCGAGGAGCTTTATATAGCAGCATAAAAGTAAGTATATTGAATATTAACTAACGATTGTGCTCGGCGTGTACGAATAAATAAATATATATATATGTGCGTGTGTGTGTCAGTATGCGTGTGAGTGAGCATGTGTGTTTTGGCGTGTGTGTTTGTGCGTGTGTGTGTCAGTGTGTCTGTGTGTGCGTCTGTATGTGTATTTGTGTCTATGTGTAGCACCACATCTTTAGTTATCCACGGTTAAATTTAATAATTTAGGGCTAATCTTTTTCTTTTTTTTCGGAAGGCTTTTCAAAAATATTTTCTTTTTTTTCGATGCGATTTTATTTTCTTATCGGTTTTCTGATTTTTGAGTTTCAGTTTTTCGTTTTTTTTAATACCTCAGAAATAATATCATCGATTTAGTGATAATGCATTTGAAAGACCTCAAAATTAACTATCTTTTCCGATCCTTCGCTTTTTCCCTTTTTTGTTATACACGGAAACGCCATGTTTTTTTAAACGGTTATATATCGCAAAAATATCATGGAAATATATTGAAAATAATTGAGATGATCTATACCATAAAGTAGAATATTCAGTAAAAATTTATAGCCATTTTATTTTTCTTTTGCCTAGAAAGAAATTATTTTGTAAAAATAATCGATTTTGTATGTCGAACGATGACTTAAGTTAAACAGTATTATTCTCTCTGAAATTTTCCAAAAAGATAGCTTTTAATTATGTCTTGGCTAAGTTCTTTGCCCAGATCATGAGGATTTTTATTTTTTAAGATATTTGAGGTTATGTTTTATTTTTTTGATAGCTTGTATTTCGAGATCGGCGCAGTCGTTCTTTTCCAATTGGGGCTCATTTATTTCATTTCTTAACAAGGATTCGGGATAAAAAGAAATTTTAAAATTCATCGACTGGTTTTTTATTTTCAATGATTTTTCTATTTTACGTTATTCTGAAATTAATGAAATAAATTAATTTGATATATAGAAATAATATAATCGCTTCAGTGTATATGCATTTGAGAGAGAATAAAATTATCTATCTTCCCCAACACGAAATTTTTGATAAGCTATTTTCCTTCTTTTGTTATACACGAAAACGTCACTTTTTTTAAACTGCGATTCTTTGAAAACAAATGATGCAGAATCTTTATAAATAAATTAAGATGGAAAATGTTAACTTTTACAAATAATTTTTTCCGAGCATGAATTGTCTTGAATGTAAAACACTTTATTAAATCTCATTAAGCAAAATATAAACTTATTACAAGAAAATCTATACAATTAATCTATTTTACAAGTAAAACTTTTTTAGACAACAGACGTCAAATCAGCACGTCGCGTCAGTACTATAACAACAATAATTGTAATTGTAAAGCCTAACGTAAACAGAACGATACACAACAATCTTCATCCGGCAGTTAACGCTAATTGGCGTCACCTGCGTGCGACTTAATTAAAATGTGTCCCCCAACATCACGTGTGTGTAATTTCAATAAATCCCGACGCCTCATCGGCGCACATTTCCCATGGTCGCGCGCTCTCAGTAAAATTTTAGATGCCACTTTATAAACTCGCGTAGGCAGTATAACCTAGCGCGTAAATCGCCGTGTGCTCGAATCGGCGGCAAGCGAAACAAAACAGAGATAACTCGTAAGATCAAAGAATTTCATATGGGAAAAATTAATTTGGTTTGAGGAGGCTAAGTGACAATGAATTGGCAGCCGATTTTTATTTAATCATACGTAAATCTCTAACTTAGTTTTATTTTATAATTAAAAATTCATATGACTTCTTTTTATGCGCATGAAATATTTTTTAATTCGATTTTGTTATAAAATGTACGTATCTATTAATAAAGCACGCGGTTCCTATGAGTTTGTTGTGAGTACTGAGACAATTAGAATTTCTGCATATCTTTAATCAACTGTATATTTCAAATAACTTGAATATACAATAGAACAATATATTGATTTGAAACGTCTTGCGTCCCTCAAATAAAGTTGATTGTTATTATTATTATTATAATTATTACTATTATCATTATTATTATAATTATTATTATTATCATTATTATAATTAGTATTATTATTATTATTTTTTTATTATAGAGGCCAAATAGTGATGATAAGCAGTAACAGTGCCTAAAGGGCCACATCTATTACATAGTCTGTATGTCGGCTGTAGACGTGCTTGCGTCATCACCATAGCTATCATAACTACTTGTTGGACTAGCTATCCGAAGTTGTATAGTCCGTAGCCTTGTTCACATATTGTTTGCGAGTTGCATCCAATCCTCCTCATAACATCCTATTTCTCGCAGATGAATTTTAATATTGTCCTCCCACCTTCGTGTCGGTCTACCTGAGGGTCTTGCGCTTGTCGACCTCCCTACCAGCACTCGAAGTGCTGCTCTTTCATTTCCCATTCTAGCTACATGCCCCGCCCACCCTAGCCTTCGAGATTTAATCACTCTGGTAATGTTTGGGTTCCCGTATAGCTCGTGTATTTCTTGGTGATGTAAAATTCTCCATTCTCTACTAATCGTATCTATTTTGTCCCCAAATATTTCTCGCAGCATCTCTCTAAGCACTCTCTATTCTTAAACACTCTAAGTCTATTTTCTTTCCCTTTGGTTAACGCCCGCGCTTCGCATCCGTATAGGTACACACTTGATCGTTATAAACTTTTATTTATTTTTGTTTATAATCATTCAACGCTTCACTTAAAATGTGTTTCGTACAAAAACGGTCAGTGCCAGGGCATCCTAAATCCATATTCAGCTGTCCATAAATTTGTCTATTTGTACGATGTAGTATGCGTGCATACATGTGTAAAGCTTATCATATTAATGCAAGGGTGTATGCATTTAATCTATAAATAAAGAAGTGTGTTGCCACGGTACTGACCAAAATATGATACATATGTATTCTAGTATGTGATATAATTCTGTATATATATTCATTTTCTCATAGGAACAATATATCACAAACGAGGATGGTAAAGAAGGACAAGATCCTAACGTACGACACCGTGTCTGGGATCTACACATTCCTGTACCGCATAGTCGGCTTCTTGCCATTTGAGCAGCCTGACAGCTTGTCCTTGATCATCTCCTCATCTTTAGCCATCTTTTTTCAGGTGATGAACGTGGTGTACTTCTCGATGTTTGTGACCGCCAACTTGCGCACGTTAATTCGAGGCGAGTTCGAGTTGGAGTCCTTCTGCGAATGGATAATCCTCCAGTGCATCTGTACGCGCTTTTTCATGGTTTACTTAAAGCGAGCCGATCTAGCTCGGTTAATGCAACTCTGCGCTGAGCTATGGAAATGGCTGGTCGGTGAGGAGGAGCGGCTAGTGGTCAAGTCGTTCGAGTGTCTTTCGCGCTACATGGTGCACATATTTCTCTGGTCGACCGTGATGACCGTTTTATTCTACATTGTCACTGCCAAGGTGGCCAGGCTACCGCCCATAGAGTTCAACGGGACTGAGAGGAGGATACTCCCCTTTAGGTCAGTATAATAATTACGTTGCAGCCCGAAGGTAATTACAGTGTCTTTTTCTTATTAATACTGGGTATCTTAGGCGCGCTACTCACACGCATATTTCAAACGGCAGCTGCCGTCATTAATTAGTATAATAATAATAATATGAATCTTTATAGTGCCGATGGCAAAGTATCTTTGGTCGTGTGAGATTTTCTTTTTGTACTTTACGTCGCGAGTAACTTGAACCCATTAGAGTTTGGTAAAATTATCTTAATCAAAAGTTTTAGAACTAACATATTTTTTCCACTGTAATTTTTTCGTTAAGAGCTAATTATTTAAATATAATCAGGATCAAACGCAACGTATTTGTAATGATATTTTATGTGCAACTTAAAGAGTTAAAAAGATATTTCATTTTAGACGATCGAAAAAAAGAAATATTAAGACATTTTTTAAAAGAAAAGTATACAATGTTATTTTAGTGCAGTGGTGTGATTTATAGATGGCGTTCAGTGCGGTGATGCAAAAATAACGGTGATTAGCATCACTCGATGTCGGATTATATAAAATTAAAAATTCAAAAATATTCTTCAGTTTTATATCAATGACTATCGCAACAAAGACCAGATTTCTTTAAAAGAGAATATGGCGGTATTTAGTACATGTTTAATAAAATAATGCAGTCGTTATACTCGCATTTTGCATTCTCAAAAAGAAAGCATTGTTTTGATAAAAATTTTCTTTTGTGAGATTTATTAACGTAAAAACATTGTAACAGGGAAATGTGAGGTGCAATATGTGTACACGGTCGCTGTGCACGCGGCTGAGCGCCACTATTCTACAGGCCTCATAGGCCTGTGGTTTGAGGGTAAAAATGGTGATATCATGACCACAAGCTGCAACTTTTTTTGAACGGTTGCTTATGATCCCAGTATATTTTCAAAAATAAATAACCAGAAAATTACTCGCGGCAACCTATTTGTTTATAACAATTTTATAAACAAAATTAAGGATAGAAGTAGAGATATTTTTGTAAAATTGAAGATTAAATGAAAAACTTGGGTTTTCGTAATTGTCAGTAAAAGGTGGGTTTCAAATCCTCTTAAGGGGTCAAGCCTGAGTTAAATTCTGTAAAAATCATGGTCCATCTTATAGACGGCAAAAATATTTTGGCGCAATCTAAGTTGATATAAGTTTTTCACTTAAATATGTATATTATATGCGATTTTGCCACGAATTAGTCCTCTAAGTGGTCTATATAGCCCCTTGAAAATTCACTAATCTACATTATTGATTTTAAGCCTTTTTAACAACTTACCACGTGTTTTTGAATCAGGTGGTGCATTTTCATGGTCACCGAGGCTTTAAAGTAGTCTTCAGAAGTGTACCCGTGTAAAAAAATAAGTCTGGCGAAAGTCTTGCAGAAGTCCGGCAGAAGTCTGGCTTTGGCCACTATGCCAGACTTTAGACAAAATGTGCAAAACAAAAGCATCGCGTCATGTCAAATTGTCAGTAACCTAAATTTTTCTCTCTTTTTTACAAATATTCATATTTTAAACAAGATTGCAATATGTAAAAAAACTTTTCTCCTATTTATTAATTAAAATAGTTGACTTAGGTCTTAGGTTGGCTGTGAATCATTGCTAACTGAACTCCATTAAATTTTTTTCCTAGAGAGTCTAGTAATTATTCCTATCCCCTGGTAGTAGCCGTTACTATTTATTTTTCTCAGTATATGAGAATCATAAAAATACTACTATTATTGCTACATGCGTGTCCAACAATTGAAAAGAATCTATTTTTTTAAATGCAGCTCCTCAAGTCAATAATTACGCTTCTGAAGAATACTTTAAAGCCTCGGTAACCATGAAAAATGCACCACCTGATTCACAAACACGTAATAAATGGTTAAAAAGGCTTAAATTCGATAATGTATATTAGCGAATTTTCAAGTGACTATAAAGACCACTTCGAGAGGTCTAATTAGTGACAAAATTACGTATAATATACATATTTAAGATATACAATCGTGCATCAACTTAGATTGTGTCATAATATTTTTGGCGTCTGTAAAATGGACAATGATTTTTTACAGAATTTAACTCAGGCTTGACCTCTTAAGTCGTATAGTTTTTTCAAACAATTACTTCGGTGAGTTAATAGTCTTTTTCGATACTAGTGCGATAAAAATGATTCTTTTACGAGTGTGAGAGTTTGTCGCACGAGCGAAGCGAGGTTTCTAGCGAGCGATCGTAAAGTCCACGACCCTGGCCTCGCACAACATGTTAACCATCATAGACATTATAGGTATAAAACGAAGGTCAATGTAGCAATGGGCCCATGATCTCGAGATATGAGGTATTTTACTTCAAACTGGATGCGTTATTTTAATGAAAAAATGTACCTTTTCTTTGTACAGGAACTCCGCAGGTTTTTATGCTAGAAAAATTGACACAAAAGATAAAGAAAGTCATAGGTAAAAGAGGTATAATTTAAGCTTTGTTTCATCTAAAATTATTATTCTGATTGAAAGTTATTAACATCTGAAGATGGAGACTGAAAATGCAAGGAAAATTGTTACGTATGATGTTATTGTATTATCAGATATTTCTAATAATAAATCATTTATATATAAAATAAAAAGTAATGGTCCTAGTTATTCTTACTCTGACTTTTTGTTGTCTATGTAAAATAGCTAGTTAGTAGCTTGCGCGCATTGCCTCTAATTCCATAATTGTATAATGTTTCTAAAAGAAGTTCATGGTTGACTGTATTAAAAGCATTTGCCAAATCCAAAAATTGCAATTATAGGTTTACTTTTATCTTTGTTATTATATATTTTTATATTATATATTATATTTGTAATATGTTGTAAAGCATCAGTAGTTCCTCTGTTTTTTATGAAACCAAACTGATTTCCTGCTATAATACTATTCTTATTATTAAAATCTTACAATCTATTATATATAATATTCTCAAATATTTTTGCTATGTTTGATATTAGTGATATTGGTCTGTAATTTAAAGGACTGTCTATTTCCTACTTTATAAATTGGAACAGCTTCAGTTTTTATTAAATGATCTGGCCAAATAGATTGTTGAATACATTGGTTAAAAATATGTACTAGGGGCATTGTTATGTAATCAGAAATTGATTTTAGATATTGTCAATACCCATGCTTTATTTTTCACATTTTCAATAAATCTTTTTACTTCACTATAATCTGTAGAATTAACGAAGATTGTTTTTGTAATTTTAGACGGCAATCTTAATTGTGTGTCAGTTGGTGGTGTCATTTTTGTACCAATTTCACAAAAGAATGTGTTTAATGAGTTGGCAATTTCAGTTGGGTCATCAATCTTTTGATTATCATCATAAATGCAGTTTATGTCGGTGAGTTGTTTTTCTTTTCTGTTTAGTTTGTTGTTTATAATTTTCCATAGTTGTTTAGGATTTCTACTATTTACAGTTACTATGTCTCTTTCATATTTGATTTTGGCATCCTTTATAACTCTGTCTAATATTGTCACATAGCTTTTATATTCATTTTTTAATACGATATTTTTAGGTTCCTTTATCCATATATTATATAATAATTCTTTGTATTACGTAGTATAACTATTTCTTTGGTGACCCACTTCTATCTGGATTTTAGAAAATTTCTACTTGTCCTTTTTACATTTGTCGATATTTCTAAACATTTTTTTATTTGAGTAATTAAGATATTAATTGCAATATTAGGATCTTGTATTGACATTATGTATCTCAGATCTTTGTTGCCAACTATACGTTGTAATTTATTATAATTTGTAAAAGTATCTGGGACATTTTCATTTTATTTTAATTCAATTCTGCCTATGCTTATAAGTAACAGATAATGATCAGTGAATAGGTTGTCCAATTTAAATGATCTTGATTTAATAGAATTACTTTTCATGAAAATATTGTCAATGTAAGTTCCATGCAATTCCTTATCATAGGGTCATGTTATGCTAAGAAATAAGGAACGTATTCTCTGTCTAGGATATTATTGAGAAATTCTTGGCTAGTGTTATTAATATCAGTAAATCTGTATTAAAATTGCCGACTATACAATGATTCTTAGTATTTTATTTATTGTAGATAAATGTTTTTAGATTCATTATAACCTCTGTTTTATAAAAGTCATGAGATCGATATATTGCAGAAACTTTCATAGTGTTATTTGAATCCATTTCTATGTTGTAACTTAGAATACTCAATTTATCAATTTCTTCTATACCAGTACTTTCCATAAGATCATCTTATATATGTATAACAACTCCGGCAGCTTTATCTTTTCAACTATTATCATAGTATATTTTGTAATTTAAGAGATGAGGATGTTTTAAGCCCTACCCAATATAATTAATTGCCTTGACTGTCATTTGTAGCTATTAAACGCGAATTTTATAAAATCTTCCTGCGAAACAATTTTTTGTAAATTGCTAAAAAACTAATGACATATGATATATTATAACAGTATTGAAAAATTTACAAATACGAGAGAAATTTTTTTTCTCCAATTTATATTTATTATTAGTGATGCTTAAGATTTGTTAAATAATTTTTGCAATAAATTAGTTCAATTGTATTAGTGAAAGATCTCTTTGTAGTTTTGTTCAGAATGTGTAGTGCAAAAAATGTTCAGATCGATTCAATAAAAATTGATGCACAGGAACTATTTTGATTTTCAAATATGTAATTTTGAGTAAAATGCATTTTAAAAATTAGTAATAACAAGAATTTACGTTTTTCATATAATAAATTCTTTTAAAAAATTTTTTAAAATTTTAAAAATATGTATCTTTAATTATTAGCATTTGAGCTTGCAACGTATAATGTAAAATTAATGTTCACCCTAGGCATAGCCCCTTTTTGTCTGGGTAGTTCCCCATCTTTCATTTTTTATCTTATGAAATTTTCATCTTTTCTTCCATTCAAAAATCAGCCATGACGTGAATAGGAATTTGAATGAGTCCTAAGAATCACATGTTTTAATTACTTCTCATCATGTAGAACTGTATAAAAAAATTTTAAATAAACCAAAAAATTTCCCGAAAATCGATATACTCTTTCCTTAATTGATATAATTGATAGTGTTTTAGCTTTCAGGTTTCAGCACAAACAATTATATCTGGTTTGTTTATTTAGTTCTCAATGAACACTTAAAGATTTTCAAAATTGTCATTTAATATAGAATTAGTTTTTTATTCTGTCTTATACTATTATTTAGAGTTTGTAAATCATGGAAAATACTTTCGTTCTGTAAAAATTCAGAAAAATCTAAATTATGTTCCATTATTCCTTTATATTATCTTGGTTTTCTTGCTGCTTTGTATTTGGGCTGTAAGACGCAACTTGATCCAGCGATGGACTTGATATTATTTACTGAGTAATCTGTGCATTTGTTATATTTTTTCTTTTTTGCTGCGTACATGGTGAATTTCTTAACGTTTGTCGTTGTTGAGTGAGTTCTAGTTTACCAAAGTATCTTGGTATAGTAGGTTTGGATGGGTAATCTGACATCTATATATTTTTTATTTTTCTTTTAATATTTCACAATTTTCACCATCAGTCACTACGAGTCGAGTATCATATTGAGTTTTATATTTAAAATTACTGTATGTGCAATTTTGACAAGGGATAGTATTTACTTTTATGCATTTATTAGTTTTATGATATTCGGAACATCGTAAACAAATACTGTTATTCTCGCACCTATTTCCATTATGACCAAATCTTCCACAATTAAAACATGGTTTTACATTTATCATATCAAACATTCTGCAGCTTTGAAAATCAACAAAAACTCTATTTTTATTTTCTTTAATATATTTGTATATTTTAGAAGGCAATTCAATAAGAACACTTTTCGATTTTGTTGTATCGTTAGTATATTTGTGTAAAGCTTGAAATTTTATATCATAATCGTTGAAATTTCTATTATTTATATCATTTTCAACGTCTTTTAGAGTTATCTTGAAGCAATTATTTATTCTAACTATTTTTAACTTTGGTTTTTCAATTTGTTCTTTTTTAATCTTACACTGTTGCGAAAGTTTTCTTTTAAATATTTGTTCTGCTACATTTGCACTTTCTTCCTTCATGCAGTTGATAACAACTTCATTTTCATTTTTTATATTGACGGTTTTTGTTTTTATTCTCTTCTCTTTGGTTAAATAGTGAGTAACATGTTTCTTGATGTTGAATTTGTCCTCCTTGTTTGCTTCTTTTATTATTATTCTAGGGACCCACTTTGGACATGGTTTAGCTGTAGTTATTATTTTAGTATAGGTTTTTTCTATTAATGTTTGTATTGTCTTTTTCTTTACCTAGTAATTCTATCAATAGATAATTTTTATTTTGTAGTTCTGAGTTGAGTTGATTTAAAATATTATTATCAATCTTCAAAATTTTTGTTTCACTTTTGTCTTCATATATTGGAGATATCAGGCACGCAATTAACAAACGCATGATCACCATACTGATTTTGCTCCATTTCTCTAAGGTCTTCGACACCATCCCTCATCGGCTACTGCTAGCTAAGCTGCGAGACATAAATGTATCCGACCGCGTACTTAGCATAATTTTTGCTGATGATTTGCAGCTCCTTCATCATTATTATCCTAGTGATATTCTTCAAGGTATTTGCGAAATCACAAAAGATGCGCAAGCCGTGGCGCGGTGGGCTGCAGTTAATGGTTTAGATTTGAATCTCGCTAAAACGAAGGTTATGTTACTAGGCAGTGAGGTATATATTTTGGTGATTAACCTTGATAGTATTCCAAAAATAATGATTAATGATTACTCATAATGGTTATAATAACACCAACTCTCGATTGGCAGACACGCCACTCTTTACACCTTGAAGTCCTTCAAGCACGCGCTCTCGCATGAAATAAAGAAAAGCTTGGCAGAGAGCCTCGTATTTCCCAGATTTGACTATGCGTGTGCTGTGCAATGACCTGAATGCCACACGAAATCTCAAACTGCAGCGTGCGTAAAATACGTGTACCCACTTCGTAATCGGAAGTATTCCTTTCCGTGCGCATGTTACGCTATATTGATTGGACCTTGGATGGTTTGGATGTTGATCTGGATGCATGGCAGAAAGAGCCAGAAGTTAGATCTTCTATAGATAAACTGCCATGCATAAGATGGAAAGAGACGGAAGTTAGATCTTCTATAGATAAACTGCCATGCATAAGATGGAAAGAGACGGAAGTTAGATCTTCTATAGATATACTATCTTATGCTTATCTTATAAGTTTAACAGCCAACCATTTAGAAGCTGAGACATGGTTTCCTATCACTCCCTGGAGGATCACTAGAATGGTTGTCTGTGCAGCGCACCAGCGAATATTTTATTGGTACGTTGGCTTTCAATGTCATTGTCTACGAGAATCCTAGTTACCTTGCTGCAAGATTCACACGTTTAAATATTGACGTGGTACTGCGACGCTCAGAACACAACCCGCCACAAGCCCTGCTTTATACCGTTCCTCGCACCGAAGCTTTAATGCTCTAGTAAGTCCATCACTATTTGAGCTTCGAAGCTACTTAACTCGTTTTGCGTACTTCAGTTTTCTTCGAGCTCTATAAATAGCTTTAAAGATTTTATACGCGATGAACTTCTATCCAGGGATCGGGTAGATTGGGAAATGCGAGCTAGTGTAGAGGGCATCGTTCAGTAGAAATTAAACTAATAGCAGACAGCATGAATTTTTTGAGGTTAATATGTATATTGGCTTTTATTGCGAAAAGGCTACTCTGCTTGCGTATTGTGCCCAATACTTATTAAGAGGAAGCCTTATCTACTGTCCTTGTTTAATCACATTTTTGCTAATTACTCAAATAGTAGTTTGTGAATTGAAAAATTAAGTTGTCCCCAATTCTTCTTCAAAAAAGGAATATTTTGAGACCTAAAAAAGCACCTAACATTATTTCTTTTCCGAGAATAGTTCGAAACGCAAAACCTAACCTCAATATCCGCGTTTTTTAGGTCTCCAAATATTCCTTATTTTACGAAGAATTGGAAACGACTCTTAGTTTATCAATTAACAAACTACTATTTAAGTAAATGGCAGAAATGTACTTAGACAAGAATAGTAGATACGGCCTCCTCTTAATGTCACATTACTTATTGTTTTAAATGTTATTTTTTTCATGTTTAATTCAATGATACGAACAAATTATGTAACCAAGATTGTAAATTACCAATGTATTACTATTATTGTCAAACGAGGTTCTGCCCCAAGGCGCAATGAAGAACAAGTCAAGTCAATAAGTCAAGTGTCTC
This sequence comes from Gastracanthus pulcherrimus, assembly GCA_949152435.1. Lineage (NCBI taxonomy): Eukaryota > Metazoa > Arthropoda > Insecta > Hymenoptera > Pteromalidae > Gastracanthus > Gastracanthus pulcherrimus. The sequence goes on from OX424572.1 coordinate 37,110,140, forward strand.
TCTATCTCTCTCCCTCTCTCTCTCTCTCTCTCTCTCTCTCTCTCTCTCTCTCTCTCTCTGTACATACAGCTGTAAAATTTGTCATAGTGACGAATAGAAAGCAATCTATCTATCTATCTATCTATATCTCTCTCTCTCTCTCGCTCTCTTTCTCTCTCTGCAATCGTTGTACATAATAGATATAACATCGTGTAACCAGAGGGCGCCAGCAGCAGGATTTATTTGCCCCTCAACGTCTTTTGATAGAACACATATACTATAATAGTTATGATGCCTAAAATAACGCGTAAAGGTAGATCTTGTATAGGTGGCCACATTACCTGCACCCACCTTAGTAACCAACTTTCAAATAAAATTAAAAAAGTATCGAGTCTTGAAGCGTATTACTTTTAGGTTCTACGTCGACGTTCAGGAACAGCCATGGTATGACCTAGTATCTGCTCTACAGGAAGCTGTCGTTATGACCCACATAATAGTCGTAATAACGACTGAGAGCGTTGGACCATATTTGATTATGATGGCCTGCGGTTACCTACGATCCATTCAAAACAGACTATTGGCTATGGCGAATGCAGCGCCTCAGAACTTCAATTTTACAGAAAACACTAAAACGGGAGATCATGAGAATAAACTGTCCATGCCGGATGTCTTAAAGTGTATTAAGTTTCATCAGAAAGTCTTACAGTGAGAATGTTTTGTCTTTTTTTTTCTTGAATATACGCAATTATCTTTAATATTATTTATCAGATTTTGTCAGGAAGTCGAAAACTTTATGCGCAGTCTATTCTTAATTCAGGTGTTCTGTTCAATTTACAATACGTCTCTTATAGGATTAAGGATCACCAAGGTAAGCATATGTTGAAACATATAAGTATTATAATAAACGTAAAAGTATTATAAGTATAAGAATGTTACTTAATACGTTTACAAGGAGAATATCAAGCATGTGAAACTTGGATTTTGATCAGGCTTCAGAAGGTGTTTTAGCTAACGACTAAAAATGGAGCTCAGTACCTGTAGTTTGAGCTATTCTCGTCCTTATTCTTGAGATCTTAATAGTTATTTTCTTTTCAAATATGTAAAATAATCGCTACAGTGGGCTTTAGATACTTGACCGTAGTATGCGACTGTAGATGAGGAAAATTATTGTTACTGGCCATGCGTGAAGAGCCTTCTCCACGCGTATTCAACACGCTGCAGTGACTGCGGTACGGCGCGGCAACGCTCATTAACAGCGAACGTACGTCACCGTGTTGGGGGAGCGATATTTGTGGGCGTGAGTAAGTGTGACGGGGATATCACTTGTTGGGCGATACCGCGCGGCCATATATGTAGAGTCCACTGTAGTAACTACTTCACCAGAATTCTTTTTCAAAGCGGAGTTAACCTTAATTCGTTTAGTAAAATGTAACATTAATAAGGGGAGACCACGGAGTTCCGATCTCGGATTTTGATGAAACTTTAGGGATCGACATTTGGAACCTAAAAATGAAGCACAATATCCATAGTTTTATCCAATGGGTCTTAAATCTGAGAATGAGCAAAAAACATTAACGTTGCTCATATCGGCAGTACTAAAAATCAGATATATCTAGATACACTTCCAACGTTAGGGAAATACGCCATATCTACTGTAAAAAGGCCGATTGGAGAAAACCACGAGTATTGGGCTTCATCTTTAGGTATCAGAAAACGATTCCCAAAGTGTCATCAAAATCCGTGATCCAAACTCCGAACCAACCCCCCCCCCCCCCACAAAGTTGATTAAGGCTAAATATGAGCATGTAGTCATTTTTTAAACATTAAAACCGTAATCTCTAAGCCCTAAATCTAACTACCACAAGCTAGGCATTTTGTTACAATAAGAATACAAACTATGAACTGTAAACCCTAAATCCTATACCCAACTACCCCAAGTTGAACATTTGGCTAGAATAAAAATTAAACCTATAAAATTGTAAATCCTAAACTCTATATTCAACTACCCAAAGCTTAACTTTTTGCAATAATAAAAATTTAAGCTATAAAAGTGAAAAATCCCAAGCCCTTAATTCTAAACGTAAGTATCCCAAGTTGAGTGTTTTGCAATAAAAATAATTTAAACTGTAAAACTTTGAAACCAATCCCAAAATTCGAAGTCCAACTACACTAAGCTGAGCATTTTGCCATACAAATAATTTAAACGATAATGCCGTGTTAACTAAGCCCTATACCCTACATCAAAGTATCCCAAGATAAGCATTCTGTTATAATAAGATTTCAAACTATGAAACTGTAAACCCTAAACCTCAACCCTTTAACAGAACTGTCCCAAGCAGAGCATTTCGCCACAATCTACCTATTACTTAGAAAACTGCAAACTGTAAACTATATACCCAAAACTCAACTATCTCAAACAGAGTATTTTGACATTTTTTACGTTTTTAAAACGTTTTAAAAGCGTTTTTATATCTTTCTTAAAAAAACGTTTAAAAGTTAAAAAAACATTTTTAAACGTTTCGTGCTCTTAAAGCACATATTTCAGGGACCTGATCAGGACCGAATCCGTATTAGTATTTCTTTTATACGGTGAGGGCTTTTAATCTATGTATTTAGGTACTTCAAAATATTTACATAAATATTTAAATTATATGTAGTTAGATATTTGTAAATAGATTAAGAGAATTCCTAATCATCTAACATATTTCAAACAATTTTCCATCATAGATTTCAGAGATATAATCGTTTAAGGCAGAACTCTGGTATTCTTGGCCAAATATCAAAAAATTTTGTATTTAATTTTTTTAATCGTTATAATTACAAGAATGTTTTGAAATCTATCAGATATTCAAATATGATGTTTTAACAAAATTATATGCATGTAAGTAAAACAATTTACATTAGATAACATACAAAATTAAACCTTGCGCATGAGGTTTTTATGAACCTTCTTGAAATTTTCAGAAAATATACCTTAGTCTATATAGAACATAAACTGTTGACTAAATTTAAATTTTTTTCTTCTAATCTCATTTTATCCATAAGTCATTATAAAAACGTGCTTTTTTAGGCATGTTTATAAGTCAAATGAAAACTAAATTATTTTGAGGAAGTAGAAGATGTTTTTTGAAATTCTGTCAACAGTTTATTTTGTTGACCGATCAAGGAAGTAACTCAATTTTTTTAGAGCTTTTTCTTAAAATGACATACGCAAGTGACATTTTAAAAACTGGTTATTTTTGTTTAAAAAAAACGTATTTTTTCAATAACTCTGCAAATAATCGATATTTTGAGCTAAAGATTGATTTAGAACATTAATATTATCTTACATAAGCCTTCAAAATTTTAGCTCATAAGACTGAACAATATAAAAAGTTTGTCTTTTCATCATAGTCCTACCTTAAAGTAAATATGAATCATTTCTTGTATAATAAAAGATGGAAAATAACCTATTTAAAATTTGCAGTTGCAGAAGGTAGGTTATTTTATACTCTTTTTAATGTATTTGCACTAACTTGATCATAAAATTTCTAACATTCCAAAAAATAAAATAATCGTTATAAAACAAAAACAAGTCGACGAATCTTGAAATTTCTTTGCAACTTTATATCTTCATTTAAGAAAGAAAAAAAGAAGCCCCTTTTGATAAAAAATGACCGCGCCGTTCTCGAGATATCAGTGATAAAAAAAATTAAAGAAAAAGATAACCTCAATATCTCCAAAAGTAAAAGATCTCATGATCCGAAAAAACATACAGGTCATGAGATGGTAAAAAGCTATCATTTTGTGAAATGTCAGATAAAATGCTGTTAATTTACTTAAGTTATCGTCTCAGAAAGAAAATCAATTTTTTTTACAAAATTAGTTTTTTTCGGTAAAAGAAAAAGGTCAAGACTCAAAATTTTGACTAAATATTCTTCTCCATATTCCGAATCGTTTCAATTTCTTTCATAAATTTTCTCTCATATATTTCATAAAAATAACCGTTTAATCGAAGAATGACGTTTTTGTGTATAACAAAAGAAGGAAATGACGATATCCAAACTTTCAGATCGGAAAAATTAGGTAATTTTATGCTGTTATTTCTAAGGTATTTAAACGCCCTAAAAACTAAAACCCAAAATTCGAAAATCCCTATAAGAACAAAAAAACGTCGGAAAATAACAACAAAATTATTGTGCCGCCTTTTTTTAAGAAGAACCAAAAAGTGAGCCCTGAAACATTAAGTTTTACCATATATATGCAGAGTAATGCTGATACACGTCCAGACACACACACATACGCACACGCACACACACATATCCACACACCCATATCCACACCCACACCCACCCACACGCACGCACGCTAACACGCTCGTACACACACGCACATACCCACACACACAGATACCCACACCCACACTTATATCCACTCACACCCCCCCCCCCACACACACACACGGACGCTCGCACGCAGGCACGCACACACACACAGACATACTCACACACAGACACATACACTCACATACACACAGAGATACACAGACACACACACGCATACACACACACACACACATACACACACACACACACACCCACCCATGTACACAACGTCGATATGGAAAATAAACGCGACGATCCACCCTCGGGAAACGAGCAGTAGTTGCGTCTGATAACTCATAAACGGCGTTAATAAATAAATCACAGGGCGCAACTGGACTGTTGGATGATATCGTATAACCCGCGTGAAACATTGCTACATGATATTGACCGGAACGGGAAAACATAGAAATCACGTGAGTTTCGGAAATTGATATACGCACTCATGAAATCGAGGTAAAAGCTTTGATTGAGACGGGTAGCGAAGTCACTGCAATTTCCGTAAAATTTTATTGTACAAATATTGAACAGTTTAAGAAATGTCCGATTCTACCGATAAGCAAAATCTTGAATCGCGAGATTATACCTTTGTAATCTCGCGTTACTATTACAAAGGTATAATCTCGCGATTCAAGATTTTGAACTCGATCCAGAGTATTTACCGGGCAAAGAAAACGCTGTCGTGGATTATTTGAGCAGAGCTACCGACCTAGAGCCAAACCGCGTAGTAAACAAGTCAGAAATAATTATCGCCGTGAAGGTAGTTAAGAACCAAGCCGCGCGTTGATAAATGTTTGCAACAATATAGAAAAGACACAGAGAAACGATGTCCTTATGTCGAAAATAATGAAAAAATTAAAGAACAGTATGTAATACGGGATAATCTATTACATAAAGTTATGACGGATCGTATAAAAATATACGTGCCTGAAGAGGATTTAAAATTATTCGTAACTGAAATACATGAATTATATGGACACATAGGGGCGAGAAAAGTGTATAAAATACTTTTTGAACAATTCTTTTTTGGAAACTTGAGAAAAAAGGTGTCGGAAATCCTGAAGTTATATGGCACTTGTCAAAAAACCAAGTATTTGACGCGGCGATATGATGAAATAACGTAAGCAGTACTTGTAAATAAATCTCGGGAATTATTATCCATTGATGTTTTTGGCCCTCTGCCTGTATCAACGGGAGCGTAAATATGTGTAAATGTGTAAATACGTAGTATTTTACACGCTTAAAAAGCAAATACCGTGGCCGTGATTAGAAAAATATTTAGTGATTACGTCCCTACGTATGGCAAGCCAGAGTCAATAATCTTCGACCATGGAACGCAATTTACGAGCAAAAGATGGATTGAAAGCTTGAAAAATGAGGATGTACGTATAGTATATTCATCGACTAGACACTAGAGTGGTTCAAAATTCTCAAAAGTTTGAAATATCAAAAGTAAGTTTCTAAAAAGTTAGTATTTGTCAAAAAAATAAGTTTTCTGCAAGCTGGGTGCTTAAAGTTGACATTTAAAGGTGGCTACCTCGAATTTAAGGTTTTTTAAAAAGTATTTATGCAATTTCTCCGTAAAATTGCAAATTAAATAACTAAAACTTAATTATTCATGCTAATAGAAGTTTTGACAATTGATTATTCTACTAAAATTGAAAATCAGTTGCGTCCTAACCGGCAAAAAAAAATTTTCTTTGACTTAACAGTCGTATGTAGGCTATTTTTTGACATTTAAAATTATTTTGAATCTTTGTTCAGAATCGCATCAACAGAAAAATTGGTACACCATAGGATATCAAAATATGGAAGTTATAGCAGTCTCTGTAATACATCTTCATAATATATTATATGAATATGACGCAATTTATATCAAAGCTGATATGAAGTCCTTTAATTTGCGTTGTTGCACCACTTCTAAGGACATTCTGGTCAAAAGTTATGCTCAATTCAAGTTTATAGAAAAAATTACGTGGTAAATGGAAGACCGCAAATACGAGATGAACTGTCCTCCAAAGTCCTGCGATAACGCAAATTAAGGGTCTTCATGTCATCTTTCACACAAAATCGTATACAAGTACCTACGACGTATATTACCTGAAGTAAATGATATCAAACATTAAAAGATCCCATTTAAAATGTTAGTAATGCGATGCATTACAGAGACTGCTATAACTTCCATATTTTTATATCTTATGGTGTGTCAATTTTTCTGTTGATACTATTTGGAACAAAGATTCAAAATAATTTTGAATAATGTCCAAAAATAGCCTGTATTAAGTAAAAATTTAGACTTATATGACTATTAAGTCAAAGAAAAATTTTTTTTGTCGGTTAGAACGCAACTGACTTTTACTTCAGGTAGTATAATCAATTGCGAAAACATTTTAGCATGAATAATTAAGTTTTAGTTATTTAATTTGCGATTTTACGGAAAAATTGTATAAGTGCTCTTTAAAAACCTTAAATTCAAGGTAGCCACCTTTAGATTTTAACTTTAAGTACCCAGCTTGCAGGAAACTTATTGTTTTGACAAATACCAACTTTGTAAAGGCTTACTTCTGATACTTGAAAACATTTGGGAATTTTGTACCACCTTATTAGACACCCTAAGAACAATGTAATAGAGCTCGTGCATCACGAATTACGACGATTGTTTTGCACGTTTATAAAAGAGAAACACGGTTGGTGGGCCCGTTACGTTAAAATGATTCAATTACATTTGGGCCTTCAGCCAACCAGAATTTGGAAAAAATACATAAATACATAAAAATACAAAAAAAACGCGCAGAAACGGCACTTTACATTCGTATAGCAGCGACCAAGTGTTGGTGAGAGCACTAAATGTATCCGATGCTGAAGGCGGCAAACTACAAGTTTTATTATGGAAACATGAACGAAAAGATAATAAAAAGTAGACAAAACGAGCTTTAATTTAAGTTCTGTTACGTATAAAAATATTTATCTGATTAAAAGTTATTAACAATTGAAGATGGTCACTGAAAATATATGGAAAATCAACGAATTTGAAAGAGTTAAATTAAATTCCTTTGATTATTCGTGCAATTTCAGTCACCATTTTCAATTGTAAATAACTTTTGATCAGATTAATATTTTTATACGTAACCGAGCTTAAATTAAAGGTCGTTTTACCTACTATTTATCATATTTTAAATCACTTATCCATAACAAAATATTATAGAGTGATGGTTAGAAGAAGAGGTATTTCTTTCACTAAAATAATGAATATTTCGAGTAAATTTCCTCATATCTCGAGCAAGGGCCCATTAGAATGAATTACGGGTACCAGGCTTCATTTTTGAGTATCAGAAAGCACCTCCCAAAGTCTGACCGAATTTCGTTTCCCGGACTTGTAAGCCATAGAGGTCCGCGAGGAATGAGAAAACTGTCTGCTGTATTCGCGCATGGTTGCTTGTGTACTCTGCGTTGCTCTACCTCGTGAGCGAATATACGACACATTAAGAAAAACCTTGAACGTAAGGGCAGTGCATCATAGAATGTTTTACTTCGCGAACGCTGCAGACACATAGCTGGAACGTGAGTCGCATATCGAGATACCGAAGTCAGGACTTAAAGTGAAGACTGTAGGAACCAAAATACTAAAAAGAATGCTTACGAGCCAACCTGCATCTTTTACGATAGTGACAATAGAACCGGATAACTAATAAAGTTAATGTCAAGGATAGTATGGTATCGTAGATATGTGGTTATCATATGAGGTTAAGGTGCTTTAAAGTATATTAAAGTAAATAAAGAATGATTTGCATTTCAAGCGTGTATCAGCTGGTATAATAGTGTAAATAAAGTTAATATTTTTTGAATTGTCGCGCGAGAAGCCCCTTAGGCGTGGATTCTCGCTTTCTTATTTTCTTGTTTTCGTATAGGAGATGTGGTTGGAAGGGTTAAAAATGAAGAAGTGGATTGAGCGAGAAAAAGACGAGTTTAATCGCTCAAACCGAGAGGGGAAAGCCGTGCGGCATAAAACCCCTCTCGTCGTATATACAAGCTGCGGGATTGAACGATTAACTGTGAGTCGTGTGCGTGTGTGTACGTGTGCGGTGTATTCGAGAGATCCTTCCGAATCTCTCGTCTCGTGTTCGTGCGTGATAGCAATCACTTATCGAAATGGGCTATACTGTGGCCTTAGTTCCACAGAATAGTCCCTCGTTTCGCTTCGCGCGCGGACGCGATTGTAGACCGGTCGCGACCCGTACCCGAATTCCCGTCACCAAGCGTAGAGAAAGATAGAGAGAGAGAGAGAGAGAGAGATATGCACACAAGAGAGAGAAGGACAGAGCACTACACCCACTAGTTTAATAACGACGATATATGCGGATTATAGGACGAACGTTCGGCTTTCGTGACAATGATCTGATGTCAGCGATTCACTCAAGAGCGGGCGTGGCGATATCGTTCGCTTGGCTGTTCAAAAGCGACTGCCCGCGTGGTCAACCAGCGGCGCGCGACACGAGGCCGGCGGCGCCGCCAGCGCCAACAGCGAGTCCCGTCGTTCGATTGCTCTCCGTCGCGCGCCGGGAGAAGGCGCCACGTGCTCAACGTCGATTCTCACGAGCCCGCTCGACACCGTCGCCCTTCGGTGAAGCTAAGCCCGGAGTTTCGACGGAACAGCCTCCCCCGTTGCGAGGAATCGAGCAAGATCGTCGAAGTCGTGATGTGTGGATCAGTGTATGTGTATGTTTGTGTTGTAGTGTGTATATAATTTCATTTTAATCTTCATTTGGGGGATGAAGTCGGTAGTGGACACAGCTGCGTGATATTGCGCTTCAGTGTCCCTCGAGAAGTTCGTACGGTGGCGACTCTGGCGAGTCCGTCGGGCCCCGGGTGCACCTCTTGAACGACTGCCAATTGCCATTGCGTGCAAGGTTGGTTTCGGTCTATCAGGATGACGACCATCCCTTCGCTTAGTTCTCCAGTAGAGTCATGCCATTTTTGACGCTGTTGGAGCTCGTGGAGGTATTCCAGATGCCATCGCTTCCAGAAATCCTGTCTGGCTTTGGTGATGAACTTCCAAACGGATAGTCGATTATCTGGAATGGAAGTCAAATCAGTACTTGGCATGACTGTAAGGGGCCTACCTATCAGAACATGCGCCGGGGTTAACGCTATCGGGTCGTTGGGATCGGACGAGATCGACCAGAGGGGTCGAGAATTTAAGATCGCTTCTATTTCTATCGCAAGGGTATAAAGCTCCTCGAATGTAAGAAGTTGCCCACCCACTACGCGTTTGAAATGGTGTTTAAAAGACTTTACCGCGGCCTCCCACAGACCCCCAAAATGCGGAGATAAGGGTGGGTTAAAGTGCCACTGGATGTTCAAAGAGAGAGCTTTAGCACTCACTTTGGACTGGAACTCCTCTGAAAGGAGGAGCGCGGAAAGTTCCCTAAGCTGATTGTTTTCTCCAACGAAATTCGTTCCGTTGTCGGAGTAAACGTGATGGGGAATGCCTCGACGCCCTAAAAATCGAGTGAACGCGCCTAAGAAACCTTCAGTGGTTAAGTCGCTGGTTATCTCTATGGTTACTGCCTTTGTAGCCATACAGATAAAAACGCACCCGTACGCCTTAAGGGTTGTTCGGTTGTAACGCTTTTTTTCTTTAATGAGAATGGGGCCGAAGAAGTCTACGCCTACGTGAGAAAAAGCGTGAGACTCTGTGACCCTAGCGCTCGGAAGATCTGCCATCTTGCAGTGGAGCGGGGTGGGTTTGTGTCTTATACACGTGACACACCTACGAATAACGTGACGGAATTGATTCTTACCGTCAATTAACCAAAAATGTTGTCGCAAAAAGAAAAGGGTGCTTTGAACACCAGAGTGGAGATTCGATTCATGAGCTTCTCGAATGATCAAGTCCGTGACGTGATTCCGCGAGGGTAACAGTATGGGGTGCTTACTGGCCATAGGGATGTCAGCGTTCTTCAAACGCCCTCCCACGCGTACAACTCCATTTGCGTCCAAACACGGATTAAGTGCCGCAATATGCGACCCCTTCACCTTAATACCTCGCGTTAAGCATGCAATTGAATCGGAAAACGCGTCCTGCTGAATACTTCGAAACACGCGGGTTTCGGCATCCCGTTTTTCGTCGACCGAGATGGACTTTCCTCGGAACGGCCTTCCTGAAGGAAGCCATCGTACACATATCGCTACGACCCCAAGCAACATGCAATACTTGGAAAACCGCGATAGGAACATGCGATCCGTAGCCGTATCGACCAGGAGACAGACTCCTTTTTTCAGACCGGGGATATCCGGAAGAGATTCGACGATGTTCGCGGGCCAGGAGGCCTCCGTCTGCCGTAGCCAAACGGGTCCGGTAAACCACGTATCATTTCGCAGGAATTCTTTCGGGAGTTGTCCTCGGGATAAAGCGTCGGCCGGGTTATGTAGGGTAGGGACGTATCGCCAACTGGCGCGCTCTCCTAATTCCTGAATTTCACGCACGCGGTTCGCTTCGAATTGTTTAAGGTCTTGTGGGGACTTTCGTAACCAATGTAAGACTATAGTGGAATCTGACCATAGAACGATCCGTTTAATAGCAAGCTCCAAAGCTGGAAGCGTTTCTAGAAGCAGTCTTACAAGAGTCAAGGCCCCGCACAACTCTAGCCGGGGAATAGTCTGCTCTTTTAAAGGGGCGACTCTAGACTTCGAACATATCAATCGCACGGTAACCTTCCCGTTTCTATCCATCGACCTGGCATAAAGACAAGCGCCGTAGCCCCTTTTGCTCGCGTCGCTGAATCCGTGGATCTCTACGCGCAAGGGAGTCTCAGCGACGACGTGACGTGGTACCGAAACGCTGGAAAGTAGAGGCAACTGATTTGCGAAATTAATCCAAAGAGTGTACAAACTCTGTGGCATAGATTCGTCCCAAGATACCTTCGCCTTCCAACATTCTTGCATGATCCACTTCGCATACAAACCGATTGGTCCTATCAAGCCTATCGGATCAAAGATCTTCGCGATCTCTGACAGAATCACGCGCTTGGTCACTATCTCGGGGATCTTTACTCGCTCGACAGCGATAGCTAATTCGTCGCGTTTGGAAGCCCAATATACCCCTAACGTTTTTAAGACCGTCTCTCTTTCGCCGTCGGAAGCGAGATTTATAGCCTTATCATCGAGATTGTCCAGAGCGTGATCGTGGTTAGAGGCCCATTGTCGAATGTTGAACCCACCACTCTTCAAAGCGGCGATTATTTCATCGCGCGCCTTCAAGATGTCCTTTAGAGAATCTGAACCCGTCAAGAGGTCGTCAACGTACAGGTCTCGCTTAAGGATCTCGGCCGCCAGGGGGTATCGGGAACTTTCGTCGTCGGCAAGTCGGTGTATCGTGCGTATCGCGAGGTAGGGAGCTGCAGATACACCGAACGTAACGGTGTTTAATTCGAAAACCTGCACTTGTCCGTCGCGATACCAGAAAATACGTTGGTATCGTCGATCATCGGGATGGATTAGAATCTGTCGATACATTTTCTCTATATCAGCTGTCAATACGTATCGGTGTGAACGGAATCTAATTAAGTGGGTATAGAGTTTATCCTGAATTGTCGGTCCTACGTACAAAAGGTCGTTAAGGGAAATGCCTTTCATCGTCTTAGCGGATGCGTCGAAAACGACTCGGAATTTGGTCGTGAGGCTGAGGGCCTTCAAGATTATGAGGTACGGAAGGTAATATTCCGAATCGCTCTCGTCGAGCACCGCCGACATGTGCCCTAAATCGAGGTATTCCTGAAAAACACGACCGAATTCGTCCATCATTCCGGGTGAACGGCTGCACCGCCGCTCCATCCCACGGAACCGCTTGAGAGCTTGCGCCCTCGAGTCCCCTAGCTCCGGGTCCTTCTATCGAAACGGCAATCTCACCATGTAACGCCCGTCAGACAGCCGAACAGTGGTGTCGTCATACCACCTCTCGCAATCCGACCTATCGCTAGCCTGCTCCGCTGGACTTGAGCATTCCTCAAGCGACCAAAATCGAAAAAGCTGCTTTTCTAGTTGGGACAGGTGGCATGACACCGATGGAATCTTATCAGTGTCCATGACACCAACGATCACCCAGCCAAGCTGAGTCTTTTGAAGATACAGTTCGCTTCCTTCCCTAGACAAGTTAACCTGACCAATAGAGAGCATGGACAACGTTGCTCCAGAACTAATTAAAATGTCAACTGGTCGAGGGAGATGGAACTGAGGGTCTGCTAACCTAATATTCTTGGGTAACTTGATCGCTTCGCGAGGGAACGGTTCTTCAGGGGTAACGCTAGTTATCTTGGGAACGGTGAGGAACGTTAGACATTTGCTAAAATCCGAGTTCAACGCTTTGAACTGGACATTGACGCAATGTTTAGTTGTGGTTCGCAGGTCGTTAATTGCTCCGATTGGAATCGAGCAATGTCGAGTAGGGAGCCGCAATCGGTCCGCGAGATCAACCGTCATGAAGTTCGCGTTTGCACACGTGTCCAGGAGCGCGCGAGCCTCGATGAATGCCCCGTTGGCATCTCTAACTAAAACGATAGCACTCATCATGAGCTGAGACTGGAGAGCCCTGGACATGGTGCTGAGGACTCCTACGCCTAGTCATGGCATCTTGGCCGAGGACTCCGCCTTTGGATCCCCGTGCAGGAGCGTATTGTGTTCCTTATCGCATTTCTTGCAATTGCGAGCTTCGCACTTGCCTTCGTGTGATCGCAAACACCTCCGACACAGCTTCTTCGTCCTTACAGCGTCCCAACGCTGCTGAACGGTCAGCTTAGTAAATGCTGAACACCGATAAATCGTATGTTCACCGCTGCAATAATAACAACAAAGAGTGGAACTCGTGACAAGCGCTCGAGCTTGCCCGTTACCCCGCCGGTACTTGGTCCCCTTTTCGTTCTGTTGTCCTGTTCGCTTCGCTGGCGCCTCGTTGCCCTTGGCCTCTCCTTCCTGAGCGTACAGGTAGTTACTGGTTTCCTGCAGAAAAGCGAAAAAAGAATCGAGATCGGGAATCTTATCGATAGACGTCTTCTTGATCCACCGGTCCTTGATTTTAGTTGGCAACGTTTTTTCGAGTGCACGAATCACGAAATAATCAGGAGGAGCGAGCTTGAGGGTTTTCAAATCCGCCAAATGTTGTCGAACCGAATGCTCCAGGTCCTTTAGCGCCCGGTGTGAAACCTCAGTCAGAACGGGATAAGCGAGAATTGCGTCGATGTGAGCAGCAGCAATAAGCCGGACATGCTCGTATTGCGTACTCAAAAGCTTCTATGCTTCCTCGTAGCTATTCTCGCCTGGAGCCAGGATCTGCAACGAATTAGCCGCCGCCCCAACTAACGCCTTCTTCAAGTAGTGGAAAGCGGTGATGTTGTCGATGTCCAATCGCACCATCTCGTTCCTGAAAGTCGTCTTGAAGACGGTCCACTCATCCAAACGACCGCCGAACTTTGGCAAATCAATGGGGGGCAACCCCTTGTAACGAGTTATATCGAGAAGAGTCGAATGCCCCAATGGAACGGTAGTCTCACCACCGGAAGATCTGCTCTGCTTCTCTGTCGCCTGCTCGGCTTCTTTGGTCCGGACAAACGTAGCAATTTTGAAGTAGGAATCCTTGAGCCCTTGAAAGACTTCCCTTTTAGCTGTCTTGTTACTAACATCGAGTCTATAAAATAACTCGCACAAGGCGTCATGACGCGTGGCAATTTTTTCCAAGCGTAATTGACACTCAGGAAGATTCGCTGCTCCCGATTAAATCCGCACCGCCAGGTCGGTCAGCAAGTCTTGGATGTATTCGGTCTGCATGTTCCACTGTTCCACTATAGCGTCCATGTCGCCTAATGGTCAGTGAATGCGCACGCTAAATAAATCGAATTAATCCTATACGCGGACTAAAGCGTGAACACGCGTCTCGGCGCGCTCGGATTCTTAGAATCCGCTCTACGGTGTGCTACGTTTCTCGCAGCTCAGTCCGGAAAAGTAAACAAGTTGCCGCTCGCCGCAACGCGCTACCTCGTGTGTTTATTCGCAGGGTCAAACAAACGCCGCGCTGTGTTCGAAATTCACACGCGTGAATCGATTCGAAAAAACAATCAACGCTACTTATCTTTCTGGTATGCGATGACCTTGAAGCGGCAGCTGGAGAGATGCACCCGGAGACGATGTATATGCGATGACCTGGGGAGCCTTGATGCACCCGTTGTCCTTGGCTGGCTGGCCGAAAAGTCTTCGTTTCCACACCTCACAGGAGGCACCATGAATTGTCGCGCGAGTAGCCCCTTAGGCGTGGATTCTCGCTTTCTTATTTTCTTGTTTTCGTATAGGAGATGTGGTTGGAAGGGTTAAAAATGAAGAAGTCGATTGAGCGAGAAAAAGACGAGTTTAATCGCTCAAACCGAGAGGGGAAAGCCGTGCGGCATAAAACCCCTCTCGTCGTATATACAAGCTGCGGGATTGAACGATTAACTGTGAGTCGTGTGCGTGTGTGTACGTGTGCGGTGTATTCGAGAGATCCTTCCGAATCTCTCGTCTCGTGTTCGTGCGTGATAGCAATCACTTATCGAAATGGGCTATACTGTGGCCTTAGTTCCACAGAATAGTCCCTCGTTTCGCTTCGCGCGCGGACGCGATTGTAGACCGGTCGCGACCCGTACCCGAATTCCCGTCACCAAGCGTAGAGAAAGATAGAGAGAGAGAGAGAGATAGATATGCACACAAGAGAGAGAAGGACAGAGCACTACACCCACTAGTTTAATAACGACGATATATGCGGATTATAGGACGAACGTTCGGCTTTCGTGACAATGATCTGATGTCAGCGATTCACTCAAGAGCGGGCGTGGCGATATCGTTCGCTTGGCTGCTCAAAAGCGACTGCCCGCGTGGTCAACCAGCGGCGCGCGACACGAGGCCGGCGGCGCCGCCAGCGCCAACAGCGAGTCCCGTCGTTCGATTGCTCTCCGTCGCGCGCCGGGAGAAGGCGCCACGTGCTCAACGTCGATTCTCACGAGCCCGCTCGACACCGTCGCCCTTCGGTGAAGCTAAGCCCGGAGTTTCGACGGAACATTTTTTGTAATAAGTAAACGTAAGAATCTTGATAGAAATGCACACAAAATTTAACCTCAAAACATTTTAAATTGTTTTGAAAAGTGTAATATTATGATTAACAATAAATTTTGTTTTAAATTTGTTCTAATTTATAATAAACATATCATAAATTATTCAAAATCAGTTTCAAAGCGTTAATAAAATAATATTTTATATTAATGAAATAGTTACAAAATATTAAAGTATGCTGAGAAAAAAAAGTAGTAATGGTTACTACCAGGGGTAGGAGTGATTACTAGACTGTCTAGGAAAAAAATATAATGTGGTACGGTTAGTAATGATTCATAGACAACCTAGGACTGAGTTCAATTATTTTAATTAATTAGATTAACCTGGTTGATCGAACTACGTGTAGAAAAATAAAACGATAAGTTATTTAAAAATGTAACGCTATTTATGTTGTTTAGTATGTAATAACATAATCAATTGTGTTACAATATTAATATTGTGTTATAAGTAATGAAAATAAACAATTTATCTTAAAAGATTCAAAAAGATTCATTAAATCCTCCTGCACCAATCACTTTCTAAAGTTAGAAATGTAGTCTTGAGAAAAACATGTTTAAAGTTTCAATTTTGTATACTATCAAAAAGTCAATTAAAAACTCAAATTTTCTGCCTGGATTTTTACTTCAAGAGAAGTAAAAAATTACTTATAATTATAAAAATACTTATGTTCAGACAAAATCTAAACTCGCTTGCTCTTCATTGAGTAGTAATCGAGTTTATTTATCGAAATATTTTTATTATAACTTTCATAGAATTAACTTTACGATATCTGCGACCTGGCAAATTAAAGCTTAAAATAATCCTTTATACAATCGCTCAAGTCTGCAATTTAATTAAAAATGCATGCGTTATAAAAACTCGGTAAAAAGTTAATTATAAAATTTAAAATTCTGCGTATGGAATTGCTCATACTATTATAAGTAATTAAATATTGCTACAATCAGCTTAATATACTACTTCAGATACATTTATAATAAGAATTGTTGTAAACAGTAAATACGGTAATAAAATCGTTCACAATAAAGTTGTAATATTATGAAAATTATATTATATTTATTCAAGAACTACTTTATTCAGACCGAAGGAAAGTTGTGAAATATCTCTAAAACTTAATTATAAAATATATGTGTAGAATATTAAATATATTCATGAAACTATATGTGACTGGATTTTAATTTTGATTAATCACTATTAATCATTAAAGTTTTTATTTACTATTTATATGATTTGGAATGGTAAATAAGCAACACAATTTTATGCTAAAGAAAGTAGGGAAAACAACTAACAAATTATAAGGTAAAGAAAAAATTTTACTTGTAATTTCCATAGGGTGATCTACCCAATTACTAACACTTTAAAACTTACTCTTATTACTTATTTTCTGACGATATCCAGTAAATATATAAATTTTTCTTCGACATTATCAATAATTGGTATATCTAATTTATGAAAAAAATAAAAGTAAGTCTTAAAATATTTATTTACTATTGGAGATTTAATAAAATAAAATGCACCTTCGTACGCTATTACTGACACGGCAGTTCTATCAACGTATTATTGACCTCCCAATTACTGACACCCAGTGTATTTATGAAGTTTGTGTTGAAAATAAATTATATACTCTATCATATCATGTTATCGAAATAAATAACTGAAATTAAAGAGCACTTATATTACGAAACGGTAACTTATAATCGTTTACTAATGAAAACAGCGGTGTAAAGGTTAGTATATGCTCGCGTTACAGACAACGCCATTTTTATCATTTTAACTGCCACCTCCGTATAATTGGAGACTTATTAAAATTATTACAAGGAATAGTAATGTGTTTACTTAAGAATCTTGTCAATAACAGTTATAATTTTGTGTTAGAATTTTCGTACATATTAATTTCCAAGATTTATTTGTTTTTTAAAGGAAAGTGACGTAAGGTATCAGTAATTGCTAGGGGGGCAGTAATTGGGTTGATCACCCTACGGGCTCGTCATCCGATAGTTCATTGGTGGACTGTTATAAGCTTAGATTTTGTTAAGTATTAACTTCCATTTTACAAAATATTTAAACTCTTTTTACTTGCCAAAAGAATAGAATGTTAAAATGTTAAAATGACCTGACGTTACCAATTATATTTCGAACAGTTGACCGAGGCATTTTTTCTAAGCAGTTATGTTGGATTTTGAGTGTATATACTCTTCTCAGTCGGTGTGTACGTGTGTTGCTGTAGCGGCGTAACGGCGGCGCTGCGCTCAAATCACCAATGATCGGCGCGCGAGCGGCAGTGCGATCTGTACAGTCGCGACGAACACATGCTTTTTGAGTTTTCGAAACCCATAGTATATTAACTTTTATATTTTGTATTTCACACTACTGTATAGATAGATGAGTACATAGAAGAGGTATAGACGAGAATAAATCGTTTGACATACAACTATATTCCACTCAGATTTATTCATATAACCTTATTCATATAAACTTTGCGAAAGCAAATATAATCTCAAAAAGTTATTTTAAACGGACACATTTTAATAATAAATCGAAATACCGATACCTATAAAATTTACTTATTAATTCTGGAAAAAATACAAAAATTCTCTAGTCGTCTATTAGAATAATAATAAATAATCTTTAGTTAATATGTTAACCATCAGTTTCATTCGTATTTGACGAAGAAAACTTAGCGTACTGAATTTTTATTATTACTTTTACTAGACAAACTGTAGAAAATGGCCTTATTTTAAAGAAAAAATAGCTATCGGACGACGGGCCAATATGTTTGTATTTATTTTCTACAATTGAATACATTGTACAAAATTTTATAAAGAATACAAAACAATCGTAAAGCGGAAATTACAAGTAACAAAAATTTGTTGTTTACTTGACAATTTGTTAGTTGATTTCCCTACTTTCTTTAGCATAATATTGCGTTGCTTATTTACTATTACAAAGCATATAAATAGTAAATACAAACTTTAATGATTAATAATGATTGATTAAAATTAAGATCCAGTCACATATAGTTTCATTAATATATTTAATATTCTATACAGATACATTCTAATTACTCAATTTCTTTTTTAGAATATTATTTTAATTGTGTTTTATGAACTAATAAGAAGCTTGTAAAACGCATACTTGCCAACTTATACTTTTATAAAAAGTAAGTTTTAAGGATATTTCACGACTTTCTTTCGGTCTGAGTAAAGTAGTTTTTGAATAAATATAATATAATTTTCATAATATTACAACTTTATTGTGAACGATTTTATTACCGTCTTTACTATTTACAACAATTATTATTGTAAATGTATCTGAAGTAGTATATTAAGCTGATTGTAGCAATATTTAATTACTTATAATAGGATGAGCAATTCCATACGCAGAATTTTAAATTTTATAATTAACTTTTTACCGATTTTTTATAACGCATGCATTTTTAATTAAATTGCAGACTTGAGCGATTGTATAAAGTACATTTTAATCTTTTCGATCAACCAGATTAATTTAATTAATTAAAATAATTGAACTCAGTCCTAGGTTGTCTATGAATCATTACTAACCGTACCACATTATATTTTTTTCCTAGACAGTCTAGTAATCACTCCTACCCCCTGGTAGTAACCATTTACTTTTTTTCTCTCAGCGTACTTTAATATTTTCTAACTATTTATGTTAATATAAAATATTATTTTATTAATGCTTTGAAACTGATTTTGAATAGTTTATGATATGTTTATCATAAATTAGAACAAATTAAAATTTTTTTTTATTATTAATCATAATTTTACACTTGTTAAAACCATTTAAAATGTTTTGAGGTTACATTTTGTGTCGATTCTACCAAGATTCTTACGTTTACTTATTACAAAAAATATTAACTTTATTTGCACTATTATACCAGCTGATACACGCTTGAAATGTAAATCTTTCTTTATTTACTTTAATATACTATCGCGCACCTTAACCTAATATGATATAAACACATGTTACGATACCGTACTATCTATATATATATAAAAGAATACGATTTTTGTTCCAAAAGGTTGCCTATGAACATACCCAAATATCAATTGTGAATTCCACACACTATTAGAACGGGCGAAGCCATGGCGGGGGATGCTAGTCCTTGATATTAACTTGATAGTTATATGGATCCATTATTTTTAGTATTCTGGTCAATACAAAGTCTTCACTTTCAGTCCTGGTTTCGGCATCTCGATATGCGGCTCACGCTCAAGCTATGCGTATGCAGCGTTTGCGAAGTAAAACATTCTACGAGGGTAGTTCAATAAGTCTTTAGAATAAAGTATAAAAACAATTTTTTTTGGGTAAATTTTTTTTTATTTTTCAACATAATCTCCTTGGAGCTCTATACACTTGGTCAATCGCTTTTTAAGTTTTTTTAATCCTTCAGAAAAGTGCGTTTTCGGAAGTTCCTCAAAATAAGCACTTACAGAGGCAATGACGTCTTCGTTGTCCGTAAATCTCTGTCCACCGAGCCATTTTTTCAAGTTTGGAAATAAGAAAAAGTCACTGGGGGCTAAATCTGGTGAATACGGTGGGTGTTCGACCAATTCGAATTTTAGTTCTTCAATTTTAGCCATTGAAACGAAGCATGTGTGAACTCGGGCGTTGTCGTGATGAAAGAGAATTTTTTTTCTCGCCAAATGTAGTCGTTTTTTTTAATTTCTTCATTCAGCTGCTCTAATAATGATGCATAATACTCACCAGTAATTGTTTTACCCTTTTCCAAGTAGTCAATAAGTATAATTCCACGTGCATCCCAAAAAACTGTAGCCATAACCTTACCAGCTGACTTTACGGTCTTTGCCTTCTTTGGAGCTGGTTCGCCTGTGGAAATCCACTGTTTGGATTGTTCCTTCGTCTCAGGAGTGTAGTGGTGTATCCATGTTTCATCCACAGTCACAAATCGACGAAAAAATTCCTCAGGATTCCGACTTATGCGCGCCAAAAGAGCCTCAGAGGCGACCACTCTATTGCGTTTATTCTCAGCTAAGAGCAAACGTGGCACCCATCTTGCCGATAGCTTTTTCATGTCTAATTTTTCATGTAGAATTGAAACAACTGCACCTATAGATATCCTTGTGGCCTCAGCTAACTCACGCACTTTTAATCTTCTATCCTTCAACACCATATCGTGGATTTTATTGATGATTTCGGGAGTAGTTGCTTCTACGGGCCTTCCTGAACGTGGTTCGTCACTTATTGATGTACGACCACGCTTAAATTCATTTACCCAGTTATAAACCGTTGCTAAGGCAGGGGCAGATGTGCCATGAACTGAGTCCAATTCATTTTTTATCTCATATGTAGTTAAACCCTTTAAATGAAAATGTTTAATTACCGCTCTGAACTCGTTTTTTTTCCATTTTTCTTAACAAGCAATTTTTTTTTTTCAATTGGTTATAAAAACACGTAAACTCAGAAGATGTGGACTGTGACTGCACCATATATCTAGGGAGTGGTGCTGACTGAAAACAGATGATTTGGAGCGATTCGCGCGCCATCTGTTGGTCATTCTAAAGACTTATTGAACTACCCTCGTATACTGCACTTGTCTTAGCTTCAATGTTCTTCTTATTGTGAAGTATATTCGTGCACGAGGTAGAACGACGCAGAGACAATCAGACAATACAAGCAACCATGCGCGAATACAGTAGACAGTTTCCTCATTTCTCGCTGACCTCTACCCTCCGTGGCATAGATGGCTTTTCTGTGACGAATCATCTGAAACACAAGAACTGAAAAGATTCAGATTCGGTATGACTGCGGCTATGGCCCGAACTAGAATTATTAAATGTTATGCAAAAATAAATATTGGCGGCGGTTTACAAACCATATTTTTCAATTACTATCTTTTAATCAGCCGCCATTTTGTCATTTCTACATAAAAGTTAACAATTCTAGTTCGGGCCATAGCCTGAGTCATACTGAATTTAAATCTTTTTGGTTTTTGTATTTCATATGATTCTTCACAGAAAAACCATCAACGCCGCTGGTAATCCTTTTTTTCGAGATGTTATGCTGATGCCGCGTTTTTGCATAAAAAAATTATGTAAAATCGATAAAATAATTTTTTTTTATATATTTCAAGAGAGTTTGTATTGAGCCTACAAAGAATGACATCGATATATATTATAGCCATTGTATAAAGAAATTCGCAAAAATAGCTTATTTTTCGGGAGTGTAAAGTGGGATTATTCCTTGAGGTAGCTTTTTCGTCACGTTTGACCGAAAAATTGAAAAAACATTTATTGCAGAACAAGTGCTCTTCACTCGTAAATGGAAAACATACAAATAGTCCCAGCACAAGAAGACATTTTTTTATAGAGAAACTAATACATTAAAGTAATACATTAAAAATAAAGCTTTATCATTTTTACATTTTTTTACCGAATAGAATGAAGACTTGACATTTTAGTATATTTATAATTAATTATTGTTTAGCTAATATAGTACATGATATAGTTACCTGATATAGTACCAAATGTATTTGATATATGAAAGATTCAAAGAATTTTAATAAATGTGATACAAGGATACAATACGTATTATATCAGAATTTTAGTCTTGTTTTTACAAAAGCTCGATTTTCTCAGCTTCAAGTTTTCCAGTATGCTAAAGTTGATTTGTGTCGACAAATTCACTGAATCATTTTGAATTTTTTTTTCAAATATTGTTTGATGCATTTCGAACAAAGGTTAGCATTTTCTAATGTACTTTTATTGAATTACTAATGACATATACCGATATTAACCTTGAGAAAATCATGAAAATATGACATTTATTTATGATTTCAATAGATTATATTTCTAAAAGTAAATTAATAGACTTAAAAGTATAATACCTGCTAAGTTTTCTTCTTTTTGATGTCTAGAATAATGATAAATTTTCCTAAATCTGTTCGATGAAAATATTGACGCAAACCAACTTTATAAATCCGACCTTGTTATTGTCTGAAAATGACTAATGTGTGCATATTTTGGAATGTAGGAGGGTAAACAATCTGAAAAATTCTGGAAAACATACTTTTAATATTGCGAATATTAGGTAATTTTATCAGATTTTTCCCAAGTGATCCCATCGACCAAATTTCTCCACGTTTGGGGATATTACTTTTCAATACATTAGTTATGGTGTCAATAGAGGAAATTAATTTTTACTACTTAAACAAAGTACTTAAATCATTTTTATCAAGTAGAAAACTACTTGAAAAAATGTGGTCAAGTTCTTTCTCTGAAAAAGGCCCTATTCATACACCTATTAAAAAAATTACGATATGTAACATGGGTCGAAAGGGCTTGTTCATACTCGGATGATGATTTGAGCACTCGTGTTCGTCTCGGGAGCCTTTGGCGCCCTTGACTTCTACTCTTGCTCAATTATCCTCGCTAAGAAAAAGCGAATTTTCTCCCCTAGTTGCACAATGTACTAATTTACAATACATTAAAATTAAGCATTATTTTTCGTGCAATTCAAATAGTTATTACGTGACTATTCAATTATCTACGGCTTTACGCCGGGGTTCAGTACCTCTGTCGGTGGATTAAAATATTGTTCCAGTGGATCTCACCGATAGAGGCGCTGGATTTTGACCGGCTAGCGCGCAATCTATAATGATTTTTTCAAAGTTGTACATTGCGATTTCGAGTGATTTGGTCAATTTGCTTAGCGGAAAGGTGAAGCCTGTTGTTTACTTTATATAGTTATTATATTACCATTAAGACTTTTTGCATCATAAAGTGTTCAAAAGATTAGTTTTAAAACAGATACAGAAATCGGAACACAGAATTGTGATCAAAGCAGTAATTTAAGGTAGAACGGGGGGTATTGCCGGTACCCTAAGCAAACGTTGTTGTTATTTCCACTTTCAAATTTCTTTTTTAACTTTAAATAATTATTATGTTAGTTTGAACCATTGACTTTAAATATTTCTTATTGGTTTAATATAAAAATTTAAGATATCGAAGGTATAAGTCGAAATAAAAAAGCATTTTAACAGGATTATCCTCACATCAAAGGGTAATACCGGTCAGCCGTGGTACAATTCTGGTCACTACTAAAAAGTTACTTTTATATGTGAAAAATTTCTTTAAATCAATTATATGAACCTTCATATGATCCGTCGCATTATTATTCGCACTTACACAGTGAAATATGTAATAACATAACCACTGTTCGATCAAAAATACTTAAGCAAAGTTGCCCTACCCGAGAGCGCAGCGCAACGTTTTCTTAACCTTAATTTCAGGAGCGTCATATAAATAACACTGGGACCGGGATTACCCCAATTCTGCTTAGTAATTTAAATTGAAATGTCAAAAAAGGAATAGGTTTATACTCTCTTGTATTCACTACTTCGTATTCTTAGATTGTTCAAATTAATAAAGTTGCAAAAAATAACTGTATAAAGTAACAAATAATATGCATAAAAGCTTATTTTATAGACTAGATTTCTTATAAGAAATATAGGCCTAAACTTTGATTGTGTATAATTTCTTAATAAAACTGAATAGAAGGTTGTTTGGTCATTAGATTAATTGCATTTTAGGTTGCGTTTGATATATTATTCGAATGATTACCTAAAAATGTTTAGATTATTAAACATAAGGGTGACCGGAATTAGCCACTGACCGGCATTGCCCCGTTCTCCCCTATCTAATTGAAAATTAAAATCAGGTCCTAATACTCTACTCTCAGAGTTCAGAGACTTCAGACTCTCAATCTCAATTTATTAAAATCTGACTATAAATTAACTAACCATAGTAACTGAAATAACTGACCAGTGACCACTCGGTAAAACGAACACACTCATAAAACGAACTCACCCATAATTAAACATAAAACATACATATTCGAGATCTCGATCATCAATAGTCTTCAAATCGATACATATTTAATTCAATTCGATAAACTCGAAATGGATTTTAATATAATTAGGTAAACGATGACGATTGAGGTTATATTGATAAACGGTGCTCGGCGTGCAATGATTCTGCGCAGACTGCGTGTGATTTTTACGCCTCACTCGTGTGTTATTCGTGTCCCGCTTACACCTTCTTTCGTAATTATGAAAAATAATATACTTGAACTTCATACAAAAAGAATGAAATACTAGTAACAAATAGAAGAAATAAGCTTTCCTTCGTACGTATTTTCGATTTTGTAACTAAACTCTTTCATGGTGTATCCTTTATAGTTTGAAGATATGTTGACAAACGTAACCTTACAGTTCCGAAATTTTAATATATTCTTGTTACAAGAGGATCAATTTTTTTCGTATCAGTTCATGATCCTTAACTGCATTAAGTGTGTAAGCTTGATGAAACAATATAATGGCATTAAAATATACATTACTTTACCAAAAAACATAGATGCTCCATCTTCCCGCCCTTGCCATACGTGCCCCGCTCTCCTCTATATAGATTTTGAATAAACAAATTCTGAGTTAGCTCCCCATTGAGAAATCATTCTATTGAAGTAGTGAGCAATTAATAAATTTAATAAATCTACAAAAATTCATAATCAGTTTCAACCTAAATATTTGAAATTAAGAAGGTACTCTTTTGCGTCTGAATCACGCTTATGACGTGCTTATGAACATTGGAATTGGAATATTAACTTCGTCTTAGTGGTATTTCGTCCTAATAATTAGGGGCCATTCACAAATTACACCACACTGTTTTTGAAAATTGTTTACCGCCCGCCCACTCCACGTAACGTATTTTCATTGATTTTCCATGTCTTTAGTACCTATACACCATCACACAAATAAAGACTCCCCCTCCTCCCCCTCCAAATGTGCCGTAATTTATGAATGACCCCAAAGCACTTTTTATGTCAAATTAGTTTTATTAATGATCATTTTGTTCTGCCTACTAGAATTTGTCAAATACACGCAACACGTTATTATAAGCAAAGATGGGTTCTTAAATGAATTTGGATCCCTCAGATCAGTTGCAATGAGCCAATTTAATAGGTAAAACTCATTTTATCGGTGTAATGGTAGAAAATCTTGTTCTATAGCGTAATTTAAAATTTCATACTAGTATAAATGTGTTGCAACCCTAGTGGAAATTTCAAACTGTGAAAAACTGTGAGAAATTGTGACAAATGTGTGAAAATGTGTGTAGAACCATGAAATTTCGCGACAAACTGTGAAATTAGACTTACATTTGAAAAAGGATTTTAAAAAATATTATAGAATATTTCATAAATTTTGTCACATTTTCTGCATAGTTTTACAGTTCTTCACAGTTTCGCACATGTTATCACAATTTCTCACGGTTGTAATTTCCTTTATATAAGAGAATGCAACGGAAAAAAATGTGAGAAAATGTGAAAAACTGTGAAAAACTGTGAAAAATGTGAAAAATGTGAAAAAATGTGAAAAAATGTGAAAAATTGTGCAAATTCTATTAGATTAAATACGTGTTATTTATAAGTGTGAGAAACTATGAAAAACTATGAAGAACAGTGAAATACTGTGAAAAAATGTGCATATTTGTTTGTAACAGATGTTCCAAAAGTATGTGTATTTTCACATTTTTTCACACTTTCTCACATTTTTTTTCACAGTTTTTCACAGTTTTTCACAATTGTCATTTCCACTAGGGAATGAATGACATTGTACGTGTATCAATGTATGATAGCAAGTATTTAAGTAAATTAGAAAAATATTTTCTGTGTTTAAGAAGTCATACCTAGTTAGGAGGTGAAAAAACAGTCATTTTCGGGAATTTTATATACATATCTTAACCAACGTTTTTTATTTCTTTCGTTGAATAATATTGTAAATTAAGGGAATTAGGGCCATTTGAAGGAACCCTGATTTTCCATAGGTATCTTGCGGTGATCACGACAACTCCAAGCCAAATCATCTGAAAACAAAATACCAAAAAGATTCTGTTAGTATATAAGTCTATCTGGAATGTGAACAGAAGATTTTTTCCAAAAATAAATTTTTTACAGAATGAAGGTTATTTTTTATTTTAATTTTAAAGCCCTTCATACATGAACAACATAGTATATAAAACTATGTTGTCCATGTATGAAGGGCTTTAAAAATAAAATAAAAAATAGCCTTAATTCTGTAAAAAATTTATTTTTGGAAAAAATCCTCTGTTCACAGGCCAGATAGACTTATATACCCTGATTTTCCAGAGATGTCTTGCGGTGATCACGATAGCTCCAAGCCAAATTATCTGAATTCAAAAAAACAAAAAGATTCTGTTAGTATATAAAACTAACAGAATCTTTTTTTTTTTTTTAATTCAGATAATTTGGCTTAGAGCTATCGTGATCACCACAAGACACCTCTGGAAAATCAGGGTTCCTTCAAATGGCCCTAATTCCCTTTATTTACAATATTTTTCACAATATATTTCTATTGTCTTTTTGCATCAGTTTACTATCGCCAAATGTTGCAGAATAATGGTAAAGTAATAAGTTTCCATTACCATCAAAATAATATACAGAATAAAACAGCGCATATCTTAAAAACAAGAGTCCGCTGCATGCTGAAGTCTAATCAAATCTTGAGTTTTTCAGCCCTTACTATCAATGACTATAGACTTGTTAGCATGGTCTGCTTGTGTTAGCTAATTTACTCTCAACATATTCTTTAACTTACATACAAATATATAGGTTGATCAAAGATCACCACAGTACGTGACGCTACTAATTATGAATTTTCTGGAATTCTTCTCTTGCCAATGGATCTCTCAACATCTGCTAAACGAGGTGCGTAACTATACGAAACTTGAAATTAATTTTCGTGTTAAGGGGGCGGGCCTGGGTTAAACCCAAGACTTTTTTGTGCAGTGCAGAAAACTTTTTATGTTTAAAAACAATCATTCTGAACATTTTTATACAAATAATGCACAATAATGTCTTAAATTTTACCGTTGTAAAACCTCATACTCTTGATCCTAGACGTCACAATAAATCATTATTTTCAATACCATATTTATTAAAGGAACTTTGTCCCTCACACGATTCTACGTGACATAATGAATGATAATCTTTTTCTCGACGATTATTCGATTCCTTTTGACATGTATTACAAAAAGAACGGAGCACTTTTTCTGTAAATTTCATTTTATTATTTTCGGAGATCCAATCGATTTTAAATTTTTTTTTTTTTTTTAAATTTGTTGGATTTACGAAAAAGAATAATAGAGAAATTTTAACGAAAAATGCTCTGTTCATTTTGTAATACAAGTCAAAAGGAGTCGAATAACCGTGGAAAAAAATTTCCTTTATCATGTCATCTAGAATCGTGCGAGGACGTGAGTTCTTACGTAAGGCCTTACGCCAGTTTTTACGTGAGTTCTTACGTATGAATTTTACAGAAGAACTTACATGTCAAAATAATTTTAATTGGTAAAAAGAGTCCAACGTCAGGCTTGGGCCGACGATCTTTAGGTTTAGAAGCAGAACACTTACCGACTGCTTCATCCGTGATTCTTATATGCTTGTACACAAACTATGCTAATAAGGTACACACGAATGTGTAAAAGTATTTGTTCAAAATCTAGCCGTAACTGAAGCTTTAATATTGTTATAAATATTGTTAGCCTTTATTAAGTTGTTATAAATTGCTCACAATGCCAGCCAGAGATTGCCGCTCACCTATTTTCTACTTTTATATATTTATAAAGGGCTCCACTGTATAAAAATCTTGGAGAAAGAGAGGCAATTTTAGTTTTATTCTCAAAATTTGAAGGTTAAATCTTGAAAATTTCAGAAATTCGTGATCAATATCAGAAAGCTTGTGAAGAAATTTATAAAGATTAATTAATAAAATTTATAAAATTAATTTTCACGAACTTGCATACTTATTAGTATAGGTATACAATGAGAGTTCGAGATCCCCCCCCCCCCCCCCCACCTATACACCTTTCAACTCACCTGTACAGGAGAGAAGCGTTCTGATTGGTTGAGGTGGACAGATAAGAATAAGCCCCGCCCCCACTGTCTCACCTGTGCGCAATGAAGCATGTGATTAATCTCGAAGAATGGTAGTGTGATATTGCGATGTGAAATATGTGATATCCGGATCGGGGTGCGCATATTAAAGAAATCTATGTTAGCGACTAAGACTTACGTTAAATATTTATATTTCAATTGTAGAGTATACTTACAAATATTCAATATAATCGAATAAAACAACGAAATTCCAAGAATTTTTTAGATAATAGTGAAAATCAAAAAAATCTTTAATTTTCAAAATTTCAAACAATCAATGCCTCTATGTGATAGATGACCTCCAAGAGTGGACCTTAACTTTTGGTCATTTAAATCTAGCTCTTGTAGTTTACGCTATAATGTGTAATCAAGTAGTGCACAGTATATATATATATATATATATATATATATATATATATATATATATATATATATATATATATATATATATATATATGTACTGTATGCAGGAGTAAGCAGCAGCTTTGATATCAGCAGCAAATCTGATATCCGACGTGCATATCTATTTATAGTGTAATTAAATAAAGAAAATATTTTATTAGATTAAACTATTAATGTTTTTTTTTTATTGTTCAATAATTTAAGTCTGTTTACAAGTATAGGAGTAATAGTTCTACCAGTTCTTTCAATTCTTAATCTAAAACGCTCTCTGCTCTGCGCTGCAACCTATTTGATACTCAAATCCTCATCACTCAGACAAGCTTTTTGACATCCCCACTTATTGGATTATACTCGACAATACGATCGGGTAGGATCAAGCAGTAGGCTGATGTTCGTGCTGAAAAAGTATCTCTAGTCTCAAATTCGAGACGAACGTCAACTGAAGCTTGTTTCATTGCTTCGTTTCGCTTCGAGCAATCGATGACGATGAGGGGAGTATACTTCATATAATCACTCTTTTTCAGCATAGACTCTGCATCTTTGCCATAGTAAGCATTTTGAAAGTTGGCATATATGTCATACAACATGGCATACTGATTACTATTGATATCGAGATTGAGGTTTCCATAGGGATAGTACTGTAAATTGAGAAAGAGTTATTGCTAATGTTGCAGTGATCAAAATGGCTAGCATTTGCAGTTCTCAGACTTTTGCGATTAATCTGAAAGCCCAGAATAATGAAGCGAGGTTTCTCCAGTTGATTAGCTGTCTTGACAGTCTAAACGTGATTCAATGTGGTGGCAATAACGGATCTTATACAGATCCCAGCTACGAAAGCTCATAGTAATAGGTATATTCTTCTCTTTGTAATTAAGAGGGCACGCCTGGGTTAAACCCAAAAAACGACTATTTTTTTACGAGTCCTGAAAATTTGGCATGTTTAAAAGTAACCACTCTGAAAATTTGTATGCTATCAAAACACAATAATATCTTAAATCTTACCGCTGTCAAATCTCAAAATATTGATCTTACACGTCACAATAAATCGCTATTTTCAATACCATATTTATTAAAGGAACTTTGATCCTCACACGATTCGAGGTGACATGGTGAACGAAATTTCTTTTTTCGACGGTTATTTGGCTCTTTTTGACATGTATTACAAAAAGAGCGGAGCACTTTTTCGTTAAATTTTTTTTTATTTATTTCGGAGATCTGATCAATTTTTAAAAAAAAATTCTTTAATATTTTTTAAAAAATTGATTGGATCTACAAAAAAAATAATAAAAAAAATTTGAACGAAAAAGTGCTCAGCTCTTTTTGTAATACATGTCAAAATGAGTCAAATAACCGTCAAGAAAGGAGGAAAGGAAGTGAGGATCAAAGTTCCTTTAATAAATATGGTATTGAAACAGTGATTTATTGTGACATGCTGGGTCAAGATTTTGAGATTTTACAGCGGCCAAATTTAAGATATTATTGTATATTCTCAGCATGATTTCATTTAAACACAACAAGTTTTTTTTGCGTTAAACCCAGGCCTGCCCCCTTAAGCAGTCGAATTTTATGCTTGTCTGATATTATCATATAAGGCATTAATCATTCAACTTTGATGAGTTCAATCTTAAAAGTCTCGTAGTCTGATTGTTCATTTACCTGAATCTGTTCACAGAATTCAAATCGTTCCTTGATCTGGTGAGAATGAGTTCATGCTTCGTGTTGACTACAATTTTGCGATAGTCTTCGGCAAAGCCTAAAATAATACTCAGTGGCACCGATACATCAAAGTAGCCAGCATCGTTGATCAATTGCTGTGTCAACTCAACATCGAGCCAACCAGCATTCTCAAAGAGTAATCTCTGACTGGAATGATGAATACCCAGCCTTTCTATGGCGTTTATCTCAAAACGAGTTTCTTCAAACACGTGACAGATGGCGTTGTTGACTAAATTCGTATTTGTAATAGCAGTGCCATTTGTTTTCATCAGACGTCCACATATATGCAATGAACTTCGTGAAGGTAAAAGACAGAGATCTTGATGCTATATGGCTATACGAATCTCATAGCTGTTATTGAAGCTCGATAAAGTATAGGGCTGATGCGCATGAATCTCATAATACGCAACAGATTTGTCAAATGCGACAGGTGATTGCATGCGAATCTCCTCCATTTCTAAGTATCTCCTCCATTTCGCTGAAAGCAGCAAAAGAGTACAGAGGTTATCTTTTCCAGGTGCTGCGGCGACGACTCTTAGACCTAGGCTTCTTAGACCTAGGTTTCTGACGTGCTTTGAGCACTCACTGTCGACTGACTGCTCGATGGAATGTAAGCTACTATATAGCCTGTGCCCACTTTAGTATTCTACGCAATATCCATGCTTATGATACTGCTTTGATGTGTAGTCTGATTGTTATGATTTCTCTACAAAAATTAACTAAATCTCCGTCTTGATCGACTATACGCAGCTGTATATTGTCAACGTTCCTTACAGTGATTGGAAGGTAAATGTCTTGTGCGATGGAATTTTAATAATTTTATATCCTGGAGGAACAGCTGGGAAAGACTTGTGTTTCGCGTGCACCTTCTGTTCGTTTATGTATGCGCCTGATGTGATGTTACACTCGACTCTTAAGGCGTTGACCTCGAGAATGGCGACAGATAAATCAGAGTCTTGAGTCGTATTTTCCGACAAAAGACGTTCAGTGAAACCCAGTAGTTTACCAATTGAGACTTGCGGTTGTCAATCACTTATGTGACTGCACTTGATGGCGCAACGAAGAGTCATGTTATTAGGCTTAACCTTGATTGATATACCTTTTGGTGCAAGAACTTCTTTCAGGCAGCTCTCAATGTCTTCAATCTCGAAACTACCTATCGGTAAAGTTAGCACTTCTTCACCCACGTAAAACTTGTCATTACCCGTATCGATATTGGGTATTGAGTTAAAGGTTAAAAGTTCTACTAGACCAAGAGCGTAATGTTTGCTGCGAGCAAGTTCAATTGGTGGAAAGAATTGAGCTTCCAGTACAGATGACGTTCCAGATAGACTCAGCGTCAATGAATCTTCCATGACTGCACCAGCAATACTGACTCTACACGGTCCACTACCTGCGCTTATATACCTTTACGCTTAAGCTGCCTGCACAAGAATTTCAGACAAAGATGATCACAGTCATATGAGTAGATCTCCAAAGCTGTCCAAAAACACAACGTTGTTACCTCGTTTTGTATAGGCTACACAATGGCCGATTTTCAGGTTATAAGCGCGGTATTTATAACCTCATGGTCAGTCGTATTCGAGTTAGCAAAGTATATGGACATGGATTTTCTCGTACAAAAGGTCAAGCTGCTAGTGTCAAATTTTGACACTTTAGTAGAGCAGCAGGAAGTGCTGAAACGTAATGGTGAACTACTGCTCGACAATATACGAGCAGTATTTTGCAGCCCATCCAATTGCGGAAAGACCAATACGCTGCTCGCTCTCATAACGCTTCTCAATGATCTAAAGTTTGAAAATGTGTACGTCTACTCTAAATCGCTCAATCAGCCAAAGTATAAGTTTCTCGAGAAGCTCCTGTAGCCAGTAGATGGCGTTGAGTATTTTCCGTTCAGTGAGCATGATACAGTTGTGGCACCTGAGGATGCGCTTCTAAATTCTATCATGGTCGTCGATGATATAGCCTGTGAGAAATAGGACACTATAAGAGCCTTTTTCTGCATGGGTAGACACAATAATGTAGACTGTTGATATCTTTGTCAGTCATACGCCTACATCCCAAAGCATTTGGTGCACGATAATGTTAATCTGCTGGCTATATTTCCACAAGACGATGTGAATTTCAAACACATATACGAGGATCATGTAAATTCTTATATGTCTTATAAAGAATTTAAAAGTTTATACTCTACGTACTGGAGAGATGATAAGTATGGATTTTTCGTTATAGATAAGGAGTGACAACTTAATGCCGGTAGATCGAACGGGCTTTGACTGTTTTGGTATAAATTTTGCGCACACAGCATGAATCGGGTGCACTGTAGATCATTGAGCAGTCAACATGACAGACTATCGACGAGAGAAAGATACTCTTTGTCAAATTGCAAAATTCAGAGAGGATATGTAAACACAGACTGCTGAAGCAGGGTAAAGCTAGTTTAGAGAAAGCAAAAGGTGAAACTTTCAAACCTGTTGTCAGTCCACTCGAAAATCTTGTGCATGTCTCGGAGTTACAGCAGAAGCAAGATATCATCAAGAATGAGCCTAAGAGTAAATAAGTTGTAAAGGATGAGCTATCTGATGAAGGTGATTCTGACGATAGTGATGCTACTCTACGCAATCAAACTCAGATGAGACTAAGAAATCCGATTCAAAGAGCAGCAAGTACTTTGTAAAGCTCAATCAAAATCGCAAAAGTTATTTGGATAATGTGTATGGAGCTCGTGAGGAGGGTGATATTCTCATGATTCACTAGAATGGGGATGTGAACGTTGTCAATCTTACGTCTCCAAAAACTATTGGCTTGCTCGAATTACTTTGAAAGGAGCCTGATACAAATTTAATTTAATAGCCCAAGTGACATGCAAAATTATCGATAGATTGTCGAAGTGACAAATGCATTTAGAAAACATTACAGCGAAGATCAGCCTATCCGTCAATCAAGGAACAGCTAATATAAGAATTTTATCGCTCCTGTTTTCGACAAGTCTTCAGGTCATAAGCGAGCATCGATTAGTGGAGCAGGACTTTTACCACGATACAAGATTGCTAGAAAAGATATGCTAATGGACTATGTATATTGGGATGATCCTAATGAGCTAGACGACCTCCTGCGTTTATTACTTGCTGAGGGAGCGGCTGGTAATTAGAGCCACACTAATGAGATTCACCGAATCATCGCGGAACTTCGTGAAGCCAACATTATATATTCAGGAATGCAAGCTGTATACGAGTCAGTAGTAAGATGAGTGTTGAAGTACTCGGACGATAGCTGGGTGAAACTGGAGTTAACCGTCGTCCTGGTGCTGGTTATAAACTCACTGCCGAGGTCAGTCCGACGTAGAAAACAAGAGATTGTGTAACGTTGTCACTCCTCAGAACTCCAGTGACGCCGTCAATTTAAGCACTCTACAAGGCTTGGTTCAGTCAGAAGTTCGCCGTCTGTATGATGTGACAGTTCACTTGAGAACTGACCTTGATGATGCTCAACCAGAGATAAGTGGTCTCAATGAAAATTACACAAAGAAAATGGAAAAAATTGATAAAGCTATTTAAACACTATGATATGTCATTTCAAAATTCTTAACCGAATATTACGGTAGATAGCAACTTAAAAAATAAGCCAGATGAAACAAGTATTTGAGAAGGGTTACGCTCCCAATTGGTCAACAGAGAATTTTACAATTAGTCAAATGATAGCCACGAATCCAATAGTCACCTACAACCTGAAGTACTATCGAGGTCAACCCATCGCTGGTGGTTTCTGTGAGTAGGAACTCCTCAAAGCCAAGTATCTGGACGACTACCTAGTGGAGAGTGTGATGAAGAAGCGTGAAAATCAAATGTATGTAAAATGGTTGGGATTTGATAGTTCTCACAATACTTCGGTAAATAAATCTTACTTGTAAAGGTTGGAGTAAATAAATAAATGTATAAAATTATAAAGTATCTCTTTATTCACCTGCATCATATTTACAATATATACATTTTATTTTATAATATATTTAATTGTAATAACTGTAGTAAACTACGTACAAGAGCTATTAGATTTAAATGAGCTAAAGTTAAGGTCCACTCTTGGAGGTCATCTATCATATAGGGGCATTCATTGTTTGAAATTTTGAAAATTAAAGATTTTTTGGATTTTTACTATTATCTAAAACATTCTTGGAATTTCTTTGTTTTATTCAATTATATTGAATATTTGTAAGTATACTCTATACAATTGAAATATAACATCTAACGTAAGTCTTAGTCGGTAAATAGATTTATTTAATATGCGCACCCCGATCCCGATTTCACATATTTCACATCATATAGGCTGCTAGATCAATTGATGGCGTCATCCGATTGCATGCTTCAGTGTTTAATATCGCGATTATTGCGCAATCTCACGCAAATCAATCATTAGTCGACATGCTTCTGGAACATTCGAGAATATTCTAGTATAGAGCATAACGTCATCACGACAAGGTGAGTCCACCTCGACCAATAAAAACTTGAAAAGTGGAGGACGGGGGGGGGGGGTCTAGAAATCTCATTATATACCTACTCTTATTATTTCGATGAGGTATACTAGCCTTATCACGCCTTGATTATTTTAACCCGGGTAGGTATAACTAACTCTTTGATACTGTGCATGTTTATAATAGAGCCATGATATCTTCAACGCAGCATACAGTGCGACTTTGATGCACCCGGAGTACGAGAAACAGGCCAATCGTGCCCTTTTGTTTATTATGCTTAAGGCTAAGTGTCCGGTACAAATGACCGCCGGTGGGTACATCAATCTCTCGCTCGAGACTTTCAAACGCGTAAGTATATTCATTGTAAATTAAAAATTGCATTCCATATCTATATTTTTTGTGTGTATGTGTGTGTGTGTGTGTGAACATGCGTACATGCGTGCGTGCGTGCGTGTGTGTATAAATATATATATATATATATATATATATATATATATATATATATATATATATATATATATATATATATATATATATATATATATATATATATATATATATATATGGGTGATTCTCTGGGAAATCGAGATTCAGATTTTTTGCAACACGCATGTTTAATGTTGATCGAGGCTAAATATGATCATATAGTCATTTTATAGTCAAAAGGGGCATTAAAAGGTTTTGGAACCGTTTTTTATGAAATCTTCAGAAAATTTTCTAAGAGTTCCTATGTTGCTAGATTTTTAACAGATTTAATGCTGTTGAGTAAATGGAGGTTGAAATTTGCTAAAAAATGTAAAAAAATGACTACATGCTCATATTTAGACTTGATTAACTTTGAACCTAACGGCTTTAAAAAATCTGAAAAAATTCACAGACATTCTATATACCAAGAGGAACTTTATACCGAAGAAATAATAAACAAAATTTATTTGATCTCGATTTCCCAGAAAATCACCCATATATATTGCCCTTTACCCATTACCCATATATTATTGGCATTACATAACTGTACTTTTTTAGTAATGTTCTGAATTTTCCCAAGTGACCGAAACACGTTTATTTTCAAAAAAATTGAGGGAGCTCTCATTAATACCAGATTGAAGTTCAATACATAAAACTAAACCTAGTGTATTGTTTTCCGGGATGTTTGAACTATGTTTCTTGAAAGTTACAGCTTATAAGGTGCACAAAGAAAAACCGCTGCCAATTCATTGGCACTTATCTTCTTTGTTATAATAAATTAATTTTAAATTGCTATATCTCTTTCTAAATAATAGCTCAAGAAGGTTGTGCTTTTTTAACCATTATAGTTTGACAAAAGATAACAAAATTTGCGGTTGTAAAAGATAGATAATTTTATGCTCTTTTTAATGCATTTACACTTAAGTGATCATAATATTTCTAACATACCAAAAAACTCGAAAAACTCAAGAATCCAAAAATCAAAAAACGAGTCAATGAATCTCTAAATATCTTTTTAATTTCGAATCTTCCTTTAAAAATGAAAAAAATGAGCCCTGTTTGGTAAGAAATGGCCGTATTGTTCTCGAGATATAAGATTAGAGAAATATTCAAATAATACATAACCTCAAATATTCGAAATATAAAGTTCGGTGTGATCTGGGTAAAGAACTCGTTCAAGACAAAGTAATAAGCTACCGTTTTAAAAAGTTTCAGATCAAATGCTGCCGATTTATGCCAGTATTTGCAGCTGACAAAAAATTAATTATTTTTACAATAGTACATTGTGTACCGAGTAAAGTGTAGTTGGCTATTGCGCACGAGGTCACGTTGGCGCACGGGCGAAGCAAGCTGCGCCATGTTACAATAGTGGCGCAATTGGCAACTTTAACCTTACTTGTTTTACACAATATTTTTCATCATGAGTTCGTAGACAATGCTGGAGCGTGCGTTATTTTCATTACGAAACGCTTTAGCGTGCGTTATTGGAAATAACGCTCGTAGTGCATAATTGGCCATTTAGCGTACGCAAAACCACCACACAATATGGCATTTTTTAAGCACGAATGATGAAAAAAGATTTTTCTCCCATCAAAAGAAAAAGATGAAGCTTAAAACTAAATATTCTTCTCTATATTCCTAATCATCTTAATTTTTTTCAAAATTTTTACTTCTTGTATTTCACAAATATAAACGTTTGAAAAAAGATGAGGATTTGATGATGAAAGGAAGTAGCTTATTCAAAATTTCGGGTCGGAAAATATAGGTAATTTTATGCTCTTTCAAATGCATTATCAGTCAATCGGTGATATTATTTCTATGGTATCAAAAAACATGAAAAACTAAACCACAAAATCGAAAAACCGACAAAAAAACAAGAACGCATCGAAACGCAAAAAAAAATATTTTTGAGCTGTCTTCCTTAAAAAAAAATTATGAGCCTCGAAACATTAATTTTCACCGTGAATATTCAGAGTAATGTTGATCAACATCCATACTAGGTTGCACAGGGGTCCTTAGGGGCATACAATTATTTTGAGAGCTTGATTTGCTGGGTACTTTCATACGAAAAGTCAATGGCTCATTTAGGCGACAGCCTCCACCACGTTTTTTAAGAAAGTACAGGAATGACCCATTTATATTTATATATACGTATATTTATATATGGGTGATTGTCAAAAAAAGCCAGCTGCATGATGTTGATCTATTTAAGTGCTTTTTAAGAAAATAAAACAAGACGAAAAGATTTTATAGTATTATAATATATTAAATAGAAAATATATCTTTTGTTTCGAAAGTCTAAACGATCCAGATATCTAAATATATCATGTTTAATTGAGAAAATTGTTTTTTTTTTGCATTTTTCTTGTAATTGTCGTTGCAAATCTAATTTACGAATTTATCAACATGAACAGAATATTTAGACTTTTAGAACCAAAGATATATATCTGTCATAAGATAACTGGATCGTTTAGACTTTTGAAACAAAAGACATATTTTCTATTTAATATATTATAATACTCATTTTCTTAAAAAGCACTTAAATAGATAGGACACCATGCATCTGGCTTTTTTGACAATTACCCATATATGCAATGCCTTAGATAAGAAAATGAAAATGAATGCAATTTTGATGTTTTTCAGATGTTTATGAGTGCCTTCTCATTTTTTACCGTTTTACGAACTACGAACTCTTAGGTATTGCAAACCGATAAGTCAGTAGTACTCATATTAGTTTTATTGTTAGTATGTTATCAATTACACAGAATTTAGAAAAATAAACATAGTTAAGTTTATAGTTTATAATAATTATCTCATTATGTTTTAATTGCTATGTCCATAGATTTTTCACATATTATTTTAAGAATTTATCCCATATTCTATTTTTTCTTTAAATTTTGTCGAATACTTCTACGGGCATTAGTGCCCTTTGACAGATATCGGAGTGCAGGCTTTATCTCTGTCACCGAGAAATCTGAAAAACATTTTTTTAATATTCAAGAAAAATTCGGACTGACAGGAATTCGAACCCAGGCCCTTTAGCGACCTTTGTCTTAAGAAGTACTCGTTTACCAATAGATCAATCGATCACCCTTATTGATAAATTGTTATTTGAAGATTAAATACCTAAAGACTTGAAGGATTTAAAAAAATCTATGTTTTGTTTTACGTAAAAAGAACACAGGAATAATAAGGCCCAAAAATACGACAATAATGAGGCTAATCAATGCAAAGGTAGGGAGACCAAATAATAAAGCGCCAGCACAGCAGAGCAATACAGCAGCAGTTAGACTCAACAAACAGACGGCAACGACGCCGAACATACAGCGTCAATAAGACTGAACAATTCAACGATGCCAAATAAGCAGAACGACAGTTATACTGAAAAACATAATGTCAGTAAGGCAAACATGCAACACAGGTGCCCACTTCCATCCGCCACACATCAACAATCACACTTGTTGCCAAGTCTCTTTTGTTAAACAGTTGTCTTTTTATGGATTTATAGAGATATATTCACCAGCGTACTGCTCATCGCTTTGAAATTTTCGTAAAAGTGACACGGCTATGACAGTTTTTTTGAATAAAGACCTTGGCAGCATAAACTCTAGTCCACTTAGAAGTTTAATATCCAGTGGTTTTCATTTATGTTCCATTATTATGAGACTGCGGCGTTGCTGATAAGCTTGAAGAGGAGTGGACGCGTAAATGGACGGACAGATACGTGGGTGGATAGGTGGATGCGGGGTGGTGGGATAAATGCGTGGGTGTACGGGTGAATGCGTGGGTGGATGGAAGTGTATGGGTGGATAAATGGATGCAAGGGCGAATGAATGGATACGTGGATGAATGGATGCGTGGGTGGATGGATAAATGAGTGGATGGATAAATGACTGATTGTACGCGTAAATGAGTGGGTGGATGAAGTTTATGGATGTGTGGGTGAAAGTGCACGGGTGGATGAATCGATGCGTGGGTGAATGGATGGATGCGGAGGTGGATGGATGTTTGCTTGTGTGGATGTTGGAATGCATGGTTGGATGGAAGTGTATGGGTGGGTGGTTGCATAGATGCGTGGGTGAATGAATGGTGGATAGATGGATTAGTGGGTAGATTGATGCGTGGATTAATACAGGAATGCGTGGAGGAATGGAAGTGTATGGGTCGGTGCATGATAGTGCATAGGTATTGAATGAAAAAATCAGTGTTAAAATAGTAAAACATGAGTGTAGCTTGTAAAAATCTCCTGTAAATTTTTTTGTATCATTACGATTTTCTTACAGTCTGGCTCAAAGGGATAAATCTTGTTATCTTTTATTTACATCTTGTTATTATAACTAAGTCATTTTCTAATACTCCGTCTTCACTGGGGCTTTAAGTGTATCTCACTTTAACTTTCAATATTGAATAATATTTATTCTATTCATGTAAATAAAATCTGTTAAGGTGTCAAATATAAAGAAAAATATACTCTACCAATTGTTCTTCGAAATAGTCTGATCTTTGATATGATTTAATTTCAATCTCTTTCATCGTCAAACAAGATGACCTGATTAGTCGATTTATAGAATCTTATAATGAGAATTCGCACTAATAAATTAATACTAAAATTAATTTATGATTTTAGGCCTCTGAATAGCCTTAAGGGGGTTCCATATCCAAAACATTCAAAAAGTCGATTTTTTTATTGGGTCATATTATAGTTTATAAGGGTGTTTGTCAAACTTTGAACAATTCTTGTCCCTCCTGTTTTACAAGCTAACAGGGCATTATATGAATCTCAAAAAAATAGTACTACGACTGGACTATCGTAAGCAACAATCTACAACATTTTTAGAATGTCAAGCATTTTCTATTCTGAGTAAAAAATAAAAAACTATGCAAACTGTCTTGTCCGTACCATATCCCAAGCCTTAATTTCATCCGAATATACCAAGAAATTTAGTAATACATTAAATTTTAACAAAAAAAAATTACACGGAGGGTTAATGTAAGTCTTACAAGGAGAGTGAACACCCTGTAGGAAAGGATTTTGTATCAAAATTAAGAAGGTGGTTTTTGGTACGTAAAAATGAAGCCTAGCACCCGTATCTTTTCCAATGGGCCCCTGTTCTCAAGATATGAGGTATTTTTCTTAAAAAAATGCGTTATTTTAATGAAAAAATCCACCTCTTTTTTTGACAATATCTCTGCAATTTGTTATGGAAAATTGTCCCAAAAGATAATTAAAGAACGTGAAAAGAGCTACAATTTAAACTTTGTTTCGTATTAGACTATTATTCTAATCCAAAGTTATTAGCAATTCAAGATGATGATTTAAAATGCATGAAAAATCATCGAAATTAAAAGTTAAAATTCATCGAATATTCATGAATTTTTAATCATGTTAATAACTTTGCATCAGAATAATATTTTTATACGAAATGAAGCTTAAAGTACAGCTCTATCAGCCTACTTTGATTACCTTTTGAGTCAATATTTCTAGCATAAAAGCTTGCAGAGTTATTGACAAAGGAAGAGGTACATCTTTTATTAAAATAGCGCATATTTGAAGCAAAATACCTAATATCTCGAGAACAGAGGCCCATTGGAATAGATTACGGGTGTTAGGCTTCATTTTGGGGTACCAAAAACCACTTCCTGAATTTTGCTAATAAATCGTCTCCGTATTCGGTTTATGTATGGTTGTTTCGAAATGTGTCTCCTACTTTTGATGTCTGGGTCGTCCCAATGGCTTTATTCAAAGAAAATGGTATTAAAATATTCACAAATTAAAATGTAACCGATTCCTACTTGTAACTCTTATATACATGTTGTAAAAAAAGTGCAGATATACGTATTTATCAGTATTGTTATCTGCAAATAACAAGTAAATGTTGCACTTTTACTACCGCACCTTTATTATGTGTCTTGTCCGTCCAGCGAAAAATTCTTTAAAGTAGCATTCAATTTGAAAAATAAATATTTAAATCGAATTTGTCCTTTAAAAAGACAGAGGAATTACTCTTTTCTTAATTTTACATGGATCTGGTGCATTTAAATAAATAAACTACTAAAAAAATATGTACGGCACAAATCTCTTGTCCGTCCAATGATTACGTTAAATGTAGCAATACAATGGAAGGTGGTAGCATCGAATGCGACAAAATAGGTAAATAAATAACATTTTAACCTATTTAAGCGTAGATCATAATCGTTCATATTCTGTAATAAGCGATGCAATTTTTAATTTGTGCTAAACAAGAACTACTTCATGTAAGGTAATATATATATATATATATATATCAAACAATATTAAATGAAAGTTATACTCTGTTAATTCATAATTTAAAAGAATTGGTCGTAAGAAACTTACAACATTGTAATATTTTTTTAACTACATAAAAGTGTTTCTTGATCTCGCCCATTTTAATTTTCTTTATTTGAATGATTAATATTATTACATCATATTTTTTATTTTCGGTTTCAAAGACTTTATTTTTTTTTTAAATTATACTTTTAAAAAGAGCCCACTTCTTGACAATCACCCATAATCAAATGAATATTTTAAGACTTCATAGATATCGAAATTCTAAAACTAAATAAAGTTATATTGATTTTAATAAAGTAACTAACATTATGTAGCATAGAAAATAAAACCTTTAAATGCATTTTTCTCCACATAATAAAACCAAATTATATTTCTCAATTTAAATTCAAAATGCACAAATAACTTTCTGATATGCTTATATTTAACATACTTGAAATTGAGAGTGTTAGAAG
The DNA here is from genome assembly GCA_949152435.1 of Gastracanthus pulcherrimus. Classification (NCBI taxonomy): domain Eukaryota; kingdom Metazoa; phylum Arthropoda; class Insecta; order Hymenoptera; family Pteromalidae; genus Gastracanthus; species Gastracanthus pulcherrimus. The sequence goes on from OX424572.1 coordinate 37,152,410, forward strand.
CTGGTATAATTTAACTTTTTGGGTAAAGAACCACCTAATTGGGCAGGAGTAAACTGCAATTTGGGTAGTAATACTCGTAAAATATCACTTTTTCAAATACAAAAAGATTTCATTTCAGTGAATTTTAGAATACTTAAAACAGATATTGTCAGTTTTTCTAAATATACAGGAACTTTAACATAATAAAACCGTAAACTCTAAACCTATATAACCTCAAAATACCAATTTACCCATGTAAGAATTTGTCATTATTAATCGTACGGGACTTTACTGTTGGTATACTGGCTTCCAATATATTGTCTACTAATTTTCAGTCAATTCCTGGACCAACATCGATTTGATAAACGGGCCAGCAATGGAATACTTTGTTCGTTTAGTGCAGCCCGTCAGTACTATACCAGAGCTATCTATTGCACAATGTTATATCCCTGTACTGATTAAATGAAATTTGCCATTAAATGCACAACACTATAAAAAATGGAAAAATAAAATTTCAATTTTAAAGCAAAGTTATATTTCAGTATTGTCTAAATACATTTTGCCGCTGTTTACCCAATATTATTAAAAAAAAAAGAAAAAAAATGTGAATAAAAAGTTTAATCTATTTAATACAATCATGTTTAAAAAAAGTAGCTACTATTATGTGCAAAAGCATAGGGCGCTAAAAAGGGTAAGGACATCTTCACCAAGTAGTTGTAGTAGCATAAGTGTAGAAGATGAAGATTTACAACATAGCTCTCAAAATCGGGATAATACGAACGAAGGAAATTTATCAGTGCACAATGAGGCCGTGGAAGAGAATGAAAAACATGGTTTATTACTCATTGAACCTGTGAAAAGTAAAGAAAAAAATATTGACGACGGTAATTTATCCATTGTCGGTTCAAGCTTTTCCCTTGATTGTTGTAGTGCAAACAATTCTAAGAGGTATAAGATATTTAGTCGAGAGATTTATTCAATTGATAAACAAATTAGCATTGAAACGATTAAAAAATAATTTTGTAATGTTTATGATTTATTTAAATTATTTTCAAATCCAAGTACTCGCAGTACGAAAAGTGACAGTGATACTGAAAGTCGCGCTGGAGTGATGAAATACCAATCGGAATCAACGTTGAGGTAGTTTAAAAAATATTTACAATTGCACGAAAATTGATAGCTATTTATATTCACGTTAAAATTTAATCATTATGAGATTGTTACATTTAATGTTATAAAAATACTTTTTTTTTTAAATATTTTAATTCAACTATTTTCATTCAAAATAAACCCAAAATAAGGTTGACACACATTGCTTATTTATACTTTTCTAAAGAACAAAAACATGACTTATAAGAAAATAAATTATTAAAGTTATACATTTTTGTATTTTTAGTAGTACAAATTCAAAATTTTACTCATTTTAAAATAATAATTTTAAAATAAATACATAAATATCCATAGATATATAGGTTGAAATCCATAGCGAGGTTAGAACCTGAAAGTTTCTTAAATTTGTACATTTTCAAATTCTAAGTCAAATCATTTTAAAATAATTTATGTTTTTAATTTTATTAACGTTATTTTAATTTATGTTTTTGTTTTAATGTTATTTTAATTTATATTTTTACTCTAACCTTATTTTAATTTATGTTTTATTAACGTTTTCATTTCTTTCAAATGACTGGATTTATACTTTATAAGACAATACATATTATTTTGAACGTTTTTAAAGTACAAGTTTACAATATTATTCTATTTTGAAACATAAAATAAAGATCTCGTACCTGTAGAAAAAGCAAAAGACAATGTATTTGCTCGTTTGATTTTCGATCCATCCATCCATCCATCCATCCATCCATCCACCCATCCATCCATCCATCCACCCATCCATCCATCCATCCATCCATCCATCTATCTATCCATCCATCCATCTATTCGATCACATTAACTGTCTAAATCTTGTGGTAGTCCAAAAAATATAGAGCTTTTCATTGTAGTCAATCAAAAGGACTTAACTATCTTAAAAAAAATTTATACTTATATTTTGATAAAATATTCAAATTTACCGAAAAAGAACAGGTATTATATGTTGAGTGATTTATTTTTACTTTAAAATGTATTATCAATTAATTTAAAATTTAAAGGTGTATCTGTCCCATTAATGCAATTAGCTCGACGACTGAATAAATTACAATCAGGCCTTTCAATGCTGGTTTAAAAAAATTATTTATTTATTGACTGTTTAAAGATGAATTCTACCATTGTTTGAGAGTGCGTAAAGAAAAATGATAATGACTATGATTTACTACAAATAAAATTCAGAGAAACAACTATTCGTCCAATCGAACCGAATGTTATACGTTTATATAACGGAAAAAGTTTTAGAATTATCTAGATTGTTTTATCAGGGCAACCAATTGAAGGTTTAGGGACATTATTTCAAGTGCGAAAGTGTCTTTAAGTATCTCTTGTGACTCAAACATTGTCGGAGTTATACAAATGATTAATAAATCAAAAAGTATACGGACTATTGATGCTGATGAAATTTCTCACAAATGCGTAAAATTGGATATCGCAGCAAAATCGTACATTTGTACTTGATTGAACGTATAAATTAAAAAATGTAAGTAACTTAGAATAATAAAAATAATTAAAATAAGTTAAATTAACGTATTTATTGAATATATAAAAATATTTTTTATTGATTTTTTTCAATAGTAAAATAATCTTATTTAAAAAATATTACTTGTAAAATTAGTATAAACATACCAAATGCCCATAATAATATATAAGTGTAGCTTATTTATGAAAGAAACTAATTAGTTCTCAACATGCGCGCGATTTTGTTTTTCTTTTTTCAGTTGTCATAAGTTGATAGCGAACGTTCATGTATTGTAATTAAATTTAATCAGTATTCGCTTAAAAATGGGGTTAAAGCTGTTGAATTCGTTCCACGTTCTTGGGTCCATACTCTTTCAAACGCGGTTTCTGCAAGAATATCAAAATTTTTATTTTAATTATTAAAAAAATGTATTCAATTTAAATGACAATTTAAACAAAGGATGATGCTCATGGCAGCCCCCTTGAGGGAACGTATGAAACCAACACCATTGTTTAAATTTCGTTTAGTTATGAATTTAAAAAAATGTAACCCCGCAAAATGCGGGGAAAGCTATAAAAAATAGTATCTACGGATTAATGCCATTTAAAGCAATGTATAAAGCCTGACCATATTCGGGAATTTCTACTTAATTTTCCACCTTTTTATCACGTTTTTCTGAACTTTCCCCACACTTTAGGGTGTTTATTTTTTTTCAATATTCATGTTTTGATGAACTCTGAATAATGGTATTGATTCTATACGTTCTCCTTTAACAGATCAAATATTATAAATCCGTGGGCATCTTCCTTTTTATGAGTGTGAAATTGAAAAATTATAATATTATTTTCATTGCTATTATTTTGCGTTATACATTATTAATTATTTACAAATTTCATGCAAAAAAATCTTTTGTAGAAGATTATCACCAAGTATTGCGGAGGTTATAAAGATCGTACACAAGTGAAGTAGTTTCAACTGAAAACGGGAGCTCTTTCGAAAGCTTAGTAGAAAAAGATCCTCTAGAAATTCCTACTTTTAATGCCGAGGATATTGCTGTAGAATTAAACAATCTTCCGATACGTAATATAACCCTCAAATTATATTTAGTTGATATAATGTATAATATTATTATGCAGTTAAAATATTAAATAATAATATTTATTTACATTGCAGTTGACCACGTACAAGCTATTCAAAGTACATCTTACAAGAAATCTACTATTTCAAATGAAAAAGATTCAATCGTGGCAGTACAACTATTTTAAATTTTATTCATAGCAATAATACATTATATACTATTCTAACCTTAATAAAATATTTGTTTATAAGAAGACTTAATGCATGAAGATTTAGAAAACCTAGAAAAATGAATTAGCAAATGCATTAGATCCATGAGGAGAAGTATTCAATATGATATGCAGGCGTTTTTCAATAACGTATCAAGTAACTTGATCGCAGAACCTCTTGTAAAAGGCCAATCCACAATTGCAGGCAATGAGCGTTTCAATTTCAACAGAGAAATTAGAAGATTTTAAGAAATTTGATGAAGAAATTTCGCAGAATATTGATAAAGAAAATGCTTTGGTAATTTTGTCCTATTAGTTCACTTTTTAATAATTCTACTCATTTATAAAATAGTATTTTATATTTATTATTTAATTTTTTTCAAACGTTAATTCGACATAAATATTTATAGTTTTTCAAGCAATACTATTTATTTTATATAATACAAATATATATCATAGTAAGGAGATAAACAATAAATAAGTTAAAAAAATTTGTTTATAAATGAAGAAAAAGTATAAAACAATAGTGTTAAACCTTGAATATTGTAGGTACATTTTGCAGGATCAAATATACATTTATTTATATATATACATGTAAAGTTATGCAAAGATATAGTGATTGTCCTGTGTTATTTCTTTAGGCATACTTATACACTATACCAAACAGTTACTATACTTTCTGGCATAAATTCGAAACTATTTGTTAAATTTATTATTATAGATTTATTCTTCATGTAATTTACTTTACAAAATATAATTAAACTAAAGTTATCTATTTTATAGAAACTTTGGATGACAAGAATGTGCATTGGACTGGAAGGTTTTCCTCAGGCTATCGGAAAAATTCTAGGCGGTCTGATTCGAAAGGCCGTTCCGTTACAATATACTGCTTGTGGTTGAAAAATGAAAGAAAATGGAAAGCAAAACTTTAGCGATACGAAGACGTTCAATTGCATGACTGGTAAACAATTTAGAAAATTTTCTTTTCTTAAGAGAAATCTTGACGAGTTATTATATACTGTTTTTACATAATAACATTTTTTATTTTATACATATTTCAGATGTAGTTAATCAGTTATACATCGCGGTGGTTATCGGGGGCCAGAGATCGTGAAGAAGGAAAATCTACAAGAACAGCAGCTCAAGTTGAAGAAAATACAGATTGATTTTTTAAGGGGATGTCGAAGCCCCGCCCCCCTTTTTGCTGTCCGACCTATTTTGTAATTCCAATTGTTTGTAAAAACTACAAGTCCAACTGACTTTATCTTGTACAGATCAGTTCATTATAGTAAGCACTACAGTAGTCTGTTACGAATCTTACTGTAAAATAACATTATAAAAAGTTATTAGCAAAAGTTTGGTACGATTGAAATTTTTAGGTTAGGTTTCAATGCGTAAACACCCAATCGTATTTCTAATTGATTAGAAAAATAACTGATCAGATCACCTTTATCTTGCAAGCAAAAGTTTTATTATATAGAGCACTACGGCGCTCTGCTCTTGATTTTTTCGTGAATTCTATTTTTCAAAAGTAATCACTAAAAGAAAAAACACGATTTCAGCTCCGATATCCCCTTAAGTTACGTTTAAAACACTTTTATTGTAAATGTTATATTTATTTTATTGAATGTTATTGACTCTGAGAGTTTCTAATGCGTTTTAAAATAAAGCCTAGAAACCGAAACTTTTTCTAATTGGCCCATGTTGTTGAGATACCAGCTACTGATTCACATAAACAGATGATTTTAGTCAAAAATTCACTCGGAACGTAGTGATCACTCACTCAAATGGAGTGAAAAATTTACTTTAAAAAGTTGCATTTTCATTAAAAATTAGTTAAAGCCATAAATAACTCATACCTTGAAAACAAGGGTCTAGAGTTTTTTTGGATTGAACAAAAATAAAATTTTTTTCCAATTTTTGTTTTTGAATTAATAACTAGCTTGCCACGTGTGGTCTGCTTGCGGCCTGCAGGTCGAGGAGCTCGCCGCTCTAGCGCTTCAGAGTGAGCAAGCTAGGAGCAGGGTACCATCCCGTTTGCAGATAGTTGTCCAAGTGTAAAAAGTATGGTGTCTTATGTATTTTGCCCCGCAGAATATGAATCCGGAGGTCTTTTTTCGCTAAAAGTGGTAGGAAATTGTTTAAAATGCAATTGTTTAAACAAATATAAGAACATAATTTTTTAGACCAAATTAAAGTATTTTGTTCTTAAATATAGGTTATTTTAACCCTTTAAGTACCAAGGCCCTTAAAAAAGGTTTTGATTGAAAGAAATATGGAGAGCTGATTTTATCTGAAAAATGGTCTTAAAGGAGTTTACAAATGGTTTTTAAAAGAAAACATTGTCTTACAAGAGGAGACCATGGATTCTGGATCTTGGATTTTGATGAAACTTTGGGGATCGACTTTTGGAACCTAAAAATTAAGCACAGTACCCGTAATTTTATCGAATGGGTTTGTAAATCTGAGATAGTACTAAAAAACATCAGTATTGCTCATATGGGCAATGCTAAAAATAAAATATATATAGATATACTATCAACGATAATGAAATACGCCGCATCTACCGTACAAGGGCCCATTGGATAACCACGAGTATTGGATTTCATTTTTAGGTATCAGAAGATGATCCCTAAAGTTCCCCTTCTGTTAATTAAATTTTAACAACTAGCATGGTAATTAGTTAGTTTGAGTGTTATTATAAGGCTATATTTACTATAAGGTCTAAAAAAAAATTTCTTCGCGTATTTAAGAAAAAATCTATTGCGACATACGCATTACTTTCTGCCATACGCATTGCTATTTTGTTATGGTATCAACATTTGAGTTATCATTTTAAACAAATGCCCTCTTTTAGATTTTAAAACACACTGATATCTTCTTATTGATTCCCTAGAAGTAATTATGCGGTTCCAGTTTAGGTCTACATTTCTTATAAGAAATCTGGTCTATAAAATAAGCTTTTATGCATATTATTTGTTACCTTATGCAGTTATTTTATGCAACTTTATTAATTTGAGCAATCTAAGAATACGAAGTAGTGAAGAAAAAGAGTATAAACCTAATGTATTTTTGTCATTTCAATTTAAATTACTAAGCAGCCCCTTCTTGAAACTCAACCATACATTTCGGACCATTTACACGATATCGATACCCGACTATTGTACAAAAGTATAGATCGAAAATCTCGCGTAATTAATTCTATTAATTTAGAATTGTTTATTCATTGTGGCTTGGACGTCACAATTCATAAATCGACTATCTTTCGGCTACGTAAATATGGCTTTCCAGTTTAGATTATTTTATTTATTAAAGGTTTAAAGAAAAAGAGCTTTTCACCAACGCTCCCAAGGGAGAAAAACAATGTTATACCTACACATAACTTTTTATATCATCCAAGTTTTCGACACTTCGCATCCCTTCTCTAAAGTTAAACAAAAAACAAAATTGAATTTTTTTCTGAATAAATCATATTATTTGTTTGGCAGAATACAATTTCAACTGATGTACTTTTTTATGCAATGATTTTGTTTTATACGTTACTCACGTTAAAACAAACGGCGTGATGTGAAAAATGAAAATGAACTTGAAGTCAAAAGAAAAACCGTCTGCACCTCCTTTTTCTGTTCTGTGATCTGCATTAGTATTTTGGGCCAATTTTGCTATATTTACGGGGTCTGGAGCCCACTAAAAATAACGCAATCTGGCTGAAAAATGGTTCTAAGGGGAGACTGGGGCTAATTCAATACCTATTCATACACTAACAATACTTTAAAATACCTAGAATACTGATAAATACGCACTATTTGCAAAAGCGTCACATTTTACCAAAAAATTGTAATTAGAAATTTAAGAACATAAAATGTTCAGACTAGCTCCTTTCTCCCCTAGGTACAGTGCGTGTATAATATTCAAACAATTATTTTTATAAAATAAATAAATAAAGACAATTGTTATAAAATTAGTCAAATTATATAATAAATACCATAATACTACAGAGGTTCTATAAAATAGTTTATATTTAAAATATAAAAAGATCTTACATACAAAATAAATTCTTTATCAAGCATTTAATTAATGCTTACCTATACATTATATTGCTGATATAAAATCCTTACTTTCTTGCATAAAATTCTTTACAAATGTAAAAAAGTGTAAATATAACTTTCCGATTCCATTCTTATATTAATTTACATAAATACATTTTCAAACAAGCGATTATTGTTTCTTTCTTAAAGCTTTGACTTCAAGCTCACCATTAATTTTTCTAGTTTCATGGCTTTTTGCATGTTTCCGCTGATTTTCAACTTGCCCATCATGAAAGCAGTAGCTGGTTTCAATTTTCCTGCAAATATAACGCTGTTAATTTAGAAATTTAGCTTTTAATTGTAAATTATAAGAAATGAAATGTCTTACCGGAAAACATGGCAAAGAAGTTGGCAGAGTCCATGGTCAATGTGGCATCTGCTGGTTGGTTTGGTTCTCCTTTACCCGTCGATCCCTTTCCATTCTTGAGATCTAGGTACCAAGTACTGGCTTCATCTCCTGAAAAATAAACACCACGTCTTTAAAATATATGAAAGTTAATGCTTTTATTTGTTTCAACTATAAATGTTTTTTTCTTCATTCTTTTTTAAAGGGGTAAATACCTAAAAAAGATGAAAAGATATTTTTTTTATGATGTATTATTGATTTACAAGGTATCTAGTACTTAAAAATGAAGTTTTAGATACCAATATCATTTTTTAATAGGAGTATTTGTTTAATTCTTCTCACGTTTGACTTGTAGCGTCGCGCTGTAGCGTCCAGCACTAATACTGAGTAGTACTGACTGACAGTCAGCTGATCAGTCTCTGACAGTCAGTTTTAGTATTTACTTTTATTAACATAACATTTTAACTTGATAGTGCAGAATAGTTATTATAAAAGTGAATTATAAAAAGCAATTTTTCTATCTAGATAAGTATTTTTGTTTTATAAGTAATCTAAATATTGGAAAGAATATATTATTTTGTGTTATACTTATTTGTTTTTGAGCAAAACCAGCATACAAGGGACAGAGTAAACAATATACAGTATGATATATATAGTATGCAGTGTATATATATATATAGTATGATATATGTACATCATTATTGAAACAATTTTGAATATGAAGGCACACATCAAAGAAGTTACTATTGGGGAAGAAAACTACCGCCGTGGCATAGGTGGCGCTAGTGAAAAGATACATACATCTGCGCCATGTTTTGTATTTTAACATGGGAAACTATATCTATATGTAGGAAAAATGGCCGACGTGTGTGTACCCGCCAGAGGTCGCATGGTAAATTTAAACTCCCAATAGACTTTTAAGAGCTTAGTCTTATTATGCACACAAATTATTTAAACTTAGAATTGTACATGTTTTTTGTATTTATACTTATGTGATATAATTTTTTTACAGAATACACAAGTATTAAACGACATGTTTTATGTCATAATAGTTACTTTAGTGAATAAAAACGTTACAGAATTGTTTCAGGTATGTTATTCACAGATATTGTGATATTAATACACTTTAACTTTAACTTAATATTGCTCAACTTTTTATTTTCAGATCGTACGCCTGATGAGCCAAAAGCATGAAAAATATTCTTCCATGGCTTAAATAATTCATAATTCATCCGAGCAGTGGATAATGCTAATTAGAATACATCAAATTATAATTAACATGTAAGTATTGTATGATCAATAGAAAAATATGTGAATTTTCAACTTTCTTTTTGTTTTAGATACAGTAAATAGCTTCAGATAATTGTGCAAGTGAAAATAACAAAATCTGAATAGCTTTATCCACCCAGTGGTATATATTTCAAATATTTTAAGCTCTGGTAGATCTAATATCATGCACATGAGTAGTCTGAAGTCTGTGCGTACGAAAAAAATTTTACTGGTCACTTATCTACCATATTTCATCGACAATGATACTTTTTTCTGGTGAAATATGTTAATAAGTGTATTTACTTGTAAGAAATCAAATTTATGATATAATTTATAATAATTACTTTTTTATCCCATTGTTCAAATAGAATATCTTTTTGTATCTTTATAAAATTGTATTTTGTTTAGTTACCTTTAACATTAAACTGGAAAATGGCACCAGTTTTGTTTACAAGCTCGGGGTTTATACTTTTATCAATCATAGAAAATAGTTGAGCAATCTTTGTACCGTCTGCTTGCTGTCCTGGCTGTGACTTCCCACCACTAACTATTCTCATATCAGTGCTGTCCAAATCAATAAAGAAGTCTAACATCAAGTTATCAATGTTTGCTGTAAATATATATAATATAGAAATGATTCTTTTAACATAAGTTTAAATATTTCTTTAGACATTAAAAACAGAGTATTAAATAAATACCTGGATCACATGCATACTGAGTAAAATCTGTAATGCCTTCTTTTCTTAAGAAATCTTCATCAATCAAGAAATTACCAGTAAATGACTTGCTGTCTTTACACATTATAGAATATGCAGCATCTGCTACAATATCAGGTTTGCGACTAGTTCTACTGCTTTCTGGACCGGCTAACATTTCTATTGCAGCAGTATGAATTGCTATAACATAAAAAAAACATGTACAATATCTAAAGATTGAATGTATAGAGTAGAATTAAATTTAAAAACTGTATACAATACCAGTTTTAGGCCATAAAGTATTAACGGCAAGTCCTTGGTCTTTAAATTCTTCTGACATACCTAACGCACACATAGACATACCATACTTTGCTATGGTATATGCAACATGGTTTTTAAACCAAAATGGATGCATATTAAGAGGTGGACTCAGATTAATTATGTGTGGATTTTTGCTCTTTAAGAGAAACGGTAAACAAACTTTGGATCTAAAAGAAATTAAATCATATGATTTCATAAATAAAAAGTGTTATTAGCAACAATACTACATGTACATAAAACCTACACAAGAAAAGTTCCTCTGGTATTTATATTATTCATCAGATCGTATCTTTTCATATCAGTACTCAAAGTACCAGTCAAAGATATTGCACTCGCATTATTTACTAAAATATCAATTCCTCCAAATTTCTCAACTGCACTTTTGACAGCATTAGTCACCTGAGTTTCGTCCCTTACATCCACAATACACGGAAGAGCTTTTCCACCAGCTTTTTCGACTGCAAACAAATTATATTTTCATAAATAGTATCATTGTACTATCATTGTCCTACTTCTAACAAAAAAAATATTTTAAATATTTAAAGAAGTAACTTTTGAAATAAAATTTGGAATTTGTAAACATTACTTTCATCCGCTGCTGAGTAAATGGTTCCAGGTAGCTTAGGGTGAGGTTCGGCAGTTTTTGCAGCGAGCACTATATTAGCACCATCCTGGGCAGCTTTTAGTGCGATACTTTTTCCGATGCCTCTGGATGCACCGGTAATAAAAATGGTGCAGCCAGCAAGTTTTCTGAAGCCAAATAATATTTATTGATAAAACGAATACTATTTTAAAAAATTTTAGAATATTTTTTAACTTAAAATTAACCAAAATTAATTTTTTTTAAATTGTTTAAACTCAATTAATGGTGCGAAATAAATGAAACGTTTTTTGAACTAAACAAAAATATAAAAAAACTACATGTTTCAATACTTACAATTGACGACTAACACATTTAACATCAAAATACTTAAAAACAAAATATTAACTTCATTTCGCAATACTTTAACCCATATCTTCTGGAAGTTTAAAAAATATCCATGGTCATGGGTTGCGCAAGGAACTTTTTGAATTTATAAAAGTAAATTTAGAGAAAAACGCGTTTAAAGTTTTAATTTGGTATGCTATCCAATGTAAACTGTTTCACTCAACTGGTTATAACATTGGTATAACAAAGAGCTTTAAACTTATGAACAAAAAATTTGCAATAAAAAAATTTTCGATTTTTTGGTCACAAATCAGTGGCGTTCCCCCTTACCCTATAATATCATTTTGTATCACTATTATTTACTTTACAAGGAGATTTGAGAAGTGATTGTATTGGAATCTGACACCGAGCACTCGCCCTCTGGCGGATTAGAGCTAAACCAGACGAGGCCCGGAAATCCTCGAACATGATTGGTTGAGACGTCAACATGGCGCAGCCAAGCCCGAAATTATGTATACTTATGTATAGTGGTCACAGCCCCGTGTCAGATCCCATATTTTTAAACATAAAAGATTTTAAATAAACAAAAGAAATTGCTTGTTATTCAATTGTTATAATTATTTGAACAGCAAGTAGGTATATCACTTACCCAAACAATATAAAAGATTAAAAAAAAGAAAAACAAGTCACCGAACAACCTATTAATCAATTATAAAATTATTGAAACATATATTTCTTACCCTGTATTTATCATTTTTATAGGTACACTTATTTATTCTCTTTAATTCATTAACTAGGCTAGTATCTAATTGCTGCTGTTGTTCCAAGTTTAGAAGTACTGTTTATGCAACTTGACAGAAAGTTGCAATTCACTCTGAATTGCTTATGTGTCCAGATATCCAGGGATCAAAGTACAAATTATACACTATACAGGTTAGGTATACATGTATATCAATTATATCGCGCTTACTGCTCGATAGCTTGTCTACGTGTGTGTGCGACACATTTGTAATTGTGTCTCAAATTCTTCAATCTCCCGTTATTATCGCTAGAGTGTGCTTACCGGTGTATATACATATATATATATATATATATATATATATATATATATATATATATATATATATATATATATATATTGTATATGCACGTGTTACCAACAACGCAACATAAATACCGTTATTCGCTATGACTCAGCTATATGAGCGTCTGCTTGGAGAGGATAAACGAAGTGATCAGCGCCCATGGTGACGAAAAGTGGCAAAAATGTTTGCCCTTAAATGTATTATATCTATATATATTACTGATACAGATGATCTAACCTCAAAAGACATTGAAAAGAAAGTAATTTGGTCAACTTAAAACGTTTTCTTGTGTGTATACATAAAATGAATGCTGCACCTAAACAGATTCATACTGTAGACAATAAGTAGAAAACAATCTTTATTTCTGTTATCTCAATTTTTAACGAATTCCTCATATATGATGTATTCAACATTAATGTCAACCCCATGCCAAACCAGATGGCGCGTCATGTAAAGCTCACAGTGAATACTTTTAAGTACTTTTAAGTTTATTGTAACATTTTCGCCTATATAGATTTTTGGTTGTATGTGCAAAACTTTTAACTTCTATAGCTAGTGGTCTATCTTATTTTGCAATAGATTATAAGTGAAAAATATAAAAATGTACATGTTATCGTTTTTGTTTTTGCACGATTGCCTACTTGGTAGAGTCATTGGCGCCGATTACAAATATATATAGTAAATTAGAATTACATAAATCTGAAATTTCGTTTAAACTCTATACTTATTACATTTATTAAAATTATACATATATTTGTATATCACATATGTACACAACGTGCAAAGCTATAAATAACAAATTGCAGTCTTTAATTAAAAAGTTCAACACGAGTTCCATTTCAAACTAGAGGCAGTTTGAAATAAATCATCAGCCATTTGGCTGAAAACTGCAGATCCTTCTAAATGATGTATAAGATTGGGAGAAAGTTTTTCATCTCCATAATAGGCACCAGCTATCGCAGCTGTCATACTGCCAATGGTATCTGTATCTCCACCCAGGCTTATCTGAAAGCATAGATTCAGTTCAAGTACAAGAATTATAAGGAACTTTAATGAAAAAACTATTAAATATCGTCTTACGGCATATTGAATTGCTCTCCTGAATGGATTATCTGTTTGAATTCCTTGAATTGGCTTTTGAGCCCTGAGAAAACAAAATATTGCCGTTGGTACGGATCTCAAGCTGCTGATGTCGTTGCCCAGGTCCTTAATCACTTTTGCAGGTATTGGATTTTCCTCTCCTTCTTCCAAGAGTAAACGTTTGACTAAACTCAGCTGTATTTTGTACGGCTGAGCTTCTTCAAGACCTAATCTATTATGATAAGCAGACTCAGTTCACATGATTGTTGGATAGTACGTTTATTTAATTAAAATTTGAATTACCCTTCTTCATCCTCTTCTATAAAATTCATTTTGTTCACAAGCTCATCAACAAATTCTATCACGTCGAACTTATCATCAGGGTGAATGTGCAAACTTTGTTGAATGGCAATAGCCTAAAGGAATCCACAATTTAATCATATATATGTGTGATCTAAATAAAAACAAAATTGCGTAACAACTGTTGTTACCTGTAAAATTGCCCCGTCTACACCTGTTTTATAGGTATGTGTAATTAAAGACTGTTTTTTCGCCAATTCTCTCAGCTGCTCATAATTATTGTAACAAAACAGAGCCACTGGAGCAACTCTCATAGCTGCTCCATTTCCAAAAGACCCTCGCCCATTGAACTGTTCTTTTGCGGGAAGCAGAACATCTGCAAACTTTGTGCATCTAAGTTTCTGAAACACCTAATAAAGGGTTTAAAATTTTAGCGTGAACGATTATTTAAAGTCGGTATAGCTTATACATTAGAATATCCTAAATAACTTTAAAACTTTGTTTTCAACTCTCTTATCAGTTGACTGCGGTACACACTGTAACAACGCCAGAGCCGTATCCACGATTGGGCTCTTGATAATAGCTTTTGACGAACTTCTTAGCCAGGTCCACCAGATCGAGTTCCTTCTTCTCGATTAAGGATTCTGCCAATGATTTGGTCATTGCAGAATCATCGGTGTACTGATATACCGGAGCTATAATCAATCACAGAAATCACTACACGACTACAGCGCAAAGAACAAAATTTCAATTTAAAAACATGCTCATGAAGTACCTTTGAAAATGGGCCCTTCGAGTTTGTCGAATGATTTTTGCAGCATGATTTTCGTGCCAGAACTGAGTTTTTCATTCTCGTAAGGGCTGCCCAAGCAATCGCCCGTCAAAACACCGAGTATCGAGCCGCGAAATTTCTTTCGGAACAGAGAGAGATCGATTTTCGTCATGTTCCTCATGTATAAAACGATTGACTGTTAAATTTTGCGAAAAAAGACGTGTTCAAATGTGTGTGCACTGAAAGAAACTTTTTGGAGTTCCAATTGTTCTAAATAGTCATGTGTTGTAACAAATTTGTGATTGGTTTCGTCAACGTCACGTGATCAACGCGATTGGTTAGCGGGTGTCTATAGGTTAGGTTCATTAGCGGTCAGATTTCATAACGTAAACATTGCACTTTTGAATCTGCACGTGTGTATAATAGTTGAGTTACGAAAAACTACATAATTATAATATGAATGTTGTTTATATCGTATAAATTCTGCGTATTTATTTAGATTGAAAAATGCTTCGAACACCGCTGAAGAATAGCAAGAGTGTGAATAAACCGTTTAAATCGCCATTCGAGTCTCCAATTCAAAACAAAGATGACAACAGCAAGAGCAGCAGCAAAAGTGTAAAGAAAGAGTGCAAAACGACTGATTCACCTTTATCTACAACGAGGTTTATAATGCATTTGAAATATTTTATGTTTATGATGCTCCGACTAAGCATTTGAAGTTATTAAGTATTATACGTTTATGTATGTAGGACCTTGGAAGCAAAGCGGATACTGCTATTGGATGAAAATGAAAAAAACAAAAGACGAAAAATAACATATTTTAACACTGAAAAAGTCCAAGTAGAAGTACCAAAAAATGCAACAAAAACTGAATTGCACGCTCTGAAGAGGAAAATTTTTGAGATACGACAAGAGCTAGATTGCTTAAAATCTAGAGAACGGTGTACAAAAAAGGTTTTTTTAACAAAAATATATTCATTTTTAATATTCATCATTTTTCTACATTAGATTAGATTATACTTGATTACCATTTATTTATTTGCAGCATGACCCTAAAGATTTAAAGGCTTCCATAGACAAATGGAAAATAGCTTGTCAAAATGCACTTGAAATCATTTGCTCTGAACTTTCAGAACGTAATGGTCAAAGTTCTAAAATATCTGATGTGTTGAATATGCTAGGTATACCAGAAAATATTGTTCACTATTCAGCAAAGGATGATGCTTTTGTTTAAGTTTCAGACTGCAAAAGTATTTATATTTTTCTACGATTTCATAAAAGATATTAAATTATAATATTTGTTGTTTAAGTTAGTTAACTGTATTATAGTTTATATGTAGCTATAGGTAATATTTAATTTGTAGAAAGTAATGTTAAAAATAAATCAAAAGAAATTTGAATTTTTAAAAACGTAAATTGATTTATTTACAAGTTACAAAATTATAGAAAAAAATTAATATTATTTTGTGTTTTCTTTCTCTTGTGTCTAAAATAATATTAATTTTTTTAATTTTTATAAAAGTAATAATTACTTTATATTCCATTAAACATTATAAAAGTATCATACACTTCATAATTATTTTTATAGACTATGCTTTCTCTTTTTCCCTTTCTTCTTGTTTATCGAGCCCTTTTCTTGAAAAATCTTGTTTCCATCATTTGTGCTAGCTCGTTTTTCTAAACTTTTTACCGAAAGTAAATTCTTGTTAGTTTTGTTTGATTTCAATGCATTGGACCACTCGGATTCACTGCCTTTGATCGCGTATTGTTCAAGGGATGTCTGTTTCAATTTCTCCAATTCCGCTTGCTGCTTCTTCTTCAATTCCTTATCTGCAGCTTCAAGCTCTTTGTACATATCTGAACCATTATGTAGATTTACCTTGACATTTTCTGTTGATTCTTTAGTGTCTTTGAATGTACTACTAACGTCCTCCTTGATAATTTCATTCAAATACTTTGTAGATTTGCAAACTATACGGTTGAACAGTCCAAGAATTTGAGATGCCAATAAAACGTTGGCGTTGTTCGACGAGGATTTGTTCAATTCCTCTACTACCTGATCGACAGTCTTATGCTGGAGACCCAAACTCAGTAATATGGCAGATTGCACTGGAGAGAAGTGTACACCTCCCGTTAAATTTAAATAGTACAGTCGAGCTAGTGGTGGCACTAAGTCCATTATCAAATGATAATCACTCATATTGCTGCTGTACTTTTCTAATCTTCCTATATCATAAGATGTAAAGTATGTATCCAGTATTTGTTTTTGTATAGTTTCACTGGGTAATTTGATGGTATTATTCGACAGAATGGCAAGTGCTAGTGATGGACTGTAGTCTCTGAAAATAGAATTACATTGACAATGTTAACGATTTAAAGTAAGATTATTATTTATTTTTATTTATTTTAAGTAAAATGACATAGAAAGTTATAATTTTTTAATTTATATGGATAATTCTTTAAAAAAGTGCAAATTTAAATCATATAAAGTATGTTAATTGTAAATATTTTTGTTTACTTTATATAATAGCACATGTTTAAAAAAATTTGTACTGGGATTGACCCATTTCTAATTTAGTCTTTAGCTGTAAACTCTGTGGATGTCTACAAACAATTCTTATCTCACAAAAAGTCTCATAAGTATTTATTACCCTTTTTAAGACATAAATGTCAAGTAAAATAATTTGATTTTGCTTGATTCCTAGGCTATTAGATAATGCCAGCAAACAGATAAATGTACCATGCGAAAATCTTTGTTTGCCTAATTGCCTGGATTTACTCTGGCATCTAGATTACTGCATTGGCAGTTTTCTAAATGACTAAAGTGATTTCGGCAAATAGAAGATTCCCAAACAGCATGAATTAAAAAACGAAATTTCGGAGTCCTGGCTTGAAGTAGAGGAAGGGGGAATTCATATAGTTGATCACGATTGTTGATCAACAAATCAAAAATCGTGGTAAATTGTACAAATTCTTTTTCCTCTTTTTCTCTTCTTTTTTCATTTTGCGCCAAAATGAAAATCCACTTGATTCTAAAAGATTCCTCCATGATTGAAAACAATTCATTTGATTCAAAAAGAATCTTCTTGAGTCAAAAAGTGACATTTTGGCTTTGAGAGGAGTCGTTTTCAATCAAATGGAATCTTTTCAAGCAAAAAGGAATCGTTTTGCATCAAGCAGATTTTCATATTGGCGCATATTTACGAAAAATTCCGCCATAGGTGTAAGAACTTATTTCTCTGAGTGTGTAGACATACCTACTTTCTTATAAGCAAACGTATTCGTAAATTTAATTAAATTGAAAAAAGAAAGAAAATTTCTGAATAAATGATTGAAAAAAGAGCCTGAGTAAATCTAAGCTTTTAGGCGAAAAAAAGGTTTCCGCGAATAAATTCGTATATTTATTGGCAGTTTAATATTAAACGCCTAGGAATCAAACTAAATGTCATACTCTCCTATATGCCTACGAGATGTAATGTACCAAAATGAAACAAAATAATTTTACGATAAAAAACATATACGAAATTCACCCTTCTCCTAGAATCACCTACACAAAAAGCTCAAAGTACCTGAAAGACGAAGACAGCAGCGTAATGAACCTCCTTCTGAAATCTTTCCAATACGCCTTCAACCAATCCACCGACGTGTCCTGCAGTCCGGACAGCATGATACACGAATGCTCCCCGGTGATTTCATTGGAAGTCTGTCTTAGATACACAGGTACGAATTTCGCGCGCTTCCAGAACTTGAGCAGGGACTCGGTGACACCGAAGGACACACCCAGATAGTCCAGATGCTCTGGCCTTCGCTCAGACAGCTTCAGCAGCAGAGGTGGCAGGGAGCTCTTGGGCTCGATCGTCTCCTCCAGTAGATCGACCTCTGAGTCTTGCACCCGAGTGACTTGGGTGACTGCGCAACTCTCCACTTCTGCGTCGTCTGCCTCCAAGCTCGGAATGCACAGCTGATAGTACTGCCTGAGCAGGTCCAGCGCTCGACTACCGTAGCCCATGCCCTGGTAGTCAGGATGGGTGGCTATGCGCACCACTCGAGCACCGCTCAAGGAGGGGAAGTCCTCGTCCTGGAATTGCTGGGCTACTGTCCAGGGTATCAGGTCGCCTGCGGCTCTGCGACCTCGGCCCAGTCCGTCGGATATCGTCGACTTGTTGATTTGGCCTTCGAGACAGATCTGAAGGGTAATGTGTAGATATGAATGGAAGTTGTTTGGGAAATTAAAATTTTCTTTTGGATAAATTTTGATAAACATTGCCAAAATTTGACAATATTGTGTTTAAGGGTACGTTTGGGCAAGTTTGACGGTAGTTTATCAAAGTTAAACAACATTTAATAAAAAGAGCTTGTAATAAAAAATATTTCATTTGATTGAATTTCATGAGTTTGGTAATCTTTACCATTATTTGCTTAAAGTTGCTGAACAATCAGTTAATAACGAAATATTTTTTTTATCTTTCTTTATAAGCTTTTTAACTTTGCTTTTCAAACTTTGCTTCTTTATTCCAAAATTATTAAAACTTTATTGAAAATCTCATTTACCATATATGTAGATAGACACAGTTTTGGAAATTTTTATACATTTTTAGAAAAGTTAGCCAAAATTTACATTTCCATAATAGAAAAAAAATGTTATAATGAAAATTAGAAAAATACCTGTAAAACCACTAAGATTTCTGGCAAAGATTTTCGTTCAGGATCTATTGGTCCTAACAGACAGAAGAGGTGATGAGCAGGTGCATCAGACATCATTTGTAAATCATTCGGGCTGTTTTTATAATGTGAAGAGACGCAGAGTGCCATCATTCGTTGCAAAAAGATTTCTGAGGCTTTGTGATAAGAAAATAGCGTATCTCTATTTATATAATAAAGTTGGCAATCATCGGGAGTAGGACAGCCAGAGGACATCGAAATGGCAGCAGTCGTAGCATCTAAACATAGCAAATCGCACAGCCATTTTTCAATGCTATCTCCAGCTCTGTACCTGATCGGTTCTTCCAAAGCAAGTTCTTGAAGTTCCCTACCGATCACTGCTTTTGCCATTAAATCCTTTTCTTGCTTGTTGGCAGAATTTGTTTGTACTGTCTGTGCCCTCAGCTGCTGTAGAAGCTTAAGTGTTAAAGAGCGTCCCGTGCCTTCGTACCCATTGATCGTAGATGCCATGAATGTTAAGTAGGGTCCAAGCATGGCCTTTACGTGAGGTAAGGGTATAGCTGCAGCTTCGTCTATAACCAGTAATTCGGCTAGACTCAGTTTTCCTTTGGCATCTGCTGGATGAATGTATTGAATTGTTTGTCTGTGATCTCTGAATATATTTACACGAATGGTTGCTTGATTGAATTCTGGATTAGTTGATTGGAAAAATTCATAGTCTGTGTGTTCTTGGTAATTCAGAGCTTCAAATCCCTTTGAAATGAATTCGAATACAGTTTTCAAATTTTCAGGACTCGGACTTGTGATATAAATATTGGAATATCCAAAGGCAACAGCTCCAGCTATTGCTAATCCAAGTGCTGCTGATTTACCACGTCCTCTTGCAGCAGTCAGTGATATTGTGGATCTTAAGGTTTTCTCAGAAATCGCCTCAATAAATTTGAGCAAAGCCTTTGCTTGATCCGTAGTTTTACAACAGCCAACAATGGCTCCAACTGGTTGGGTATCTTGTAAACTTTTCTTTAGTAATTCTAACTCTGTTGTATCCACTGCATTTACCTTCTGGCTAGTCTTATTTAAATTATGCGAGGAGATCGGTAGTACTTGCAGTTGATCGTCAACAACTAAGCAACGTTGACACGAGGCTAGAGACAGCAGAAATCTTTCGTTGAATCTGCAAACAACATCTTGATGAGCTTCAGTTCGGAATCTTTGATGCACATCCATGTTCATTGTGTATAGCTGTTTTAACGAATTCATGCTCTGCAAAAGGAACACTATGATTCCACCACCTTGGACGGTTTCTAGAGTTCTGGCCAATAAATTCGGAGTCAATGCTTCAAAGTCTTGTAATATGCACATGTCGTACGTGCTACCTAGAATTTTGTGTGTCTCACTGTAATAACAGTACCGAATTTTTGTTGACAGTATAAACAGATCGAATGGATCGTCTTCGCTGAAATTCAGTTTTCCGGACTTTGCTTTCTTTTGTATCTGCTTCATGCGCTTTTTTCTGTGACTGCTGAATCCAAGCTCCTTTTTGTAACACCAAAGAACCGTTGGCTGGGCTTTGACCGCAGACTTAAGTAGAATGTGATGCAGCAGTACCACTTGATCCTTTGCCTTTTCACCAATAACAATAAACATTGTTCTGTGTCCACAAGCAACTCCATCTTCGATCAAGGTTCTGATCCGGTTGTCAATCTTTTTTCGCACCATTTTGACTGAATGTGGATATCAAAATATCTTGTTATACAAAATTCAGCATCTAAAATTAATTACAATACGTAACATAAGTAAATTTGACAAACTTTAACACTTGCACAAGAGAGGTTATATTTTTGTATTGACAAAAACAGCTAATAACAGGTTAAGACACTATAATATTATTTTAAGCATTGTTTCTTGACTCTTTTGAACAAACTATTAATAACTAACGTTATTTCGAATGTTAATTACTTAAGTTGTTTTACAACTTAATCGGGAAAATATTATATTATTTTTGACATTACCGACTCACCACGTGGATCCAACCGCGTTGTGATTACAATTTGGCAAGTTGGTAGCACTAGCGGTTAAGGTAATTTTTATATTGGTCATTCTGGACATGGTATGTTTCAGATAACGCGCGCAATTCAAAGTAGATACATTTAAAAAGTATCGAGCAAGATTTTAAAAGTCAGTTTAGGTCCCATTTTTCAGCTAGTCATTACATTTGTGGTGAAAAGGCATAACGACATAAGTCCATTGTTTGAAATGCCGAGATATTATTAAGGTTTGAATTTTTGATCCTGTTTATATGTATAAGAAAAGTATAAATTATAAAAAGAGAAGTAATACATGAACTTTTGCAAATTTCACCTTTTATATATGAAAATATACCATATATAGATACCAAAATCACTAAAAATTCAATTTTCAAGAAAAGTGGACTAAAGTTTTTTTGCCTCGAAGCTACAAGAATTGGGACTTTGCATGAAAGAAAGTTTTGAAAATATTAGCTTGATTTAAAAGAATATCGAAAAATATTCGACATGTATTTTTTATTTTCTCAATTATTAACAAAGATATAGCAGCAAGTGATTTTTTACCTCTACATATAATATATACAGATATAGCGATCGCGCGCATAGGCTCCCGTTAAAAACGGAGGAAAGCTGGCATCCTTAAGAAAAGTCTAAAACATACAAACCAAAAAAGATTTTCTTTACTATAAAAATTCCATGCAAATGAACCAATATTTGCAATAAAAAAGTGTAGAATGAGTAAATGGTGGGACCTAGAACAAAAGTTCATGTTTAAAAAGAGAATCGGTCTTTATTTTGCAATTAAAATTTCATATTATTATAGGGGAGAGTACCCCAGTCTCCAGTATGACCACCAATAGCTATTTTAGCTGTAACTTTTGTTTACCATCGTGAAAATGAAAATTTCAAAATGGAAAGTATGACCACCTATCGTTTACAGAAGAGTATTTTTGCTCTAAATGATTAAAAATTGTGCTTCAAAGACATGTAAAAGTTATAAAATAGTATGTTGTTTAAATCTGTTTTAATTTAAATCATATCATATATGAAATAATTAGTATTTAATTAGCTTATATATTGGGCATGTATTTAACGTAACCCTCGGGAAATAGCTTTTGACACGGAAATTAGCGGCTTTTTCGTTATTTTCGTGGGAATCTTCGGAGTTGTGATTCAAAAACAAGAACCTCCGATAATATTTAATAGAACTATAACATGCATCTAATCCAGCACACTAATTCAGCATATAAAGTACTGCCATCTAGCGGTATAAGCCGAATAGCCATGGGTGGTCATACTGGGATGGGGGTCATATTGGAGGACTCTCCCCTAATTCATAAATGTTCGAGGTTCATCCGCAGGAGAATGCAATTATCTTTAATTTAAGCTCTGGGACAAGTCGATTGATCGAAAATTCGATGAGTTATCTTTTCCGCCAGTTTGAAAAACGTGAGATTCCCTCCTAACCCGTTAAGGATAAAACCCTCAAAAAATTAAAAAACATTTCGCAAAATAATTTAAAAATTCATTTTAGCCCTTAACTAGAGAATTGTTGCAAAAAATTTGTTTTCAATTTTTTTAGTTTTCTCGGTTTCTATGGGGCCAAAAGTAACTTAGGCCCACCATACGAGATCGAAAATAGTCCACTTTGATGTAGTTCGTCGATTAGATTTGTAAAATTTCAAATGTATCACGTAGAAATCTAAAAGAAAAGAACGCTAAAATCGTATAGCACAAAAATAGACCATACGTCTTAACGGGTTAAGATCCGGTAATGGAAATCATAATATATGCTGAAAAGGAGTACTTTATGAACCAGAAACAAAAATTGAAAACCAAAATTATGGTGCACCATGATGTTGCAAACTCCGATATTGATACTTATATAGTCTCTATTTTTCATTTTATTATTTCAATGTATAAGGGCGTATTTCCTTCTTTAAACAATTATCTAGACATTCATCGAAAGTAAAATACTAAAATAGTTTATTTGCAGAGAATAAAATTTATAATCAATTAGATTTTAACCCCTGCAAAAATCAATTATTTTAGAATTTATCTACGGTGAATGTCTAGATAATTGTTTAGGAAGAAAATGAGCCCTTATTTATAACTATTTCTAATAAGTACTTCTTTAAGTGAACACTATCTGAGTTTTCAACTCCATAATATGGGTTTTCCTTTTTCTTTCCAGTTGTCAATCAACATATATTAACATTTCCTTTATTGGATCATAATTAAATATAACAAGAATTGTTTCCTAAATTATCTATATGTAGGGAAATAAATACTACCTTAAATTACTTTTAGAAAAAGTAATTTTTCACGTATATAATCTGATTTTCTATTTTTTTTAAATAAAATAAAACAGGGAGTTACTATAATTGCTATATAACTGACCATTTAGAAGAAAATATACTTGACGAAGCGAGCGAGCGAAAATACGAAATAATTAATGTGAGGGTATGTATATATGATACATATATGTACACTCGACGTGGAAAATATCTGGTGGAATGCGTTTGAATTATTTTGAAATATTGCAATTTCATTGGATTTTATTGTACCGAACGCACGTTTTCGCTAAACTCATTGAGGGATTTAAAAAAAAATTTCAACACATTCGACCATATTTTCCACGTCGAGTGTACCCTCGACGGACAAAAATCTGATACGTACGATTTGAATTTTTTTGGCAATCCAATGAATTTGCCATATGTTTTTCAAAAAAATTCAAATTGTTTGAATAAAATGTTTTATCTATCGAGTCTACACAAGGAAAATCAATCAAATTTTGTTATTATAATAATATACTATAGTTAAAATTATTATCATAATAATCAAAATATATTTTTATTCAGGAGCTGTTAAGGAATAAGAAAGAGGTAAATTCATGTTTTACACACATTTTTTATTCGAGCGTTTGCCATTTATTTATTGGTAAAAAATATAATTATCATTACAGCTGCAATCACACGATAACGCAATATCGACATTTTAGTGTCTGTCATTTATGTATGACTGTCAGTTTCTCGCTAGGCATCATCAAAAAATTCATATATAAAACTTAACAAAAACATCGTTTAATCATTGTTAACGCAACATTAATACAGCTTAATAATGTCTCCCGTGTAGCCATTACAGGAAAACACAATCAATTGAGTGTTGTTTCGGACCTCAGCATATAAAATTATACGTACTTGGTCACTGTGTTGGAATATTCAAATTCAGTTGAGTGGCTCAAATTATGTACTTAACTCGAGTGTTTGTATGCCTTCAGAGAAAATTAGAGTATTCCGTGATTAAATAATTTCTATAATACTTTTTCTGAATCACATTTTATCATTGCTTCTGATAGAATATTTCTTAATCTTCACTTAACCAAGGGTATAGAGCTTAGTCGATATTTATTTTTATTGACTGTTTCATTTGCTCGGCAGTATTAAGGTTTATTTATCTAATGTAAAATATAATTAAACATAAACAATTATCATTTATAATCCTACTTATTTCATTACATTAATTCCATTTTTGGTTCATACGAGAACAAATAAAAAAAAATGCACTAGCGAAATTTTTCTACATGTTTTTAATGTTGATAAAAAGGTTATTGTTTCCTCGACTATTCTCCATCCTTCGAATTTAACAGTAAATAAAAAAGGAAACTGGTAGAACTGATATTATTGCATATGAGAATAATTAGAGATGGCCACTTCTGTGGTAATTCGACGTGTGTCGTATAGTTCAAACCTTATTAAAAAAACACGTGATATCTCACGTGAGATTATGAAACAAAAAATTACGTATCTCACGTGAGATTATGAAATAAATAAACACATGCGAAAATTTGTGAAAATCCATTTAACGTTTGTAAAAATTTTCTGAAACTTCATGTAAGAAGTATCACGTGACATCTTATGGCAAATTGTCACAAAAAAGAGCTGTCTAATAGATTTTCAACAGATTATAACACGTGAATTTATAATTCATAATTTCAGAGTGATATGTCACCTGATATAGCACGTGATTTTTTTAGTGGTGAAGTTTTTGCAGGCGTTCTCGTAGTGATTTACTTACGAATCGCTGCATATCCACCTTGAAATTTCTACGTCCTATATGACCCTAATAACACACGCAACATTTAGAAACAGCGTCATTAAAACGCGCCTCTGTCGCAACAAATAGAATAACGTTTTCAAAAAATTGTAAAATTGTAATCACGTTGTATATATACAACGTTTTCACAGATTTTCTATTTTTTTTTTCAAAAAAGTTGTCTGCTATTAGGAGTATAGTATGTAATATGCTACAATGTGACGCAGCACGTGACGACGATCGCTATATCGTAATTTTTTTTCACTATTTACAGTTATTTTGCGCCGAGTTAAATTCACGCTGGTAACTATTATAGTCGCTGATTACAATTGGAACTGCGCTTCTCAATTAATTCCTCGTATCCCGTCTATATTTATAATTTCTCTCTTAAAAAGTCTAAGTCGCAGCTATTCGCGCTTTTTACGTTTACAGAAGAAACAAATCGCTGCCTGTATTTACTTTACATTGTCCTCGTATAATCACTGTAAAGGAATGTAACTTGGAATGATTGGATTGGATACATTTTTGTACTTTATAGGGAGACAAATCTGGGTCTAGCAGGAATCTAAAGCTAAATTATTCTTTTAATTGAAGCCAATCCCTACTGCAATGAATCATGTGACTAGTCGTATTTCAACTCATGTGATTAATCCTATGCCATATCATGTAATTGATTGTATGCCCAATCATGGGATTAATCATATACCAAATTACGTGATTGATCATATGACAAATCAAGTGACCAATCATACGATTTATCATACGATTGATCATCTGACAATTTTCTATATAATTTTATGTGATTAATCACATTATGACTTGAATCACATAAGTAAATATATGAATAATCACGTGATTTTTTAGCAGTTATTCTTAATTAATTTTTGTTACACTGTAGTTACTGTCAATATTTCTAAATTATTGTAAACCTAATTATGAACAAATAATATTCGCGTCCTCTCGCAGCGATTAATATATTTACAATATTACTTTTCTTACATGAATTTAGTCTTCTACGCCTTTTTAGCTTCTCTGGAGCTTTTATCAATAGCGAATGTTTTGAAAGTGCCACTGGTTACTTTCGCGTGAGGATTGTGCTATATATTTTGTATGTACAGATCGAATTACACGAGTTCGTTTTAACGATTACAATCAAGCGAGCTGAATTCGAAAGCTTCTTCTTTATTGCGAAGTATTTAGTCGGAAAATTTAATTTATTAGGAATTATCGCTATATATATGTTATATATTGCGAAGGAATCCGCTAATGGTTTCAACAATTCGATAATTCATACTTTGTTTAATTGAAATACGATAACGCGGTGAATACGACAATTGTTTCTACTTTAAAAGAAAATGGATGTATATACTAAATACTTTAGTTTCTAATTCTCTAGCCCCGTCAATAAATTGTCTGTAAATACTATTACAAAGTCAAATTTCTTACTTTCTTGTAGAGTAAAGTAAAGATTAATTGACACAAATGAGATTTAATGAAACACATCGGGTTTACATTTTTTGTTTTTATTTTTTATTTTGAAAGTAACTTATAAAATATACACCGAATACATCATTATAAAATATCGAATTGAAAGGGTTCAGCATTAACTATTATAATAACACAAAAATAGCATGATTGCATTATGCGATGATGATTCAACGTATAATCGATCGTTCTAACGCCTTTCAAACTGATTGTCTGCTATAAGCTTCGTCAATCATCAATCGATAATCTCAACAGTGGTCGAACCAAGTCCGTCCGTCCTCACTCTCGCTCTCACACATTGTACATTCCCGTACGTGTATCTGTCCTAATGCAAAGTTCAATAACTCTTGTGTACCCAATATCTATGAATCGTTCGAGTGGTGTATACAGAGATCGTCATAGTGAATGTTATGATGGTATGAAAGTCAATTAAAAGTTTTCTGCCTTAAATCTTAACGACCGAGAGATTGCGACTAGTCGACTTTATAATTTGAAAGATGCTTAGATTCAGGCAAAATTTAAATTTATATCAGAATAATGTGTAATTTTACAAGGTTTTTAGAACACATTTTTAGTGCATTTTTAAAAATATTTAGTATGAAATCTCATTTATTGAAAGGAATTTGTAAGCTGTCACGTAAGTTTTTGCGTAAGAATTAATAGGTAAGAAATAATGAAAATACTTAGGTATATAGAACTAAGAATAGAACTTAGGTAAGAATTAACAATGGAAATAAGGTAAGAACTAACAATAGAATTTAGGTAAGAACTAACAATAGAATTTAGGTAAGAACTAACAATAGAACTTAGGTACAAATTAAGGATAGAACTTAGGTAATAACGAACAATAGAACTTATTTAGGTAAAAACTAATAGTAGAACTTACGTAAGAAATTATGTTAAAACTTAATCTGTTAGAAGTGTCATGTAATTTTTATAGTAAAAAGTTATTATTTCTAATTTTTGTAAAATTATACAAGTTCTTGAAGTAAAAACTTACACCGTGCTCGATATTTTTGAACATTGAGCTTAAAACTTTGCAGAACGTTAAATTATTCCAGATCCGGGAACAAGTAAATTTAGATTTTGCCAAGACCCAAGTATTCTTTATAAAACTAAAGTTGATCTTCATGATCTGGTCGATAAAACACTAAAGTATTGCTTGCACACCCCTTCGAAAGAAAGAACAACACGTGCAATACACAATCGACTGCTATTCGACGACAAAAATGAACACACAATTGATATCCGGACTCGAGTCAACTCCATCTATCATCATAAAGTCTCACGCTCATCAATACCAGTCTCAACTTTGAATTCAGTCGTCGCCCCCAACAGCCTGGAACGATCCTCCAATCAGGAAGAACAAAGAACAAGTCAAGAAGATCAAGAACTCACGAGACCATTAACAATCCACCCCCACCACGCCCGCATCCCCTCTACAAAACAAACCAGCTAATCACCCTACCGCCCCCCCCCCATTACTGACCTCATCAGTAAGGAACGTGTATATCTCTCGAATTCGACCTCTTCCTGCACATCCTGCACGTGCAGACCAGACAGCAGAGTCCCACCAGAATCGCCAGAGCAGCTCCCAATCCGGCGCCCGCCCAACCGGTCGACCCCACCAAATCCCCAATCGTGCCCTTCGCCTGATTGCTGCCCCCGTTTGGCTCGACGGCCTTGCCGCACGTCTCCCTGGACTCGTCGTCCGGCACCTTAGCACTCGAGTTGCCACCGTTGTAGCCGTTGAACTGTCCCGGTGGCTTGGGACAATTGACCACCCCGTTGCAGAGCAGTCGCTCGGGTATGCAGCCGGCGTCGCCCGGACACTGGAACGCGCACTCCTCGAGCTTCTGCTGGTTGAGATTGCCCGAGGCGTCGCGGGGCAGGTGGTAGAGCTCGGTCCAGGCGATTTTAAACTCGGCCCGGGCCAGGGCCATCGAGCCGACAAACTGGATGCTGATGCCGGGCGAGCCCGCGTCGGAGCCAGGATCCGCGGGGGCGATTTGGGCAGCGCTGAGGATCGGCATCTCGCGGGCGTAGCTCACGTTCTCGCCGCAGATCGACATGAAGGGCTGCTGGAGGGCGGAGTAGCCTGAGAGGCAGTAGAGGGTGGAGAATGTTTAGTGGGCGTTTTCATGAAAGGGAGCGATTTGTTTTTAATTAGTTGAATGGTGGTTTGTATATATATTTGGTATTCAGGAATTTGGGGTTTGTGGAATACCAATGTGTACTATAACTTCTAAAGTTCAAAATGGCGGATTTTATTGGCGAAGCAATTCTTTAAAAAGTAAGTGTGATTAAGATGATATCGCTATCAAGAGATTATTTATGTCTCTAAACACGAGTCTAAACTCGTAGAATATTTCAATTTGAAATGGCGAATCCGATAAGGCAGAATAAATTTCCAAACAATATCACCATATTGGATTCGTAATTTGAAATTCTGTATCTCTGACACGGAGAGTATCTTACCTTCGGATCACGAATTTTGATGAGGCTTTCGGAAATGTCTTTTTTTACCTAAAAATAAAGACTTTGACTGGATAAAGCGGATAATACGCTTCCTATATCCTGAATCGTGTTTTCTTAGCATTACTATAGTATATCTATATATACAATATTTGTAGCATTGCATATATGAGCAATACTAATGTTTTCAGCGATATCTTCATTTCTAGGTACCAAAAGACACCTTCCAAAGCCTCATAAATATTCGTGACCGAAGGTGAGATATGTTCCTTGTAAGTTCATATTTTTAATATATCGACCTAAAAATTCGTTTGATGCTGATTTTGATTTCAATCTCATTTATTTTCTAAATTAGTGGGCTTTATTGAATATATCATTACGATTTTTTAAATTTTGCATGAGTGACTGAATGAGTGAGGGAGGGAGTACACGAGTGACTAAATGAGTGAGGGAGGGAGTACATGAGTGACTGAATGAGTGAGGGATGAAGTGCACGAGTGACTTAATAAGTGAGGTATGAAGTATACGAGTGATTGAACGAGTAAGGGGGGAAGGGGTGCATGAGTGACGAATGAGTGCGGGGGGGACTGCATGAGTGACTAAAAGAGAGAGATAGTGAGTGCACGAGTGACCGAATGGGTGAGGGAGGGAGTGCATGAGTAATTTAATGAGTGAGGGAGGGAATGTATGAGAGACTGAATGAGTGAGAGAGGTAGGGAAAGGGTGCGTGCGTAAGTAAGTGCGTGAAAGTGGTAGGGAGTGCGGGAGTGAGTGAGGTAGGGAGTACATCAGTGAATTAGATACTGAGGGAGTATTCGTATACTTGATTAAATGAATGATTGAGTGAATGAGGGAGGATGTATGCGTGTATATAAGTCATTTAACAAGTAAATAGGTAAACCAAAACAACTAATTCCTCATACAACCCAATATCATTATACGAACCGCCACTGCTGCTGCCCGGCAGGAAGATCTCTAGCTTGCCGTCCTCGCAGGACCTGGACGCGAACTTGCTCTTGACGAAGTGCAACCAGAGATCGCGCTCCGGGTTCACCCTCAGCTCCCAGATACACTTGATCGAGCGGGGCGGCGTCACGTAGCTCAGCGCGTCGTAGTGCGGAAACTCGAGCTCGCCGTCGGTCTGCGGCTCCAAGATCGCCGGGCCGCATAATGGACTGTGCACGAACTCGTAGCTCGCCTCGAACAGCGGTGCGGGCTGCTTGAAGTAGCTTTGGGCGGCGTGGGTGCCGTCTATTAAGAGCTTGAGCTCGAGGCGCTCGCCCCGGGAGACCATGCGGATGGGCGGGTCGGTGGGCCCGAGCTTGCAGCGGCAGTAGCCTTTGCTTGGGTTTATGCTGCTGACGCTGTGGCTGCTGCTGTTGGTTGAGAAGGTGACAGGTGTTGTTGGTATTTATTCTTATATAGTTGTATTATAAGTCATATATATGAAATTTATTCTCGATGTTTTAAAGTGTTTGTTAGATGCCCTGGTAGAAACGTTCACCAACGATTCGCCAACGAACCCACTTATTTTCAAACACTTTTCCGTCCGTCGTTGACCAACGAATGCTGAAAATTTGCAAACGGCGAAAAGCACTAAATACTGCTTAAGCAAGCTATGTAAAGTGTTATGGTATATTATGCAATCAATAAAAAGTCATTATATGAGCATAATTATATAGTTTACTTCAAAAATTCACATTTAAATATATGTACGCTTAATTCAAATTTGAGGTTAGGTGTAGTAAATTAATGATTTAGTTTACTACCCTAGTGGAAAAAATATTGTATGTCTGAGTTATCTAAGTTTGTCGAAATTTGCCAAAGTTTTCCAAAAGTGTGCCAAAATTTGTCATATGTGTGCCAAAACGGTCAATTGAAAGACATTTGGCGTACCCTGGCAAACTTTGTCAAACTCTAGTAAACTTTGGCAAACTTTGGCAAACTTTTGACATTAAAACCATTTTCACTAGGGTAATACATTATAATTTACTATTATAATTAAGAATTAAGTATAAAATAAAAAATACTTTTTATCAATTCTGTAGTATAATATGAAAACATGGGAAGTTAGATGGATAGTAAAAAATGATACCAAAACCAGTAGTTGCGGGAGATATTTGCATGCTCCGCAACTCAAGACGCGCTCTTAGTTTGCACGAGAAGCGCGGGTGGGCACAATATACACATATACATTGAACCATTCGTAACCATAACTCTACTTTAAATAAAAATTTAATTATATTTTACAACTTCATAACAGCATATGCGCTATTATTTTTATCATTCAGTGGTTTATTATTAAATATACATTTAGTGATGTACATTTAATGATTCAATTTATAATTTGAAAATAAAATTTTAGAATCACAAATAGAGCAGTCGTTGGCGAACCGTTGGTCAATTACAGCAGTAAGTATTGGCCAACGTCATTGGCGAATCGTTGACGAACAGTCCATCTCGGTTGGTCCATTTTCTACCAGGGTGGTGTATTTTTTAATTAAGCTTCTGCAGAACATAACGCTATTTTAATCAACATTCACAACACGTTGGGGATGAAATGTTCTATTGTGTTAACTGAAACTTTGATTGATTGTATCTTAGCTTATAATGTATCAAATTAAACTTCAATATTTAACCTTAGGATGCTAATATGGGAAGATGGTCTGACACTCCACTTTCTAATACAATATTTCTTCAATCTGATAATTTACTATTGCTTTGTAATTTTTCATACTTTATTCAAATATTTTGTGAGAATTTGTAAGTACAATTAACGATGATTTTTAAATTTAGAATGTCTTTTATTTAAGGTTTTTGAAATTTTGGCTTACAGTAAATTAAACAAAGAAATACACTTGTTTATAATGTTTTAGGTCAAATTTCCAAGAATTAAAATCATTACACTTTACATTAACGTTTTTAATATTGACGAACCGAAGTTTATTGCATTGAATATAACTCGAAAATAATTAATAAACCGTGAATTTCTCTTTAAATGAGTTCTACTTTTACCTAATTGATCAATCCTCTTGAATCCTCTTCAAACTGTAGTAAAAAGTCTCATTTCAATATATTTCATAAAAGTATGAATTTATTTCAGCATATTTTAATTATTAATAATATTGATCTAGGTAGTTTTTTATTCGGAATTCTTTTAATGTTAATTTTTAACAACTATTTCTATAGTAATTATTTGTATTACTACTTAATTTTTGGTTACTTTAAACATTAAAATATGCTTATAAAATTACGTACTTTTAAGGTCACTTTTAAGATGATTGGTTAATTTGTTCAAGAAGATTTCATTTAAAGAAAAATTTAAAAATTTCTTCACAGTAAATGATGTTATCCATTGAATAGTGGTTTAGCAAATGTCTTTATACTTAGGCATGGATAAATTATCTATCTATGAAAAAGATAAAGATAAAAGATAATTAATTAGTGTCTAAAAAGTTTCAATAAATTAGCTAATTATTTTAGCTTAACGCCATTAGCACAATGCTGCATAAAAGATGGTAATTCTAGATACACTTTCTTATTATAGACTTTACTTATAGATAACTTATATTTACCTAGATAAACTACCTAGATAAATATGTATTCAGTTTTAAATAGTTTCCTGACCTTTATTTTAGCTAAATGTAAGTATCTTTACGCTATATAGATATTTAACAAAACTATTTCTTTATCTAAATTACTATCTACTTCAATTTATTTAGCTTTTATTCCATGGCTATTCAATATATTTATTCTCATTATAATATATTATTGAAAATTCGACCCTTACCTCAACAGGTTATTATTGTTATTCGGAGTGGTAGCAACATGATGATCGTGCGGTGGCTCGTGCATAATGACCTTATCGGCTCTGCTCTCCCAGCAGTGTCCGCAGGCGGTGTACTGATGCTCCTTGAAGCTGACCGACCTCAGCGTCAGAATCACCCTCGCGTACAGCCTCCTATCAGTGACGAAGCTATAGGTGCAGGCGAGATCCTGGGGCGGATCGCCTGCGCGCTTGTAGAGCAGAGTGTTGAGCGGCGAGCGCAGTCTCCCCGAGCGACTCTTCCACGAGGAGAAGACCTCGTCGCACTCGGTGTTGGGCACCGGCTCGCCGAAGCGCGTCGCGTTGAAGAAGTCGTAGTGTGCCCAGTAGTAGAGCGAGCTGCCCGAGTAGCTGCCGGTCTTGCTCTCGAAGCGCACGAACAGGGCATTCGACGTAGAGACGAAGTCGTGCTTCTCCATGGGCTTGCTGAAAATGAAAAATATAAGATGTAAGGATTATTAAATATTAATTATTATTATTAATTATTAAATATTAAATAAGGTATTGGAAGGTTTTAAAAGTAAGGCATTAGGTTTTATACGTAAGGTATTGTAAGGTATTAGGTTTTATAAGTAAGGTATTGTAAGGTGTTTGGATTTATAAGTAAGGTATTATAAGGTATTAGGTTTTTTGATATTCAAAGTATAAGGCTTTATAAGTAAGCTATTGTATGATATTAGATTTTATAAGTAAGGTATTATGTGGTATTAGGTTTTATAAATAAGGTATTATAAGATATTAGGTTTTATAAGTAAGGTATTATATGGTATTAAGTTTTATTGAAAAGGTAGTATAAGGTTGTAGGTTTTATTGTAAGGTATTATAAGGTTTTAAATATCTTCTTTTAGTTAACCCTTTCAGGGGCACATTTTTGTAACTACGAGAGTAGATAGTACGCATACGTACCACTGACTCTGAAAGGGTTAATTCTACATTGTTAAGTGTTAGCACTCCAATTTTCAGTGTAAAACATCCTAAATTGTGGGTTCCCGAGTATAAGTGAAGAGGTTGGCCGGGTTGTGCTTTAAACTTGATAAATAATGATGAAATATAAGCTTTAATCTCTTTAACGAAACTATGTCAAACTGACTTGAACAAAACTTCAACTATACTTTCCTTAGATTTGAAGACTTAATCTAGACAGGAAACAAGGGTTTATTAATTTAATTTAATTAATTTAAACAAGGATTTGGCATTGTTTCATTGGCCGAAGAAGACCTAAAGATTAGCTCAACAACTTCGACCAAGTTTGAGCAAAGCCGGACCAATACTGACTACTTTTACCCAAATATTTTTCACAAGGTCTACAAAGTTACCTAAAGGTATCGCAGAAGGTCTTGATGATACGTGCATCGTCAGCCCAGTCGGCATCGTAGAGCGTCAGGCTCTCGGCGCAGTCGCCATCGTACGGCTGTATGGGCGACTCGATGCGATTCACCCGGAAGCTTGGAAAGTAAAGTCTGGCTATTTCACCAGGTCTACCCTTCAAGAGATACGTGCAGCTCGTATGCGGTGGATACCAATGAGCCACCGACAGGAAGATACCCTCATCCTTGGCCTGGAGGCTCTCGCTGCTGAGGATCCAATCGCAGCTGCCGTTCTTGGCGCTGGCGGTGTCCACGTGACCGGGCCAATTGCCTACGTTGAAGTGGAAGCCCGTGTTCAGGAGGGGCCCCGCGGGCGAGGAGACGAACTCCACGTAGAGATCCTTGCCCGTGCCGATTATGCTGTAGGGGAACTTGCCCATGCCTGGAATGCGAGGATGAAGGGAATTTGAGTGTTGGATTGTTGGTTGGTTGTTGGATTTTGTGCCTTGATAATTAATGATTTAATAAACTGCAAACTGGTATAATGTTAGGGGATAGTACCTAAGTAATGATAAAGCTATATTGTCTGTAAGTTTTGATTACTCATGTGAAAATAAAAATTCTAAAATGGATTTAGCGGTGTGCACGACCCCTATTGTCGCAATAAATTAGTTTTTATCATATTTAATAAATGAATTCTGAATAAATATTAATGAAAAACGAAAAATTAAGATTTTGAGTTTTATAAAAAATGTCTCTTAGTATAAACAGAGTATAAACAGGTTTTAGAAGAGTACTTTTAGTCCAATTGCTTCAAAATTACTTTTGACACGAAGAATGAAACTGCTACTATCTCTGCTACATATATATATGGAATTGAAAAAGATTGTTTTCTTGCACATGTACATATAACGTAAAGTAAATATTTTATTGGTTTGCAAACGGTAACGAATACGATTTAACAAACCGGTGCGATATTTAATAGTTTTCTTTTATCCTTATAAATAATGTCTAAATATTTTTAAGTATTAAATATAAATTGGTGCTACGTATAGGTACCAGGAAATAAGGAAGCGATTTTGGTACTAATGGCGGGATGTCGCTAAACTTTTGGCGAAAAATTTCTTTCAAATCAATTGTTCAAAGGTGTTGGTTAATTTTCTCGTTTACTATAAAAATTTTGAATTGGTTAGATAAGCAAAATTCAACGTATATAAGGGCGACGGTGCGCTCCTCGGCTTCGTTTCGTAACCGTAGTTACTTATACTTGCCATAGGGCGCCACCGCGCCCTTGCTATATTGTTGTCTGTATCTATATAGTATCGTGGCGTCTTGATTACATTATTATTCATCACATGGTTAATCATCTACATATATTATGATGCATTATATGTTACCTTAAGTCTAATGATTGATCATAGGATAAATCATGAGATTAATTATGTGACAAATAATGTGATAGACCACGTGATCGATCGTTTGACAAATCACGTGAGTAACTACGTTATTTGTTTTTGCAAGCAGTATGTATATCTTACCGCAAAAGGTGCCGATGACAGGCGCAGTCTCGTTAAGTCCATCGTAAATCCTGATGTAATCATACGGACAGTGTTCCGCTCCAGAACTGATGGGCCTCATCGGACAAGTCATGATATTCTCGCATCTCTGTCCGTCGATATTGAACTCCTCGTTCTCGATGTACAGCTTGATGAACGGCAACCTCGTGTTCAACCTGTACTTGCAATGAAGTGCCCTAGGATAGATTCCCGGATAGGCCGGGCTCTGGACGTAGCAGGTCTGCAGCCTGCAGTCCTTGAAGCTTCGCTCGCAGTAAGTTCCGGGCACCACCTGTTTATATTTTGTGTTAACTGGACGTGACAGATATGACACAAGCCGTATTTGAATTATACCTCACTGACAAAAATCAGCTGCTAAATCAGCTGACAAATCGGCTGACGAATCAGGTGCGATTTAGATATGGTTAGTCATCGGATGTGTCAACTGATCATTTATCACCCGATTTATCGCCTGATATTGGTCATGTATACAAATTAGAAACAGCGCCACGATGCGGTACTTTTGCGGCGAATTCGTGAATTGTAGTGGTCGGTAAGCTACATAGATTTTTACGGACGATAAATGAAAATATATTTTTTACAAATTATACTTATGTTTCTTTGAACACTGCGATGATTTTCTCAACGTCGCAGATTTATCAGTATAATTTATACAGATTTATTTTCATACAATGTCCCATAAGAGCCCATGTATTTTACTGACCCCACGCTTCGTGACTTTGTTTCCGAAAAATCCGGAAAACATTTTCTCAAAATGTTCCCGAAAAATTTGGACTGAAGGGGATGTGAACCCGCGCTCCTTGAGCCGCCGTTGTCTACAGAGGTACGGGTTTACCACATGAGCCATTGACCGCCTTTGTGATAAAAAAGAAGAAAAAATAGAAATACATAGATCTGAATTTCTATTTCCGATTTATCATCCCAGTTAAAAATAGCCAGCTGGAGTTTCAGATCCGTCCGTGTTTTTGAACTAATATAGATAAACGTATAACTAGAAGATAAGATTTACCTAGAAACATATCCAATCAAATATTTATCTAGATTAGTCAAAAACCAAGAAGTAGATACCTACACGGGTACCCATCTACTTTTCCAGTTGATTTGTTCAACTGGGATACTATAATTTGCACTGGAAGTTGTGAAATTCGGCCGTTATTTTTGTCTAATTAAAAGAGTCTGTTCACGTGATAGGAACAACAATCATTTCATATTTCGTGAACTTAAATATCAGACATTAATAACCAGTTTATACATGAGATGATAAGTCAGCCTATAAAGCAAGTAATAAATTAGGTGATCAAATCTCACTTGTTCTGTCACTTAATTTCACAACTAATATTTTCAGTAGGGTATTTGATAAACTCTTATTTATTATACTAATGAATTTAATGTGATTTTACTAGAGTGATACAATGCAAATTTTGTGTAAAAATATTTTGTTATATATGTATCTACCTCCCCTCGACGATTGGGGTAAAGCTCGGGGTGCTGGCCGTAGCGCAGATAGACCTCGAACTGCTGCTCGGCTCGGGAGTCGAAGCTGAAGTAGGTCTGATCGGTGAAGTTGTCGGTGTGGAAGAGGACGCGCACGAAGCTGGTCTCGGAGATGAAGGTCTGGGGCTGCTCGCTCTCGCCGCAGAAGACGCCGGGCTC
Organism: Gastracanthus pulcherrimus; assembly: GCA_949152435.1. Taxonomy (NCBI): domain Eukaryota; kingdom Metazoa; phylum Arthropoda; class Insecta; order Hymenoptera; family Pteromalidae; genus Gastracanthus; species Gastracanthus pulcherrimus. The sequence continues at coordinate 37,190,274 of OX424572.1, forward strand.
CTTGCGATTGTTCACTTCGGTCTTGGTGTTGCCGTCCATTATCTGCGGAACGAAAGGGAGTACCGAGGATTATATCATTTGTATGTGTGTACAATATTATGCGGTTTCAATTCAATGGCTGAATTCTAAGAGAAAATATCTAACATTGTATCTATTTTGAGGTTATTTTTTACACTAGCTTCTTAATTGATGTAAGATATTAAACGTGATATTTTAAATCGTTTTCTAATAATCTTCCAGTTCTAAACAGATCTACTTCTAACAAAATCTACAAATCAATTTTAAAATAGATACAATGTTTGTAACCGTAACGCGTAAGATAAGTCATTTCTATTCGTAAATTGTAAAATAGATCTTTTATTATTTTTCACCACACTGCACGTAAAGTGCTGACTGTACGCCCTCTCAGCAGGCCGTACAGTACCGCATGGACTGCCTAGGGAATAAAGTGACTTGCGCATGCGCGATGCGTCTTTTTCCGCTCTCGACTGCGTCTCGAGCGGTAAAACAGCGCGTCGTGCGTACACAAGTCACTTTACTTCTAGGCAGAGCATGGGGTACTGTACGGCCTGCTGAGATGCGTACAGTCATTTCTTTACGGGGGTGTGGTGAAAAGTAGTATACGCACCTCTGAAGTACAGTAGGCAAGCATGCACTGTGTGAAATGCCGACCTCGCTTCGCTCGGTCGGCAACGTCACACGGTGCGTACATTGCCCACTTTACTCCCTTGATGCATAATGAACTATTCTAAAATTATTCAAGAAAAAGTCATTGGTTTAGTCAAGGTTATTGGTTAAAAGGACAAGAGTAGAATCGCAAAAGAGCCCTAAAAACAAAGACATGAGTATTTAAGCACGCAGGATAAATACATTCTACAAAAGGAGTGCCAACGTGAGGGAAGAGCAGGTGTCAGACGTAGCATATGCGCAAGATAGGCCCACGTGACACATGACCACATAGTTAAGAGAAGAAGCTACTGATTTTTGGTAAAAAATTGATTTTTTTAAGTGATAAAACACTTATTTAACCCTTTTTCTTTCAAAAGTAAAAGGTTTTACGCGAAAACTAATTTTGTTTCGATTTATTTGAAGCTGTAGATAAATGGATCATCATGCTATTTTTATTGATATTTATGTTTAAACTCATTTTTCTCAAAACTTAATACAACACGCTGAAAATTTTTGTACTTTCTTTTTAACATATGTTGAATAAATTTAAATAGAGTTTTTTTTATTATTACATAAATTTAATTTTTAAAAATATAAGTTAATATTAAAATACTGCTTATATCGCAAACAATAAATTGTTCATATAGAATATAACCTCAGAATAGTTCAAACATTTTATTTGAAAATATCGCTCGTTAAATATCTTAATTTTAGCATGAAATGTTCATAAAAGAAAATGTATACCAATCCATCGTAACCTCTTGCGCAGAGTGATAATCAAATATATGTCTGTTTTTACAGGTTTTTTCAAAATGGCTACTTCAAAGGGTGGTGAATTTGAACAAAACCAGTCTAAAATGTCATCTTTCTCTATATTATAACCTGTTTTGTAGAAAAAATATTTTTCTTCTTAAATTAAAGGATTTTAGTGTTTGCTGTATCTTCTAAGTCGTCAAAAGTGTTGAATTCATATTTAAATTTTAAGAAACCAGGTGTAAATAATTCTTTCTACTATTCTAAAAACCAGACTCCCAGAAGCCCAGATAAATTTAGTCCGATCTGAATTGACACTCGACTTGAGTCCATCAGGTGGAGTTAGCATATATATCAGGTAATACGAATTTTCTATGTTTATATATTGACAAGCTTCTGGTTATAAATTTTCATAAAAAGCTCACCACTCACACCGTTTCCATCCGCATTACGATATATTAGCATGTTTACAACCGATTCACGAAAATCTATCCACGATTTGGTTAAAACCCCCATCCACCTTTCCACCCGGCTTCATCCGAAAGAAAAACTGCGCGCAAAAGCTCTCGTGTGTATACCCCCCTGCGATGGGCATGCACACACCGCACGCGCGCATTTTTTGGCCACGGAGTTTCGCCGAGCCCCCGGAGCGAGAGGTCAAAATCACGTTACGGCCGGATAAACATCGGGGGGGGGGGGGGCTGCTCTCTCCACAGTGTACTACAGTCGACGTCTAGTATTTGACTTGCAGTTGCAGGCACTGCGGCCCGGCTGTTATTCGCAGCGGCAGCGCACGTAGCTCGCGGTACTGCATGCTGCGCACAAAGCGAATGAATTAGAGGGAGTGAAAGGGCGAAAGGGAGGAGAGGAGACTTGTGGAGAGCCCTTTATTGCCCGCGGCCTCGCGCGCCCGACTTTGCATTAACGAGCGCGCGTGCCCGGTGAGCGTGTAGCACTGTGCGCGAGACTCGCGTTTTCGTATATTTCCGTGGATATCGGCGATATTAGGATAAAAATTAATGCGATGTTAGGAATGTAGTGTTGAGATAAGGAATGGGGTTTGATTGTCGGAGCGTACAATGTTTACTGGTATTATTATTTGGAAATTCAAATATAGAATTACGTATTTTGATCTTCGACATGCACGTCTCTAGAAAGTTACTTAACGTATACACAGGGGGTGTGCGACATGTAAAACACTTAAAACGGTTGTTACAAAATAATTTTAATATTCTATGAACTTCTCAAAATTATACCCAATTGTTTTAGAAAGGTAATTTTTATTTTAAAATAATCAGTAAAGTAAGACGAAGTTAATAATATTATTCGAAGTTAATAATATTATAGAAAGTTTTAATTATGAAAGACATATTAATTATAATTAATAAGAATAATAATAACGTGCAAAAATCATGAAAAATATTACTTTTGCTTTATTCTTAGTTCAATTGGGTTTTAATATAAATTTTTTATCTTCGGCGATATACGGGTAGAGAATCAAAGCCAATTTGCAATTATGTTTGAATTTTTTTAAAAAAGATTAATACAAAAAAGTTATAGCTTATTTACGTTCCTTTGAATGACGTCAGACCGTAGTTACTTCAAAGGTGCCGCGTCTACGGTCTGACGTCACGAGGATTTTCAAAGCGCTATATATATCTTCTTTAAATATGGATATTTTGCAAAAATTCGAACAGTTCACAAAGAAAGTAGGATATAATCTGTCAAAATATGATATAAAAAAATCATGTTAAAACGGAATTGAACATAATTTTAAGTTTCTGATATTTGGATATAATTATGAAAATTCTGATTAATGCTGTTCTGAACTATGAATTATCGACATAATACTAGATAAGAATTTTGATCACGTTTGTTCTGGATTTGAAATTCTGAATCGAGATACCACTGAATGTTCTGATAATCGAAACTTTGCACCTACGATAAAAAGTTAGTTGAGATGTTACGTGAAATTGTTAAACAAAAGAGCACAACATTTTTACGAGAGATCTCGTATGACTTTTTAAACATATTTTCAAAACTATTTTATAAACTATCAAAAAGATTTTGCTGTCAATTTTCACGCGTGACTTTTTATTTAAAAATCGCAACTAAAATGTTACTAGAATAAAAATAAATAAATAGGACTTTATGCCTATGTCATATTCTTGTACAGCTATTCAGTATTCATTTCCGACCATAGAAATGTCTCTTAATTAAGTTATGATATAAAATTTTAAGTTGATTTAACATATATTACTATGCAGGAGGGTTGATTAAATTTGAACCCCTCCAACGTATAGAGTTTAATAAAGTTGAAATTTTAATTTTACAAATTATATCTTTTCCAATAAATCAAATAAAACGAAAGCGAACAAATTATTTAAGTAAATTAGCGTTAAAAATAGTGAAAATGTTGAATAAAAATGATTTTAGATACATAATTGTAGATAATAATATACAAATTATATATCATATATGATTTCATATATAACTATAAGTATGTAGTTATCATTGTAGTTATATATAAAGTATTTTATGCCCATCTGAACAAAAATGGTCACTTTTTTCCCTGAAAAGCGAGACCAAAATTACACTTTTTGCCCGCAAAAATGATTAGCGGAAAAGAAGTGACTTTTTCCCCGCCAATCACTTTTTCCCGCATATGCGGGAAAAAAGTGACTTCACTAGAAACTACTCCAAATTCCTTATTTCATCAAGTTCTACCAATAACCCTGATTTTCAATTGTCTTTTAACAATATCGTCTTTTAACAGTCCATTAGTCCCAATTTTCAAGTCAAAAAGTGGCCACAGTTGAGATGGGCAAAAGTATTATATGTAACTTGAGAAAAAAGTCGATTTTTGCCTCGGGTGATACTAAACTCACATGCGGGAAAAATATTTGTTTTTTTTGCCCTTGTTACATAATGTACTATTTATTCGGGGAATAAATGTGAATTGAATATGTAACATCTGTATAATATTATATTAATAAATATACACCCGTTTTTACACAATAAACCTAAAGTTTTCAGTTTAAATACTGGTTAAAATAAAATCGTAACTTTATTTTATGATCGTATAGAAAGTACTATGTAGAGTGAAGAAGTAAATGTAAGTACAAAAGCAGGCTTACCTTTATGTTAACAGTCATTCTAACTACTTTACACAAGTTTATGGAAAAGTCGCGCAGTAACAACCATTTTACAATACGCCTCATCACGCATTTTATGCTTCAACCGTTAAATCTTACCATTTTAACATGCATAATTAGAGACCAATGTTTGTTTTAACATATCGTACTACAGAGTTATTGATCGAAAACTTTTTATAAGAATAAACGTAGAACCGATGTCCACTCAAAAGTTATTTTCCGAGTCTGACCTCTTTATCTGCAGTTACGTTTATGTCTTTATAGCAGTACGTACACTATTTTTAGTCCTTTAAAAGGAGCAGTTAAGAGGAAATATTGAACAGACAGAAAAGAGAGAAACTGCTGACAGGGAACTAAAGTGAAGCGTCGAAAGCGAGAAAAACGTAGAAAAGAAAAATTGTTAAAAAAGTAAAGAAAGTGTAGAAAACAAGACAATAAATAAAGTCTAAACTCAAATGGCAAGGATAAATAAGAAAAAAAAAGAGAATAAGGAGAATATAATAAAGCTTATCCTTTAGTAAATGTCACTTAGTGCTTTATTTGCAATAAATCATTCAACGAAAATTGATACAATGTATATCATGTGAAGGTTGGGAATTGTTTTAAGAACGACTATCAATCGTTTAGAACAGAAAATCTGCTAAAAGCAATACTGGCGGTACTGGACGATACTTTTGTAAAAATGTAAAATCTTTACTTTTCGATCTTCATTAAGAGCACGTTTCGATCCTCATTAAGATCATTTTTCGATCTTTATTATATATATTAGTTATAATACCTATTTGTACTATGTGAGTTAATATATAATGTTCAAATAATAATAATGTTTTCATGTAATGTTTTAATCTGTTTTCCGTGAAAAGCGCATAATTACTTCGTAACGAGCATTACTATTTATTCTAGTGCGAACATCCTGACATCCTAATTCCATTGATTATTTTTTTATTTATTTATTTTAAAAACCAGATAGATTTACAGAATATATACATATTTATAAATTTTGCAGAGGTAACCGTGCCACCTGTTCGCAGATCCGGTAGCAATGAAAAACAGATAAAATAGAATGTAAAATATAACAATATACTTACAAACTAAACTTAAAAAATTAAACTTAAAACTATAAGTCTCGCTTATAATTATTCAACTCCTTAATATTTCTCTATATACAATATGCCACAAAAGTAACAAAGATATCAGTGATATTTTGAATATTGGATTTTATCCAATTTTTTATCTTAACTTTTTAGAGACATTTTAGATTCAATGTCTAAGGTTTTTAGATTATTTGGTAGACTATTAAAAGTTACAATAGCTTTCATGCAACTATTTTTATTACCAACTTTTTTCTTGTTACACGGTATGACTAATGGTATCTTAGAGCTTCAACAGTAAAACGTTGTTTCAGATTCATTGGGTTATATTGTAGTACAAAATTATATTTATTCACTATTTTAAAAAAAATTTTTGTAGGTTTTGAAATATATTTAGATTATTTTTATATACCCCTTCCCAAGCTATAATTATATAATTTATTATACCATGAAAAAAGGGATAGTTTTACTTGCCAGTAACACGGGGTTTAACATCACCTTAACTACAGCGTTATGAAAGAAAGAAAACCAAATGAAATCGGCTACGCGTAAAGGTTGAGCATGTGTTTTTTTGTCTCAAGTGCATTTTCTGAAAGAAGGTCGTAAAAAAGGGCCAGCATTGGCATTCTCGACAATAACAAGGCAGTGCAGTTTAGACTCTTGTATGGTTCACATTGTGTGACTATTAGGGAAAGCATCGGCTTTTTAGCGTAAATGCGTTACAGGAATATATCGGCTAGGTATTCGAATAAATATAATTTTTAAAGTTTAAACATGAATTATTAATTGAATTATTAATTTCTTCTCTCGTGAATCCTGGTTTGTGCCGGATCAGATAGTGTATCATTCTCAATGTTACCGTTGGCATTGATTTGGAAATTTTATAAAAAATATATACTAGATATTTTGTTCTTTTAATGATGATTCTTATAATGAAGTTTATCTAGTAATATTTGATGGTCGACAGTATTGAAAGCTTTCGCAAAATCCAAAAAAGTTATAATTATTGGTTTCCTGTGATCCAAGATACTGTATAAAATATTTGTTAAGTAATTTAAAGCATCCTTTGTACCTATTTTTTTCATAAAACTAAATTGATGTTGAGATATTATGTTATTATTTTTAATAAAATCAAACATTCTGTTGTATAAAATCCATTAAAATATTTTAGCTATATTATATATTAATGAAATAGGTCTATTGTTAGAGACAGTATGTTTCGCACCAGTTTTGTATATAGGTACAATTTCCGCTTTTTTAAGTGCATTCGGCAAGATAGATTTTTCAGTACATGAATTAAATAAATTCGTTAGTGTTAATAAATTATGAAAAAGTATTGTTGATTAAAATATTCTTTAATATATATAATACATACAATTTTTACAAATAAATTGTATTGGAACATAAAAAATAAAAAATGATCTAGTCTTCTTTCATTTTGAAACTTAACAATACAAAACTTTTTTTTACAACTTATTACAAAAAACCCGAAAAACTAAAACACAAATTCAAAAACTACTACAAAACAATAAAAAATCCGAACAACACACACTCACACACACACACACATACACATACACATACACATACACATCCATACGGAAATTTTCTAAAAATAGTGTATTTTGATTCCTTATATCTCAAAACATGTTTCTAACATGTTTTTAGCCAAACTTGTTTTTGCTATCACAAAGCTTCCTCTTTGAGGAATCAAAAATCCACAATTAATTCATACAACAAATTTCTTCTCAAAACATTTTCCACTCAAGAATCAATCGAAATCCACCTTGCAAGCCCAATCCCTCCCCAACAGTTACGAAACCTCAGATAGAGCTCGCTCAGCAAAATAATAATCCTTGCCTCGAACCACCCAACAAAAGGAGAAAGATCTCTCAATCTAAATAATTGTCCGTTCATTTGGCTCCCGCGAATGAAGAAAAGAGAGTGACTCCCACTCTGCACTTCGTCGCGCCCGCGCGCGCGCGCGTCAACAACTGCAAAAGTGAAAAAGCCGCGGAGAGTAAGCGGTCGCGGCAATTCCAAATTGAATAAGGCATCGCCGCACACAAAAAAAAAAAGAAAAAAAAGTAGAAGAAGCAGCGGTAGCGAGAGCGCCGGAATAGCCCTTCGACACGGTTAATGACCGTGCGCGCGCGCGCTCGCACCAGCCAGCCGCGCGCTCGGGCTCATTATCCTTTTCGACGCGCATTGTGCGCAGGGAGGGCGGGAGTGGAGGGAGGGTCGCATTAATGAGTATCCGGCTGCTCCCGCTGCCGCCGCCGCCCGCCGCGCGGCCTGAAATGACGCAATTAATTAGTGGAAATTAGTCGGCTCGTGCGAGCTGGCGCGCGCTGCGCTCTCTTTCTACTTACTCGGCGGGGTCTCGAGAGAGGGAAGAGAGATAGAGGGCAGCAGCGTACCCCAGAGGGTGTATATGTATAAAGAGAGAGAGAGACGGAGAAAAACTGTGACGGTCTTAGGGGTGAAGAACGCGAGTAGTATTTGTAATACATATATAATATATTTTTTTTGCTTATTGTATTTTTTTTTGTGTTTGTTTAAGGGCACTGCTGTCATTTTATTTTCTATTCTCGAGTAATAATGATTTATATATATATATATATATATATATATATATATATATATATATATATATATATATATATATATATATATATATATATATATATATATATATATATATATATATATATATATATATATATATATATATTCCTATGTATTTATACATAATTGTACATGATTTTAGATATATATCTAGATATATATGTTTGAAAAATGAATTTATTTATGTTTTCATACCAGCAGGCATCCTTTACAATTGTAAAATATGAATTACGAAAAAGAGAATGTTTCATAACAACCCTTTTCCATAGTAAAACTGTATTGAATAAGAAAATAATTTTTGTTTGGAAACAAATGATTCATTTATTTTTACCTGGGCGGTCTTTTTTTACAATTGTAAAATATAAAATATAATCTTTGAATGCAACGCTATTATATTATTTCTTATAATTTGTATTTTGCAATTGTAAAGCTCGCATGCTTGTATTACTTTTGCAAATAGAAAGCTTTTTATTTATAAAAGCATTCCTTTTAAATATGGTGTTTCATAATTTGTGTTTTGTAATTGTAAAGAATGAACTGCCGGCAGTATCAAAATAAATAAAGCACTACAGTTTTCGAAATCGCATTGAGAGCAGAAATAATTTTTGCATGTATTGAATATAATTTTACTCTTGATAGTAATATCAGTGTATTTAATGTATTAAATGTAATTGTAATTCTTTTTTAATACGACTACAAATAAAAATGTAGTGTGCTTGCGTCGATAATTTTGCTTGGCTTTTCCACAGTTTATTTTATAAATTGTAAAGATTTATTAATGAGCATGGCAATTTAATCTTTAAGTATGTATTTATCAAGGAATTCAGTATTTATTTACTATGATCAGGAATGAGCGTGTGCTCCAAGTTTTTAATTTTATTCACATTATTATATTTTTATAGTTTCAATATAATTTATTTAAGTTTGAATATTTGCATAGTTAATTTAAAGAAACGCGTAGTAAACTTGTGATAAAGACTGGTAATATAAAAAAAACATAAAATTAACGACAATATCAATTATATTCTGCGAAATGGTAGCACTGTTGCCACATAGTATATATTATAGTACATAGTCATTTACTCCTACCTTGAAAGTTTGAACTTTGTAACTTTATCGAGAATTAGGTAAAAAAAATTGATTGCGATAGATAGACAAACAGAAAGATTTGATCGTGATGGACGGATAAACAGACAAAATATATCGCAATAGTTGATAAACACAGAAGAAAGCCGATGTACTTACTCTATGCAACGTGTGTCTGACTAAACACTGATATTTCTACTGTACGAGCGCATAGACCAGTAATGTGGGAAAATATCTATAGAATCTTTTACACCTCCTTTACATATATGTACATATACAAATACATATAATGCTTTATAATATTTATACAAATAGTTATAATGATAATCTTTCAGCTTGATTCATTTTTTTGAAACGCTAAAATTTGCCCATAAGTATATAACATTGCTTTGTAAAAACATATACTTATATATATTATACCCCCAGACCAAGATAAGTACAACTCAAATTATTTAACTTCATTTTTTCACAAAAAATAGCTTATACAAAAATGAAAGCTTATACTCTTCCAAAAAAATTTAAATTAATAAATGTCATTGCATGATAAATTTACATTTCTTAATTGATTGTACAAAAATGTAGAATTTTGAGTTTTCATAGTCTTGATCTGAGGGGAGAGGGCGAAAGGAACAGGAGGGGGGGGGGGGCGATGTAAAAATTAACGAAACCAGATAACAAAAATAATAATATTAAATAATGTTATTAAATAATGTTATTTAAATTGAATTTGTGAAATTTAGAAATTGAATTAAACGTCTTTTCAACATCTTTCAAAGTAGCTATATTTGTAACATACACGAAGATGTGGTTACAGAAAAATCGTTTTAAAGCCAGTTACGTGGAAAGTATTACCAATTATCTATTCATAGTTTACATAATTTTACAAATATGTTTTATTTTGTGCAATGGCATACACTAGAAAAGTCACGTTTAGAGTACGCTAAAACTTTTGGAATTGAAAAATAATAAAAATTTATTCATACAAAAAAGTGGTACACTTTTATATGTTCGTACAATGAGTTTGGATAACTGAATACTCTTATCGACCAAAGTTTCAATTGAGAAGTTTAAATGATAAAAAGTTATGGTCCGCAAAATGAGTGCATTTTCAAGAGATTTTTTGCTTTTTACCGGAATAAAAATGGTAATTAAAGTATGAATACGTTTTCGACATTAAATATGTCGTACGACGTGTTTTTGAACAGTATAAAGCTCAAAATAGTCGCATTGAATATTATTTAAGTTAAGAAGTTTACTTTAGGTTATATAATATTAAAAGTTCTAAATATATCCTTTATGGAAAAAGTCTGCAGAAATATCTGCACGGTGTAGAACTTTTGATATTAGTGCCCCAAATGAATATATGTCGCTGCCTGGCATAACTGAATAAGTAAAATTTTTTTTAAATAAATTTTTGAGTATTTTGATATCTTTTAGATAAAAATACAAAAAATCTAACAATATTTATGAATTAATTGTTTAAACATTAGTTTAAATGGAAAATAAAATTTTTAAACCTTGATATCTCCAAAACATAAAGTTGACTTATTCGTTTATGTCGGTAAGTCACAAATACCTTTATGTAAATGACGGTATTCAACCGAAATACCACACAGAAAAATCTGCAAATTCTAAAATCTTTGCAGAAAATCGTGCAGAAAAACTGGCAGAAATTACTGATTTTTGCATGAGGATTTGGACAATCCCACGAATCCGATATAGACTATCCTTTCTGAACCATCTGTTACAATTCAATATGGACCATCTAAAAGCAATAAGCGAATCAAGCTACAAAATATCCAAGACCTAGACTTTCCACTCCAAGAACTACATTAACAGATCATTCTTCAAATCCCGATCGCAGATAATCATCTCCCAGCCGAAACTCACCCTCGCGATCGCGAAAAGCGCCTCGCCACGCAGCAGCGCCCAACGATTAATCGATCACCCACACCACACCGCAGCCGCGACTTTGGCTTCGCGGGCTCGTTAATAATTAGCCGGGGATATATATACCCACACGCGAGTAAACGTTGCATGCGCGCGCGCTCGAATCGATAACGAGATAAACGCCGGACTCGAATTTTCCTCTCGCGCTCGTAATACGCAACTCCCCCGAGCCACAAGGACAACAATGGCTCCACGCTGGGCTGCCGGTACAACAGGACCGGCAATTACTGGCTTTTCGGGCGCGCGTCGTGTTTTCCTGCGGCGGAAGGTTCTTTGCGGCTTGAGTTTTGGATTTCAACTTGACCCGCGCGGTATAGCGGTGAATATTTTGAAGTAGTCGTGAGTGTGAAACTCGATTGGAACGAAAATTTTTCCGCGAAAAGTATTTTATGTACGGGTACTTTTATCTGATTTTGAATCGCGAAGGCAAAACCTCCATTTGAAAAGTTGATAGTAGGATTCTTTTCTATTCTTTGGTATTTTTAAAATGTGATCTAAACATAATTTTTTTTTTATTTATCGTGGTTTGAAAGTTTTATGGGCCTGTATAAAACAATAAAATAAAAGATTTGATATTTGACAATGAATTATCAATAGATTGATAATTGAATTGCAGATGTACATAAAGGGTTGAAGATATTACTCATATTTCATACAAGAGATTACTAATGGTGTTTAATTTTAGATGTAGCTTATAAAAGGCTTTTAATTCGTTTAGGCATACTTTACCCGTAGTAGGCACTTAGGTGCGAATTCGCACCAACGTGAATTCCCCCAACTTGAAGATTATCCTTAACTTTATAGTGTCTCTTTGAGTATTACTCTGTACTTGAGTGTATCTCAAAAATTCAGTGGATACTGAAAGCAGCACTGAAGTAGAAAGAAATACTCAAATCAAAGAGCTTCTTAAGAATATAAAATAAAAATGAAGAGTATATATTAATAGATTTGAGTATGACGCTCAAAATTGAGTGTTACTCTGCATACGCTGAATATCAAGCGTGAATATTACAACGTTTGAGATTTAAAGATTTAGTGTTGCACTTGATATTTAGCGTTACTCTCATCATTGAGTGCAAGAGCTGATATTATAATGATCACTCTCAATATAGCTGTGAGATCAATACGAAAGTTTAGTTGCAGCAGTAATGACGGTTCACTTAACCATAACCTGGCCGTTCGAGCAATACATTTTTCTCAGTGTATGTTATATAATGATTGTATCTATCACGGGTCAGCATTTCACAAAGCTTCGCGTCACAGTAAGATATAATCGAGATACTAACTTTCGCCCAGAGTAAAAACCGCTCCTAACTGCTTTAGCAGAATGCTTTCTCAAATAGAGGTCCTGAAAAATTGAGATAGAGAAGCTTATAATGGAAATTCAAAATGAATAAAATAGTGCTATAATAAATTCACTAAATACAAGCCAATTATTGTCAGTCTGAAAAAATCTTTAAATTCTAATTATATTTTTTTTTTACGTTGGACGCGAAAAATACATTATTATTGTTAAACCAATTTTTTTGAGTACTTTAAAAGATATAGATCGAATGAAAATCACACGCAATTGAAGAATAAAAAATAAAAATATGAGAATATGAATAATATGAACGAATATGTACTTTTGGCTTTTTGGTATATGATATTTTGATAAATCTCAAAATTTTCTTACTGAACGGTCGACTTTTTCAACGTCTACCTAGAGAACAAGCCGAATTATGTGGAGCACAGTAGCCAGTATAAAAGGTTTTTCGCGTGTCGCTGCTGCAGGGGGGACATGCGACTGAACAGCCTACCTGACGATATATCGAAGCCCATGCTATGTTATGCCCACGGACGTGGTACACCTACAGTAGGGTGGTCCAAAATTTCCCGAATCTTAAATTTTCTTCTTGTAAGTCCTTCAAAATGTTGTAATTGGCTTAAAAATTAAGTGCTTTGATCACCGGTTGTCTGAAGTTAAGATTAAGAGGTCTCTACCACCGCAAACAGGTTTTAACGTTTGATTTTAAGCACTTTTATTACATTAGATGTCATTTTTATTCAAAATACAACTATTTGGAGTGGGCGCTAGAATCAACAAATCAAAAGCGTTCAGTAGCATTTTATGATTGAATCTAATTCATCATGGCATGGATGATAATTTTGAATTAAAATGACCAACATGTTGACTTTATTCAATGAATATAATAAACATTTGATCGTAAGCCTATCATTTTCTCAAACTCTGTCTTACAGTAACTATTATTTTTTACTTTTTAGAACATTTTTTTGGAGTCGGTTTTATTTATTTTTTAAAATTTTTATTTAACTTTTTCTAGTGTTCTTAATTATATATTATATATTTATATGTGTTCGTGCGTGCATGTGTGTGTCTGTGTGTGATTATGTGCAGGTATTTGCGTGTGTGTGCTTGCGTGTGTGTGCTTGTGAATGATTGCGCGTGTGTTTGTGTGTATTTGCGCGCGCGTGTGAGTCTGTGTGTGTGTGTGTGTTCTAGTGTGTGTATATGTTTGTGTGTGTGTATTTGTATATGTACGTGTGTAAATGTGTGTATATATGCGCATGCGTGTAGATGTGTGTATTTGCGTGTGTGGATGTGTGTATTTACGTGTGTGTATGCGTGTGTGTATATGTGTGTGTGTGTGTGTGTGTTAAAATCGATACAGCCATTTCTATGTAGCTAATTGGTGTAAAAATTGTAGAGAAATTATTGACAAAAATATTGTTTTTTGTTTGTACTGGTATTATACTGGGCCAGTACTGACCCAAAATCATATGGGACCACCACAGGCCCTCTATCAAATGTAATAATAATATTCTATATTGGTTCAACCGTTTCTGAGTAATCGACGAATATACTTGATCTAATAAGTAAGACACACTGGAACCATCGATAAATAAATAGTACATTATGTAACAAGGGGCAAAAATCTACTTTTGCCTCGTGTTGCATATAGTATTTTATTTCACTCTTCACTAAAAGGCCACTTTTTGGTCTTAATATTTTTAATTTTTTGAAAATTTTAGAAATTTGTTTGAAAATTTCAAAACTTTGGAAAATTTTTGAAATTTTTGAAATTTTGGAAAATTTTTAGAAAAAATTTACTTTTGCTCCGCTAATTTTACTTTTGCCCCGCTAATTTTACTTTTGCCCCGCTAATTTTACTTTTGCCCCGATAATTTTACTTTTGCCCCGCTAATTTTACTTTTGCCCCGCAAAACTAGTTTTCGGGAAAAATATGCCACTTTCGCCCCGCTTATCAGGGGCAAAACGTGGGCTTTCTAGTGGGGTATGGAATAAATACGACTTTTAGCTTATACTGTCCGTGTACTGGCCAAGTATCTGTCAAAAGTCTTATGGGACCACCTCGGGGCGACCTTCTATCGAATGCAAAAAGAATGTTTGAAATCGGTTCAACCGTCCCTGAGTAATCGGTGAACATATAAAAAAAACACTGCTAACTGTTTTAGCACAATGCTTTTTCTAAGAGATTTAATGCACAATCATTTATTAAATATTTACATTATAATAATTTAAAGTATTTGTTATATATATAAAATATAAGGAAATTGTGCTTTGTTTATGAATAAGTGCACATTTTTTACCTACCTAATGTATAAATTTACAATAAATTTATTTCAATTTTGAAAAATTTTCAAAATTAAAAAACCCATATTCTATAACAAACACAACTTTAAAGTAACTGTAGGATTCACCAATCGAAAGGAAATTACGCCTACTTTACGAATCGATGTATGTTTTTGACATATTTAACGCATAAAAGAACAACAAATTTTTTTAATTTTTTGAAAATTGTTAAAAAATTTAAATTATCCAAAAATAAGGAGAAAGTTTTGACTTTTTAATTCCAAAATCTAAACAGTTCTATGTTGGGTCATATCTGACGTACCTACAAAATTTCAGCCCGAAACACCGTTGTCATAAAAGGTTATGGTGACCACAAAATTTGACCACATACATACATACACATACACACACATACAGACAGACATTCTGAAAAACCTACGTATTCTGATTCAGCTATCCCAAGAACATCGAAATTCATCAAAATCTGGGTTTTAAAAAAAATCATTGTTACAAAGCTTTCTCTCTGAGAAAGCAAAAATACTTATATATCTGTATAATTCTAAAGGAATTTATTAAAAAAAAATTTTTCGATATGGGACTTAAACCCAGTACCTTTGATTTGCTAGGCCTTTATATACCGACGCCCCTTACAAACACTAGCACATTTCAGATTTCTTGAAAAAATATTGGTTCTTATCAGAAGTCTTCTGCGAAAATTAAGAATTTTCAGACCCTCCAACCAAAACTATTATTTTCTTATAGGTTCTAAAAAAGTATTAGTATGTAGTAGAAAATTTAAGAAGTGCTAGTTTTTTATAAGAGGCGTCTGAAAAGAACTAGGTATTTTTTAGAATAACCCTATAACATAATCTTGTTTCTAAAATATCTGAATAATTATATGAAAAGTTATACCATTAGTCACTTTGTATATAATTATATATGGTTATATCTAATTATACATATCCATCCATAATTATATATACTTATATACGATTATGTAAAAACTAATTTTCACTCGGTGATTGCAATTCGGTAGTATTAACTCCTTGTTGACAGTATAAAACAGTCAACATTGCGAATAAACACTCAGACATTGAGAGTAAACAGTGATATTCTGAGAGTTATTAGTTATTACCATAAAGGGACTTAATTTTCCTAGACTACGGTGCATGCTACATACATATATATCATACCTGCATGTAGCCGCCTTGGCAGGTGGTGGAGTTGACGAGGGTGCCGACCTTGAACTTCTTGAAGCGCACGCGGAGTATCCAGTCGCGGGGCGTGTTGCGGAACGCGCGGAACCTGTACCAGCAGGTGAGCGGCTTGCCCCAAGTCTCGGCGCTCACGCCCGGCGACGACACATCCTCGTAGATCTCCACCGTTTTGTTGCAGCGCTCGCGCTCGGCTGCAACACAACAAGGAATTGCTCGTTTCAGTTTGGAATTGTATGGACTGCTCAAGGAAATGTATATATATCGAATGTAATACGCTCGAGTACAATTTCCCGGCTAAAAATGAGTCATATATAATTATATATCATTATATATAAGTAGTTATACATAATTATATATAACTTTTGTCTCTATATAATAATGTATAATTATATATGATTATATATAACTATAAAATAAATATAATAAACAATAATCCATCATACAGCTGTAACATGACATTTCTTTTATAATTAACCATAGCGAGTGTATATTCATAAGTTTAAGAAGGCGTTAAACCTCCTCTGTTACCGACAAATATCAAGAGCAACTTTTTCAATTAATTTTCAATTTTAAGAAAATATCTCTCTGGAGTGTTGTTCTTGTTTCAGAAAGATATTTGCTAAAAATTAAAAATTAAATGAAAAAATTGGGACCTCGTAATTGTTGGTAAAACGGGTGGGCTTAATTATATCACCTTATAAGTGTGCAGGTGTTTTCATATACATATATGAATGTGTGCTTATGCATATGAGTATGAGATTTAATGTGTGTTTTTTTCGTATACATATATGTTCGTTTGTAAGAGACTCGAAATGTGTGCAACTGTTTTAATATGTATTAGAGTTTTTCGATGTTTGCTTGTGGTTTTGTGGGCTGTCTACATGTGTGTGCGTGTGCGCGTGCGCGTGTGTGCGCGTGTGTGCGTGTTTGTGTATATTGTTATGGGTATGTGTTCAAACGTTAATTGTTATGGAAAAACTATTAGATGTAATTATGTATATTAATATAGAGAGAGATATATATATATATATATATATATATATATATATAATCATATATGACTATATATTATCGTATATGATAATGTATTATCATATACGATAATGTATTGTCATATATGATAATGTATTATCATATATGATAATGTATGATCATATATCGTTATATATTGTCAGTAATAATTATGAATACTCAAATATAGTTGTGTTGCATTTGAACAATTTGATAATTGTATATAATACTTTTATTCACGACTTAACTAAAATAACCACTTTTTTGTCCTGAAAAGCGGGACTAAAGTAACTTTTTATTTTCTCATATATGTTTTTCCGCGAATGCGAAAAAAAGATCTTATTTCCCACAAAAGAGGGAATAAAGTTCTTATATCCTGCAGATGCGGGAGAAAAGTAAACTTTACTCCCTCATATCAATTTCTCTTTTTTTCAATTTTTCTCAATTTTGTTTCTTTTTGTGCGTCCCACTTTTCAAGCCAACAAAGTGGCTATACAGTAAAGTCGTGAATAAAGTTCTATATGCAACACGGGAGTAGAGTTGATCATTCCCTCGGGTGATTACTGCCTTATTTTTTAGTAAAATCAAACATGGATCGATTAGAATATAGTTTTTACTAATATTCGTTCTATTGCTTCTAATAATATATATATAGAATGTGTCAAAAGCTCTGGAACGGTGTATATTTCATATCAATTGTATTGTTGTAAAACTCTGCTACATATACAGAATTTAAAGGATTTCGAATGGGAAGCTGAATCAGTAAGTTTAAAATGAAGAGCATCAGTAAACTTTTCGCTTGAAATCTTATTAAGGTGACGCTAAACCCTCGTGTAATCGTAAAATACGAGGAATCACTTTTATCATTTAATTTTCAATTTTGAGAAAATATCTCTCTGGATAATTGTTGTTTCTGATTGGGACAACAACGTTCCAGAGCGAAATTTTCTCAAAATTAAAAATTTAATAAAAAAAGTATTTCCTTGGAATTGTTTGTGACGCGTGGGTTTAGCATCACTTTAATTCTGTATAACGCACTTTACCAAAAGTAATATTTATATAACATAATTCCCATTCCAGAAAGTATGTCATACACTACATGAAGAGCGTTACGAAGCAGTTTTACGTATTGATGATAATTACGAATCAAAATCGAGTTAACTAAATATGTTACGAGAACATGTCGAATTTTATTTCTGTTTGTTCAATAAAGTGATATTTGTATTGATATTTTAATAAAGAAAAATAATATTATTCGTTTCATTTATTGTGCTTGTATAATAATGTATATTTATTAATATTTTATTTACAAAATGACGGAAAAGAGAATAAGCGTAGGCACGTATTGTCATCAAAGAACCTGACCGCAGAAAATAATAGATATACGTGTGGAATATGCAAATACGTTATAATAACTGTGTGTACATGTATGAATACAGAAGTAATACGAATGGATTTTATAAATGTGCAGTAATTAAATTGGTCTCTTTCAATGTCCATGCATGAGCATATAAAAGCTCATATTGTTTATTGTATGACGTTAATAAAATATCGTATAAGTTATATTGTTATTTTATGCGCGAGAACAAATATACGTTAATACTGCAAGTATTAAATATTTTATTTCTATACATATATTGTATAGTATTTAGCAAATTCAGAATATAAATTAAATATCAATATAATATTAATTGAAGTTTAAACTGAAATATATGAAATCAAATATAATTTTAAATAATGGGAGATATGCCTAAGACCAGTCACTTCTTTCTCATCAATCGAGTATTTTTTGATAGATGAACAACAGTGGGGCTTAAGGTGTTCTTTAAGAAAGAATTATAAAGAAGCGGATTTTGGTAATTTTAGTGATTGCCAGAAATAAGAACAAGGTGATTTTCATTTAGTCTAACAATTGAACTATAGGGAATGCACTGGATACCTTATTAGTATTTGTGTACATATACAGGAATGTTGTTCACAAGTAAAATTTCGTCTGAAATTCAGTTTAATAAACTCTTTTAAGTAGTTTGTACTATCTAGAACTCATAAGAGTGTATATAGTTCTAAAACTCATAAGAGTGTGTTATAGTTAAGACTCAATTTAATTTGACAATTGCAATAAATATAATACAATCAAGTACAGGAAGCATGTGTCTAGTATAAGAACACATTTTTTAAGTCATTAAAACTAATAACTATTTAAGGCGGCTCTTCGGTGAAAAATAAAACTTCCGTAGCTTGCTAACAAAATAATATTTACATGGCATGTTTATAATAATATTATCAATTCATACACACATTTAAAAAAAATGTATCAAATAATATTGAAGTTACTGAGAATAATAGGTTTATTTTAAGCAAAAATTAGGTTGTACGGTTAAAGTTGTTGGCGCACACAACAATGGCATTTATGAAACAAAAAATTTGATAGTGTTTTTGACAATAAAATAAAACTAAGTTAGCTGAAACTACTAACCCGAGTAAAAATGATTTTATATATAATTAATATTTATAATATTAACTGTTTTCTCTTTTAGTTATACTTTATTATTTGACTTATATCATGTACATATTTTGTAAAAGGGTTACTTAAGCTTGTTTATATTCAATAACTAATTAAAGAAACAAATTATACTATTTAAGAATATACATGTAAATAATCGTAGCCGTGAATGTCCGATCTTTCACATGCAAAGAGGTATAATACGCCGATGATCTAAAGTTCCAAGAGACTCTGAATTACCGTATTTGAAGCCTTTGATCAGCATAGGATTATATATAGAGTATTCCCAAGTATCAGCATAGGATTATATATAGATTATGACTCTTTTCATCTCAAATGTTCTTATAATTCATATCTACCCTTTAAATATATATATGTAAGTTTTCAGCAAATGATCGTGTCAAATGTCAAACCTCTATTAATATTATCTGTAACCTTTTACATGAAATAATATTTAAGCAATGTATTAAATGATTTCATAGTCAGTTACGAAGTAATCATTATATCGAAAACTGTTTACCGCGTGGCATTAAATTCAAATTGATCTTCTGTAACGAAATGTTTGTAACGTAATATTTTTATACAGAACGAAATCTAAATTAAAGATTCCGTTTTGAGGTACAGGACCTACACAGGACACAATGTTACAGTAAGGTTTCAGCAAGGTTTCTTGCAAGATTTGAAATCTTTCAGAAATATATCAATGAAAGCTTTTCGAAATGCTGTTATGATTATATATAGTTGTATACAGTGATATACGGATTAAGATTATATACAATTTTATATGATTATATTTAAAAATATATAGTTATATATGAACATATATAACTCTATACAAGTTGAAATTCATGAATCGTGAAGATTTTATATGTAACTATGTATAAATAACTGTATATGATTGTATATTAATTAATATAACTAGATATGTTTATATATAAACTGTTATACACAAGTATATACAACTATGTACAATTATATATAACAGTTTTTTTACAATTGCAGTTGGTTTGATGAAGTGTATATATAATTATATACGATTATATATGTTCGTATACAGTTACATATAAAATATTTTACTTTTACGACGGGTTTTTATATAGTTATATGCGATTATATATATTGATTTATAAATACATATTGAATTTTCAAGTGTTCTTAAACTATTTTTTTCATGCATAACCGATCGGAGTAGGAGTCCAGGTCGTTACGGTGACCGATGGCGAGGTTTAGCTAGTGCACTCCGTAGTTTTTGGTGTCTAGATGTAGGAACAGGTCAGACATCTAGGGTATCGTGACCTCCTCATCGACCTCCATAATTACTTCGACACCTTCTTCGAGAAGTATGTACATATATACATAAAAAGCTACAGAGTGCGCTACCTAGATTCGTCATCAGCAACCAAATCACCTGGACGCCTCCTCCGACGAGTTCATATATATATAGACATTAAAAACTACAAAGCGCACTGCTTATACCTCGTCATCGGCTATTATAACCACCTAATAGACGTCATCTCCAACCAGTACCTATATCTATATACCAAATACTACGGAGTGTACTATCTAGACCTCATCATCGGCTATTATGACCACTTGGACGCCTTCTCCGACCAGTACCTACATCTAGACACAAAAAACTACGGAGCGCGTTACCTTCACCTCATCATCGGCACCTATAACCACCAAAACTAAACGCGTTACGCTCAGTCTCGTCTTTCAACAGTGCCTGAACTTTTACTGTACAACAATATATTAATTTTTACTACCAACTCTATTTTACTTTTGTGAAGTATAATTTTTTAAGTCCATTTATATATAACTGTATATAAGTATATACTACTATATTATATGAGTTGCCTACCAATACACCTTATTATATACTTCGGATACTATTTTTACAACAAGAGCTGTTGGGGTAGTGGTTAAGGTAATGGCTTCATAACTCAAATATTTTGGGTTCAAATACCACGCGGGACAATTTATTTTCCGTTTTAATAATTTTTTTGTAATAAGTAATGCATAAAAAATTGCTAATCTTCAATAAAAACTATTTTTTATGTTAAATTTGCATAAATTAATTATTATATTATTAATTTATTAAATTTAAAATTTATATACAAGTATATATAATCATATATGATTATATATAACGTTATTCTATATACAATTATATATGATTATGTATGATTATATATAAGATTTTTTACTCGGGAATTTTTTCTCATCTAGGGTACTTGTCCGTATTAGTGTGCCATGAAGTAATTTTTTGTATTTAATAATTGATTGCTGAACGTATACGAGGTCTGTCCCAAAAGTATCCGACCTACCTGGATTTCTCGGCGCTTGATTTATTCTTCGTCATCCGGGGGGTGGCATCCTTCAAAGTAGTCCCCATTTGATTGAACAAGACGCTCATATCGATGTTTCCACTTATTCAAGCACTCTTGAAAGTCAGACTTCGGAATCGCCTTTAGTGAATTCGTCGCATTAGTTTCAACAGTCTGTTTATTGTCGAATCGATGTCCTTTAAGCGGCATTAATCGAGGAAACAGCCAAAAGTCGCAGGGAGCTATATCAGGACTGTATGGAGCTTGGCGGAGCTGCGCAACACTGTGTTTCAATAAATACTGCTGCACAAGGTTTGATACGTGCGCTGGAGCATTCGGGATGAATTTTGCACACACACACGAGTCATTCCCAAAATCTCGGTTAAAATTCGCCAAACAGTAGTTTTTGGTATTCCAAGTTCATCTTCCAGTTCTCTCACAGTCAAACGACGATCTTGTTCAACTGCGATGTTCCCGTCGAAGGTCGACCAGAACGAGGATCACTGTCAACAGATGTGCGGCCACTTTTGAACCGCCTATACCACTCTTTTATTTGTGTTTTGCCCATACACTCATCTTTAAAGGCCTTTTGCAACATTTCAATAGTTTCCGCACAACTTTTACCGAGATTAAAGCAAAATTTTATGCAAATTCGCTGTTCGGTTCGTTCTGCCATTTTTAGCAATAAGCAAATTGCGACGAACGCAAAAAAGTCGTTATAAACAAATACACGCTGCGCGGGAACTAAGGCGTTTCGTTGGTATCTCAGGCTACTGACGAGAAGGTTAGGAGTTGCTGAGTCGCCTGAGTCTCTCCACGCAAAGATATGAACGTAGGTCGGATACTTTTGGGACAGACCTCGTATAGCTTTAATCTTTGCTATTGAAGTTTACATAGGTACTCTAACGTTAAGATGCAATTTGTTTTAATTGAATATATTAAGCATTCATACAGATATATTAGAAATAAAAAGGTTTTGGTCCATATTAGTGTGCTTCTTAATGGGCTATAACGTATTACTGTGCCCAATCTGCCCGTATTAGTGTGCGTGTCCACAATTCTGTGCCCTCCATTAGTGTGCCTGCTCAAAAGACTGTGCCCCCGATTAGTGTGCTCATGAAATCTCATTTTAATTATTTCTATAATTACTGCTAAATATTAATATTAATGGAATCTATTTTTTGTTTAAGTATAAGATAACTTAAAATAAGCTTAATTAAATAATTTTATTATTATTATTTTTTATTTATATATTATTTTGAAATATTATAATAAATAATTGTAATTAGATAGTTTTTATTGAATAATTAATAAATATAAATAAAGTTTTAAAATATTTGAAATTAATAAATGTGATTGACACAGAGATATTATGAACAAAACGAAGTATTTAACACATAATTCATAATCTATAAATTATCTAAATTCATGCAAACTGATACAATGATAATGATTTATTATGAACTATTCCATAACAATAACTTTGGAAAAAATAAAGCTTGCGAAAACTTCTTCTCCCTTCTACAAGCAGAACTGAGGTTATTCCGTCGATCATAAGGGGGCACATAAATACGGACAAACTTCGAAAATCTCGCGGTATTACTGGATACATTAATAAATTAATAAATTGAGTCTAAAATGCTCATTTTACATTTTTTAATATTAAATTGAATTATTTTATGATACAATAAATATTTTGTTTGACATAAATCACATCCGAATAATTAAATTAAGTTTTGAAAAGTCAAGCAATCCTTAGCATTTTAGACAAGGAAACAAAGTAAAACCACCAAATCATGATTCATATATTTAAAAAAATTATAACTCTATGAAAAACATTTTAAACTTTCATGTAACTCTTGTAAACTTTAACTAAATAGTTTATCTTAGTTTTAAAAATAGTTTTACTGATTCATTTATGATTTAATCGTTGCAAATTACATTTAAAAAAAAGGCACACAAATATGGACATTTTATATTGTAAGAACAACGTCTCATAGAGATATTTACTAAAAATTGAAAATTAAATGAAAATAGTGGATCCTCATAATTGCCGATGACGGGTGGCTTTAGGTGCTAACATCACCTTAACAAGATTTTGTAGTCGCACTTTTATTTTACTTATAAACAAAATTTATATGTACACTAGACGGAAAAAACATTTGATTGTATTTATTAAAATTTTATTAAATTTCATTTGCACTAATATCATTGAAGAATTAAAAAAAATCAAATAACATCGAATAGATGTTAAAATAATGCAACTTCATTGGATCGAATACTTGTTTTCGCTAAAGTCATTGAAGTACTTCACAAAATTCAAACAAATTCGAACATATGTTTGTTCCGTCGAGTGTACATAAAGGCTTATTTGACCTGTGCAAGCACATCACCTGTATATATGAAAAATTTGACATATGGCACATCGAACAGAAATAGAAGTTATCTGACTACAATAATAGATTAATTTCATAGTAAATTATTAATGACCCAATAACTGTACCAATCATTATCATGTGATACGTCATATCATAAATTCTGAAATGACCACAAACGTTAGTAAAATTTTTAAAATATAATCCAGCATGCTTTCATAACTGTAGTCCTGGGGCTTAATTCTATTATAAGCGTATGGCGCATTTCATTGATACAAGTGACATATATTTCCAAAATCATATATTTTCATACTTGTATAGTTTTTCAAATACGATTGTTGTACTGATCATACATTTACAATGTGTAAATGTATCTAGTTTAGTACTTTTATTCATTTAAAAAATATACTATGTTTTAAAAAATGATAGCCTCAACGTGGAAACAAATCTTGAACTCGAAACTTACAGAATCTTCGAATTTTTGAATTACCGAGAAGGTAAGAAACATTAAAGTCTAATGCTATCTAAAATGATATTTTTTAATTCTAAATCGATAATTCACGCTTTCAAGTGTACATTGGAATAAGAATATTTTTCTCATACCCTGCCTTAAAGTATTGTGTTTATTCCCCGTTGTCAGAGAATAAAACGCCACATTCTCTCACGCCTAGAAACTGCCACGTGCATGCGCGTCTCTCTACTTTTTACTCGCTTCGCTCGGACTGCAAATTACGCAGGCGGTATTAGTCGGGAGCAATAGTAGAGACGAGCATCCGCGTCGCAGTTTCTAGAAGTGAGGTTATGTGATGTTTTCGACCCTGAAATCGGGGATTAAACACAAATGACTTTCCGCCGGACATGGCAAAAATATGTATATTGCACTCGGAAGCAATGAGAGCTATTAACCTACTTTACTCCCTTGGTGTATAATATACTATTCATACAAATATACAAAATATAGTTGGTGAAACTAGCATCCTAAAGAGGTAAACATAGTTACATGACATAGGCCCAACATAATTACCTAAATTCTAACTTAAAACTAATTAAAATTATAATTAAAATTAAGATAAAAATTAAAACAAAATCAACCAATTAAAATGTAACTAAACTTAATAGCCTCTAGAGTATATTGAAGTAGAGTATTTTCACATTTGTATAGATATTTATTTTACTATTCTATATAGATTAATTGTTGCAGTTCAATTCTTTAACTTATTTTCCCTAGTATCTTTATTATTTGAAGTCTTAAGTTCTTTTGGAAGACTGTTGAAAATACCGATAGCCTTGATTATTAGTTATAAAGTTATTTTTGTTAACAATTATTAATATTCTATTCTGCAATCTTTGTATTAGATTCAGATTATTGTTATATGCTCCACCCAGGCAATGATACCATACTTGATAATACTGTGAAATAAAGCATAATATATTTTCATTTTCAATTGGTTTTTGTTTGCAAAATCTTAGATATTTTATGAAATATAAAAACTAAGTATTTTGTTTGGTTTATAATGTATTTCATTTTATGTTGAAATTAAGAATAATACCATATTCCCGTGGAAATCATAAAATGTAATAAAACGTAACACAGCACAAGAATCTGTTGGATTTCGGACATATTTTACATTTTATTACGTTTTCATACATTTTCTTACGTTTTATTACGTTTCCTTATGTTACCTTACGTTTAATTACTTTAGATTACATTTTCACATTGAAAATTCCACACATTAAAAAGACTTCCGTAGTGTTCACTATTGCAGAAAAATATTTTCTAAGTGCCAATGCTTTTTAAGTAACTTAAAGTTTCTATTTTGTACACGTGAATTGGTTTGTATATGCCTCGCCGCCTATCAATGGAAAATTCTAGCTATATTTTTTTTCATGTAATTGCGAAACATAATAAAACGTACGAACCCGTAATAGAGTATATCAATCCGTAGGAAACCGAAAAGAAACGTAAGAATGTTCGAAATCCAACAGAATCTTACGTTTTCTTACGTTCTCTTACTTTTTCTTACGTTTTATTACTTCTATTATTTCCACATGGGTATTTACAATTTTTAACCCTTTTTATGGTTTCCCGGTTCCTCAATTTGTATATTGAGATATGTAGGAATACTATCCCGGTAATTACCAAGTCTCATATAAACAGTTTTGTCTATATTCAATGATAGTTTATTTAGTCCAAGTTATTTATACATTTTATCAAGATAATTATTCATTTTCATTTCTACTCCAGACCACTTCTCATGAGTAGAAATAATAACAGTATCTTCAGCACATGATATGACTAGAACTGCGGAAGTTTATGCAAAATAAAAATTTCGAAGTTAATTAATTGATAATTAGTTACTAATAATTCAATTAATAATTAATCATTAAGCTGCAAAATTTTTCAAGTTGATTAAGGGAAGAAGCTACCGATTTTTGGTAAAAAAATCATTTTTTTAAGTGGTAAAACACTTATTTAACCCTTTTCCTTCGAAAGTAAAAGGTTTTACGCAAAAATTAATTTTTCTTTGATTTATTTGAAGCTGTAGATAAATGGTTGATCATGCTATTTTTGTTGATATTTATGTTTCAACTTATTTTTCTCAAAACTTAATTTTCATAACTTACTTTGTAAGCCAGCGCAACAGTTCTTCGTGAATCATGCTGAAAATTGTTGTACTTTCCTTTTAACATATTTTGAACAAATTTAAAGAGAGATTTTTTTTATTATTACCTAAAATATCATTTTTTAAATATAAGATAATATTAAAATACTGCTTATATCGCAAATAATAAATTGTTCATATATTTAAATGTCTTTATTTTAGCATGAAATCTTCATAAAAAAATGTATACCAATTCATCGTAAGTGCTTGCGCACAGTGATAATCAAATATATGTATGTTTTTACATGTTTTTTCAAAATGGCTACTTCAAAGGGTGGTGAATTTGAACAAAACCAGTCTAGAATGTCATCTCCTTCTATATTATAACATGTTTTGTAGAAAAAATATTTTTCTTCTTAAATTAAACGATTTTAGTGTTTGCTGTATCTTCTTCCCTTATGAATCATTGACATACAGAATAAATAATAGAGGTCCCAATAGTACCTTGTGGAACCCCAGTTGTTAAATTGTTATAGTTACTTACACTACCTGTCATTAATTTTAACGCTCTGTTGTCTATTATTTAAATAACTGGTCAAAAGCTTGTGTGCACCTCTAATTCCATAATTATAGAGTTTATCTGGAAGAATCTTGTGATTACAGTATCAAATGCTTTTGAAAGATCTAAAAAAGTAATGGCAATTGCAAGACGTTTGTCCATTTAATTATATATAATCTTTGTTATATAATTTAACGCATCTTTTGTTCCCTTATTTTTTACAATTCGATATTGCTTTTCAGATATGATTTTTATGCACATACTGATGGAATCTATAAATAAATAATTTTGAATGGCTTAGCTTGGGGGAGTTGGATTTAAGATTTAGGGTTCAGAGTTTACGAATTTATTATTTAAGGTCTTTAAATTGTGAATTGCTTAACTTGTGGTAGTTGGAATTAGCCTTCGGGTTCTATAGTTTATAGATTTTAAATTTATCTTCTGCTAATTGCAAATTGCTTAGCTTGGGTCTACGACTTATGGTTTACTGTTTTATTATTTTTCTTTAGTTACGAATTGCTCAATTGGAGTAGTTGGATTTTGGGTTTACGGTCTTATTATTTAAACATTTTTTTATTGCAAATTACATCCTCAGTGTTTAATCTTTTTTTTAATTGTAAATTGCTCTGCTTGGATTATTTGGGTTATTGCTTAGCTTACGTTATTTAGGTGTATGGTTCAAAATTTATGGTTCTATTAATATATTTTTTAAATTGTAAATTGTTAGGTTTGGGGTAGTCGGTTTAAGGTTTAGACTTTACGGATTCATTTTTTATACTTTTTTGTTTATTGCAAATTGCGAAGATTAGATTAGTTTTATTGTTCACAGATGTATTATCTAAGGTTTATTAGGTGATGCGAAATTCTTAGTTTGAGTTAGTTAGGATAATGGTTTACATTTAAAATATTCAAGCTTTTTTGAAATGCTTTCATTAAAGCTTTTAATTTATAGAACTTAATAAAAATAAAAATGAAATTAAAACTAACGTTATCTTCAAGTTAACTAGAAAATCTTTGCACTCCTTCCTTCACCCCTCCCCCGATTTTTCAATTGGGCCAGTCCGATATAGAAATCAGCTGATTGCTCCTAACCCGTTACTTAGTCCGACTCTGGTATTATACCACATGTGTAGAGGAGGGGGGGGGGGGGTCTAAACATTTTTAGGGCCCATTTTACAAAAATCAGGCTATCATAGTTTTTAGGGGGGTGTATACATGTTTAAACTCGTTATATTTTAATTTTCCATCTAACAGGATCATGTTTGCACTATGTCACAGAACAGCTCTAATTAGTTTATTTAGTTCATCTTCATCAGTATAAAAAGCGCGTAAACGAAACAAATTTATAAAAAATATGGTGTGTACCATGGGGGAGAGGCATTTTTGCCTTTTTCTGCTTGTAAGCATCACACGAGGGCAAAAAAGACTACTTTTCCCCCATCGGACACATACTATCATTTCAAAATGCTAAACTTGGGTTTATAGTTTAAGGATCTATATAGATCAGTCAAGAACGTCACTTTAGTAGTTTAATTTCTAGATTAGCTAAATTTTGCAATGTTATGTAACATATAAAAATAGAATTTAATACAATATTTAAATTGCAAATGATGATTTAATTTCTTTTTATAGGATAAAAACAGGTAAAATATAGGTAAAAACTAGCCTTCTTTGGTGCCCGTTTTGTGATAACATTTTTTCATTTTTCGCTTCAGCAATATTTCTTTTTTATAAATATACACAAAAAAATATACATCAGAATAAGAAAATATGTAGTACAGTTTTTTTTATACGCTAAAGTTTATGTTTTACAAATTTTTAAAGAACCCCTGGTAGAAAATTGACCAGTCTGGCTGGTCAAGTTCGCTGTCATTATCAAGAGAAATATTTATAATAAATTGATTACTTCATTTGATGTTATACATGTTTTGTAATAAAAATCAATTGTTGTACAAAAATTAAGGTATTTATACAAGCGTTGAAACTATAGATATATTATGCGGTATGAATAAATAAATCTATTAAATAATCTTTAAGTGATAACTTTTCATTTTTTTTAATGTATATTACAAAATAGCTGTGCTTGATACAAATATTTGATTTGCGGTAAGAAATAATGTATTTAAACCACTTTTTAACCATTATTAACAAACTGGCTAGAAACTGTGGCGATTTTAACAATATATTCGCGAAAAACTCATCAACATTACTATCAGGGACTTTTACTTTAAAAAATCGATATTTCGATGAGTTTTACTGCTTTTTAACTGTAAATAAAAGCATGCTACACATTTATTAATTATATATTAAGCAATCAGCAAAAAAAGTTTGGTGAGAATCTATTGCAAAATTCATCGCCAAATGCACTTTGAAATTTATAAATAATAAAATAAAAAAAAGTTATAAATAATTTGTTTCAACAAATTAGATTATAAAAAGTGATTGATAGATACATTAATCTCTTAAGGTGATGCTAAACCCTCTTGTTACCGTAAAATACGGGGAACTACTTTTTTCATTCAATATTCAATTTTGAGAAAATATCTCTCTGAAAAGTTGTTGTCTTTGAGTAGGACAATAACGTTTCATAGAGATATTTACTCAAAATTAAAAATAAAATAAGAAAAGTTGTTCCTAATATTTGTCGGTGACTGGTAGCTTTAGCATCACCTTAAAGAGATGCTTTCCAAGATATTACAAATGTTTTTTTGTGATTTTAAATAATTACAGCCAGTTAATTGTTAATTAAATAATGTTTATACTTTCACTGATTTTCGCAAAACTCGACCGGTTTATACCCTTAATAGCACTCGCTGTATCTAGGTATTTAGGATGCATATTTATTTTATTTTTAAAATTGAACTTGCTTTCTCCCGAATATTTAGGGTTTACAGTGGGGGCCCCAAATGATAGTCAGCTATAGGTATAAGTGCTTAATGTGCCCATTGCAGAAATTAGCTTTTTATTATAACTATCATAATTTAATATTTGATTTCGAGGCTAAGAAAATTCAGAAAAAAATTGTAATTTTGTACTATTTTTTCGTTTTTAGAAAAATATTATGTTATTAATTTTAACTTAAATATTTAAATCTAAACTTATATGTTACTTGTAAATATGAATTATATATTTAAAAGAATAAAGGTTACCATAAAGGTTCAGATATTTATATAAATTTTGTGGAGCCCCTCAAGCGCTTGGGGCCCTGGGCCAGGGCCCGCTCGGCCCATGCCTAAAGACGGTACTGTCACCAAATAAAACCCAGAGACAAACTAAATTTATATAATAAATTAAATATATTTATATAATTATACTAATTAAATTTATTTATTTATAAGTTAATTAATATTAACATGGACTTTGAGAAGGTATGTCACTTGTATCAGTGAAACGCGTAAAACGCTAATAGAATCAGGCCGAAGTAAAACAAATCGTAATTTTTTCCAATCAACCCCCTTCGCAATCGAAATCGAGTACAAAAGTCAAGTGCGAAACTCCTATCTATATATATATGTACGCGTTCGATCGACGCGAGCGAAAAGAAGAAGGCAGAAAGCCCGAGAGCTGCTCGAGAGATCGTGTCAAGGGGGTAGAGTCGCGTCGCGCGCTCGAGGGAGAAAAGAAGAGAGGGGCTTCGACGACGGCCGTGATACACTTGGATTAGCGGAGGAGAGAAGCGCGGCCAAGAGCGCGCGCGTGCATTCTAATGAGATTGGCCCAACTGGTGGTGCTCAGTTATTTCTTTCCTTGGTTTTGCTCGGTTGGGGGAAAGAGAGACGTGTAATGTGAAGGTATGTGCAAGGTGTCGTAAGATGTTGAGGGTGGTTCCGGATTGGTTTTGCGATTGAAAATGGATGGGCACGTTTCGGGTAACTTGATGATTACGGGGGATGTTTGGAAATAGAAAAATGACTTTTCAAGCTTTTATTGAACTGAAGGTTTTGCTCGTAAAATAGGGAGGTAGTTTTTTATATAGAATTTATAAATCAAAATTGTATAAAAAATGTTTTCAATTAATAAGTTTGTTCACCCGCAATCAATTTAATGAAATTAAAAAGTATGGCGAAAAGATTTATATTTATTTCTGAAAATTTAATTATCTTTTTGAATACGTTTTGTGAAAAATAACAAATATTCTTTAGAAATAATTTAAAATATTTTAACGAATTTTTGTATTTTATGAATACGCGATTACGTGGAAATACTTTATGCAAAAATTTAAAAGTTAATTCTCGCATTTTACTTTAAATATGAATTTAACTAAATATTTCATATGAATATTTTAAAATAATTGATAACCTTTTTACGAATGGAGTTTTATTTTCTTATAAAAATTTGTGAAATAGTTTACTTCCAATTAGGAATTTTCACGTCTGACGTCATGTCAATCAGACGATGAGAACGCTGTAGATTACCAGCTCTCACCGGAAAATTAAACGTCAAGAACGCTGGAGGTACAACAAATATGACGTGAAAAAGCCTAATATGATAGGTACAATAAGAAAAATATTGCTAATACCATAATTCAAGGCTTTTAAAGTTTTTGTATATACCTAAATAAAAAATTTCTATTACACTAGTGGAAATGACAACTGCGAGAAATTGTAAGAAATTATGAAAATAAATGTGAGAAAGTGTTAAAAAATGTGAAAATAGAGATGTTTTTGGATCATTTGTTACAAACAAATGTGCACATTGTTCCACAGTTTTTCACATTTTCTCACGTTTTTTTTTTCATTGCATTCTCTTATATAAAGGAAATTACAACTGCGATAAATTGTGATATAATATGAGAATCTGTGATAAAATTAAACGAAATAACTATAATATTTTTTCTCGTGCTTTTACACACTTTTTCACGGATTTGTAACAGTTTTTCTGTTTTCGAAATATCCACTATGGTAATTACTCTTTTTGGATATAAATATCCAACTTGTTAATGGCTGCTCTTTTCAGATGGAAATATAAGATCTACATACCACACTAGATATAGTGATAACTAACTAAATGCGTGACGTTACCTAAGTTTTGCTAATGGTTAGCCAATCGATCAATGGTGCTCATTTTCTAGTGTATGCATGATTTATGGGACTAACAAATTATTTTTCTTGGTATACAAGATCTGAGAGGTGCAAATCCATTCAGGGTAAATCATTCAAGAACCATCTTGCATTAAACGTCTTAAATTGTATTTACATAATTGGTATATAATCTTTTAGATATACGCATAAATAATGTTGATTAGCTACAGGGTGCTATGTTAAAAGAACGAGTTACAAATTCGTTAATAATAAAACAGGTTAGAAATCATGTCAAAATCTCAGGTATTTTCTCACCTGACCTTTTTCAGTACGGTTGACCAAGCACTCATAAACACTGGATAATATCCGGATCATAATACGTGCTTACAGGGACCCGGTCAAATTTAAGACCTTTCTTTGAACATGCAATGCCATAAATTCGAGTAATCCTACGATTTTCCGTGCCACTAGATATTCGTGGCTATCCCTGCAGATATCATTTTCACGGTATGCGAAAAGAATCGACTATCCGACTCGAATGACCACCAAAAAAACAATCCGACGCGATTTTTCGTATACATCTACATACAGATACACCTACCGATCGTTTATCCATTTCGAAAAACGAACATACATTTATCAATCTCCCGTGCACATCCCCTCGAAGTCCTGTGGCGTATTCTGCATTCTGGGGCGCGCGAGCTTGTACGGCATACAGTCGCCTCGCGGCATACATACGAATCCGGACTGGACTCCGGGAAACACAGCGAGGGAGAGAGGGAGAGAGGGACGGCAGCCGAAGTTTCGAGCACTTAATCGATACTCGACCTCTTGCCTGCTGCAGCTCTGGCTTCTGGTTTCTTCTCTCCTTCCTATAAGCAGCAGCAGCTGCTGCCGAATCTCCGCGATCGCGCACTCTCGACTTTCGGAGCGCGGTTCTTGTAATTTATATTTTGCTCTGCGGAGCTGAACAGCGATGTTAATGACTCGAAATATTGGAGCATTGATGGATGTGGAAGGGAATTTGGTGGGATATGAGTGGCTTGATATAATTTCTACATGTAGATACATATATGTGATTTTCAATGATTATAATTAACTACTTATGAACAAAGTATTCATACTCATTTTGAGTGGATATTATACGCTCGAAACTTCATTTTTTACCTATGAGCAGTTAAAAGTGAACTCTTAAAATTTGAGGTATACTTTGAATTGTTGAGAGCAACACTATACTATTGAGATTTAATACTTATATTTTCAATGTGTACACTCAATCATAATTAAGTTTAAAGTTCAATATTGACAAGGGAGATTCACGGAGATTCCGGGTCATGAATTTTGATAAAACTTCGGGGATCGTTTTCTGGTACCTAAAAATGAAGCCCAATGTCCGTAGTTTTATCACATGTGTTCTAGTATCGAAAATACAGCTAAAAACCTTAGTATGGCTCATACATACGAAATGCTAAAAATAAAATCCTTACTGAATAGAATTAGATATGTCAGATGATTTTTAAGCTGACAAATCATCTTATATTTTGGCATGATTGAGAGAAAATTATACTAAATAATGCGAAGAATCCATTAAACAGCAATTTTATGATACTAAAGTGTCACTTCTAGGTGCTTCCATCTCGATGATAACACTTACACTGGGATACTAAGTTACGATATTTGATTTTTATGAATCCTAAAAGATATCACGTGATTTTTCACCTAACAAACCATCTAATAAATTACCTGATATTTTCCAGCAGGATTGATAAAAATCAAATATCGTAGCTTACAAGGAAAGTGTCCCATTCGTGGGAAAAGATTTTCAATGAGGTTTGGGAGGTGATATTTGGTATCTACAAACGAAGCCTTATTTTATTCCAATTATTATATACCCGTATTTTATTCCAATGGTCCTTGTTTTTAAGATCTAAGCTTTTTTACTGTACATATGCGTTATTTTAATAAAAAATTGTATCTCTACTTCATACTATACATACGCAAGTTTAAACGATGAATAAAAGTGTTCAAAAATTAAGAAGAGTAGGCGAAAAAAGATTTAATTTGACCTTTGTTTCGTATAAAAATATTAATCCGGTCCAAAGTTAACAATTCAAATTGGCAACTAAGAATACATGAATAATCAACGAATTTAGAAGAGATGAAATCGTTTACTCAAATAATTTGAGAATTTCTTCACATTTGAGAGTTACTTCTCAGTTCAGAGGAACATTCAATTTAACACTAAATTACAAGGTAAATACTCAGTTGAAATAGCACTCAAATTAAAACTACATTGAATGTTAACACGCATATAGAAAGTAACACACAAGGTAACGCTAAAACCAAGAGTTACGCTTAAGTTGAGCAACTAATACCCGAAATCACCCCTAAGACGGGTAATACCTAAAGTATCATGTAGAATTCTTTTATAATTGAAAACACGAAAAATTTGAGTCTCTTATCCGCAAGGAATGCTTTCACATCAAATATAAACGTGACATAATTTCGAGGTGAATTTCAACCGATCTTAGTGTATAAGGATAAAAAGGAATTGCGAGAGGCTGCGCGATTCGTATCTGTAGCTTCTGGGCTTCTGCACCTCTTTGTTTTTCGAGCTGCGGAGCGCGCGATGCGATGTTTGCATTCGCGTGCCCGGGCGACTTTTCTTTTCTCGAAATCTCTTTTCGCGGCGCTTCTTGCGCTTGCTTTTCTGCTTATATATACGCGAGAGAGCTCGGAGCTTGGCTTCTGCTCCGGTAGCGATGTTTTCATACATTTAAATGAAAGTATCGAATGTATAGTCAGTGTTTTCAAAATATTTGTATAATTTAATTAGTCTAGCTATAGTTGAATTGTATACATAGGTATGCCGAAAATCTCAAGAATTTAAAATCAGCATCGGAATTTCCATGTATTGTAACAATGTAAAATTTCATCTATACTGAATTTTCTACATTTTTGTACTAAAAATTTTGTATTTACAAAATACACAATTTCAAGAGAAAGTAGAAAAAATAAAAAATTGTGTCACTTTTACGAACTCTAGATTTTGTACACCCGACGATAAAAATAACTTTGAATATTGCGGGGTTATTTTACTAAGTGTTACCTGGGATTACGACAGATTTATATATCTCCTAATATCTAACCTCTCGAAATCGCAGTTAACACGAAGTAAAAATCCCCGCCATATTCAAAGTTATTATTACTGTTGGGTGTACGTTTGTAGAGATGGAAGTAGATATGCCGACCTAACATATATCAATGAATAGTCAGACGATACGTAAGAATATATATATAAATATTGATACGAACGATAATTAATTGATAAACGTCATTACGATTATTTATAATTTAAATTTAATTTTTATTATAAACAACTATAATTACATTCAGATCTTGATAATTTAAAATTCAGGAATCCGGGCTCTACTTTCGAAAT
The DNA here is from genome assembly GCA_949152435.1 of Gastracanthus pulcherrimus. NCBI lineage: Eukaryota > Metazoa > Arthropoda > Insecta > Hymenoptera > Pteromalidae > Gastracanthus > Gastracanthus pulcherrimus. The sequence continues at coordinate 37,226,259 of OX424572.1, forward strand.
ATTGAACTATGAGGGTAATTTTGTACTTGTCGAAATAGGAAGAATTCGGGATTTCACTTTGAATTATTGAAGTTTGAATTAGCAAGGTCTAACTGTAGTTCAGTTTAATTATAAAGAAATATTATATTACTAGAATTGAATGAACTTTCATTATCCTTAAAACGTTTCCATTTTTTCATAATTTTTGTTCAAAATTAGATAATTTGAAATTGAAGTCCGACTTCCTCAATACTTAGTCAATTTCGAATTATCGAGGTTCCTCGTATTTTCTTTTAATCTGGCAACCATATTATGTATTAAATTCCACCGTGATTTGTCAAACATATTGATCTGGAATTACAAATCGATGAGTACTCTACGGAAAAAAATCACGTGATTAATCATCTGATTTATCATCATAAAATGCCTTGAAGCGTAAGACAAATCGTGTGATTTATCCTATGATTAATCATGTGAATTATTTCAGTATAAGGATACGAGAGAAACAAGGATAAATTATCTACGTTTTAGTGTGGGTAAGTATCTATATTTATTATCGTGTGCGGATTACTTGACTTGTGATATAGAAAAAGAGCCTATATAAATCGCACTCCTATTTTTTATTTCGAAAATAGATTCTAAAATATTGATAAACACAATGGTAAAATCACTGTAAAAAAAATATTTCATGAAAAGACGCATTACTCGCTTGATTTTACAACAACATAAAATTTTGAATTGAAATATAGTATTATCTCGGGGGTATAGTATGAGGCTGAGTCAAATAATTTAATATTACCTCGATGACGGTCTGAGACCAGAACTATCTTTTTTCACTTCAAAAATATTATATGTAATTGAGGGACTGGGTAGAAAAATTAAATACTAGCTAAACATTTTGTAATAACTATATGGATTGAAGAACAATTATACTATTATGATGGATAGTCGAATGTTAAAAAGAAACTGAAATTCAAGCCAAGACTATAACTATAACTTTGGACTTATGTGGTTCTTACGCTGTTAAAAAGTCGATTTCTCACCGTTGAAAGATTTAACTTAAGTCAAAATATAGCTTTACAGTAACATATAATTTTTACATTATAAGAAAAATGTTGGAAGTATAAAACGTTACTAATATGTATCGGAAATGTATCGTGAAACGTTATACGGTTGTTTGAATTAGTCAATAAATATATATGAAATATTTTGGAAAAATAACCGGTATCACTTAAAGAATTATTTTATGTGTATTTATTTAAAATATTTTATAAAATATTCCTAAAATATCTCAGTATATATTTAGAACTTTTAATAATAATTTCTCTTCCAATATTACATGAATATTTCATAAACATTTGGTGAATTATTTCTCGATAGACTGCCAGTATATTTTATGCAACATTTCATGAAAGATTTATTAAATATTTCTTGAAAGATTAGAAAAAGTAATAATTTACATTTTAACATGAAATATTACTAGCATATTTTATATAAGATATAAGATTTACTAAATATTTAATTGAAATACTTAAAGAGAGTCATAAATTGTATTTTAATAAATTATATAAATCTACTTATATCGTGTTTGCATAATTGGCATAAATCGACTAGTATCGTTTTTCCGAAAGCACTATCTACTTACAAGTCTGAAATTATCGTTTACCAATTACATAACCTATGGAAAACGCATATGGGGTTGATAAATATGAAAAAGAAATAATATAAACCCTTTAGTGGTTATAATAATCTAGCTCATACCCCGTACAAAGTATATATAGTTTGAGTTATTTTTGAGGTGGCTGATTACGAATCCGAGTTCGGAATTGCAAAATTACAATTGATTAAACAATTTGTTTAGCCAAATTATTGCAAAATTGTTTAAACAACTGTACTCTTGTAATTTTTACATCAAATTCGTAATCAGCGACCCCAAAAACATAAAATTCATATTATATATATATTGTACAAGTTGCAGCCTAGTTCCTTATAACAGTATGCCAATAGAGCTTTATACTTATTATGGTTAATGAACAATAAATAATTATTAATAATTTTCCAAATGTGGTAGGATAGGGCATAGTGCAAAAAAGTGTAGGAATGAACTAGCATGCTTAAGATGTGCAGGAAAACATGCAACAAAAGATTGCAGACCAGTAAATCAAATAAAATGTTCCAATTGCACGTTTTTTAACACAAAGTACAACACACAAAGAGACACTAATCATATAGTTACAGATACAGAAAAATGTGTATACCTAAAAAATCTTATAAAAAAAATAACAAGAAAAACAGAATATCCAATAGAGCCAGTAGTACCTAAATTTTTAGGATACAATGGCTCAATTAATATTCAAAATCACATTGTTATAACAGCAACTAACACACAGGAAAAATCTACAGCAACATCTAACACACAAGACTTAACAGCTGAAGCACAAAGTTTAATATCTAACTTACAAGATTAATCAAAGTAAAGTTAACTACATTATCGACGAACAGTAAAACATAAGAAGATGGAAGATACGAATCAAGAAGACGCGGGAGTTCAAAAACCTTCGGCACAACAAACACAAGACATAATTACAAGGAGTGATTCTAGTTATGAATTCAAAGCGGAATTCATACATGATACTATAGAAAACTTTAATAATAATGTTGTTAATAATAATAGTCTAAATATAATGCATGTCAATATTAGAAGTTTGAATTGCAATGTAAATAAATTAATGATTCTGGTACAAAGCTTATTAATTAAGCCAAATATAATAATATGTACTGAAACGTGGCAACTAAAGTGCCCTTCTGATTTAAGCTTGGATGGCTTTGACATGCACTATAACTATGGTAAAATCAATCAAAATGATGGTGTTGTGATATACATAAAAAAAGGTCTACAATATGAGGTTTGTATAGAACCTGATAGTGTACTAAACATTGTCAGTATAGTTTTAAAACAAAGTGATAATAGTTTAATAAAAATTAGTGCATTATATAGATCTCATGATGTGCAAAAGCGAATGTTTATTGAAAAATTAAATATATATATATTAGAGAATAAGAAAGTACAAAATCATTTTATTATTGGAGATTTTAATATCGATATATTAAGTTCAGGAAAAGAGGATATAGAATATCTAAACAATTATCTAGAAAATGAGTATTTACCATATTTTCGTTCAATTACTAGAAGTAATGATATAGGGGGAGGAACCTGTATAGATAATTTTTTTATTAAAGCCAAAAATATACAAGTACAAGCACATAAGATTATGTACAATATTACAGATCACTACCCTTTATTCGTACAAATTAATAATGAGATAAAAACTAGAGATGTAAATATGAATAAGATGACCAGCTACATTGATTATAAAAAATTAGAAAAGTTATGCATACAAACAAATTGGAATAATACTAAATCGGATGACGTTAACGTATATTTCAATAACTTATTAGAAAAAGTTAAGATTAACATCCAAAAATCTACTAAAAATAAAAAAAACAATACAAGAAGTAAAGCGAGATCAACTTGGATAACCCAGGGACTGATAAAATCATGTAACGTTAAAGAGAAACTATTTAAAATATGGAGAAAAGATCCAAATAATCTAGTACTAAAGAAAAAGTACACTGATTACGCTAACAAACTACATAATCTAATTGAATATACGAAATTTAAATATGAGAAAAGTAAGGTAGAAAGTATAAGTTCAGATAGTAGAAAGCTCTGGAAGTATACAAAAGACAAAATTGGTATACAAAACCGAAAAGAAAAAGAAGTAGATAAATTGATAGAAGGCAATAATATAATTAATAATAGCTCGGATATTGCCAACCATTTTAACGAATTTTTCAATTCCGTTGGTACAAACATTACAAAAAATATTATTAAAAAAGACAATAAATCCAAAAAAAATAAGATTAAGAATAATGTCAAATCAATTTTCCTAGCACCAACAGACGTAGAGGAAGTAACCAAAACAATCTCATATCTTAAAAACAAAACAGGGGGTATAGATAATATAAATGCTTACGTAATTAAAAGAATGTGTAATTACATACGAGAGCCGTTAACTAATATAATTAACCTAAGCATAAAAACCGGAATATGTCCAAACCATTTTAAATGTGCTGAAATTATACCGATTTACAAATCTGGTGAAACAACAAAAGCTACTAATTATAGACCAATCTCACTAATATCAAACTTTGCAAAAATTTTTGAAAAAATTTTACATAGTAGATTGCTTAATTTTCTTGATAAATATAAAATTATCTCAAATAGGCAATTTGGATTTAGAAAAGGAATAGGTACGACACAGGCATTAGATAAGGTAACAGAATTTATATATAAAGCTCTAGATCAAAGTAAACCCATTATAGCAACTTTCTTAGATCTTGCAAAAGCATTTGACACAGTTGATCACGCAATATTAATTGAAAAACTAGAGAAATATGGCATAAGGGGCATTGCTCTGCAATTGATAAAAAGCTATCTTTATAATAGAAAACAAATAGTCAAAATCAAGAATACTAGAAGTGACACACTAATTGTAAAATCGGGTGTACCACAAGGCACCATTCTAGGACCACTATTATTTATTATATATATTAATGATATTTTTGATTTAATGCCAGACGGTTTTATCAACTCATATGCTGATGATACCGGCATACTATGTATGGCAGAAAATTGGGAAAAAGCTATAAACTTAATGAACAATCATTTGTATGCAGTGAATGAATGGTTAGCAATCAATCAACTGGCATTAAACGTTGACAAAACAGTTTATATAACGTTCGTAAACTATAATGATAAAATACCAAATAATGTAGAAATAAGAATACAAGATAAATCGTTAAGAAGAGTACAAAGTTGCAAATATTTAGGGGTTACTATTGACATGAATATGAAATGGAAAGAACATATACAAAGTGTTGTACAACGCACTAAATACCTTGTTTATTTATTTGCTAAATTAAATAAAGTAATGGACAAACATTCTCTAGTTATCATATATTATGGTTTGTTTAACAGTCTGGCTAGTTATGGAATTTTAGTATGGGGTTCAGCGTATTATAATGCTATGAAACCACTATACCAACTGCAGAATAGATTAATAAAGATAATAAGAAGTAACTCAAAAAGACAGATGGATTCTATTTTAAAAGTTAAAAAAATTTATGTTCTACAAACATTATTAAATAATTACAATTTGCTTAGAGAAAAGTTTATAAAATCAAAAAGCAAAACTAGGAACAAAAACCTAGAACTACCTGAAATCAATCTTGAAATAGGGAAAAAAAGTAATATATATAATGCTACCAAATATTTTAACCAATTACCAAACGAACTCAAAAATATCAAGCATAGTAAGGAAAATATAAAAATCAAAATAAAAAAATGGGTGATATTGAATGTACAATTAAGAGATTTAGTTTAATAACGTTAATAGTTTATAAGTATTTAGTTGTAAGTTATTTTTATACAGTAATTTAATTAATATTAAATAATATTAATTTTAATTACACATAATTGTTAAGTTTTTGTAACTAGGGTCGTGTACAGGTAGTTAAACTACCTCCTGCGATCCTTGATGCTTGCCCTAATGTAAAGCATCAAGGTACATTGTACCTGGTTAATAATAATAATAATAATAATAATTTACGCCCTATATAAGATTTATTTTTAATTATTCATATATATTGTCTTTAGTATTTTTTCCTGTAGAATGCGATTACTTTGTCGAAATTAACAAAACATGCATTATCGCGATAATTTGTTTAAACAATTGCAATTTTGCAATTCTGACCACGGATCCGTAATCAGCGACTCATTCGATACAAGATGACTGATACCGCTTTTTCCATCCAGCCCCTCACTTTACGTGTACACGTCTGAAAGCGTATATCTTACCTACAATTCCAATATCCTTGCATTTTGCACAAAATGAAAAATACATCTATCAACCAATCTATACAAAGCGCGTATAAAAAAGACGCGCATTGCCCCGTCGATTGCGCTCCCATACGCTCCCGGTTATACATTACGTGCAAATCTGTTGAGCCCCTCGATGCGCATAAAACGTTCGCATACCATCGATACACCCACCACCACCCCATACACAATGGAAAATTGAATCGACGCGCGCGAGATTCCTACCTCTCTCTCCCTCTCTCTCTCTCTCGCATCCCCCAAGAAAAACAGGTTACACAGCTATATTCCTATCCCGTATTCCTCTCTCTCTCTCTCTATATATATATATATATACATATATTCCAGCCGGCGGCCCCGGAGTCGCGCGCGATTGATCCGTTGCTGCTCCACTTGCAGCCTCCACGCGACTCTCGCGCTGCTTCCGCGTATATAGGTACCTATATTCGCGCTGTTTTTCCGCTGTATGTATTCTCCGCGCGCCGCCGCGCGTCCTTCACTCTTTATTTCACTTGTATACGCGCGCGCGCTTTTGCTTATTATTATTCATGCGAGCGCGTCTTTTATACGCGTCGCTGTGCTCCTGCGTAACTCGTTACTCGTTTTAGCTTGTTTTTCGATGGCTGGGTTGTGATGTAACGCGGGTATTTGTTGTACGAGCTGCGTGCTAGTTTCGACCGTTGAGAATGGCGTGATAGGGAAGTTTACAGATTTTCAGTTAGCAGTACGGCAACACGCTAAATTTGGTAGTGTATAATTTCACTCTATGGAATAGAGTGGATAACATATGGAGTGGATATTAAAACATGTTCTCATTGTCGTATTGTACATATCAGCGTGAATTTAAATCGTAATCATCTAAAAATTCAGTAATGGTATCGAATTCTTTGTATCTACAGTTTTATCGTGGCTTGGCTAAAGAGGTTAATAGAAGTTAATAGGAAGACTAGTCCTGTCAGAGAGGAAGCTCACTCGTTGAAGAGTGATATCGGTCAATTCGTACGACGAGTGAAATTCCGCCCCGAATGAGTGGAATTTCACGCGGAGTCTGAAAATTTGAGAAATATAGTATACCTGGAGTAGAATGATAATGTTTTATTTAGTTGTTTCCACGCAGAAATTGTAAGTATGGCTAAAGTACGGTAAGTAGCTTTACTCAAAGTTTGCGGATGAGAACATCAATATTTCGCAAGATTTGTCCAAAACTTCAAGTAAGACTTCAACAAGTCTTTGTAGCTATAATGCATGAAATGTCTTCGTGGGTTATGAAAGAAGAAATAAATTGTAAAATATGGAATAGGAATCGAATTAGGTCGGGTGCTCTAATGCGAGTCGATAAAATTATTTTTAGTCGAGTACAAGTTTTCTAACCAATAATGAATATTTTAATAAAGCTATCCTTCGAAAAGCAAAAAAAAATTGGATGGATCAATTATAATAATAAATTAATATGTATAACAGTTGCAAAATTGACAAATTTAGTTCTTTTCTGAATAAATTTTCTTAATTCTTTTACAAAATCATTTCCAACATTCTTATTTAAAGCAATAGCTTAAATAGCTTAAATAGCAATAGCTTTAAATAAGAATGTTGGAAATGATTTTGTAAAAGAATTATGAAAACTTATTCAGAAAAACATCTAGTTTTGCCTCGAGTTTTGCCCATTTTGCAACTGTTACATTTTTAATCGAAACATCGAAACCTTGTAAAAGTGATTGGAAAATACAATTTGGTAGAAATTTTGATCCGGGACTATTAGATTAGCGAAATTAATCGTATCGCTTCCGCGTTCTGTCGACATTGAGTGGCTTACACTTAAACACTTGCAATAAAGTGTTTAACGAAAAATTCATCAATATAAACGTATAGTAATATTCTTGAATCTTATAGTAAACTTAGACCGAACGAGAGCTTTGAAAAAAAGTATTTACTGTAGAATCTGGAGAGAATTTTAAAAATATTGACCTACATTCGAGCGATTTACTTTAAGTGATACACGATGCAATACATTTTGATTTGGAAAATAGGGCGCTTTGGAAAGTAATGGTATTTTTGCTGAAATCTTTATTAATGTTAAGCGAGGTTTCTTTTAAATTAATTTAAGGTGGTTCTCTACTGATTTTTGACCAAAAATTCGAAATATTTTTTTTGTTTAAAAAGTCAGTTAACTATTAACTCATCATGTTGAAATATTTTTATGATGGTATTAATTTTTTTTTCAATGAAAAACAAACGCTATTGCTTTAAGTTTTAGAGGTTAAATACTGTATCATACAAGTCAGATGTGTTGTAAGAGTTATAGATACGTAAAATATATTTATAATGAATAGTTTTGTAAAATTATGGTGAGTTTATTCAATAAATTTGTTTTTTAAACTTTAATTTTATCCTCGCGCACGCCAAATTAATGAATCCGGCTAACTTTTTAGGAGAATATTCTTCAAAGTATTTAAAATAAGAGTATGTATTTTGTTTTTGAAATTATTTTGAACAACTTTATTGTTAAAAGCCATTACATGTAAAATTATTGTAAAAGTAGTGTTTATTTAAGCAAAGTGATAAATCAATAATGTTTTATTTTTTGAATATTTATAATATATTTTAGAGAAAAATAAAAAGCACACTTATTTGTATATACTTTAAAGAACTAATCCTAAAAATTTTACCCGGATTCAAAAATTAGGTGTGCATCAGGATGACTTTCCTCGTAAATATATTTTTATTCAAATTTAACACATTTCGTAGGATAACTCTAAATCTAAGACAGGTAAATGACTGGAAAATTGTTATAACTTCATAATATTAGTACAAATATGATATGTAAGTATCTATTGATAAAAATCAAAACTGTTGAAAAAATTGATTTCACTAGACAGTAAGCTTAAATAAAATTAAATAAAAATGAAATAAACTGAGTTAATTAAATATTTTAAAATTCTATATTTATAGAATATACCGAGAATTTAAAAATAGCTCTTCAATTATTCGTAGTTTATCGGATTATTATAATAATAGTTTCTTACAGTATATATTTTATCAACTCTTGTCTCATCTACATGCTCAGAGTTTAAGCGCTGCAGTTATATTTCTACTCTTTTGAGACTGCACACTTTCGTCTGTTTCTACTGACACATTTGCTATTTGCCGCATTTTTTCTACAATCGCTTCTAGGACATGTAAAATGGACCTAAAGCGGTCTACCTTACAGACAGAATTTTAACGTATACAAATAAGTATAACACCCAAAATTAAACGTAAAGACTTAATTTTTGTAAAGTTGTGTACGTAAAGACGTTACAATAGTATCTTAAAACTGTCGGTATTTATAAGATACTTGAATATGTAGGTACATATAATATCCCTTTTCACAATGTCTACAATATTTATCTCATTTATATGCTCGTCTGCATTTAATTCTCATATAATGTTCCATTTCATTTCTGGCCTGATCTAGTTCGTATTTTTCTACTGTAATTTTTTTATAATAACATATTTCTGGATTCTCATGATCCGTTAAATTTATATCTTTTAATTCAATTTCATTATATTCAACGCGGAAAACTTCTTAATTTAATAACAGTGCAAACTCTGAAGGTAAAAAGCATGGAATAAACCAGATGATAAATTATGATTTATAACCTGATGTTTTGACATCATATATCATTTGATTCTAATCATCACTCAAATAATTTATCATCTGATTTATCATCTAAATATATCGTTACAAAAAGATTTTTTAAAAATGTTAAAAGGTGTCTTAAAATGTGAATCTGAAATACAGTAGGTTCTGCAAATATCTGAATGTTACCGTCCACGTAGGAGTATGTTATTAATATTTTAATATTTTTTGAAAATTTGTTTTCGTAATGATATTTTCCAGGCGATACATCAGGTGATAAATCATATCAAAGCACCATACGATAACTCACTTGATTTTTCCTAGTAGGGAATCCAGGTAAAAAAAGCCTCTGCAATTCATTACTTCACATTTTTCTTAATTATTACTTATCGAACCGAAGGTGATATGTACCAATATTATCAAATGGTTAGAATTAAAGTTCACATCGACCGGGGTGATTGTTAACGAGTGAAGTATAGCAGCTGGCTGCAGCTCGTATATATTTATATACTTTGCAGTCATTGAAAATAGCGCTACCTTCAGGTTTTATAAGGTTCAATGTTTATAATTTGTATATTTTTATTTCATGGTAATACATTTTTTATAACATATTAAATTTCAAAAAATGATATACCCTCGGACTTTTATATAATAATTATGTATTATTTAGGCAATAGATCTAAAAAATTGCTGTAGAAGAGCTTAACTCACTATCACTAGTTAAAGTTTCGTAATGAAACGAATTGAAAAAGTCCAATACATTTCAATCCGGTTTTTGAATTCGTTTCTGTCAGTTCTGAACATTTGCTTAACACTTTCAATCTGGAACATGTATTTTCTCGATAGTGCCAAAATGAAATGGATTAGAATTGAAGTATAATAAAATATTTTCAATCCAGCTTTTGAATTTATTCAGTCCGTTTCAATCCGTTGGCTTCAAAAATTTGAAGCAGGTGCATCAGTCCTACTGTATCCACCGAATACCATGAACTCCGATTCCTCGACGCATTCTAAAAATACGCATCAGAATTGAGTTTTCTTTTGCGAATCGCTTTATTTTGTGAAAATGAAGAGCGGATAAGTCCGATTGTAAGGAAAATATAAAAAAGTAAATAATTTATATTATTATTATAATATTTCCCTTACAATTAAACTGATTTGTTCTTTATTTTCATAATTTGCGTGATCCTGAAAAGGAAAGTCGGTACAGTAGGACTGATGCACTCTCTTAAAAAGGGATCGCGATTCTTGAATACCGTCTGTACTAAAGAACAAAACAATACCGTTACGGACCCTATTCCGGATCAGTGCCTTTATTGTGAATCAGTAGGTTTTAAATCAGTATTATGATAGTTTTGCATTACATCTTATCTTATTTTGAAAGTACTCATTCTTACGTTTTAAAATACAAAAAAAAAGAAATAATCCAAACGTTCATAATAATAATTTAAAACCAAATGATTAAAAATAGATGTACTGATCCACAATAGGGTCCAACCAACCAACCAAGCAACACCTTATAACACATCCACCACCCCATATTACACGCCTCAAAGACCATGCTCCCTCTCTCCCCTTTACACTCTGCATCCGCGATGCACGCGTCTCGTTGACCAAAGGGACACCGAGACGCGCGAGACGCTATGATAAGGTACCGTCGACCGTGCATAGCGCAAAGTGTACATAAAAAAAAATAGGATAAAAAGGGCGCGGGAGGTAGTGTGTATAAGTATAGAAAGAGGAAGAGCACGAGAGAGCAAACAAAGAGGAGCGGCGGGGGGACGCCAGAGAGAGCACGCTCGCATTATTAACGGCGCGTCGAATCAAGTGCCCACTTGCTAGTCGCGAGGAGCGCGAGCGCAAGACAAACTTTGTGTGTGTAGCACTGTGTACAGCCGGGGTATACGTGCAGGAGTAGCCCAGGCGTGTTCGGAGCATTTCGAGTGGCCGCGTGCAGCATGGTGCAGGCTTTTTGTAGTGAGCGATGCGTGCATGGAGAAATTTGAGGTATTTCAAGTGTTGCGAAGGTGCCGGTGTTAAGAATGTCATTATTAATGTGGGTTACTTTGAAGTTACTTGAACATTGCATTCGAATTACTTGATAATTAAATAGATGGTATATGAATATTAACTTAACTAGAACTTAACTTTACTAGAACGTTTAATCAAAGTTACACAAATATTAAACTCAAGTTACTCGTTCATTACATTGAAGCTATTTAAACATAAAATTTTAGATAACTGAACATTTAATTAAAGTTGTTTGAACATTAAACTGTAGATACTTGAAGAATAATTTGAAGTTACTTGGTCATTTAACCGGAATTAATTATTAAGTTGAAATTACTTGAATATTGAATTGAATATACTTGAACAGTAAATAGAAGTCACTTGAACATTAAATTAAAGTTACTAGCACATTAAATAGAAGTTACTTGAACATTAAATTGTAGATACTTGAATATTAAATTGTAGATACTTAAGCAATAACTTGGAGATACTTGGATTTTATATGAAAGTTACATGAATTTTAAATTGAAGTTACATAAATTTTATATTGCAGTTACTTGAACATTAAATAAAGGTTATTTGAACATTAAATTAAAATTACACAAACATTCAATTAGTTATCCGATCATTAAGTTGAATTTAAAATTTTAGACAACTCAAGATTGAGTTAAAGTTACTAGAACATTAAATTATAAATACTTGAACATTATAATAAAGTTTCTTGGACATTAAATTAAAGTTACTTGAGCATTAAATTAAAGCTTCTTAAACATTACGTTAAAGTTACTTGAGCATTAAATTGGAGTATCTTGAATTTTATATCGACGTTATTTGAACATTACATCAAAGATACTTTAGAGAACCCTTTAGAGATTTAGAACCTGGTAATAACTATAACGCATCTAACAGTTATTATAAAAAGTTTTATGAATGCTTCAACTATTCTAGGAAATAAAAATCCTCCTCTATTTAAAATGCGCCTTACAAAGCGCACACCGCAAACTACCATCGTCTAATGAAAACACTCCTCTATATACACCCAATCCCTCTCATTCCAGCGGCAAGCAACAGCAGCGGCAGCAGCAGCAGCAGCAACAGCAGTAGCGGCAGCAGTAGCACTCGTTTTCATAAAACGGCAATCGCTTAAAGAGGCGAATATTCGATTGAGAGAACAGCCGCCGCCGCCGCCACCGCCGTCATTACCGCAATATACCTATATATACTCAAAGCTAGTGCCTCTCGATTTTTGAGCGCGCGCGCGCGCGCCCCGCGTAAATGGAAGAAAAGAGCTCTGCTGCCGCAGCAGCACGGACGACTGAAAGGGCTTAACGAGCTTGGAGGGGGGCGGGAGGGGGTTGGGGGCAGCCCGAGAGAAAAAGTAGAGGAACAAAAAATTTCTTTGAAGCAGCACGCCGACGTGCTAGTGCTAATGAAAGCGGCGCTCCTAAGCGGCTCTCTCTCTATCTCTCTCTCTCTCTCTCTCGCTCTCTTTCTCTTGCTCCATGCAGGGTGGAGGAAGACGCTTTTGCTGCAGCAGCTATATATACCTTGAAAATGGAGAGTATTCCATTTTGTGCGAGCGGAGACGGAGACGGAGACGGTGATAAAGGAGCGACGGATGTTTGCCGTACGTGTGGGGCACAGGGTTGGGATTCTTTTTCGAGAGAGGGTTTTTTAGATGGATATTGTGAGAGAGGTGCGATTGATTTTTGCGAGAGGAAGGTGTTGAAAGCGTCTGTGAAGGATGACTTTGTGAGAGTCTTTAAAGGGTGTCGGGGGCGATTAAGCATTCAAATTTCCCGCCTTAAATATTGACGACTGGGTCTTAATGAAAAACGGGTATCTTGCAAGCTCCATTTAGAAAAGACGTATCTTTTTTCAGGTTATTTGAAGCCTTTTTTTAATACAGATAGAATTGTTTTATGACCTGTAATTTAGTGTAAAAAACAACCTCGAGAAAGATGTATTTTTTAATTAGACAGAGCTTCGAAGATACGCGTTTTTTATTAAGACCCAACGAAATTGTATATAAAAAAGACGTAATTGCATTTTTTATCTAATATTGGACCGTTCTCTCTTGGAAAAAATATTAAAAAAAAACACTTGAGGTAATACTCAAGCAACTCTCAGAATGGCATTCATCAATAAATTCAGAGGAACAATATTTTTGCAGACGGAACAATGACGAGATGGTGACGGAGCCAGTAGCAACGCTGCAATTCATATTTTAACTCGAATTTTCCAAGGCTACTTACTTACAACTATTGGTTCTGCAATTCTTCCATCCGAAAAAATACCGCCCATTTGAATGTATCCTGAGTATGATTTGAGACAAGAATAAATACTTAATTGAGTGTAAACCCTGAATCGTTTATCCTTGATGAGTGCATGTCTCAGTTGATTGAGAGCTCACTCTTGATTTTAATATTACTTTCAACTTGTATGTTTACCTTTACTTGAGTATTACTTCGAATGATTCCCTCAATTCGTGTATCAACCTTTAATTCAGCGTTAGTTTTAGTGTTATTCTCAGCTTGCAAGTTCACTCTTAATTGAATATTCGTTTGAGTGTTAATCTTATTTTGAGAGTTCATTCTTACTGGACTGTTAATTTGAGTATTATGTTACTTCCATCTTGAGTGTTAACCCTTTAATTGATTATTAATTTGAGTTCTACTTTGAAATTAGAGGATACTCACAAATGATAAGAAACGCTCAAATCCATCACAAAGGGGGTGAACAAAAAAAGAGTCCATATTGCATGCATAGTAGAGAAATATAAAATACTAACTCTATTGTTTAGAGCTTGTTAAAATATGAAACTTCAAAATAAATTGGATCCGGGATATTGAAGAGATACGTATGAAATAATAGGGTCAAATTCGATAAAATAAATGAAAAAATCAAGATTTTATCAGACCTTCAGTAGTAAAAATTTAAAAAAATCATTCTTTTATTTCATGATTCAATCATTTTATAAAATTTTCATGTTCATATCAGTTTTACAGGTCTCCAATTAACGTTTTACCTGCAGGGTGTCTTTTATGGGCAATATGGGGCATTTATGGGCATTCTCCTTCAAGTTAACTCTTATCTTTGTAGTGTATACACTCAATTTTAAGTGTGTTAATAATCTACTTAATTTTGAGCATTAATACCCAATAATAATACATAAATATTATATAAAGTTTTAAACAAACATTTTAACGCTTTGAGTCATATTTGACTCTGAGATCCTCGGATTCGGCATTTCATTTTTACTATTCTTTTTGGTAAAATTTTCTAGCCTGCATAGAAAATCATATTATTTTGGAAGTACTGTTTATTATTTTTAATATAGAAAGATTTACAAGAAATAAATGCAGTGATGGACAAAAAAGTAATTTTGTCTTCTTATTTGAGGTAAATAGTATATTATGACACTGTTGTGGGAGATGGTTTTCTACCTTGCTCGAGGGTTTTCGCACGAGCGAAGCGAGTGAGAAAATCGAGCAAGGTAGAAAAACACCTCCCACAACAGTCTCATACGATATTTTATAGCACAACAACCTCAAAATCGACAATAAAGTTGGCATTTTGAGGTTAGTGTGCTATAAACATTATTTGTCCACGGTATTCGTTAAAATATTGAAATATTTGCGGATAATATTGTACACTGATCGACTAATACATAAGAAAATCCAACGATTTTCCGGTTCAGCTTAATTCGCTCCGCGCATTTAATCACTACTAATTATTAATTTCTCGTTTCTCGGTCGGTAAAACTCGAAGACGGGAAATTTGAATGTTAAATTGACTCCGACACCCCCTTAAAATCGCCACACGCTTCATCCTTCCTATTTCCTATAGAAAACGAATAACGACTTCCAATCCATAGACAATTAACGCCGTGCGCATCGGCCGAAAGGAACACGCAGTAATTATTCGCTCTCCCCTTTATTCCATCCTTCTCCAACCTCCTCCTACCCCCTCCCCCTATTTTTACATATCCATATACGCTTCCTCGCTTCTGAAAAAGAGCGATTCCTACGAATGCAATTGCAGCGAGCCGTTGCGATATTAATTAGGCGATGATCATCGCCAGGAAAATACAAAAAACGCTGCGTACTATTTTTTTTTTCTCTTTTCCTCCCTTGCTCGCTAGCTCGCTTGGCTATATATTTTTTAACGAGAGCTGCAGAGTCGAGCTTTCGCGCTCTACAAAGTTACAATGCGACGAGCCGTCGGACTGTGAGCGCGCAAGCGCTGTATATATTTTTAGAACTGGCGCAATGCCGGCGTTGGTGAGCTGCTGCCGCGATGCTGGAAGAAAAATTATTTTCACTTTTTCCCTGGGGTGTTCGCGGAAAAGCTTTTTTAACTTCAACGTGCAGAATACACGGCGCGTAAAGATGCATGGCGAATTAATGCTGGATCTGCTTTGTTGAATGGGGTAATTGGAACGGTGGCGTTGTGGAAGTTTCAATTGCCCGTTTGATAACGGTGGCTATTATGCACGAGTACATTTTTTGTAAATATCGTGTCATTAGCACACGGAAAAGTGTATAGAATGTACGTACATTATAATTAGCGATGCGCGAGATGAACATTGTTGAAAAACGAGATACAAAATACGTTTTTGTGAAAATAGTATTATGGAGAGAACACTGCACTAAGAGAGAAAAAACGCTACTAAAGCATCAGATTTTTCTTTTTACTTTTACTTTCTCTGCATTGCAATTTATATAATCACGAATAGTAAAATTTTATATTTCGTGTTCAAAATCTGAGATCCGCGGATTCGGCATTTCATTTTTACTATTCTTTTTGGTAAACTTTTCTAGCCTGCATAGAAAGTCATATTATTTTGGAAGTACTGTTTATTATTTTTAATATAGAAATATTTACAAGAAACAAATACAGTGATGGACAAAAAAGTAATTTTGTCTTCTTATTTGAAGTACGAGGAAAAGTACTTGACTAAAAGATTCAAGTATCATTAAATACATTTATAAAGTTGATTTTTCGCTTTTTAATGTGAACTACTAAATTTTCAACTTCGAAAACTTTTCTCTGCTAGAGCGTGTAACAGACTTTTGGGTTTTGTAAATTCATTTTTAATAATTAAAATTTAGCTATGAGATATGAGTACCCTATTGAATATAAACCAGTATTTTTGATTTTTGTATATTAATTTTTTACTAATTACAATTTAGCTATGATATATGTGTAACATATTTTATAAACCAGTAGAAATTATTGCTGAATAAAAATGCGCTAAAATAGACAAGTATAACATCTTCTAAACTCTTTAATGTTTTGACCGCTAGGTGGCGACGTGTACAAAAATCAAATCACATGGAAAAAATGGAGGCCATAGTTATATAAAAAATAAAAAATGCGATTGTTTTTCATTGTGGGAATCCTTTAAACAAGGTTATCAACCCTACTTAACATACTTTACCGAAGTACAGTTTTGTAATTTTATACGTATAGTGTAACGATACACTACAGCTACAGGCAAAACTTTCAGTACTTGTTTTAGAACTCAATCCTTTCCCCAAAGCGAACCTGAGTAGCGTTGTATTTCAAAGCTGTCCAAAGTCACTCCTTTCAACGGTACCTCATTATTTGCAAATTCATCAAAAATACATTCATCGAAAGCTGATTCAAAACTCCCGGACAATCATCATAATTATTTCGCTTTTAACGCCGATCGATATGCACTGCGCGCGGCGCGCATTCGAGCGCGGCAAAAGCACATGTATACGTGATGTGTACAGAATATACACGTTTATATATATGGATCATTCCAGCGGATTCTTAAGAAAAGCTGCGTAGGGTGCTCAAGAAATGTTTTGCCAAATGTTTACACGAAAGTATATGACCAAAACGGGCCCCAAAAATATTTCAGCTTAATTCATTCGGTTTGAGACACCCTAGAACTTTTTGAATTCTTTTGTCATTTTCTATAATTTATTCACGCATGTCCGTTTTCCGTTTTTTTACAGGTTGTACTATACTATAATATACTAAAATTATCATTTTAGTAAAAACCAAACTCATTGTTTTATCTTGGAAAAATTTTAATTACTTTTTTGAATCGATCAAAAGTGTTCAAATGGACTGGAGATATGGTTCTGTACAGTAGTACCTTTTACTAAAATTCGCTAAGTTGGCAGCCATGTAACTCTATTCTTTCAGAACCTTTTTAACTTAAACTGGCGGGAAAGATAGTATTAATGAAGTAGAAAACACCATACAATAAAGAACCATATCTCCAATCCAGTTCGACGATTTTGATTAATTCAAAAAAGAAATTAAAGGTTTTATTAAGACCAAAAAGAGAGTTTTATTTTTATTCAAATTACTACAACCTTAAATAGGAAAAATACGCATACGCGAGTGAGTCATACAGAAAATGACCCATACAATATTTTTGGTTCGGACATATTTTTTTCTTATAGTAGTCCTAAAGACAAAATCTATTCTTTTTATTTGTTCAAAATGCTTGAAATCAAAGTCTTGTGGGATTATAAAAAATATTATTTTAACCGATTTCGAAAATTCGAAAAATTCTAGGGGTCTCAAACTGACTGAATCAAGCTGAAAAAATTGTTACTGCCTCTTTCGTGCACATACACTTTCACATAAAAATTAGCAAAACGTTTTCCGAACCCCCTGCGCAGCTTTTTTAAAACCACACTGGATTTAGCCACGTATATATACACACTAACGTACATAATATATAATACATGCACACAGCGATTCGCAGTAGTCCCATTCATCGGTGCACATAGCGCGTGAAATGGATGAATTTGCGCCCTGACGCAGCGCGGTGTGGTAATGTATGAATTCCACGAATGCTCGCGTGCGCGCATTCACCGGCGCACGTAGGCGATGATCAAAAGCGCACAGTTGAGAGCTGCGCGCGCGTGCACGTATACTGCAGGTGCTTTGTGTGTGCGTGCACACATGGACAGTCGCGGCTTTTGATGCGCGGTCGACGACGTGTCTTTCATCCGCACAGCTACTATAGTAACCAGTAGTAATGCATACTGCAGATTGAAACAAAAAATTTGCTTGCTGAATATTCCTTTTATGAAATTTTAAATCGACGAGCGATTCGGCGTTTCCGTCTATAAAGAGATGTGATCTGGATTTATTCGATATAAAAGGTAAGATTTGGTTATTTGCGTTTCAAAAGAGCGTGGTTCGATTATTAGTATTAGATAGGTATAATAAGCATAATGATAATTTATGATAATAATTGTATGCCAATGTAAATTAAATAGTAATTTAAAAAAATTTCATATATTTTTTGAGTTTTAAAAGTTACAAAAAAATTTCATGCATTTTCAGAAATAATTAAAAAATTTAATTTAAGTTGTGTATACGTGTAATTACTTAAATTAAATAAACACACATTTTAACTCGTACATCGTGTGACCTGTTATATGCTAAACGAATAGAAACAATAAGGCAGAACGCACGAGCACTCAGCACAGCAAAGTACACTGATTAGGAGTAACAGGTAAGCTTATGCCTTCTAAGACTTCCTTACTGTGTCTTGCTATTCCACAGTAATTCTAGCTGTTCCTGTTAATTTAGCATGTAGATTGATTAATCAATCATAGGTAAGTATGTACATGAATTTATCTAGATGACCATCTAGTTATAAAATTATCTTCACTAAAATAATAATAACAATAACATATAATAATAATATTTATAATAACACTCACATTCACCTACAATAAAGGCCAAAG
The DNA here is from genome assembly GCA_949152435.1 of Gastracanthus pulcherrimus. Lineage (NCBI taxonomy): Eukaryota > Metazoa > Arthropoda > Insecta > Hymenoptera > Pteromalidae > Gastracanthus > Gastracanthus pulcherrimus. The sequence goes on from OX424572.1 coordinate 37,245,553, forward strand.
AACTATTTAAATCTGAATGATAAAATATGTATCTAGATAAATTTTTATATTCGACTAAGAGTATCTAGATAAATTTTTGTCTGGGTGAATTATCTCATTAGAAAGTCGAAGCAAATTTATTGATTTTTTTTATCTAGATAACTTGTAATGGAAATATAAATATTAGATTATGTTCTCAGCATTGTGTTTAGAGAAACTATCTACATAGTTTGTTATCTAGATAAAGTATCATCTTTAAAATAAAATCTTATTTGTAACGTTTTTTTAATCTATAATGATGCATACATACTTTACCTCCCTATCGGAAAAAAGCAGGTGATATATCAGGTAAAAATCAGGCGATTTTGAACCGGATATTTTGACATGATTTATCGCCAGATGGAACCACTTGATTACCTGATTTATCATTCAAAAGATTTTTTACGAAAAGAATGTTAAACAAATGTCAAAAACGTCAAGTTATGTATATCTAAAATCACATTTTGGAAATATCCATATAATACTACCCGTATAGACAGTTGGACATACGGATTTTGACATTTAACGTCTTTCGAAAAAAATATTCTATAACAATCAGATAAGGTGATTTCATTATGGGAGGTAAATAATCGACATAATTAGGCGATACATTAGATGACGTGATCAGGTGGCGTAATTAAGTGATTCATCAGGTATCGTGATCAGATGCTGCATTAGATGACGTGATAAGGTGACGTAATCATATGGTACAAGAGGTGACGTGATCAGGTCCTGCATCAAATAACGTGATCAGGTGCTGCACCAGGTAGCGTGATCAGATGATATATCATGTCACAACATTAGATAAAAAATCTACTGATTTTTTAGCTGATACATAACGTGTTTAATTTCAGTAGGGCTACTACATTTTTCAAATGTAGGAGGGGGAATGTATAGATCATGAATATAGCGCCTATATGTTTAATGCGTACAGTAAAATAATTACTTCTGCAAAGTTTATTTGAACTTCGACCTCGGATAAATAATAACAATAACAATAACGTTGTTTAAAAGGTTGTGTCAATTTAGTCAAAATCATTTTATATATGAAACATTTTAGATACATGTATAAAAAAATGATATTATCTAAAATTGTAGATGATAATCAAAGACAATCAAAAACAACCATATTTTTGTCGATAACTCAAAATTCAAGAAATATCTATCAGTATACTGTTTTTTTTACACACTATACTCTACTAGACTACGAGTCGCATCTGTCGAATCACTACATTTGAGGCAGTATAATCACGAAATAAAAGAAAAATCGATTACGCGCTGAATACCGAGCAATCGCAGCAAATACAAAAGAGCGGCCCCTGCAGTCCTATACCCAGATATTTGCGTCGAAAATATGAGAGCGCGGTCGGAAAATCGACAGGAAAACAAAGACGGAAGCGCACCGCTGCACACATATATACACTCGCGCGGGCGCGTTTCCGGCGCCGGCTATTTGCATAATCCAGCAGCGCGCGCGCGTTTTGCCGCAAAATGAACTACAGCTACAGCTATTACATGCATTTCTTGCGAGCCTCGGCGACGGGGCGATGCGTGTATATATAGGTATAATAATCTGTCTGACGCACGAGCGGCTAAAGTAATCGCAATTGTTTACTCTCGAACTTCCGACGCGATGCTATAACGAGGATAACAAGGCCGATTAGCCTTCTTAATGTGAGAGGGCGCTCTTCGCGAGTAGGTTCATATAAGCTTGCGTTAATGCTGCACGATAAGGAGGAATTTCTTTTTGCTGGTAGAGTCGGTTAATCGTGTTTTCTTTTACATTATTTAACAATTTGTACAGCAATGAAATCAGTATGTTATTGGTACCTCGCGTTTGTAGATTATTGGCGAGGATTTAATCTACATTGTGAAAATCATTAATCTTTAATTGTAATTTGATTATAAATAAACAAATTGTTAGTAAAGGTTTATATTAAAGAAAAATTAATTTTATAGCACTGTGTGGCCTAAATCCGCACTTATGGCACACCAATCCGTGACTTAAGTAGTCCATTATTGCACCGTCCTTATCGGCCTCGCTACGCTCGGGGGCTAACGTCACTGTGCAATACTGGACTGTTAAAGGTACGGCTGGGCGTGACAGCGGATTTAGACAAACAGTGCTATAAAATAGTATACGATACTTGTGTCAAAAATCGTCCTTCATAGCACGGCGTTTAGCTAATACACGCCGTGTTGTAAAGGACTACTTAGGTCACACGTATCGTAATGTACTATTTAGTTCCTTTTCTATAAAAACTAAGACAAAAAATAGTTTTTTTGAGGTTTTCTGATGCAAACATTTCGACTTTGTAGTCAATATTTAAAAATTTTGAAAATTAAATATGGCGCATTTTAAAATGTCGGTCAAAAATGAAAAATCGGTAGTTCTTTGTGTCTCATATTCTGGGGGTTCCTAGCATCGCTGAAATTAACTATCACTATAGAATTGAGATAAATGACACAAAATACTCCTAGAATAAGAGATACTCATAAGAAAAAGCCGACTTTTAAAATTTTCTGCAGCCACATTGCAGCCGCCATCTTGGATTTTAAAAGTGGAAAAAATTTGTCTGCATATTTAAATTGCGCATCCGAGAAAAGCCTGTTAAGTAGCTTTGCAAAATATTCAATGCAGGGATTAATATATGGTTGAAAGAGTTGAAGCTAGGCAGATACATAAGGCTCTGGAGGACCCACGCGATATTATTTTGCAACAAAAGTAAGCTTTATCATCTGTAAGGTCTCAGTAAACGTGATATTGTAATTATTCTTACGTATACGTATGTTAAGGTGAGCACAATTTTCGGGTCCAACAGACTCACATGTTTATGCGTCGAGATTTTTTAAACAAAAAATGAAAATTTTATTTTACGTCAAATATGCACTGTAACATGATGTAATAGGCTTACAAAGTCTAATTGAATTATTTAATCAAGACCGAAGTTAGATGAGCTATGAGTGCAGGCAAAAGCCATGAAAATATTAGGTTTCTAACTAAACTTAAAGCTAGAATTGAGAACTTTATATCGCCTATAAATCGTTGCACCTGAGCTAATTAAAATACTAGCTTTTAATTTCACCTCTCGTTTAACGAGGAGAGGAGGTCCTAAATTTCGTAGAAATCTTCAGGAGAGGGTCATTACACCGACTGTAAGGATAGCGAGGGTGCGGTGCTAGTGAGTCTCTTTTTGAATGGGCGCTACGGCATTTCAGATAAAAGCTGGCCAATAAATATAAGAAATACGAAGAGAAACGACAGTAATTTTAACTAATAATAAAATGTGAACTTATTGAATGAGAAATTTTCTGAAGAAAATAAATGTAGAAAGTAAAAGCAATAAATCTTTAATTTACAAACTTGAACAAGTGATACTTATATCAATTAGTTTTAATAAGCTATGCAAGATAAAATACTAAAATAAATGGTATAAATGACTTTTAGATGCATTAATTTTTAATTTTCAATCCCGCATAACTTGGAAACTAATTACGATGTCAGCTTGTTTAACCTCACAAATTAAAGCTTTCACTTACTTGTTTTATTTTCTTTCTCGGAAATTTCTTAAGACCTTATAAAACTAATTAGTTTTCGAGATATTAATAGGTCTATGCACTATCGTTTTCCTTTGAAATTCTATACTTACAAGCAGATATTGATGGTATACCTAAAATATCAAGCCTATCACCGGAAATTTGTGTCAATGAGTCCTTGTTTTTCAGATATAAGATATTGTATTCCAAATAAACGTTATTTTGTCTTTCGCTAGAAAAACAAAAAACAAATAAATATAAAGAGAAATGAACAACTATAAAGAAAGATAAACCAATAGAAGAAGAACTTTCAGTAGACTGTATTTTTTATCTCCTAAGCTTGAAAACAAGCAGTATTGTCTCTTAATGGTTATTTACGTTTATCTCTCTATATTTGTTCCATTGTTCTTTATATTTCCTTCTGTATTTGTTTTTCGTGCTAAAGCCTTTAGTAAAAAGATGATTGAACTACTGATTGAAAATCCTTTTGTTTAAGATGCTTTTATCACGGAGTTTATCTATCCAATAGTAAATAGTTTTTCCAAGAAGAACCTATAATTCATTTTTAATGCATAAGATATTGAAAAATACTGTTAACCCTTAGAAGTCTGGAAGGTTTGACCCATGATGACAATTTTCTATATATATATATATATAGAAAACCCATTATATAAGACACAAGTTTGGGTTATTTCTAAAGAAAGTATAATAATACCTCAAATCCCGGCCATCTAAAGGTTAACAATGGAAAACACTGTACACTCTTAAAATTACATGAATAGCATAAATTTTAAGTACATTGGACATTTCAATGATTAAAAAATAATTTCCAAATAAGGAAGAAAATCTTAATCAATCTTAATCTACATTTTATTCACTTTATTCGTAATTAATCTTATATTATCATTCACTATTTAAGACTAATTCTTGCGCAAGAAAACATTCTGCATTTGTTCCGAAGTTACTATCATCAAATATTCTAACAAAAAATACACAAAATGTCCACTACTTCAACTCCTTTAAATTCCACGAGTTTTTCCTTGTAAAACAAAATGTAAGATAAACTCAAGCACATGACATGCAGCACGAAACTGTACACAGCTGTTCTCCTCACACATACGTATATATACACATAAAATGCAAATAAGGTACGAACTTACGAAAACACACACACACACACACACACACAACCAAAATCACACTATAACCCACCTACACTCCCATTTCCTCATCTCTGCACTATCTAGCTCGCACGGCGCGCGCTTTAAGATCGTAATGAGATTCGGCGCGCGTATTTAACGTGTAATTCGTCGTGCGCTCGAGCGCTCTGAAATCTCGTCACAACCCTACACACACACACGCACACGTACACGCAGACACGCACACGCTGCGACGTTTCCACTTTTATAATACAATGAGGGAATGAGACAGAGCCGCAGCGGAATCCTCGCGAGTTATATATGAATGTGCGTATGCAAATGGCGCGCCTGCAGGAAAACGTGTTTAGGCAACTGCAACTTCAACTGCGCTGTTGCTGCTGCTGCTGCGTGCTATGCGCCAACGTACGTTAAATTCGTACGCGAGATTGCGTGGAGGGAGAGAGCAGATAGAGAAAAAGTTAAATAATTAATCGCGAGGATGTAGCAGCGTTGGAGTGGGTGATGGTTCTCTCTCTCTCTCACACACACACACACACTCTAATGTTGTACGCATGCCAAAAAGACGCGCAATTATTATGAGGGGAATTTGGGGACGGAACGAGGGCTCTTATTTACGCGAGTTGGGAGGTAGGAAGGCTGATGTAATTTCTCTTTGGCGCCTGGGGCGTGTGCAGTAGTTCGCCGTGCACTTGCAATTTCTGCGCGACTTGTGTGAAAATTAGTTTGCTTTTTCATAAGCCAGGGAGTCGTGGGCAACGATTCTTGACACACTTATCTGATTGCGAATCTAGATGATTTAGATAATGAAGAATTTGGATAAGTTTAACTAGATACTAGTTAAGATAATTTATCTACATTTAAATTTCGAAAACTTAGCTAGATACAAATATAGATGCAATGAGGGGAGGTAAGAAATTTGAAAAACATTGTTTTGAATGAAAAAAATTTTGATTAAAATATGTGGAAACGTAAATTTACGAAATGAATATTATTGGAAAGTTATCATATAAGAAAAATAAAATTTGGAATTTTTAATATACTAAAGTAAAAAATTAATAAAAAATAATTTTTAGAAGTAATACAAATTGAATTCAATGGAATATACAATGAAGTAATACAATGGAAAATGCAAATTTTGAAATAATTAATTTTGGAGAATAAAAATAAAGATTTAAGAATTTATTGAAAGTTTATTATACTGAAAATTATAAATCAGAAAATAAATATTTGGAATTTGAAATATTTTGAAAGGTTAAAAAATGTTTCTGAAAAAATAAAATTTTGAAAGTTTAAATTTGGAATTTGTAAAATAAAAGTATCGGGATCAGAACTCATCTCTACACAGAAAGAAGTTTTGTAGAGCTGTTGTTCAGGCAGGTATGAGGAGGTAAATCGGCGACTCCATAGCATGCGTTTGCCAATTTACACGTGCTATGAACTCGCCAATTCTTTACATCCCCAGATGCATAATATACTATTTCGCTCCATTTTATAGCAGTCAAAAATGGTATTTTTTATACACGTGTTATCAGTTGAAAATCGTGCATGTATGAAAAAAAAGTTTTTTTTGTCTTGAAGTGTCCCTTTTTTATATTATATCGTTTCTCCTATTGTAACATAAGAACAGATTATTATATAATTTTTCTTTCAGGTATGTATTGACGTATGAACCACCTTAACTGGCTTCCAGATCACTTTTAATGAACAAATTTTTACCAGGGACATTAACAATAAAATTAACATTCTACTGTAAAGTAGACATTTTTCTGTATTTTTCTTTTTCAAAATTTTAATTTTCCAAATAATTTTCTTTTCTCTTATTACTCATTTTCAAATTCCAAATAATATTTTTTGTGTTTTTTAAATTTCTTAAGTTGTCATTTTCTTAAATTTGATTTTCATAAAATTTTACTTTATATTTCTGAAAAATTCGATTTTTATATTTCAATATAAAGCACTTTCATATTTACATTTTTTCTACGTTTTTCCCTTTCATTAAATGTTAAATGCTAAATTTTCACTTTAGGAATTATTTTACTTCCTAATCTAAATTTTCAAAACTTTAAATTTCGTAGTTGTACCCTTTCCAATTTTTATATTTCAAAATTTTTCCCCCCCTCAGATTCAATTATCTAGATAGAAATATAGATACAGTTATCTAGATTGAGATGTAGATAAACTGATCTGCATACAAATCTAAATAAACTTTCCTAGATATACATTTAAATGAAATTATCTAAATTACACATATATATATATAGACGTATCTAGATACAAATAAAGATAAAATTATCTAGATACAAATTTTGAACAGATATAGATATCCTTACCTAGATACAAATATAGATAAACTTATCTAGAATAAAATATAAAAATAAACTTATCTAGATGCAAATTAAGTTAAGTTAATTTATAAACGCGAATTTAGATTAAAAAGTATCTTTATAATATAATTATCTGCATATAGCATTTCAATGTATCTGTCATCAACATTTAGCTAATAAAGTTCAGGGAAACGTTTAATCTGAAAGATAACATATTTATCTAGATAAATATTTCTGTAGATAATACGTCATCTAGATAACAAAAATTAGATATTTTTGTTTGTCTCTTTCATTTAATAATCTATTTAGATAATCCGTATATCTAAACAATTTCTTATCTATAGATACATAATACTTTATACAGATAAATTATCTTTTTTCAAAAGATACAATACACAAACATTCTTCAAAAGTACATCATTAAATTAATATAGGTTCAAAAACCTTTATTTTTACTTTAATGTATATTAGTTTTAAAAAACTTCTATTAAACAGATGTTTTCTGAAATATTAGATAATCAATCATCTTTTATCTTTATCTACTATCAAATAACTTGATAATTATATTTGAATCATGCGAAAGCGGACTGAAATAATAATATCTAAATTTTCCACTTATCTTACAATCTTGAACTCATACGCCGCGATTCAGCTTCAAATTAAATTAACCTTTGTACATCTAAGAAATATTACAATTTTAAATTAAAAACTGAATTACACATTCCAAAGTGACATCTTGATTGTCACTTACAAAGCTCAACTACAACTACATCTACACGCCTAGTCTTTTCTTCAGATATTCGTAGAAAGACACCGGCGACCCGCGCAACGCAAGAAAGAGAAGAAAAAGAGCAAGAAGTAGACGACAAAGGCGAATCTGCTGGATCGTCGAGGCAATTTTCCGAAAATTCAGTCAGTCGGCGCGTCGATCGCATCTCTCTCTCTTCTCTCTGAGCGCATAGCGCAAAAGTCAATCTCGCTCAGTGCGCACGACGACGCGGAAACAAAGCCAACTGCCAAGCGCCCCTCTCTCTCTCTCTATATAACAGTAATAAAAGGAACAAAAAGTCGCGCGAGGCAAACGTTTCTGCTTTATCTGTACACACCAGCCTTCGTAGAAAATTAGACTGAGTTTTTCTATTTGCTCGCGCTGCAAAAAAGCAAGCGGTGTACCTATACCTATATATTCGCGCATCTGAGTTCTGAGCACACTTTGAGAGGATAATGTAGCATCGGGAAATCAGTGGATAGGCGCGGAATTAACATCTCATATTTATTCATTATGTCCGGGCGACGCGGAGATAAAAAAAGAAAGAGAGAGAAGGAGAGAGTGGGTGAATGTAGCCGGCGGCCGTGTGTCCCTAGAGAAAAGTCGCGGCGAACTGTGCGATAGTGCGAAATTTCCATTCCCGCACTTAGCCGGAGTTTCGTGCTTTTTTATGCTTCTTTTCCCTTCATTAGCTGGAAAAATCGTCGGTTGACTTTGTTCGATACTGATTATATACGCGCGAGGCATCGATGAGACTCGAGCAATATTGGGCACTCATTTTACTACTTACGGTGTTTAAAATGTTTTACAATTCTGTCTGCTGACAGTGCTGATCAAAGTGCGAAAATTTCTGATGTTTTCCTAACTAATTAGTAACTAATATAAGGTTTTTAAAACGTTACAATGTTTTTTGACACAACGTTTATAGAACGGTTTAAAAAGGTTTAATCCTAGTAATAGGGTTTATGTCATCTGTCGAGTTCCCAAAAGACGTTGAAACTGCATTTATTAATAATTACGCCTACTAATCTCTGATTACGCTTCCATTCTGGTTCATCAAAGCTAGAATTCTAACCCCTCATTCGGAAACAGTAGCTTTGTAAATAAAACGCTAACGACTATGCGAAAAAGTCAAATGCACAAGTTACTTAGTAGAGTCATTAACTATTTTTTTTTCATTTTGTAGCGATGACCAAAGTTTAGTAAAAGAAGCAATAAAAATAGTTAGAATTACTGAAGGTTAATTAATTAACTATGTGATAATAGTCTCGACAAATAAATTATTATGCTGTAAACTCTTTGCATAGTCGTTTAATTGATTAGAATGGAGTTTTTACCTTTTATAATTAAGTTAATGACCTGCACTTAAGTATATCTTGAATCGTAGATAATCTCACATCAATTTCCTTTTTTTATTTTAGTTTGTAACTTAAATATATATTTTAAGACAACTCTTTTGGTAACAAGATAAACAATGCGCAAAAAATAACAATTTAATAAATACTGTTACGAATTGAAAATTTAAGCATTTTAGCTACAATAACTTCCCCTAATTAACTCGGAAAACGATCTTCTTTCAGCAAGAGAAAGCTTTTACTATTAGACTAAAGGAATTGCACATTAGCGAGAGAAAAATGCCCTTTCTATGAAAAGTTGCATTTGTACAAGAGGAAATCCTATTGTAAAACGATTTCGTTTCTGTTGCCTCGTCGTTACTGATTCATATTATTGACGAAAAAGTGTATCCTTTTGTGTAGTTCTCAAGATACACGCGCGCGGTGCATCACGAATTTCGACTGTATAGACACAGCGATCGAAACAAACCGAAAAGAATGCCATCACTAGTATGGTATTGTCCTCAGCCAATTTGAAATATATGCCTACATTTCTTGAAAAACGATACATATCTAGCTCTATAAAAGTTCTGATAAGATGATTAGTATTTATATACTTCCAGAGTATCATTGTTTATCAAATACGCAATTTTTAATGTAATAAGAAGTCTTTTTTCTAAGTGTTGTACTTCACCATTTTATTGTTGTATACAAACTATACAAAAAGCAAGCATTTCATTCAAAGCTAAACATTCTATAAAAAAGTCATATTATCAAAAGTACTGAATCATTTCGGCATCTGCATCCTCTCATTGAAATTTTAATACAGAAAAAAATAAATTTCTGAATTTAATATGTCACATGGATCGCGTGTTTTCTAACGTCGCGTATTTTTTAACGTCTCGAGGGTATTATTTGTTATGTAAGAAGACATCTCGGAATAAATGTATCGGATTACTTTAGCTTCGAACCTGTTTTTCACTACAGTATTTCTCGTCACGTGTTTCTTTTTACATGATATTTCTGCGTCACGCTTATCAGCATTATGCACCTTTTCAGTGTCACGATTTTCGATTTGTAACACGCATGTTTGTTCTAGGTAAAATAAAAACGTTGAGCACTTCTTTAAGGACCTTAGTCGACTCAACAGACCCATACCATCTTACCTTCTCCTAATACGCAATCGTTAGGCACTTCGTTAAGGATCTTAGTCGACTTAGCTAGCACACGATGGCGGTAATAAGGGCTTTGAAAGAAACTATTATCTACTGCTACTTTCACGCAAGAGAATATCTCGGAATCAATACGCTACATTATTTGAGCGTCACCATGTTTCTGCATCACTCGTGAATCATAATATATTGTTAAAACAGCGTATTCCGCATTTTTTCTTCTACATTATCGATTAATAATGTAACATTCTGTAACAATAATGCGAGATAAATAAAAATACAAAGAATCGACAGTAGCAGTTTTTATATCTGTTTAACCTAAATATTTCATACAATTAATTCGTAACTTTATTTTCTAATTTAAAAAAACTTACACACATTATTGGAGAATTTTTCTAATGTAATAATTCATTGTATCAAAGTTATATTCAAATTTCGTAACAGCAAAAAAATCAATTTGAACAGTTTAGTTCATACCATTCGATTGCATACCGATTTCAAAAAGTCATTCATAGTCAAATTTATATTGTTAAAATAGCGTAATTGCAAAAACTGTAATACTACAATTCACATTTTTCTAGCGTCACGGTAATTCTACCTGGCAACTTTCCTGCGCCACGCATCTTCAGCGACAAACACTTTTAGCATTATCTCAAAATGATCGGTGGTTTTAATATAAGAACATTAGGCACTTCCTTATAAGCACGCCAATCTCCTTAGCGCGAGCGGCGCAAGACGGCGGTAATAAAGGCTCTGCAAAAAAAGGAAGACCACCTAATCTCCACCCCTATCCGCAGCACTAAATTATCCCGAGAAGTTAATAAAAGCTCACCTACACTCTCTAACTGCAGAGAAAAAAAAAGAAAGAAAAAGAAAATAGATCGGAGATTTAAAAGTGCGAGAAAGACGCGTTAAAAAAGAAAGAAGCTAGTACAGTATAGATCGAGAGAAAGAGAGAGAGAAAGGCAGAGTTGAAAAGTAGTATAAAGTATAGTGCAGCGGCGCTCCTGCTGCTGCGAGTATAGCCTGCAGATAGGTGTATATATAGCCAAGAAACGAACTGCTGCTGCCGGCCGAGGAAAGGGAAAGAAAGTTTGATAGCGCGCGCGGCAGGGGGGGGGGGGGAGGGGGGAGGGCTAGAGGTAAGGAAGGCATTATCGCCCGCAGTGCCGCCCCGTCAAAACTTTCAAATCCCTCGGCTGCCAGGCTGCCTGGCTGCTTTTCTTGCCAGTCCGGCGCGTCGTAAAGAAATGGCAAATAGCAGCAGTGGCAGCGGCGGCAGAGAAGGACGCAATTAAGTGCACCTTAATTTGCTGATAATTTTTAACGAGGAGGGACGTTGGGTGTATAGAGAGAGAGAGTGGGCTTCTTAGATGGAAAGTGCCCGCATTATGCCATTTTGCTGGGCGGTGGTGACTGGGAGGTTTGAGAGATGAAAGGTCTCTTGATCATTTTCATTTAGCTCGTGCTGCTCGAGACGCTCGGGTTGGTTTCATTTTTTTCTTGCTGCGGCGCTTATTTCGAAAGTTTGCGGGAGTCGAGACAGTCCGATGAGCGCGAGAGGGTCGCGGTTTATGGTCGCTGTGCGGAGAGAATTTTTCGCTTTCAATGCGGCTGCTGTGAAATTTTTTGCTTGCACTTTTGAGGTAGGATATTGGGGAGATTGAAAATGTTTTTCATTTTTGTTCTGCAGAGTTAGAGTTTTAAAGGTTGGGATTAAAGGTTTTATACACAGAGTTTTTAGCTTAATTGGTCCGGTATTCTCATAATTATTCAAAAGAATCGATTATTTTTATCCGAAAAGACAACTTTTGGAAAGGACGTAAGTCAGTTAGAAATAAAGCTTTCAAGAAATTGGATCCATCTCTATTCCATAATACAAAAAGGAAAATGTATTATTACGAAAATACTTGAATATCTTATAAGAACATTCAAGTAAAATAAAGGTCAAGGCCGCAAGGTTAAATTTAACTGGAAGAATAACAAAATATATCTAGATAAATCTGTTTATCTGCAGTTAAAAGCAATTAGATATTTAGTTATCTAGATGACACGTTATCAAGAAAGGCGTTTCATATATAATTATCAATTATTTGCTAATAATGCTAAATGAAACTATTTAGACATTGTCGTAAAAAAGATAATGTTATTTAAAACCTTACATGACAACTCAAAATTCTAGATTTTTGTAAAATTAAACAAGTAATGTAAATTTTTAACGAAATAAAATTTCTTAAATTATTATAGTATTATAGTTTCTCAACCTTTTCTGATCAATTTTCCAAGTATATGAGTGACTTTTATTTTCGTATAAGTTATTTTACATACAAAAATCAAGTGAAAACAATTTTTAATTGTAATAGTTCTGTTCTGGAAGTGGCTAGGAAATTAGGAACAAACATACTCATTGATTAGTGAGAGGCAGAAGATAGGGAATTAAGGTCACAGTACAAGTGATGTATATCTCGTATGTTAGTGACGTATATGTGTCATATGCCGTTCACGGAGACAATGCTCAAGGATTGACGTTTCATGGAAGCGGTATGGTATATATATATATATATATATATATATGTACTTACTACTTTTTAAAGCTTATTCCAAATTCAGAGTTGTAAAATTCTATTGAAGACGTGTTCAACACTATTATTTTATTTTATATACAACATTTACCTCAGTTATTGTGCTTTCAAATACCTTATAATATCCACGCGAATATAATTTAGTAAATTAGCTTTTTTAATTGGATTTTTCAAGTCATAATGTAAAGTTCAAGCTAATATTTAGTTGAAATATTTTAAGGTTGGGTGCTAATACAATAAAAGCTCCAAAAATGGGAATAGATGTGTTTCACCGCTACCAAAAACCTATATTTATCATATTCATTAACTAGTTTCCAGTCCATGTTTAATAGACGAATTTCTACAGTATACTTAAATGACCAAATAAGAATGAGAATACTCACATTTGCGAACGGCAGCGGGGCTCGGAGTGGCGAGGACAAGCAGCGCGCCGACGAAGAGGAGCCCGAGGCCCCTCGGCCGCAGAAACTCGGCCATGACTTGTACAGCCTACGTCACTTTTTCGCCACTGTCTTCTCTTCCTCCACTGTCCGCATTTGCTGCGATGATTGTGCTCGCGTTGCTCTCTCCACCTGCTGCTGCTGCTCTGCGCAAAGCAATAAATACAATTATTTACAATCATACCCTGGTAGAAAATAAACTATCTACTATGGTCGGTTCACCATCCATTGACCAACCCTGGTGGTCATTTGCTAGCCCAGAAGTTCACCAGAAGTTTACCAGAACATCGGCTAAGACTTGCTATAGATTTTGACTTTATAACCTTAAAAGTAGTTTTTAAAAAGATCTGTTTATTTAGTTCTATTTATTTGTATAGTGTATATATATATACAGCTGTTATGATTGCATAAAGAATAATATTTAATGAAACTAAATTAATAATTAAAATTATCCGACTCAATACTATACAAATAAATAGAACTAAATAAACAGATCTTTTTAAAAACTACTTTTAATGTTATAAAGTCAAAATCTATAGAAAGTCTTAGCCGATATTCTGGTATATATACACACACACACACACACACCCATATACATACATATGCATACATATCTACGAGGGTAGTTCAATAAGTCTTTAGAATGACCAACAGATGGCGCGCGAATCGCTCCAAATCATCTGTTTTCAGTCAGCACCACTCCCGACTAGATATATGGTGCAGTCACAGTCCACATCTTCTGAGTTTACGTGTTTTTATAACCAATTGAAAAAAAAAATTGCTTGTTAAGAAAAATGGAAAAAAACGAGTTCAGAGCGGTAATTAAACATTTTCATTTAAAGGGTTTAACTCCATATGAGATAAAAAATGAATTGGACTCAGTTCATGGCACATCTGCCCCTGCCTTAGCAACGGTTTATAACTGGGTAAATGAATTTAAGCGTGGTCGTACATCAATAAGTGACGAACCACGTTCAGGAAGGCCCGTAGAAGCAACTACTCCCGAAATCATCAATAAAATCCACGATATGGTGTTGAAGGATAGAAGATTAAAAGTGCGTGAGTTAGCTGAGGCCACAAGGATATCTATAGGTACAGTTGTTTCAATTCTACATGAAAAATTAGGCATGAAAAAGCTATCGGCAAGATGGGTGCCGCGTTTGCTCTCAGCTGAGAATAAACGCAATAGAGTGGTCGCCTCTGAGGCTCTTTTGGCGCGCATAAGTCGGAATCCTGAGGAATTTTTTCGTCGATTTGTGACTGTGGATGAAACATGGATACACCACTACACTCCTGAGACAAAGGAACAATCCAAACAGTGGATTTCCACAGGCGAACCAGCTCCAAAGAAGGCAAAGACCGTAAAGTCAGCTGGTAAGGTTATGGCTACAGTTTTTTGGGATGCACGTGGAATTATACTTATTGACTACTTGGAAAAGGGTAAAACAATTACTGGTGAGTATTATGCATCATTATTAGAGCAGCTGAAAGAAGAAATTAAAAAAAAACGACCATTTGGCGAGAAAAAAAATTCTCTTTCATCACGACAACGCCCGAGTTCACACATGTGAACTTCGTTTCAATGGCTAAAATTGAAGAACTAAAATTCGAATTGGTCGAACACCCACCGTATTCACCAGATTTAGCCCCCAGTGACTTTTTCTTATTTCCAAACTTGAAAAAATGGCTCGGTGGACAGAGATTTACGGACAACGAAGACGTCATTGCCTCTGTAAGTGCTTATTTTGAGGAACTTCCGAAAACGCACTTTTCTGAAGGATTAAAAAAACTTAAAAAGCGATTGACCAAGTGTATAGAGCTCCAAGGAGATTATGTTGAAAAATAAAAAAAAATTTACCCAAAAAAAATTGTTTTTATACTTTATTCTAAAGACTTATTGAACTACCCTCGTACATATGGAAATAATTCAGAATGCTTTTTTTGTTTTAGTATTTAGAGTTACGAACAAAGATTGACAAAGACTTTTCAATTAGTAAAAACATTACAAATATATTAAAAAGGTTCTTGACGAAGTCCCTAGCACTACAATTCACTGCTACGAGGAGTTCTTTGGACAAAACTAAGACGAAGTTCAAATTTACTGAACTATATAAATTAATGAAAGGTAAGTCCATATTTTCTTTATATTAATTATTATTTCTAAACTTCCATTGTATTATGACTAAAATAAATATATAACTTGTGATTACAGCAGTAATAATCACTCTCAGAAAAGAAAAGGCGATGGAAACTTTACAGGATGATCTCACTAGACACTTGAGCGACGTTTTAAGCAATGTAAGGAAATAGGCATCATAATAAAAGTTAAAAAATACAAAACAATATTTTTATAATTATTTAAATTAAAATAAATTATTTTTTAAAAGAATTTATTTTATTATCAAATTATTTCTCTCCAGTCACAATTAATTTAATCCTAATAATAATTCCTGATAAACTTTAAAAATTCTAACCTTCAAATAATATACTTTTTACCTATCGTCATATGGCGTAATTATGTCAGCCATAAGCAGGGAACTTGGCCAGAAGACAGCCCAGAAAATGGTCATTCACCATAAATTAGTGATGATTTCTGGCCAAATTACCCCTCACGTTTCTACCAGGGTACTGGTTGTTAGATTTTTCGTTTTCATTGTAGTTGTTATATTGATATGTGAAGATTGTAGGCGGGGTAAGAAAAAAATTACAATATTACGATAAATAGTACAATTGAAGTACGTTGATATTAAATTAACACTTTTCATAATACACTTTCATATCATTTTTCTATGCGTTGACTGGCCACATGCTTCTGTTTCTCTGCATTAGACGTAGAGAAAAAAATAAGTAGAACCTACTGAACCGCAGATTGATATTATCTAAAATAGAAAGCAGTTTTCGCCTGAGTTATGAATTGGTTATAGCGGCTTTCAAGAAAACCTAAAACTCATCATCTGAAGGTTATGCGTTTTGTAGGTTCTCCTGTTTATAGGTAGTTTTAACTTTTCATCGAAATGCTACCTTAAAGTGCGTCAAACAGCGATTCAAACGCAGGCCATTTGCACGCTAAAAGAATAATCAATAAGAGGCAAGGATAAGCCAATATCAGATGAGCTTTAACACGAAGATAAATATAGTCAAGTAGAAGCTTGCCTGCTATTGGCTTATCTTTTTATCTCACTGCTTATTCCTTTAGCGCGCAAAGGGTCTTACCGGTGTCTTCCCCCGCTCCACGGTCACGTGTCACGTAGACCTAACTTACGTACGGTAAGTTCGACAGCTACTTTTCTCACACTTGCACTTATTGTTCCAAATTTCTGTTTATATCGAAATGTTTTCCCTCATCTTCTACAGGTAATTTCATTTAACATAATTATTTTCCGTACATAATTTCCGCATATATTTCCTACGTATACTTATCTTACGCATTTTAATTATTTAGTAATTCCATTTTATTATTTTCTGTTTTTGAATAGTACTTCTTTACATTTCTAATGACGTTTACAAACCTAACATATTTTTTCTTATATTATTAAAAAATAGAGAATAATAGGCCATTATCTAATAGAGTTCTTATATTGAATGAAGCTCAGTTTTAATAAGATTGATAAGTTACTTGCTAAGCAACATTTTTAACGAAAATCAAGAGTTCAAGAACTTGCATCATACATAATACTTTACACATTTTCCAAGTAATTAATCTTATAAATTTTATAAAATAATTTAATTTTATAAATATATACAAATTTGTAAATTTTCAACAAAATCCTAATAATAGCAGGTATTCTAAAATCTTTCTAGAAATCAGTGCAGGGTGCAGGTCCGCTTCAATTCCACGACCGAAAGAACCAAGCATACGAACAGAGAAGCTAAAAACTATTCTAAATTACCGACAGACACGCCACGAAAACCGAATTAGCGAAAGGCAAATAACGCGTAATTTTAGTAGAATTATTAAGTCCAACAGGACGAAGCAACGCGAAAAGTATAAAAACCTTGTCAAATAGTCTCTCCGCTTTATGTATATATATATATATATATATATATAACCCAGGAAATAAAAGCACCTCAGCAGTAGTAGCAGCCGCAAAGCATAAGAGCCGCACGGAAAAGAGAAACGCAGCTCAGAAAAAAAAAAGAAGAGTCGGAGGCGCAGAAGAGAAGAAGTCTCGCGATGCACCAGCGAGCTCTCCTCTATCTCTTGAAAAATGGAAAAAGTGTTTACCCTCGTCCCGCGTCGCGCATTTTTCGGTCCCTTGCCGGGGCGAGCTAGCGAGCGAGCGGACAGGAAAATTGAGGCGGAGCGAGATGAACCGTTCGTGCGTTATTAAGCAGCTCTCTGCGGCGTGGGCCTCCAGCTCCGGTGCGCCGTGCTGTCGCGAGAGGAGGAAATTATATATGCGAGAAGAGTGAGAAAGAGGAAGAGAGAGATAGAGAGAGAGAGAGAATAAGATGAGGGATAGAACGGAATAGAGGGACGAGAGATTTATAATGCGAATATAAAGAATCACGCTGCCATTTTCTCTCTGGCTTTGCTTGCTTGCTTGCAGCCTGCGCCGCCAGGTTCTTAACCTTGTTTTCTCATCGCGTTTTCATGCGGCTTTTGCTTCCCTTTTTTTGTGCGCTCGTTCCGCGATGTTGTTCGCGCGCTTTTTACCCGTGGAGAGCTGTTGGTACGGATGGTTCTCTTTTTTCCTTGCCAGGGAAATCTTATTTTCGAGTGGCGCGCAGCCGTAGATAAGAATTTAGATACGTTTATCTTGCAGATGCGAAATTTGATAAGAAGGAGTATTTATTAGAGAAGTTTATGATGTGAGTTTGAGAGCATTTTTCATTTACAAATTAAAATTTTTTAAATTCTTCAATGACCAATAGCTATTATAAATGACCATTAATGCTCGATTACTGGCTCGAAATGAGACTGATCTTTTATATTAGGAACAATGAATAAAATAATAAACCCAACCTAGTTTTCATTTTAACACGTTTCAAAAATTTAAGAAACGTTCGTGTCAATGAATAATGCCCTGAAGTATACATTATATAGGGTACTGAAATTTAGATAAAATAAAGATCTAGAAATAATTTAAAAGTGAAAGATAAATATAAGATGTATATGTATCTAGGTAGTGCATTAACAAATAATTTATCAGATTAAGATTCCGTATAAACATATCTAATTTATTTTCTTAATAACAGTTAATCCAGATAAATATATTATAAATAAATGAATTGTACCTAACTATCTAATTAGAACTATCTAATTTATACGTCATATGTTCGGCATTGTAATTGGATAATTTAACAAGATAATGAATTATCTAGACAAACATGTATCTAGATACTATTATGTAACAATTATCCAAAAAAAGTTTATTTATCTTCAAGTTGTAAATACTTCCCCGATCTTAATAAATTTTAGCTAAATTTAAGTGTCCTCATGTACAGATACATTTTTTAAATAAAGATTATTTTTCATCTACACCAGCATCAATTTATCTAGATATATACTCGCTCATTACGGTGCATAAAGTAGTAGCGCACCACCACACTCCCATCACATTCACGATAAGCCTCTAACCAGAGATAACTTCTATACCATTAAACCTTCTCAAGAGCGCGTCTGACCTATCGCGGATATCTACCACTAGCTCTCTCTCTCTCTCTCTCTCGCTCTTCCCCTCTATCTCACTGTATCTGCACATCAGCTGAGGCTCCTCGAGCCGCGCCGCGCTGCATCTATCTCTGTCTACCGATCGTGCGCTCTAACGAAATTACGCGCGAGGCGGATAATTACCAGACCCACATACACTTACACACACTCGAGCAAAAATCAAAGCGAGGCAACGAGTAATCGAAAACACGGATAAACAGTACCTATAACGTTAAATCGTGCGCAGGAAGTAACACAAAGGCGCGAGGTGTGTGTATATATATAGGCTCCATTATATAGTCGTGCTGCGCGGAGCATTAACTGCGTACAAAGCCGCGAGTAGCAGTAGCTGTCAACTCCCCCCTTTCTTCTCTCTATTCAGCCCTTTCGAAGCCATCAATGCTCGGCGTTTTGTGCCGCCTGACTGCTGGTTTTCTTTCATTTGGCGAATGAGGTTTATGTATCGAAATTTTGATTAATGATCGATTTTCGTCTGAGGATGCTATATCGTGATTAATAGGGAGGAAAGAGATTATTTGTACGTGGCTGTGTTTCTTGATAAATAGTATCAATGAGGAGTGACGGAACAAAATTGGGTAATTGCTCTTTTTTCATTCTGAGAAAATTAAGGAAATTTATAACCTTTAAACGGTTATATTTCGAAAAGATATAACAATTTAAAATTAATTTATAAGAACAAAGAATTTCATATTGGAACAATTAATTTAGTTTTAACATAACAAATTTTTTTTGAGGTCTTTTGAAAGTATATATATTAGAGAAGTTTACAACGACTTCGGCGTCGGAGGTATAAAACGGTGGGACATCCACTAGTTATAATACTCAAAAAACTTGTTAATTTTATAGGTTCAGTTGATGAAGAATGTGATAAAAAGTATACGTGTTCGTCGTTTGACCACGATTGACCTCATATTTTTTAAGTTATAAGTCCCACCATTTTGAAAAATGACGTTTTGAGAAAAACGCGTTTAAAGTTGCGGACCTGTTCGGCGCGCATACGATGGTGCACGTCTAAACTAGACTGTAGACACTTTTAGAGCGCAAGTTACAATTTGCAACTTTTGGAACATATTTTTCACATTAAAAACTATCGATTTTCGCAAAAAATAAAAAACAATTTATTTAGCCATTTACATAGAGTGCTCCTCTTAAATAGTTTGAATTTGAAACTAGAAAACTACGATCTCCTGGTAGTTTTATAAATATACCGTAGATTATTAGTTTTTTCAGGCATAATGCTAATTTTGCCATAAGAGACTATGTAAACAATTTTAAAAATATCAATCATTTTTTCTTATCCCTTTACCGGACGCTACCTAATCCAAATATTAATAGAAAAATAAAAAAAATTAATGCTGGATTTAGAAAAAGCCACGGAGATACCAAAGTTTTGCAGAAACTGAGACAAGATTAATAGATTTAAGGTATGTGATTAAGCAAAAATTCGAGGATAATTTTTCAAAAAGCAAATGAAAAGAAAATGTATTCTCTTTAAAACATTACTAGAATTTTTAGACAATGTAAATTTTTTATCTAATTTTAAAGCTTTGTTTAAACCATCCGTGAATTTGTCATAAGTAAATGTAGAAAAAAATTCTGGTAACGTTTAAAAGAGAATACATTTTCCTTTCATTTGCCTTTTGTAAAATTATCCTCGGATTTAAACCTCATACCTCATGAGATTTTTTGTAAAAAAATTTACTCTCTGAATTAGTGGTCACCTATCTGTTTTAATGGTAAAGTTGTATAGTGAGTGCTTCAGAAAATCAAGACTAGCCTAACAGAAACTACGTTTCTCTGTTATTCAACTACATGGTGCCATAGCGTACGAGTTGGTGTTTATATTTTGGAATTAGTAAGCCTACGAATTGCGAAAGAGCAACCGCCGGTTTTAAAGGCGTCGATTTCTTTTTACTGTCAATGCATACGTATACCGCCTCCATGCACTGCTAAGAAATCAGTGTTTGATGCTTTCGCGCGTAAATATGACGCTATCTTGTAATTAGAGGGCGCTAACAGCAGGGTCACCTTGCTCCGTAACATCTTTGAAATAACACATATATTGTAGGAGTTTAATTGACACTCTATAGGTGACCACATTGCCTGCATGGCCATATTACCTGCATCGGCCTTGTTAATTTTTGTAGTTTTTAAAGTAACAATTTAATTTGATTATAAATTATTGCATTTTAAATATAATAGAAAATACTTTTTCTATTTATCTATAAACGTTTTTATTTTATGACTTATTTAAGTATAAAAGATAACTAGTCGAAATATATACACAATGACCTGGTACACTACATTCTGAAAAATTGAACTTACAACATAATTCAGAATTGAGATCACAGCCAAATAGTAGTCAAATCGTCTAGCAAGATTTCATCTAGATTTTGAGGAATCCTTATTTACCAAACTTCAGTCATGCATTATCTACTATTCAATTGTACTTTAGTTATACTTTAGGTTAACTTCAGGCATAATTCAGTCAAACTTTAACTACGCACTAGTTATAGTTCAGCCACAATACGTCTTTATTTAAGTCATACTTCAACCATACTTTACTCCTAATTGAAATTTACTTTAGACGTATTTATCTCAGTAATGCTTTATTCGACCATACTTCACTCACACTTCAATGTTACGCTAGAGTCACTCTTTGATATTACTTCAAACATACTTCATACACACATTGGTGTTACTTCACTCATGCTTCACTTACATTTCAAGGTTATTTCAGCCAACTTTAACCATACTATACCCACATGTCAAAGTTACTTCAGCCATACTTCACTCACACTTCAGCGTCATTTTACGATTCACTCACACGTCAAAGTTACTTCAGCAATCCTCGAAACATCGACCACGATGCTCCCCAACTAAGTTACAACGGCATAACGCTAATTTCCAGCGTGAAATCGGCTCTTCTACTGCACCATCGAATCCGCCGAAGCAGCCTCGAAGCACTACCTACCCTATATCGGCGCATCCCGGCGCAATACCCCCCCGGGGCCCAGCTCCATACATACACCTACGTCACGGCCTGCGACAATCTTGCAATAATGCAAGTCCGCCCTGCAGCACCCCACAGCGGGGGCGCGCAAGCTCCACCCACAGGCATCAAACTTTAAGGCACCTGCACACACCTGAACGTTTCGGTAGAGGAGGGGTTGGGGGGGGGGTGAAAATTTCATCGCCTCCCAAGGCTGTGTACCAGACACGAGGATCATCCAGGTGGAGGGGGGGGGGCGAACGTGTAACAATTACCATGGGACACCTTCGCGCGCGCACCCTCTCGAATTTCAAAGGGGTGTACGTGGTACGTACGCTACAGGCGCGAATGCACACAGGTGTAGTAAAGGGGGGGAGGTGCTGGCGTGTGCGCGGCGGATTAATAGTTGGCGTTGGAATTCGCGGGGAGCGAAGCACGACTCGGGATGTGCAGAGGCGCGAGGATCTAAATTCAATCCGATTAAATGAACGAACGCGGTAATTACGGTTATGGCTCGTGCTTTGCAGTGCGAGCGTGCGGAGATGTGCGAGGGTGTAAAGTTTTGGCGGGAGATGGCTAGGAGTTTCTTTTTTGGGATTGGTGGGGGATGTTTTATGGAGAGGAGGACGGGTAGGTTGAATGTAGTGGATTGCAAAGTGGAAAATATGTATTTTTTTTACATATTTTGATACTTCCCTGGAATGTTTCCTTGATTAGAAACCTCGAATGATTTGAATCCACGTATTGAATTTCGATTCAAGCTTCTGAATCATTTAAATCCAGAGTTTGAATTACGAGTACAAAAAGTGATTCATGATTTAAATCTCGGCTAGAAAGATTGAGACGCGCTTCGCGCTCGGAGATTATATATATTGATATTCTAATTATTTGCAAATTCAACTCACAAAATTAGATTTTGAGTCGGATACAAATTTTTTTTATTCAGCCGGTTTTATCGTAATAATATTATTATTAAAGCCCGCTTTAATTATAGGATACCAATTGGATGATACTCTACATTTACGGCTACCCGAACATATTTAAGACCTATTTTACACAAATCTGGCTATTATAATGATTCTCCATGTTTATGAAGAACTAAAAAATGTTATCCCTTTTTATATACAAAGTTGTCTAGGTCCCCCTCAATATGTCTTGTCATCCGGATGGTACCTCATATTTAGGGCGACCTAGACACATTGTCCTGTACAGAATGCAGGGAATAATAATTAATTGCAAATTGAGATTCAATTTCTTTATGCAATTATTTTTATTGTAAATATGATACTTTTGGTGCATATTCAGTAATAGTAATTTAAGCAGCGAGTACGTAAAGTGCGACATTTTTGCACCATGCACGTGTTGCTTACATTATTTTTTCTACGAGGGTGCGTAAAGTAGGCCCCCGCTAACAACCTATATACCTCCGATAAAATATAGTGATAAGAGAAAAATGCGGTCGGATATTAGTAATACGTAACTGCGAGAGAGAAGGATGGGTGATGAAGGTAGGTGAGGGTGGGGACGGGGCGAGAATGAGGAAGCGAGGTGGGACTTCATAAAAATAAATAAATTAAAAAATAAATAATTTTACAAAATGTGCACACAAGACATTTTCTTCCCGCACTACTTCACACACTACTTCATGCATTACCGTATGCACAGCGTTAAAAACAGTATCACTTTTACTCACAGAAATCGATTAAAAATGGCCTACTTTAAGCACAGTAGTAAAAAAAAAAAAATAATTTAGAATCAAAATTCAAGAACAATTAGAAATGAATCGAAAATAATTTGCATCCAAGGAAGCATACCTCTACTCTATAGTATCCTAACTTTTTTTGGGCGGACCATCTTTTAGAAAAGCTTTTGTTATTTATTTATTATAAAAATCAGTATTTGATTTTATGATAGTGAGTGGACAACAAATAATATTTAATATCTTTACATGTATAGCGTTTCAATGTGCTTTCCGTGAAAACCGCGTGATTACACCGAGCATTATTATTTAATTTATATTATAATGTGAATATTTTATTAATTATAATAATCCACGCATCCGAAATAATTATTTGTTAACTATTTTAATTACAATATGTTATTATAGTAATTATCTTTCCTGTAATTACTTGTTGGAATTTATTCTACATAATTCACGCATATACTAACGAGATAATTAATTTATGTCAACGCAAATGTAAGTATAGAAACTGGAACATCTACCTTAAGGTTTTTCCTACCATTCTTTATTATTGCTTTCGAGCTTTTCGATGAAATGGATTTCCAGCTATCGATTCAGTATCCATAAAGTAATATTTCAAGTAGCTCTCATCGTAAAACCAACCAACTTACATATATATACAATCAGACAGAACTGCATTACGAAGAACACGAAGAAGCACTCAAAGACACACATACACCCACCTAAAGAACGCAAAATCGCTCGCTACATACTTTCGCTCCGATCGAGCGAGTCTCCAGAGTTATAAAACTCTCTCTCTCTCACACCACATACTTCAAGAAAGTTCATAATTATGCATTTCCATTTCGCGGGTACAAAGGGTATAGTGCGCGCGCCATTATATATTTCTCCCCGGCACAGCCATGCACATTCGCGTGCGTGCAATTTACTCTGGCTCGACGGCAACATTACGGGGGGATTTATTTTTGCTTTGGGGATTCGCGACGGTTGGCAAAGTACATGCGCGCGCGATGTATAAGGGCCGCTCTCGTTAAAGGGTTTAAGTTTGGTATATACGGCCAAGGCGGCCTGGGCTTCGATTTTGCAGCTGCGCGCACGCCGAGGCAAAGTCAAGGGGTATAGTAGTATGCGTTTTGCTTCGTTTTGCATCGTTAAGGGGATGATTTGTAGGTTTCTAAATGATGTGTTTTGAGCGCAGGGTTTTTATGGTAGGGTGCGAGTGCTTGAGGTGATTTAGGAGAAATGATAACTGGGAGAAATTATTAATACTCGTGGGGAATCAGAGGAATGGTTGTAGAATAATTTGGACAATGTGGAACGAATGGTAAAAAGTATGCACATTTTTTTAGATTTTTATCTGTTATATTTTCTCATGTAATGGTAATAAATGATAACTGTACCAGTAATTGTGATAAAACGTAAGAAACTCATAATTTCTTATAATTTTACACACTTTTGTAGAAATCAATATAATTCATAGTCAGTAATCAGCCGTTAGCAGCTAGATGTATAAGTGGACATGAATTAATGATCGCTTACTGGCTATGAGTGAAACGGAGTTCTACTCGCACAGTTTTACTCAGATTATTAAAATTTTCATCCCATTTTACAAAGGTAAAATGATGGAAGACCTATAAAACTGATATAAACATGAAGGATTTATTTAACAAAACTTTCCGTCTTTATAAAGTAAAAAATATAAAACATAATTATTTCTCTTAATTATTACTACTTAATGCCTGATAAATTCTTGATTTCTTTCACTTATTTTATTGAATTTGGTCCTCTTTTTATAAAGTGTTCCTTCACTTCCCTGCATTAAATATTTTTTAAAATTCATATTTTGACAATCTCTAAACAATAGTCATTTTTGTACGTCCCCACGCGTCCCCTGACTAACTACGTATCCGTGGGCATCCTCCTTTCATTAGGTTCATTTTAAAATAGTTAATCTTTGTTAATACGGTTAAATTGATAACTATTTATATAAATTATATGTTTTTACCGATGTATAAATCCTTTGTTGTATTTTTCATTTTCATTAAGTAAATAGTTATATGTATAAGCAAACATGTTAGAATGAGTTATGCAAATGAAAAATTATACACTTTTTAAGAAGTTAGTTTTTGTTTTAAATTTCTATAAATAGGTATCATTTAATTTTAGCTTTTCAGAGTTTATTTCGTTTTTTACTAAAAATATAACAGATTCATCGTCTTGAAAAATTCTAATTAGAATTTTTGTAGAATAATTTGAGAATAAATTTTTCTATAATTTTACTTAATCTCATAAGGTTAAAAAAATTCACTATTTCCAACCCGGTTAAAAACGGATTACATGTAATTATGTGTAATTGCACTTACAATCTCATATTCTCGTACATATAGTCATGTGTGGCCACATGTAACTAAACTAAGTATGTTATAATTAATTAATTCTTAATTCATATGGAAATGTATGCATATCTTCAAATATATTTAAGAAATTTTCTTATTTTTGTATACAGTAAGATTAAAAACAAGGTAAAATGTAACAAGTAAGAATATTTAATTACATATGATTACATACAAATATATATATATATATATATATATATATATATATACACATATTTGCATATTATTAAATATCTTTTTATGTAAACATATGTGATAAAACATTATTACATGTCCATTTTAAGACATTTTCAAGCTTTCAGTTGACATTCGCTCTAATGTGATTATGCACTATCGCATATTAATATATTTTAAAATACACAAGTACATATAATTACATATCAAGACACGTGTCAAAAATTTTCTTTTAGCTACATGCTACATGTCTTTGTATACAATCACACATAAACTATTTCTTGTTTTGAAGCAAATATTTGTTGATGTTTTAGAAAAATGTAGAAGTATAAACTAACAAACAAATCTAATTAGTCATATTTGAAATTTTATTTTTACAAACAAATGTACATGTTTAAGGGAGTATTATCGGTACTCCGTGAGTCAAATGCGTGTTTGGTTGTTACTGTCTTCCGTGGTAGGCCAAATCGTGTGCGTAAGTGGTTGAGTAGGCGTGAAAATTTTTATTTGTCAAAGTTTCATGTACACTAATGTGCTTACTACATGTTTTACGAAAATGCAAAGCAAAATGATATACACACACCTAATGAGTAAAGATACATAACGTATGTAAATTATAAATTATGTAAACAGTGCATAATTTCTTGTTTATATGTTTATAAATTCAGTATACTAGGCGGTCGCGTTAGTTCACAAAATAAATTAATAATCATATTCCAATTCCCGCCGCGCTTAGCTAAGTCCCACCGAACAAAGAGCCCTGTAAAACACAGAAACAGAGATTTTAATAAAAAAAATTTGCCGCTCCAGAGCGAGCTTACGCTGCTTCCTCCTCGTCCTCCTTTTTTCGTTCTCTCTCTCTCTCTCTCTCTTTCTCACTCTGACTGCTGGCGACTACGACGACTACTGCTCGTTTTATCATACCCCTTTTATTAAAAACGTATAAGCACTTTTAATCCAGCACTGACCTACATTACAAGACAGTAACAGCGGTGGCCGTGGACGTATATTTTATCGGAAAACGAAAATCTTCTTTAATTACTCGCGGTACGTGGGCTTGTTATAATGGCATCGATATATTCGAGTATTTGCTCACTTGTCGCGGCTTAACACTTGTGACTTTGCAATTTCGTCGTTCGGGAGGAGGGGAGGAGCGGGGGCGAATGATCAATCTGCTGGTTCGTCGAGCGGCAGATAAGTGAATCCCTGTCGAAAGGGACCGGCTAGATTTTCAGCCGTAAATCCAGCTGGATTTAGCTGGGTTTACCTTATTTTTGAGATATTTTCAGCTTGATTGTTAGTTGAATTTGCAACTTGATTTTCTGTTTCATGTTTAAATTTAAGATTTTAAAATGGGAACATTGTGGCTTGGCAGAATGCAACTGGGATTTATATACATGTATATAAGTAAGAAGCCATGTGGTTTAGCTTTAGCTTATAGCTTTTAGCTTTCCAGCAAGATTTCTAGGTAGATATTTAGCTCCATTTTTAAATTTTAATGTTTGAAATGATAAACTGGCTTTTTTTGTATTATATAAGCTCTATTTGGATTGCACGAAACATATACATACAGAAAAGGCTTAATATTCTTTTATTTCTAGCGCCATTCTTTTTGGTAAATAAAATTTCTAGCTCAATTTGGAAATTAAAAAGTTTTAAATGAAAGAATATGAGTTTTCTTTTATATATATATACACGTAACGTGCACAAGGTATAAGCAAAATTAGGATTGAAATGGGGTTATAAGTCATATTTTTTCATTTTCAAAAATTAATATTCAAAAAGTGTGCTAGAAATCGTGCTGGAAATTATGAGAATATTCAATTTTACGAATAAAAGCCTTATTCGGGTGTTTCAACGATAAGCATGATACAACGTGTATAAGATTTATACGTAACAAGCTATATCTTTTTTTCATTATCAACATTTAAATTTAAAATCGTATCGAAATCTGAGCTTCAAATTGTATTAGAAATCTAATAATAATTCTTTTTACACGCATATAAAAGTCTCATTTGGATTGTATCACGCGTTATAATAGAATTTAAATGGGTCACAAACATACGTAAATTCGACGAAATAAACACGTGATCGAATTTTTTGCTATTTCTGAAATACTGCAGCTTTATTGGGTTGAACGCTCGTTTTCGCCAACCTCATTGTAGGATTTGAAAAGAATCCGTCGAGTGTACAATGTTGAATTGTGTTTTATTTTATAATTTATAATTTATTTGGAAATTGTGCTAGAAATGCAGCCAGAAAAATTAAAAAGAAATTATTTTATGGACAGGAAGTACAGCAGCGATAAACATGGCACAACTCAAATAAGGTCTATACGTAATAATCTATATTTTTCATTTTAAAAATCCAAATTTAAAAATCATACTAGAAATTCAGTTGCTAGGTGTACTAGATATCTTAAAATATGCCTTCTTAAGAATACGGAAGCCTATTTATAATGTATCGTGCATATGCTATAATTCAAATGGATCGCATACATCCATAAAAAAACCATTCAATTTACTTCAAGTAGGGTACCTGCACCAGTGACTGAATATTTAATACCAGCGAATGAATAGGCCACGTGACACTTTTAATTCCTTGAAAAAAAAAATTTCTAAGTCTTACAAAGCTACATAGTAACATTTTTAAGCTTTACGTTCAAAGGCAAGAACGTTAGTGCTAGATAAAAATAACGAGTCTCTTAATTCCCTGAAGCATTCGCCCTGGAGCATTCAAATTAAAGAATCGCAATCTATAGCAATTGCTCTACAAATCCAACTCTAAAAACTCCAAAAAACAAAGAAACTCCGAAATTCCCGGCAAATCTGGCTGTCATCGACAGCAACTACACACACCATCGGCACTAGCCGACTCTCTCCGTCTCAACACTTTCCGCAGCCTCCGACTCACCTCAGCTTATAACGAAACCTCGCCGGATCCTTCCATATCCCACCTATCTCTCTCTCTCTCTCTTCGCAGCTCTCAATCTCCCAATCTCTCAACGCGCACAAAGAATCCAGCGACAGCCGCGGCGAACCAACCACAGTGCACACAAATCACACCTCCTCGTCCGCGTCAAAAAACTCACAACTATCCTCTCTCTCTCTCTCTCTCTCTCTCTCTATCTCTGCACCTCTGGCATGCACTTCGATCCCCCTCGAACCTCCCGCACGCGACTCGAACGTGCAGCGGCACAGCAGCACCAGCACCGCGAGCAACCAACGTACAAACCGACTGGCTGGCTCTGCAGCGCGCGCGCGACTGCTCGCCGTACGAATTCTCTTGCTCTCTCTCTCTCTTCCCGCAACACAAAGACCGAGAGGTATATACAGAGCTGCAGCGGCGGCAGGGAGAGAGAGAGAAAGAGAGAGAGAGAGAGAGAGAGAGAGAGGCTGGCGCTGGCGCTGCCGCGGCGGGTCGAAGCTTGCGCAAGCTCCGAGCGAGCTTTCTCTGCCGCATCGTGCATCCCCCACCTCGTGGAGGTGTATATAGCGTGTATAGGAAGACTGTGTGTAGGGAGAGAGAGAAAGGGGTGGTTGGGGTGGAATGGATAGTTGGTTGGGAGGTCTCCTTTTTTTAAGCTTCAGGGGACGGGTGTTACGTTTGAGGAGATTGTTTATTGGGGAGTTATGTGTATATATAGGCATTGGAGGGCAGGTTGTGTTGATGGTTATTGGCTTTCGGGAATTTAAGCGGGAATTCTTCAAGATTACAAAATAAGAGCTGATTAAATGGCACTTCAAATGGTAATTCTCGTTTGTCTTTTATTCATTAATCATGTTTCAGGTGACATTTTACTACTCAAATAGTGTACTATAAATCGCTTTTTAAAAAAGTCCTAGATTATTCACGGGTAAGAATAAAAAGTTAGGAGTTACTTTCTTTTTAAATAAAAGGAGAGTGGAGAAAATGGGGTTCCTAACAATAAGCTTCGTTCTCTTATTCTTTAGAAGTAGAAGAAATTTTTTGTACACATTATTTTCAATAACGGGTTAAGGACGGCAAATGTATAACCGATTTTTTCAATGGTCTTCAAAATTATTTAAAACTTTAAACATTCGATAAAAACTCGATGTTTCTACCTGTTTCTAAGAGCTTAAAGAGTACAATAACCGATTGCATAACAAGTTTCA
Organism: Gastracanthus pulcherrimus; assembly: GCA_949152435.1. Lineage (NCBI taxonomy): Eukaryota > Metazoa > Arthropoda > Insecta > Hymenoptera > Pteromalidae > Gastracanthus > Gastracanthus pulcherrimus. The sequence continues at coordinate 37,275,963 of OX424572.1, forward strand.
TTAATTTTTACGTTTACAGTAATACAAATTGCAAAAAAATTTGCGATATATATGCAACTCACACCGCCCTCAATCTGTTAATATGTAAAATAGCAAAATTCCATTTATTTACTAAGTATTTAAAGAATGTTACACTGCATAACTAAGTGAATATCATGCTTGTTAGAGATAATAAATTCCGATAATCTAAACGACACAAAAATTCCAATTATCTCCTTTAGACTGCTTGCAATCTCTGAGCTACCAAAATCGAAGTACATAAAAACGCCACTTTACGCATAAAATTGGCATTAGTCGTCTAATATTTGGACTTTAACTAATTATTTTGGAATATTTTAAAATGTTTGACACTCAGTCTGAGGTCGTACATGTCAATAACGTTCTCTAATAGTTTCAGATCGATTCGTTAAGAATTGTGGCAAGTGAATGTCGACATTATAACTTTTATTTTCGTGAATTGAGAGAATTATGAGCCGTCTAAATAAAATGAGATTATCTTTTTAATTGTATTAAAAAAATACTCAATAGGTATTATATTTAGCTTGAAAAATGTTTCGAGTGTATAACGCAAAAGAGATATTTTAATCCGACCATTTGTTGACTGAACTCTTTTGAACATTAATTGTTTTCAAATTCACACGTTGACGTTATAAATGCATGTTATATAGAATAATAAGCTCTGGTAAAGTTTAATCCAATAATCTAGGCAAATATGAGTACAAAAGTATTTAAGTACTTTTGTATAATATAATATAGTATAATTGTAACTAGATAATTCAATGAATAAGAATAAGAGTATATAAGATATCTAAATATAAAAGTATCATGATACATCAGTATCTAAAAATTTATCTGAAAATTAAAATAAAGAAAAGGTACCTATGTATCTTGTACCTTTTTGTATCTCTTTGAAATAAATGGTTTCGAAGGGTTTTTCTTCTCTACAAAGCAATGTTTATACACGTACATTATACGAATACGTAGTAAGTAAGGTGTCACGGGGAACGTACAAAATTGATTCTATCATTTAGAGATTATCACAATATGAACATTAAAAACAAAATTGTATCCAAGAAAGTAAAGGGAAACTTTATAAAAGGTCAAATCCAATAAAATAAGTGAAAAAATCAAGATTTTATCAGACAGACATATTCAGTAGTAAAAATTGAAAAAATCGCTTTTTTCGTGTTTTACAATTGATACAGAAGGAAATTTTTGTTTAAATGCTTAAGATGTTAAAAATCTTCCATCATTATATCAATTTTATAGCTCCCTTATCAATGTTTTATATGGGGTCAGCATAAGCCATCCATGCATGTGCATCCTCCTATAAAGATGTAACTGTCCCTGGAATGAGTCATTACCGTATTAAAAATGGTCACCAAATACCTAAGGTCTGACTATAATTTTTCCTTTGCTGTTAGACACTCAAAACATTTTATAAAAAAATATAATATGTATGAGTATTTAATAATACAATTAGGGTGGCAATCTCATGTGATTTATATAGACAGCTCATAATTATCTGAATTACGAAGACTGATTGATAAGAATTTAAAAATGTTTCAACATATTAAGCTTAAACTCAAATATTAGACAACTAATACCAATTTTATGTGTAAAATGGAATTTTTATGTTTTTTGAGATAATTGAGATTTTCGAGTCATTTACATTATCGGAATTTATCATCTCTAAAAAGCATTATGTTCAGCTAATTATGCAGTGTAACATTCTTTAGGTAGTTAGTAAATAAATGGAATTTCGTCTCGTTTTAAACGCTGCGTCACACCGGATTCTGTGAACCGTACGATTTATCGATCCATTATACCCCGATCTCTCCCCTGTACAGACGTGGACGGCCACGCTTTTTTATACATTCCGAGTGGCTGCTGCTTGTTCTTTCTTCTCTCCGATATTGCGTATACATTATAGAGTCTGCAAGAGGAGATCGAGCGTCTGTTTCTTTGTTGGGAAGGGGATGCTGCTTGATTTTTAAGTAGGTGAGCGATGTTTTTTGCAGAGGTGAGAGGGAATGAGATCTGTATTAGCGGAGAGAACGAAGTGCAAGCTTGGCGTAATTGGGTTTATTTGATTGAGCTTATTTCACTCGAATTTGTTGGATGTTTATTAGCGACAGATTTACGATCGGTTTATCGAATTTGCTAAAATGCTAATGATTACTTTTGTCGTAGTTTTAAAAGCTCTTTAATATGGGATTGATAATATTGATATAACTTCGTTTTTTCTCTATGGTTCTTTCTATCTATAATTAGTTTTGCGAACATTTTTGCGATTAATTCGATATACAATTGCAGATAATTTCATCGGTTTTTAGTCAGATCACAGCTAGATTTTCATGCTACGTAAATATTTAATTAATATTTACTGTTAATTGATTGTTTTATGTTTTACAAAATCTAATATAAGATTGGTGAACAAAAAATTTGCGATAGAAAAAACCTATGTAGTTTGAAAAATGTATGGGAGTCTCACAGTCCTCTATGCTTTCCCACGATCTATATTAATCGAGCTGAAACCCAATTTTTCTATTAAACTCTCGTTATTTGACGAATCTGGGTGGTCCAAATTTGTTAAAGTACGCATAAAAAGGGGATCTGTGTGACCGCATGAAATAATATTTTTCAAATTTAAAAAAAAATTCCCAATGTTTTTATTTATAAGAAACCTCTTTTTATTTAAGGAACAGACCTGGGTTAAACACGAAACAAAATTCTTTTACGTTTAGTTTTACGAAAGTTACAGCTATTTGAAGTTGCATGTTCGTATTCTTAGGTAAAATATATCTTTGTTCCTTCTAAATATAGGACACTATTCAGATCATAGTCCATGCTTATCAGAGCTCAGATAAATTGGAGTCCCTTTTTACATACACAAATACCGCGATGAATTCGGGTCAGCAGATTTTTTTCGAGTAACTCGATTTGAAGGTGTAATTCAATTATTTCTCCTGCCTCCAATTTTTCGAGTAACTCGGTCGATGATTTCCGTATATTTCCCGTACACCCCTAATTTAATTCGACGTTTGAACCTTCAGGTTGATTTTGCTATATGTATTCATCGTTACATATTATATATCTGTGGAGAATCGAAAAACGACTTAAGTCCACTTTTTTTCAATTTCGGGTTTACACTAGATTTCACCATTATAAGCCCCCGTCCATGTGAAAGTGGTAAAATTTCCGTAGCATAGCTATCATAGCCGAAAAGCACATTGCATAACGACTTAAGTCCTTTAATAAAATTTTTTACCGACATACGACTCAAGTCCATCTCTATGTGGATCGATCAGAGCGTGTATGAGTGATTTTATTTAATTTGAGTACGTAAATAAATTGTATTATATAAACTATAGTGTGTACACATAAAGCTATATATGGTTTTCAAAATTAATTCAGATAATTCCTGAAAAAACGACTCAAGTCCACTTTTTTTTTAATATTGGGTTAATTTATGTTAGATTTTTTTATTATAAATAGTCCTTTTTTTTGTAAAAATAACAAAATTTGCCAAAGATTAGCTATACATGTAGTCCAAAACTGCACAATACATAATAATTTAAGTCGACGTAATAAAATCTTTGATTAAAATACGACTTAAATTAATCTTTACATGGATCAGAGCACTAATAGTTGGTTTTATTTTATTTATGTTAATCCATTTTACTATACGGTATATACATAAATAGCATTTGCTTTTCATGATGTTTGAACTGTTTGTATTACTTACTTATATATCGCAATCATCGGTCAGGTACTTTTATTTTGCATAAGTTTTTACTGATTTTTTATTATACAAAAACAGTATAAGAGAATAAACTAATAAACGATATCTAATAACCTAACACTCCGGGGGGGGGGGGAGGGGGGTAAAAAATTTGAAAAACATTATTTTGAATGAAAAAAATTTTGAATTAAAATATGTGGAAACGTAAATTTACGAAATGCATATTATTGGAAAGTTATCATATAAGAAAAATAAAATTCGGAATTTTTAACATACTAAAGTAAAAAATTAATAAAAAATAATTTTAGAAGTAATATAATTTGGAAAATACAAATTTTGAAATAATTAATTTTGAAGAATAAAAATAAAGAGTTAAGAATTTATTGAAAGTTTATTATACTGAAAATTATAAATCAGAAAATAAATATTTGGAATTTGAAATATTTTGAAAGGTTAAAAAATGTTTCTGAAAAAATAAAATTTTGAAAGTTTAAATTTGGAATTTGTAAAATAAAAGTATCGGGATCAGAACTCATCTCTACACAGAAAGAAGTTTTGCAGAGCTGTTGTTCAGGCAGGTATGAGGAGGTAAAACGGCGACTCCATAGCATGCGTTTGCCAATTTACACGTGCTATGAACTCGCCAATTCTTTACATCCCCAGATGCGTAATATACTATTTCGCTCCATTTTATAGCAGTCAAAAATGGTATTTTTTATACACGTGTTATCAGTTAAAAATCGTGCATGTATGAAAAAAAAGTTTTTTTTTGTCTTGAAGTGTCCCTTTTTTATATTATATCGTTTCTCATATTGTAACATAAGAACAGATTATTATATAATTATTCTTTCAGGTATGTATTGACGTATGAACCACCTTAACTGGTTTCCAGATCACTTTTAATGAACAAATTTTTACCAGGAACATTAACAATAAAATTAACATTCTACTGTAAAGTAGACATTTTTCTGTTTTCTTCTTTTTCAAAATTTTAATTTTCCAAATAATTTTCTTTTCTGTTATTACTCATTTTCAAATTCCAAATAATATTTTTTGTGTTTTTTAAATTGCGTAAATTGTCATTTTCTTAAATTTGATTTTCAAAAAATTTTACTTTATATTTCTGAAAAATTCGATTTTTATATTTCAAAATTCTTTTCTTTCAAATAATTTTTTTTCAATATAAAGCACTTTCATATTTACATTTTTTCTACGTTTTTCCCTTTCATTAAATCTTAAATTCCAAATTTTCACTTTAGAAATTATTTTACTTCCTAATCTAAATTTTCAAAACTTTAACTTTCGTAGTTTTACCCTTTCCAATTTTTATATTTAAATATTTTTACCCCCGCGTATAAAAAATAAAATTTAAAAATATTCTATACCGACTTAAGTTCACACTCAACTCTTTTGTAAAGTTACTCGAAAAATAAATGAACGATAAGTATTTCGTATGTGTAATTACTATGATTAGAGTAATATTTGACACTATTTAACAAATATAATTCGGCTGCATATGTCTTATATTTCGATCTGGCACATCAGTGCACACATTAAAACGTTAATATCTCGAAAACGCGAAAAATGGACTTAAGTCGTTTCTCCGGTTCGCCACAGATATATATTATATACATTATTAGCTAGTTTTTAATCCGAATTCATAACTTCCAACTCGGTCTTAACAGCTCTACATCTGAAATCCAGTGTCCTCTCACATCGATGCCGTATTAATTAATTCCCCGGCAAAACGTACTTTACCATCACTCGTTCACTCGTGAAATCATACAATCCTTGGTATAATTATCGAGTCTACCACAGCTAAACGAAACAAACGCACAACATCTGCGGCCAGCGCCGCCGCAGTCGCCACTGTTGCCCGCGGGCGATTCAACACAGACTCGTCCGCGCTTCGTTCTATTAAATTCGGACGCCCGGCGATAAGTAAATTATATACCCACCCACGGGCAGCGTATACGTGTTCGTCGATTATTAAGCCGTCAGCCAACCAACAACTCGTACCCCCCGTCCCCCACAAACTCTTCTTCGCGATAATTCACGTGGACGTGAGCGCGTAATTTGTTGTTGTTGACCGACTGACTCAGCTGCTGCTGCTGCTAGTTTTGCGGAAGTAGCCGAAATTACGTGAAATGCACGTAGGTGTGTAGGTACAGGAGGGGGATAAGCCGCGCTCGCAAGCTGAGCGAGTATAGAGTGTGTTTGGTCAGCGCGGGGGAGGGCAGAAGCCGAAGCAGAAGGCAGTTAGATGGTAATTTCCGTCTTCCTCCGCGCTTGCTCGCTCGCTCGCTCGGGCCCCTCTATTCTACTTGCACACTGTGCTCGCGTCGTTTGTTCAAAAGTTCGCGGTATACGATGCGCTCTCTCTCTCTCTTCCTCGACCTTCTGTCCTCTTCTCTTCTCTTCTATATAGCGGAGCTCTTCCCGCAAGTATGCGCGTGTAGTGTTAGTGCTGTGTACTCGGCGTTTCTCTGGAATATCCTGATGCTCGTAAGCGGGTGTCCTAAACGCTGAGAAGAAAAACGCTCCGATGTTGAGTGTGTGTATATACGCTTGTAATTCTGGGTGTTAACGATGATTAGTTGAGAGTTGTTAGTTTTGCATTTTGAGGGTCTGCTCTGAACTGCGGGGAGCATAAGCATTTGTGTATTGAGAGTTAACTTTCATGTTTTAAGTGTTTACTCTTGGTCGTAAATGTTTTGAACAATATTGAGCACAATACTCAATTTTTTAGTGTCAACATTTGTATATTTAAACACGGTATTGAAAGAAAGACTCGAAGTTGATTAACGCAACATTTGATCTGATGTATATTCTTATAAAAAAGAAACTTAAAATTTGAGTGTTTATTCTCAATATTGAGCGTTTTTACACTCATCAGTGAGTGATTTACTCTCAATTTTAAATGTTTACCTTGAGTTTTAGAGTAGATATACCAAACTTGGACGTTTAAAACATTGAGGGTTAATCCCTACTGGAAAAAATGTGGTGCAAAGTCACCTGATAAATCACCCAATGTTTTAACATGACAGAATTAACTGATTTATTAACAATCACCTGACTAATCATTTGATGCAATCGATTATGGTCTTCCCATAATCGAATCACATGATTTATTACCTAGTTATGTCAGCAGTTTGTCACCTGATTATATCAACTAAATGATCATCTAATTTTGTTATCTGATTAGATAGCATCATGTGATTACCTGATTTATCAGCTAATTTCTCACCTAAAAATATCGTTACAGAAAAAATTTTCAAAATACGTTCAATGTCAAAATCTATAGATCTGGCGCTCCATATGGATAGTATCCTCTCGATGATACTTCCAATATAGAGCTTTAAAGCTATATAACTTGCCGATTTTAACATTATTGAACATTTTTTTCGTAAAAAAGCTTGTCTCATTCGTTAAAACTTCAAACTTGATACTGCGAATTAGACTCAATCTTCTAGTTCATATTCTAACTTTCTGTAATCCTGAAGGAGCGCAATGGCTCAGTCGGTAAAGCCCGGAAATGTGGATATAAAGGTCCCGAACCGTATTCAAGTTTGAATTGTAGATCTTATGAGTGTTATACTTTCCACTTGAGTGGAGCTTTAAGTGTCAATGATTTGCGAGACACATGCAACTTAAGAGATAGAGTTCCATTTAGTGTAATATTGAGCATTTTTATCATACGAGATAAACTATAACTATATAACTCTTCTCCCTTTCGTCGATTCTCAAAGAGTGCGATGACTCAGTCGATAGGATACGGTACTTAGGAATCAAAGGTGCTAGGTTCGAGTTAAGGTCTCGACTCTTTGATTTGTAGTACTTATTTTCATTTGTCAGTGACTCACAATTTGCGGATTACATCGAACTTGAGTGTTACCCTTGTCTTAAGGGTCTTAAGCATCTCGTTGAGAGTAAATACCCAAGACTATTCAATTCAAGAATGGTTTTCAAGTTCAGTGCGGTCCTCAAGTTCAGTGACAAAGTCAGGGTTTGATCAAAATCACACGCAAGTTGATAGTAACACTTTACTGAGTATCTTATTAGTGATTTCTTCTATACAAATTCAAGTCATAGTCTAGATTCTTTGATAAAGATATTAATTTATACTTGAAAGTGCCTAATTAAAGATCTACTCTCTACTTTTAAGTGTCACTGAACTTGAGTGCTGATTAACTTATTAGTGTTACTCCTGACTACGAGTTCATTAACGAGTACTGTAGGCTTCATTACTAGGTACCAATAAACGATTCTGAAATGTATCATCAAAAATCATGACCCACATCTCGTGATCAGTAAATACTCTCTTCTGATCAGTAAATTTCTAACCGCTTCTTTAAGTTTCTTCCCATAAGAGACCCCTACAACACACAGCAAAGCTGCTGCAAACTCGTACTCCTCCCTAATATCCAAGTACCTGCTCGTCTCGCTCCGTTCTATCTCTTCTATCTTGCATTCTACGAACGCGCGCGCGACTTTACGACTGTAGTACACTAGTTCCCCGCCTAACTATACTCCGAGCAAAGCGTATGTAAGAAGCTTCCGCGATGCACCGCAACTGTACTCAAACTCGCGCGCGGCAGCCTCCATAAGCCGTGTGCCTCCGATCAGAGCCGCGCTGCAGCTGTAGCTATCCCCAATTGCCGCGGAGCGAGCGCAAGTTCCCGTGAGTATACAAGCTATAATACACACAGTGTGTAAACTAAAGCGCGGCAGCAGCAGCAGCTGCGTTCCATCAAGTTGCGAATGACCGCTGTTAAGTGCATTCGGATGCAGCCAACGAGTTCGGTCTGTTCGTGCCTGCTCCACCAAGTTTTGTCGTATGTAGGCCACTGGATGTGCCGCTTGTATAGAGAGATTTCGATAAAGAGGGATTTCGAGTTGGATAATGGATGTGTGTTGAATATTTTGATCAGTTTTGCTTTGATTGGTTTGAGAAGGAACGTTGTTATGAAGGTGTTATGAGAGTATTGGAAGCGAGCTTGATGAAAGATGCTTTCAATAAGGCGTGGTAAATGAATTTTTGTCAAAAACTAGGTTTGCGAGCGATGAACGAGATTAGCAGGTAATACATTATCCTAGGATTTCACCATATTTAGGTGAGAAAAGTTTTGTAATACTTACTTACATCTCAAACAAATTGTTAACAAATATATTTTCATTGTCTTTTCTTCAGTCTTTAATACTAGTTTGTGCCCTTAACAAATGTCTTAAAATAGTAATATCTTCTCAAGTTATAACCACAAAAAACTGAAAGAAATTAATATTTTCTATATATTATTTAATATAGGTATTTATAATAAAACTCCCATATATGGGTACTCCCATATATTTTCTACATAAAATAATATTGTGCCCATATTTGCAGGTTTCCTCTTTTAGGTAAGTAGGTGATGAAGAAAGAGCTTAAGCTATAAGCTTCTATTATAAATTAATTTGCATTAGCAAAAATAATTTATTATTATTTAAGAACGCGTCCAGAAAACTTTTTACGTTTAAAAGCAATCATTCTGAAAATTTTTATGCTATGAATACTTAATAATATCTTAAATTTTAGCCTTGTAAAACCTGAAAATCTTGATCCTACACGTCACAATAATCACTATTTTCAATACCATATTTATTAAAGGTACTTTGTACTGCACACAATTCTTGGTAATATGATGAACGAAAATTTTTTTTCGACGGTTATTTGACTCTATTTGACATGTATTACAAAAAGAGCAGATACAAATATTTTTTTATTAATGAAAAAATCAACATTTTTGGTATTACATTAAAATAATATTTAAACAATCAAAAATCTTCTTAAAACGATGTTAAATGTTCTTATGATTTAAAAACAGTAGTTTATTGAAAAATAAATTATTTTTTACCATAGGGTAAAAATCAAATTTTGATTTGCATCCTCCTAAAGGAAGAAAGGCTATTTGGAATCAAAATACACTATTTTAAAAAAATATCCGTATGGATGTGTGTGTGTGTGCGTGGGCGTGCGTGCGTGTGTCTATGCGTGCGCCTGTGCATACGTGCGTGCGTGCATGCGTGTGCGTTTGCGTGTGTGTGTCTGTGTAGTACCATATCTCGAGTAATCCAAAATATTTTTGTTTGTTTTTGGATGCGTTTTTTATTTTTTTATCGATTTCACGTTTTAGAGTTTTAGTTTTTCCGTTTTTTTAATACCTCAGAAATAATATCGATTTAGTGATAATGCATTTGATAGAGCGTAAAATTACCTGTAGTTTCGGACCCGAAATTTTGTATAAGCTATTTTCTTTCATTTGTTATACACAAAAACGTCACTTTTTATTTAAATGGCGATATCTCAGAAACATATGATGGAAAATGATTAAAATAAATTGAGCTGAAAAAGGTAGCTTTCCACTATCTCTTGGCTAAGCTATTTGCCCAAACTGTAAGGTCTTTTATCTTTCAAGATATTTGAGGTTATATTTCTTGTAATTTTATTGCTTATATCTCCAAAATTTCTTGGTCATTTTCTATTAAATAAACCAATTTTTAATTTTTTTATAAACATACGAAATCAGAGAAAAAATTGAAGATTCCTCGATTAATTTTTGTTTTATAACGATTTTTCTATTTTAATATTTTGAAATTGATAATGCCATTTATGATCACAAGCTTATAATTTTTTGTAATTTATCTTTTGACAACAATCGATGATAAAAAGTCACCTTTTTGAGCTATTAATAGTTTGAGGAAGTTAAGTGCCAATGAATTAACAGCGGTTTTTTAATACTAAAAGTGTTGTTATCTTGTAATTCATATCTTTAATTTTCTAATTACTTCTTGTGTTACAGATTTTTTATATATTTTTTATATATTTTCTATATATTTTCTATATATTTTATATAATTTTTTTTTTCATCTGAAACTTGGAGGATACATTCTTAGAAAGGTATTTCGATGAAATTTTTTTTTCAAATTTTTTTTCAGTTTTATATAAATACTATGATTTAAAGTAGCTTATTAATTAAAAAAACAGGATTTAAAAAATGTGATCCGACTACTTTCTTTATTACAGTTTTATGAATACTTCTGAATTTTTTAACATTTGTTCGTGGAAATTATGGTCTCAAGGAGCATTTGCAAAAATACTTATATTTGCTAAATATCAACATATTATGCTAAATAAAATGGAATAAACTGGTTAAAAAAAATAAAACTTTGAAAAAATATATGTTTTGACTATATATAGTTGTGAAAAAGTGTTGAGTAACCAAAAAAAAAAGAGAGAAACGTTAGGATAATTGGTATAATTATTATCTTTATTATTATACTTATCATAATAGGTTATAATAGGTTAATCAGTTCTGAGTTGAAACATACCTAATATGTCTCTAAACTTTCAGCACCTATCTTGCTTCCCTTGAAGAGTTACGGTGGACACAAAATTTGTTTTCATACAAACATACACACATATATCTATACCCACTTACGCACATGCACAAGACGGATGGCAGCTAGCGTCTATAATTTCATTAGTGCAGGCGGTCCCTTTGAAACTCGCTCTTGGCTCCGTTTGAGGAATCTGTTAATAACGATTCCTTTAATTAATTTTTACCTGCGTGAACTCGTTAATTATTATTACTATTATTATTATATTTAATATCGTTCATTTATTCATTAAAACCTCTTTTTTAATATTTAATCATTGTTATTACTATTGCGCCATTAAATACTAGGTATATTAAACCTATTATTATTATATTATTATCGTATATATGAGACGGGTTAGATCTGACGGCCCCTCGGGGGATTTAATATTATAAACTTTTAAATTTGGTTCAGGTCAAGGCAGCAGCGGTTGTCGAGACGATACTAGAATGGCACCACCCTGAGGTAATGTGATAAACGGTATCAGTGTGGATTCCGCCAGAAGAGGAAAGGGTGGTAGGTTTTAGTGGGTCGGTTTGCGATGCAACGGCTGTGTAGTTTTTTCGCGTTTTTGTTTATTTTATTTTTCGTCCTATATTATACACACGGCCGATGCATCCCCAACCAGCCCCACACTATCCGGGCGTGCGGATCCAGTCGTGTGTGCCTTAGGTGGTATTTCCTACATATCCTCGAAAAAAAATATTATTATGATTATTAATATTATTTTTAATATCGTTTATTCATTCATTAATATCTGTTTTTTAATATTCATTCGCTGTTATTATACTATTGCGCCATGAAATACTAGATATATTAAACATAGTATTTAATGGTGCAACAGTAATACCAACGAATTCATATTAAAAAACAGATATTAAGGAATGAATAAACGATATTAAAAATAATAATAATAATAATTAACGAGTTCACGCAGGTAAAAAGGAAGTAATTGAATCGTGATTAACAAATTCCTTGAACGGAGCCGTAATTGCTAATAAATTAATTCCAGGAGCGAGTTTCAAAGGGACCGCCTGCACTAACGTAATTATAACTACAAGAGACAAATACTTTAATATACAACGGAGTCTAGGTGTTGCATTTCGATGAAACTCGACCGATAGTTTTTTGATACCTAAAAATGAAACCCAATACTAATTTGTACTGCTCATATACTTAATGTTCAAAATAAGATAAATGAGCAAATACTCAACTAGTGATTAATGTGGTTAATACTGCTTTCAAACCGTGTTGTAAGTTTTAAAAATTCTAAAAAAATTCAGATATCTACTTTAATTTATACTTTATTAAAAAATATATGTTACAAGAGGATTCTCTGAAAGTAATTCCATTCGCAGTTTAATGATTTAGTAAAATTTCCAGTCAAATTATCGTCCCTCGGAACATTAGTGATGGTCATTATCATTTTGAGTTGCAACAAGTTAGCGCAGCTAGTTTGACCTAAATTTTGTATCGCTATATCGTGAGTTATTAGAATCCCCCGAAGGACAAATGCATGCCTTCACAAGTAGTCGACTCTTTAATAATAATACCGTCCAGGACCATCATTTAGATTCGTAAAAAGTGCTCTAGTCCGTTTCATCCACATGTTTGGCAGATGCTTCTGTGGCAGTGCATGGCTTTACAAGCAATCGAGGATGATGGGTTCAAATATTATCAAAATTTACACGTTTGAGAAACGTCAATTTTGAGGATTTGCTCATATAGGTATATACAAAGACCCATTAAGTTGCCTTAAAATCCGTGACCCGTACTTCCCCTTGTAAGGGAAAAGAAACGGAGGATCGCAGGAAAGCAGCATCGATAACGAAACGTAAATGGAAGGTAGCTATATCTCCTTAAGTCGCGACATGAAAGGGCGCTCAGCGCGGTCTCATCACTAAGCTCATCCTTAACCCTCTCGTCACGCGATTAAGGGTCAAATGGAATCTCCGCGTTTTACGAACGTTGTTATACGCTTTTCGGAGCCACTGATTCCGTATTAGGATCAGGAGTACGGTTTTCAAAATTCAATATAATTTTGTACATATACACCATGCATTTATTGGTCCATTATCCTGGTAGAAATCTAAGCTGGTTTTTAGCCAGAAATTAGTTAACTTTTTATAAATTAGCTTATTTCTACTTAACGTATAGCTAAATACCCATAACCATTTGCGGGGCGAATTTAATCTAAAAAATCGAAGTTTTTTCATCTTAAATTATTTATAACTAATTATACACTGAGTGAAAGAAATCCTTGCGACAAAGCATATTTCTTAATTGTTAAGAATTATGGATTTGAATACGGGCAAGTGAATATTTCTTAACAGTTAAGTTTTCGGTAACTTGAATTTTGTATTGGACGTTGAACGCGTTAGTTCTTAATAGTTAAGAATTCAATCACTAACATTTAGGATATCAATGACTAATATTTAATTTTGATTGTAACGAGGAATTGATGTTTTTATTCCTTATTAATAGAACTATAAAAAAATACACTAAATTATAAGATATACTTTTTATATTTTTTACGTACATATGGAGATTGCAATTGATGGTATAAACTTGCCGATAATTATTTTTACTTTCATGATATACAATGTAAAGTGTAATAAAAAATTACAAAAATAACTTATTAATTAAGGTGGCATTAATTATCATAGTTATTGACAAAAAAATATGTTATGATACATAAAAAATAACAAGAATACGCATATATATGCATACAAAAATACACTCATTTTAGCTTCTCATTAATTATTTTTTATATTTGGCTGTCAACTGGGTATTTTCCAATTTTTTGGGGATGCGAGCTTTGAATCTGGGAAAAACTCGCACCGGCCGCGAGATGCCGTATAGTCATAGTAACGGTTGGCTGTATCGGGACTCCCAAAAGTGAACCGGCTCGTGAATGCGTAACTTTCTTGACAAAATGCGATCAATATTCACAGAGTTATATTTTATTCAACTGATCGTGAATATTGTACTTATAATATATTTATTATACAATTATTTTTTTACTTGATTTTTATTTAACGTCACATACTCTAACTGTTAGGAAATGTGTACTTCTGCGAAAGAAATTTTGATGCTTTTTCTCAAAGGAACAAGTTCTTAATAGTTAAGAATTATTACTTTTTTGTTAAGAAATTGTCACTTGCCACAAATACTATCAACTCGCGCTGCGAAAATGAATGATTCATTTGCCACAAGGAATTCTTTCTCTCAGTGTATAAACAATCATTTTTAAATTTAAGCTTAGGACTCTATTCCTTGGGTATCTAGGATTATATAGAAAAATATATCTGAGCGATATTGAGCTCAAACTGTCTAAGTTATGCACAAAAAACTGAATAAAAATAGGGTGCCACTATAGTGGCACCCGCCCTGCAAAGGGTTAAAATGACATGCTTTTTATTTTAAATTCTACCTAAATTCTAGCTAATGCAAACAAATTTTTGTAAGCTTTATAAATACAATGTAAATTTACATTACAATAGTTGAATTATAATAGTGTAGAGCTACAGAAAAACTATAAAAAAAATATAAGTAAGCTATAAGCATAGCATTTTACATTAAGTTTATATATACTATAGCTTTATTATATTGAATAGTAGAGGTTTAGCACTCTCATGCTAACAATGTATAAGTATTTTTTGTCCAAATTAGCGATTGGTGTAGCTTTTTAAATATTAAAATTGAATTACAATTATTTAATTTTGGTTTTAATAATTGATAAATATTATTATAAATATTTATACTGTAAAATAAAATAACTTAATTTCATCTTTTGTTTGACGAATATGACATTTTAATTATCTTAACTAGTTCTTAAGTAGAAATCAGCTAGAAATATGATAGAAATCAGCTTATGTTTAGGTAACAAAGGTGTTGTAATTCGGTGACTCAAAAATACGCTTGAGCCACTTGTCACCGACAAATACGAGGATCCACTATTCCACTATTCCAGATTCCACATTTCATTTTCAATTTTGAGTAAATATCTCTATGGAAAGTTGTTATTCCAATCAAAAAGAACAACTATCGAGAGAGATATTTTCTTAAAATTTAAAAATGAATGAAAAAAGTGGTTTCTCGTATTTACCAGTAACAGGGGGTTTAACATCACCGTAAGGTGATGCTAAACGCCCTGTCACCGTCAAATACGGGAAACCACTTATTTAATTAAATTTTCGATATGTAGAAAATATTTCTCTGGAAATTTGTTGTTTTTGATTAGGACTAAAACGTTTCATAAAGATATTTGCTAAAAATTGAAAATTAAATGAGAAAAGTGGTTCCTCGTATTTCTCGGTAACAGGTGGCTTTAGCATCACCATAATGTAAAAAAGCATTTTTTATTGTTTATTATTACAACTGTAAATCATTATTAATATTACATAAATAACAATGGAAAAATCAATATAGAATCCCCACACATCGAGGGATACACAAATTATGATGAAGCTGATGAATATTGCATAGTACAGTCAAAAGAAGAAGTAAAAATAAGGTGTGACATATGTGACAGTGTGACTAAAAGGATTTAGAAAAAAATCTGCAGAAAAGTCAGATAGATAGATAGATAAATAGGTAGATATATATATATATATATATATATATATATATATATATATATATATATATATATATATATATATATATGCATTTACTTTTGTACGTATAACAGAAAATAAAAACAGTGAATACATTGCTTCACATAGTTTTACTAATGGTTATATATTATGTGTAGTATTTCTTCTCAATTTTTAATAAAAATGACAATTTTTAATAATTTTTGATAAAAACAAAATTTTATAAATTATTTAAAACTGTGTAATTATTCAATAACATTAATACAATTAAAGAAATTTCCAGTTACTATAAGTTCTAAAAAGAAACTGTTCTATTATTTGCCAAAAAATGCTAGAATCAATTAAAAATTCACTTAAAATGTACACAATTCCGAATGATATTAATGATAACGTGGAACTGCGACAATTCATAATAGATAGGTGTAATCTGTTTATCAATGATGAAAATCAATTGAATATTAACAACTTCAATAGCTTAACCCAAAGGTATAGAAAATTCGTCACTATTCCCAGCATCCAATAAACTTCTCCAATAAATGTCTTTCCGCCGTCTTTCAAATGAAGCAAGTCACAAATTCTCAATTAAACCCCAACGTACACCACTTTTATAATATATTGGACGTACCCGATCCGACTTGCATACAACGACTCAATATAAAATACAGACTATATATACACATCAGGAACTTGCGATAGGACGGGAGGCGCAAGAGGCTCCTGTGCAGCTGACTGCACGTATATACAGCAGCCGGTATTAATGAACTTGCGCGCTCCCCTAGTACCCAACCCCCATCCTCTAGTACCTATCTCTCTACCGATTTTCAATATGTGCAGAATTTCTCGAGCGCGCGCGCCGCTTATATCGCAAAAGCAATAAAGGATCGTCGCATAGTTCTTCCATCTTTATGCGTGGCGCGCTCGCGCTCGCGCTCATGAAATATTCATCCGTCCTATACGGCGCAACGCCACGTCGCACGCGATGGCAAATTAATTGTATATATATATATATATATATATCTATATATATCTAACGCGGGCGGGGGCACGCGCATTTTTGTCCTGATGGAGTAAGGCAGCGGCATTTGCGCCGTGTTTTCATAATGGTGTTGTATGGGGAAACGGTATTGTAATGAGGTATAGCTGACGTGCAAGAGGTGTATCATTTTACTTTTGGAATTTGCATTTTGAATATCCGAAGAAAATTCTGCTTATTAGTATTTTTGCCCTTTTTTAATGTAAATTAACTTTTAGTAATTTTGATTGTGTTTTGTTTTAAGGAATTAATTAATTGAAATATAATTTTAGTGTTAAAGGGGTCCTCCGATGATTTTATCAAAAATTTAAAAATAGCTGCCATTTTTAGGATTTGGTTTAAAATTGAAATTTTTTTCCAGATTTGGATTACTTGTGGGGTATATAAAGTATTCTATATGCTAAAAGTACTTAAACTGCTCTTCGATGAATGATTTCTACGAAGACCTCATTTTCTATTACAATGATGTGTAGGCATAGCACAAATTATGAATTTTATTGAAACTGGGCACATAAGAAATCTAAGTCGGATTTCATTAAAACGAAATTTTATTACTAAGTCATTAATTTTGAATTTTCCAATAAAATTTTTAACTTTTTTAAGTAAATAATAAAATTAATATCTAAATAATGAAATTTTGTTTAAATGAAATCTGACTAATGCGTATACCTCATTGAGTAAAAATGAGACCTCAAAGAAATCATCCATCGAAGAGCAACTTAGGTACTTATAGCATAAGAAATAATTTATATATCCCTCAAGTAATCCAAATGTACACAAAATTTTCAATTTTAAACCAAATCCAAAAAATAGTAACTATTTTAAAATTTTTGATAAAATCAATGGAGGACTTCCTTAAGTACGAAATTTGTTAAGTTCAACGACGTTGATATATATATATATATATATATATATATATATATATATATATATATATATCAACGTCGTTGAACTTAACAAATTTATATATGGGTGATTCCACGTTATGTGAGCAAGTGCAAAAT
Source organism: Gastracanthus pulcherrimus (assembly GCA_949152435.1). Taxonomy (NCBI): domain Eukaryota; kingdom Metazoa; phylum Arthropoda; class Insecta; order Hymenoptera; family Pteromalidae; genus Gastracanthus; species Gastracanthus pulcherrimus. The sequence goes on from OX424572.1 coordinate 37,293,756, forward strand.
TTTATAACTCTGAAACTTTAAAAAAATGATATACTTTATACCCAAAATATATAAGAAAAGTTTCAAAGCCCTAGCTGTATTGGTTCAGGATTTATACCAAGCTGAAAAACATGATTATTTGCATTCTTTTCATTTTTCTCAAAATGTATGTATTTTTATCTCGAGAACTATAAAAGATAAAGCACTTTAGTTCAAGTGTTTTGGAACGAGAATTTTTTAGCATCGCCAAATTTAATAATTTAGATTGGTCCAGATTTCTGCTCAGACACCGATGAAATTTTAAGCTGAGCCCCACAAGCAATTTTATTGAAACAAATTTCAATGATAGTTTTAGATGTATCTGTTAAGATCAAACAAGATTTCGAGTGGAACTATATCTCAGTTACGAGAAAAAAATAAAGAAAATTGGCTTATTTTACCAAATTCAGACTCTTATAGGATTTAACATGTAAATTTGTTTCTGATAAAACAAGCCATTTTCTTTTATTTTTTCTCGTAACTGAGTTATAGTACTATTCTAAATCTCGTTTTATCTTGAAATATATATCTGAAACTATCATTGAAATTTTTTTCAACAAAATTGCTTGTGACGTTCATATCAGCTTAAAATTTCATCGGTGTCTGGACAGAATTTTGGACCAATCAAAATCATCAAATTTGATATTGCAAAAAATAATATCATGTTGTGCATCAAATTCTCGTTCCAAACATACAGACTAAAATACTTTATCTTTTAGTTCTTGATATCTGAAATACATAGATACATTTTGAGAAAAATATATGTACATGTGTATATATATATATATATATATATATATATATTATACCGGATGTAAAAATTATGAATTTCTGTATGCGTCTGGATGGGTAATAGAATTCATGGATTTCTAGTTAAGGTGAGCTTGAGGTAACGACTGAAAGTAAAAAATGATGGTTTTCTGCATAAAGGGGAGGACTTCCATCTTAGAATGGAAGTCAAAAGTCATGGATTCCTTAATATAGGGGAGGACTTTCATTTTACAATGAATGTGACAATCATGGTTCCTTTGATGAGGGAGTTGACTTCCAGTCTGAACTGGAAGTATAAAATTCTAGATTCCTGGATGACTATGAATAACTCAATAATCCTGAATTTCCGGTTTGGACTTGAAGTAAAAATCATGGATTGTTGAATGAGTAGGAAAACGTTTAGTCTGAACTGGAAGTAATCATTGATTCTTGGTTGAGACGAAGGTATTCTTAACCCCATGTAAGAAATGATAACACTGACTTTTACCGTAAAATTAGTTCTGTAATCTGGGCCATCATTCGATTCAATGTGCACTGGTCGCTCGATGGAATTGCCAGCGTTTAGTCAGACTTAACTTCTAATAATACTCCTTGCAAGACTCGATTTGCAGACGTTGAAATATGTAATATCGCTTAGCAATCACCGGCAAAACAATCTACTTTTGTGGCTATTTTGAAAACAAAATCAATTTTAAAATACAATCGCAAAAGGAAATTGAGATTTCGGAAAAGTAGCGCATGTGTACGATTTATGCGTTGTTTTTTTAATAAAATATCTATTTTTATGAAATGGAATATTTTTAGGAAGTGCTGGCCCGTTCATATCATTCCAACCTTTTTGTAACTCCGTCCCAGTGGCGTCTTGCCAGTACCGACAATTTTCACAACAGTGCTTCACCAGTATTCGACCGTCCGTGTTTTCTTTCACGATAAAACCCAGTGGTGCCGACCAAATATTTTTATATTACAAAGTTATACTCTTACGCTCACTAACGCCGAGTGAATATTTCACAAAAACCAACTGTTTTATTAACAAACAACTACTCTTCCATCGAAGTACGACTTTTCCTCGGCAAAATTCAGCTCTTGTCCCTTCTTCTTAGCAAAGCGAAACGCCATCGCCTTCGTCAAGGAGGGTCGATATACACAGCGCGACACGTCGACACCATAAACGTCCTCATGCGCGCATAGCGTATAATACGCTTAATGAGGATGTGGGTAATGGCGCGGGCATCACGGCGCTGGAGAACTCTCTCGGTTCGATTGGGGGCCCCCCGAGCTCACATATGCGCGCATTATGGCGTATAATCTTTCAATCGTTGTCTCTCCACGCTGTGACGCTATACAAGTAAGTACGTCGGCGGCTGCTGTTGCTGCTTTCACTCGCTGAGAACGAGAACTGTGCTGATGCCTATATGTGTACACGCTTACATATGACTATCTTTCGACGCTGCTATTGTCGCCCGCCGCGCGGCCGTCACGAGCAACGAGGTAGAATTGTATATATATGTACAATTATTGTGCTGCTGTTGGTGTCTTCTCGAGCTCGATTTTCCCGACTCTCTTATCTCTTTGTCATGTTTTATCGCGAGACTTGGTTGGACGCGAGTCTGTGTTTTGTGGCGATTTTCTTTGTGTATAGTCAAATGATGATAGTACTGTGTTTTGAAGAATCTTTTGTCTTACCTCTTTGAGCCAGAGTGCATCGTATATGATAAAACGGGCAGAGATTCATTACTGGCCGTGAGTGACTTGACCTTGATATGATCCATGGATTCCGTTTGACGAGCGGGTTAATTTGACTCATGATAACGTGATATACCGATTTTTTTCTACTGTCGGGTAGTTTCTGTACTGATAAAAAAATATTTCACCTTAATTTGACCCTTGAGGTCGATTTTACGATGGGGTTGATTTGACCCATGGTCATGACCATATTTACTATCGTGAGATACTCTTTGTCGAATTCTATTATAAAACTTGTTTGCATGTATATATCTCTCTAAATTTGAACCAGTGAAAATACACTAATTCATATTGAATAATCACTTATTGAAACAGTGAATAGTATGTCACTGCTAAATAGTAAATTCATACTAACTAGTAAAGGTATAGTCATATTATTACTAGTTAGTAATAATATGACGACTACATTATGTTAATTCGCGTTAATTAAGATTACATTTCACATGCTTAAGATTCTATATTTTTGTACATTTTTCTTCGATAATATAAATATTTTTATTCTTATAATTTAATCATTGTGACCTAGCACTATAATATTACCAATACCTCACTAACACGGATCTTGCCGTCGTAAATTTTTCTGTTGTCGCGTATTTATCTCTTGCTTATAATAAATATTCTTTCTATGGTGTTGAGCCTAGCCGGGCAAGTAAGTCCAACAGCACAGGTCACTCTGTAATGTGGGAACATCTCTTTGTGTTGGTTAGCTGAATCACATTTGCAGTTTGATGTAAAGACTATATCGTCAATAACTACAATATCATTATAAGATGATTGTTGTTTAATGGATACATTGAGTTTGTGAAAATTTGTTTTCCTCTTATTCCTCTGTCAAAGTAAAAAATCCGTATGTCATTCTGTGACTTGCTGATTTGTTAATCTTCTGTCCAGGTGCAGCCGTTGCTTCTATTTTTCTAGCTTTCTTGTTGTTCTTTTCAGCCATTTCATCAATCTTGGTGAAGACCGTTTCTACTGGTTTATACTTTTCTATATTTGAATCTTTATTAACATCTAAATCATTATTTGCTCCTTTAACAAATTTTATGTATTTGCTATTCGCTTTTCCGTTTTCTGTTTTGTGTGTCCATATATTTATCATTTCGTTTGTTATATTATATAGACTATTACTGATTTTTGGATATGAGTTTATCATTTTATTGTAATTGTAGTTGGAGATACGCCGATTTTTGCGATTATTGTATGACTTACATTTGCCCTTAGCACAAATGTATGTTCTAATATCAAGCATTATACTATTAGCCAATACTGAGTCTTCTCTGGATCCATACATACTAATGTCAACTTTGTTTTCAATGAGTGCTGATTTTCTATGCTGCAGTAAAAACTGTAATTTAGAGGATATTTGGCACTGGTATACACATTCATTTCATTTGCACAGCGATAAAAGCCATAATTTAAATTGTTGGCAATCTATTGTCGTTGCAGTGTTTATTTCATTCATTATTTCTCAACCAATCCTGTATCTTTTTTATATTTGTTTTTTTGTATATCTAACATTTTTAGTTCATTTGGCAATTTATTAAAGATAGCAATTGCTTTAATATAACTATTTTTAGAACTAACAGTTTTGTAATATTTCGGTAAAACTAATAGTTTGTTTCTTGTTTTACTCGTCGAGTTGATATACTAATCTTTGAAATTTTCATAGTTATACAGAAGACTCTTATTTGCAAATAATTGCTGTAGGTTAAGTGGAATTATTTTTTGAAAATTATTTTTATTTATAATTTTTAAAATTTTTGTTTGAACTGTTTGCAATAAGTGTAGTTTGTTTTGATACGCACCACCCCATGCAATTATGCCATAACTAATAAGGCTGTGGAAGAAAGCATAGTATATAATTTTTAAACTATTAGTTTCCATGAATTTAGAAATTTGACTAAAGATGAAAATCAGGTATCTTGTCTTATTTATAAGATATTCAACATGTTTGGTTCATCTCATATTCTCATCGAAAATTAAACCCAAATATTTTGCTTCATTCACTGCTTTCACTGCTTGCTTCATAAAATTGAACAATTAAAGCATTTAAATATATTTCTCATATTTACTAACTATTTACGGGTATTAAATATTAATTAATTTAGTATTATTATATAATTCATTATTAAAATTAGTAAGAAATTAAAAAAGTAATGAAAAACTGCTTCGATGGGGAATCAAACCTGGTCCTCTGAGTTGACAGTCGATCATCTTAGCCACTTGCCTAACGGAATACCTACATGAGAAAATTCTGAAACTTGTATTTAAGCTGCGTTCGATTTTTCCCTTACTAATTTCTCTCAGACTGATAAGAAATTAATAATTGAATATAGCTGTTATTGTTACTTAATCAATTTTAAATGTTCATACATACATGAAAAGTTAGTGTCTAATACGATTGAACAAGATAATTATACAAATACGGGAAAAACAGGTCTCTCTCATATTGCCATTAATTTACTGGTTAAATAGTGAAAGTAAATATTCACGAATTAAATAGTGAATATCCACTAGTAAACCAGTGAATCTACCTTTTTTAATAATTCGGATAGTGAGTTTCAGTATTAACTACTAAATCAGTAAATATGTACTATTTTGTCAGTGAAATATATACTCACTAGCAAAATTAGTGAAATTTTCACTATTTCAAATTTAGAGAGATGTTGTCGAAATTAAGTGTTCATATAATCAAATGACAATTGAACTATATTTCAAATAATCTCTTATTTTAGAGTAACGCGTTTAAATTTGCTATGAAGAGAATCGCGCTTCAGAATTTGCGGCGAAAAATAACGTGATTCGGAGGCTTGCGACAGAGAATAATGTCATTCGGAGTTTTGCAACGAAGAGTAACGCAATTTAAAGGTTTACAAAAATGATTATAACACTAGCCAAATGAGAAAAATAGGTCTTAAATTTAGGTGAATCCTTCTAAACATGCGGATACCATCCTGATGATACAATATGTTTAGAGGATAAAGCAAGTTCAAGAGCTATTTTACAGGTTTACGATGTTTGATTAATTTTGGTTCCTGAATCGCGTTAGTCTTCGAGGCGAACGCTGAATCGCAATATTCTTCGTCTTAAATTTTGAAACGTTTTACTTTTCGTAATGGGCGTCGATTTATGATACACCTTATCTGTAAAGATGAATGTAATAGTACATTATGCATCGAAGGAGTACAGTGAGCGATGTACGCACTGTGTGAAGTTGCCGCCCGAGCTTCGCTCGGGCGGAATCACACAGTGTCTACCTTGCTCTTTGTACACTCCCGTGATGCATATATGACTTTTCCCCACATCACGCGGAAAGTGCGTTAACAAAATATTATTCATGTTATTAGAAATAACTTTTGATTTTGCACAAAAAAGGTATAGCGCAAGCGCCCAGCTGGTCGAGCACTTGACGCTAACTTCAATGATTACGGCGGGTTTTCAAGTGCGATCTCATCTACCTATGTGACCTTCTCTATCACACAAGTCAGTCACTGCTTATTGTATGACATAAACATTCAGTATTCTTCTCATTTTCAAAGAGTAAAACAATGTGTAATTTTATGAAATTAGGATCAAATATATTTTTTTAATAAAATACTCATTTATATAAATATAAATACAATATTTATTATCAATACTTTAGTCTATGAATACGTCACATAGATAGGTTCGAGCTTGGAAATTATCAGGCCGTAAAGTATTACCTAGGGCGTCCATTGGCTACTTTACTTCCCGCTAGGAGGGAGCACAGTACGCACTTGACGCGTGGTGTGGGGAAAATAGTACATTATGCATCAAGGGAGTAAAGTGGGTAATGTACGCACTGTGTGACGTTGCCGACCGAACGAAGCGAGGTCGGCATTTCACACAGTGCATGCTTGCCTACTGTACTCCAGAGGTGCGTATACTACTTTTCACCACACCCCCGTAAAGAAATGACTGTACGCATATCAGCAGGCCGTACAGTACCCCATGCTCTGCCTAGAAGTAAAGTGACTTGTGTACGCGCGACGCGCTGTTTTACCGCTCGAGACGCAGTCGAGAGCGGAAAAAGGCGCATTGCGCATGCGCAAGTCACTTTATTCCCTAGGCAGTCCATGCGGTACTGTACGGCCTGCTGAGAGGGCGTACAGTCAGCACTTTACGCGCAGTGGGGTGAAAAATATATTACACAAATATATGTTGTTAATAGAAGAATTTAATTTAAAATTTTAAATTCTTCCGAAACTATATAAAACATTTTGGTAAAAATCTCCATATAAAATCGCACAATAAATCGTGTAATACAATAATGTATGGCTGAAAGGGTTAAATCATACAGGGGACAGTAAGATATACCATACCGGACACCTAAGACAAATCGAACGGATTTATTTCATACTGCGCATTATATTGTATAAACCTACAAAAGATTTTTTTACTATATATTGTTATAACAAGTTTTGAAAAATTTTCCTGTTAGTATATTTTTCGTATATCTATAAATACAAGGTGAAAAAACATTTCAATTTGTTGAATAAATCAGTTGTTGAAAAATGTGTATACAAGTTCAAAATTGTTTTTCTTTTTCCAACATTGATTTGAATTGATTGTTAGATATATATAACCTGTATGGCAACCACGTGACACTTGATAAAATTCATTTTAATTTGGATTTAATTGCGTAAGATTATGATTGAAAATGTTTTAAAACTAAAAAGTTGGAATTTAAAACTTTGATTAATTTATAGGTTTTATAATACAAATTTCACTCCAAACTAGTGTGAAAATTAGAGTGAGTCCGTAGTCACTCCCTAATTTAGAGTGATAAAATTCACTTTTTAGACTGGAGACAATTAGAGCGAAAAATTTACTCCAAAAAGTTTACCTTCTGAAAATTATTATAAACCAATATTGGGCACCTTTTACAGTGCTTAAAATCTGTATAAACTAATATTCTAACTAGACAAAATTTGAAACTTTCATTACCTAATTCATTATTTGATATTATACTGAAGATATTAGAATTCTAAATTCTTATAGAAAATTTTAATAAAATAAACAAACGTCTGATAAGAAAAGGACACTTTAATATGCTTTAATATACATCTTTAATATGCTTGATTAGCAAGCCTAAACAAAAGTTGGGTTCCAGATAATTTCATTGCACAAATTTACCTTTTTTTCATTTTTTTCCCATGTCAACGTAACCCTAGCAGGCAATAAAACTATTGTTACAGAAATAATATTAACAATTTGTTTGCATTTGTAAATTCGTTTAGAAACAAACTATTAATTTTATCAAAATATTACAAAACTGTGAGTACTAAAAATAGTTATATTAAAGCAATCAGTATCTTTAATAAATTGCCAAATGAACTAAAAATTTTAGAAATACAAAAAAACAAATATAAAAAAGATACAGGATTGTTTGAGAAATAATGAATGAAACAAACACTGCAACGACAATACCCTGGTAGATATCTTATCGTTGCGCCCAAATTCGCTATAACGGCCTTTATAGGCAAACTAGATAGTACTAGAATATACAAAGCTCGATAAATCCACACAGATCTACATAGTTTTCTCAATAATAATATGTACGTATAAAATCTGTGAGGTTATATATTATTTATTGAACAGAAGTTTTATTGTAAAAATTAATGCTAAAAAAAGTTTAACATGCAAGTTTTCAATTATAATAATAAGATCTACAATTCTATCCATACTATTTACATATAAAAGTAGTCAGAAAGCATATCTAACCTAAGAAATGAAAATTTAGAAACAATGTTCCTTGCATATGAAAAACAGTGATGACAAAATTATGTTATTGATTGATGTAGTTGTTTCTTGAAAAGAAATATATAAATAATAATAATATCATATATACAAATAAGTACTTTAAGACATGCTTTATTTAAAAACTAGAATTTTAATTTCAGAACTGCAAATAATTTTGTATCCATATGTGGGTTCTTATAACACATAAACTACTCATCCGTGACAACATTTTCAAAGACAAACACATTAGTCGAAAACATGTAGACGATAATTTTCTTTATAAGTAACAAATTACTATGTTTTAACTGGCCATAGCTGTCAAATGAAAGTGTTTGATTATAAATTAATCACAGTAGGAAATACAAAAATAGAACATATATATAATAACTCAAATACATTATTTCCTTTTCAAAATAGAAAATTAATCAGTTGATAATAAATGTGTATGAAAATAGTTTTCCTTACATAAACCATACAGGTTTTAAAACCAAGCCTGTATTTAGGATGGAACATAATCAAATGTAAGGTAACAAATTTTTCATAAACAAAATAAATATATGCACTAATACTTCATATAGTTATTTGGATATTCAGATTATTTTCCTATTTTGATTGTTCAATATATATATATATATATATATTGTTGTTCAATATATATATATATATATATATATATATATATATATATATATATATATATATATATATATATATATATATATATATATATATGTAACATAATATTGTTATTGAGTTCTTAAATACAAAAACTCGATGCATCTAAAATTTGATAACCTTACACTTTAGAGTTTATTTACATTTACGTACATTGGTAATATGTGAACAATAACATGTAAATACCTTTAAATCAAAATAATACAAAATAAGTATAATAGATTATGAAGGGTCGACCGTTACACGCCTTTATAGTAACTATCTAGTTTGCCTACACAGCGCGAGATTATTCTACATAGATCTATAAAGTGGAGGGGATACATTTCTACCAGGATAGATTGCCAACAATTTAAATTATGGCTTTTATCGCTATGCAACCAAGATGAATGTGTATGCTCTAAATTACAGTTTTTACTGCAGCATAGAAAAGCAGCTCTCATTGAAAACAAAGTTGACATTAGTACGTATGGATCCAGAGAAGACTCAGTATTGGCTAATAGTATAATGCTTGATATTAGAACATACATTTGTGCTAAGGGCAAATGTAAGTCATACAATAATCGCAAAAATCGGCGTATCTCCAACTACAATTACAATAAAATGATACACTCATACCCAAAAATCAGTAATAGTCTATATAATATAACAAACGAAATAATAAATATATGGACACACAAAAAAGAAAACGGAAAAGCGAATAGCAAATACATAAAATTTGTTACAGGAGCAAATAATGATGTAGATGTTAATAAAGATTCAAATATAGAAAAGTATAAACCAGTAGAAACGGTCTTCACCAAGATTGATGAAATGGCTGAAAAGAACAACAAGAAAGCTAGAAAAATAGAAGGAACGGCTGCACCTGGACAGAAGATTAACAAATCAGCAAGTCACAGAATGACATACGGAGATATCAACTACCTAGGATCGAACAAGGCGATTTTTTACTTTGACAGAGGAATAAGAGGAAAACAAATTTTCACAAACTCAATGTATCCATTAAACAACAATCATCTTATAATGATATTGTAGTTATTGACGATATAGTCTTTACATCAAACTGCAAATGTGATTCAGCTAACCAACACAAAGATATGTTCCCACATTACAGAGTTACCTGTGCTGTTGGACTTACTTGCCCGGCTAGGCTCAATACCATAGAAAAAATATTATGTGCAAGAGATAAACACGCGACAACAGAAAAATTTACGACGGCAAGATCCATGTTAGTGAGGTATTGGTAATATTATAGTGCTAGGTCAAAATGATTAAATTATAAGAATACAAATATTTATAATATCGAAGAAAAATGTACAAATATATAGAATATATTAATTAACGCGAATTAATATAATGTCGTCGTCACATTATAACTAACTATATAAAAATATAGAATTTCTAACGCAATTTATAATGATAATATTAATTAATAAGGATTTATATATATATAATTTATATGGAAATGTTAAAGAGAGATTATATATCACTGTTAATAAATTTTTAATAAATTATAAATAATGTCATATAGAGTTGGGATGAAGAGAGTCAGAAGACTTCAATAACCCAACAAAAGTATGTATGAATGAATGGTGAAGGATGGAATGATCCATGTCTGGAAGTCCGACGTGGATACATTCTATCCTTATGAATGAATGGTACTTGCATGTCTGGAAGTCCGACGTGGATACATTCTATCCTTATGAATGAATGGTACTTGCATTGTACGGTTTAGTATGGCTGGAGATTTTTGTTGTAAAGAATACAGTAAAACTAACCAGCACTTTTTGTTTTTGTTGTTAATCCGGACCTGCGAACAGGGAACACCAATTCCCTCTGCAGGATTTGCGGCGTTATAGTGTGTTATTGTGTAAATAATTTCTACTCTGTATCGAATTTACTACATCAAATGTTACAATATATATATATATATATATATATATATGTTATTATATTTTTTAAACGAATATAAATTACTGTTAAACTGTTAAACATATACTTATAAAATGAATTTTCAAAAACAGGATATAGGATTCTTGAATATGACTAAATGACTTTTGTTATATATTAGTCTATATAAAACGGTAATAATTTATGAATGATATGTTGCTTTGAAGGATACCACTGGACTTCAAAGGACTAAATAAGTTATGTATAATAACTGCTTTATAATAACTTCGTGTACTCAAATATAATCTGGAGTTAGTACTTATTGATAAGAAATTTATTAGAATACTGCATTATTTTACGCTGCATTTCATAATAAAATTAGAGGTTCGAACGGCATGATCGGACAAAAACATTTTTTTATAAATGCAAAAAATATTTCAAAACTTTTTCTCGTTAACGAGCTTCCTAAATGACTCTAAAGTGACTAGTTACCTTTCTTTTTTGCTAACAATTACAATTTTTTGTAGGTACCTATTTGTCTTCTACTTCATTTTGGCACTGATTCTACCATAAATGTGCGTATTTCTATTAATCTTTTAAAAGTAACTTTGATAGAACCATAATAAAATAATTTTTATATTTAACATTTTATAAAGTTAATATCAAAACAATATCTTATATTGATGGTTTTTTTTTTATTTATTTTATTTATTTATTTATTTATTTATTTAACCAGAGTAATACATCGTAATACATGTTGTAGTTAATCTCCAGATATATTAATTATATCTGGAGTAACCCACATCCTATAGAGGTAGTCAGAGCTACCTGTACATAGGTCCGGTGTGTATAATAACTTAATAATTAACTTACAATCTAAGTAAAACTAAAAACTAACTTAAAACCTAAGTGTCCAAGTACATATTTGTCTTGGATAAAGTAACAGTGACTTGTTGATGTTTATAATATATTCGTACTTATCCATTTTTTTAATTTTTTCTTATTATAAATCTTTGATATGTCTAGTATTTTAAGATTTATATTAATTGTTGGTAAGCAGTTATAAACTTGTATTGCTCTAATGTGATTACTCTTATCACTTACAGCTTTTGAACATTTTGGTGGTATAATAAGTTTATTTCTGGTTTTGCTTTTAGACGTTAAGTATAAATTCTTGAGTTCATTATAATGATACGATACACATTCATAAGCAAAAATTTGTTTTAAATTTAATGGGTTGTCCTGATTGAAACTATTTTTATTAACAATTTTTAGGATTCTATTCTGAGTCTTTTGAAGTAACTCCAGATTGTTTCTGTATGCACCACCCCAAGCTATATTTCCATAAGTAATTATACTATGAAAAAATGCATAGTATATTATCTTAAGTGTATCAGATTGCATGTATTTTGACATTTTGTAAAGTATAAATAATATATATTTTGTTTTCTTTATTATATATTCAATATGTCTGTCCCATTTTAGATTGTAATCAAATACAATACCTAGATATTTACAATATTCTACCCTACAAATTTTAGTACCCTGTATTTTTATGTTCATATCTTTAGGAACACTATCACAGTAATTGCCAAATGTTATGTAGGTTGTTTTATTTATATTTAAAGATAGTTTGTTCAGAGCTAACCAATTAGCTATATCATCCAAGTACTTATTCATTTTATTTTCAACTTTTTCCCAGGTATCATCAGATGCTATAATTGCTGTATCATCAGCATATGAGATAGTGCTGTCAGTTCTATTTATTAATAAATCATTAACGTAAATTATGAATAGAAGTGGTCCTAGTATAGTACCCTGGGGAACACCTGTGTCTATTGTTTCATATTGACTTTCTGTTATTCCAATTCTAACTTTTTGTCTCCTATTGCTTAGATAATTCATTATTAGTTTATGTGCTTTACCTCTTATACCATAATTATATAATTTATCTAATAAGATAGAATGGTTTACAGTATCAAACGCCTTAGCTAAGTCTAGGAATGTGATTGCTATTGGTTTGCTTTTGTCTAAATTGCTATATATTTCTTTCGTTATATAACTAAGAGCATCTTTAGTACCTTTATTTTTTACAAATCCATATTGATTGTGAGTTAATAGTTTAAATTTATCAAAAAATTCTTGTAATCTTACAAAAACAATTTTTTCTAGAACTTTTGCTATATTTGAGATTAAGGATATGGGCCTATAATTTGATATTTCCATTTTGTTTCCAGCTTTAAAGATAGGTACTACCTCAGCTGTTTTCAATGATTCAGGCCATATTGATTTTTCTAGACATATATTAAATATATGAGTTAATGCATTTACGATTAGATTTGATAGTATTTTCAAAGCTTTTGTTGGGATTTTATCAACACCACCATTTTTTATTTTCATATTTTCAATTATTTGTAAAATTTCAAAATTATTAGTTGGTTTTATAAAAATAGAGTTGCAATTCATGGGTGGTAGTTTTAATATCTTACCCTGCGGAATATTAATTTTATTACTTAAATTCATTCCTATTTTGCAAAAATATGAGTTCATTTGATTGGCAATTTTTGTAGGGTCATCTATTATTTCATCGTTATTCATTATTATTTTATTAATTGTATTATTATTTTGCGATTTAGTACCCAGTTTACTTTTTATATGTTTCCATAGTTGTTTGGAATTATTGCTACTTTTTATTATTAAATTTCTTTCATGCTTAGTTTTAGCTTCTTTAATAATTTTATCAAGACTCTTTGTGTAATTCCTATATTCTAATTTTATTCTTTCGTTATTAGGTTCATTACGCATTTTGACATATAATTGTCCTTTTCTTTCACATGAGATCATAATAGCTTTAGTAATCCAATCCTTTCTTGGTTTATTCTTATTATTTTTTCCATTTTTTAACACATATTTAGATTTTTCTAAACAGTCTTGTATTTCAGTTATTAAAGTTGTTGTAGCTTCTTCAGGATCATGCATTGATTCAATTATATTCCAATTTTTCATAGCAGCTACTCTGCGTAGTTTAATGTAATCATACTTATAGCAAATATTTTCTTTATTTAATGTTTGTGAATTGTTTATTTTTATAAATAATGGATAATGATCAGTAAATGGTATTAAAAGTTTGAAGGATTTGGTGTCTAGAGATTTGGTTTTTATATATATGTTATCAATGCATGTGCCTTCTCCACTATTATCATTTGGTCTAGTTGTATATATAAACCCAGGGTAAAAACCTTTTTCAAGCATATTATTTAAAAGTTCCTGACTGTTATGATCTTCTTTCATAATGTCAATGTTAAAATCACCAATAATTAAATGATTTTTTATATTTTTTTTGCCGTTCATATATGATTTTAAGTTGGAAATGAGTTCAGTACATGATAGATTATGACATCTATATAATGTTGATATTTCAAGAGAAATACCTCTATTTAGTGTTATTCTTGTATTTAATATTTTCAATTTACCAATTTCAATTGTTTCGGTTATTTCTGTTACGCAATCTTTTATATATACAACTACTCCATCATTTTGATTTATTTTGCTATTATTATAATATAAATTATAACCTTGTATAGCAAAATATTGACAGTTATGTAAGCACCATGTTTCTGAGCATACAATTATATAAGGTTTGATCCTCAAGCTCTTAATAAAAATTTCTAATTTTGTATAGTTAGCATTTAGACTTCTAATATTAACATACAGTATAAGGCTGTCTTTTATATTCAAATTTTTATTAAGAGTTTTTAGATCAAGATATGATATTTCCTCTTGAATTACTTCTTTTTGGAATTCTTCTATGAGATTTAGATGTTGCTCCATTATTTACTTTTATTTCTGCTTGTGCTTGGGCTTGTTAATGATAGTATACTAGTGCTGAGTGGTGCATTCTTGCTAAGCGTTGCATTTTTGCTGAGTATTGCACTCTTCATTCTTGGTTTAGTTGAGTTCATTGTCGTAGTGTTTTTTTTGTAATTTTCTACATTACCCATGTATCTTGGTATAGTAGGATTCATAGGATAATCTGTCATACTTATGTATCTATTAAGTTTTTTCTTAAATATTATACATTTTTCCGTATCATTAACTACATGGTTAACCTCTAAATTTGTTTTATATTTAGTATTGCTATAAAAACAATTGATACATACTTTATTGGACAGGTTATCACATTGTGAAGATATGTGTGTTCCAGCACAATTTATGCAACAAAGCTCATTTTCACAGTTACGAGGATTATGCCCAAATCTTCCACACTTATTGCAGGGCTTGATATTTATTAAATCCCAGACTCTGCAACTTTGATAACCAATAAAAATTTTATTTTGGTTGTCTCTTATACGTTTGTATAAATCTCTTGGTACTTCTATTATTAGGCTTAACTTGTTAGTAGTCGTAATTTCATTTATGTGTAATATCTTACATTTGTCTTGATATTCACTAAAATTTCTTCGATTTATATCATTTTCGAGTTCATCTTGGTTCATTTGTGTGGGATCCACTCCAACTATTTTCATCTTTGGCGATTCTATTTTTTCATACACAACATTATAATTATTAGATAACTTTTTTGTTAAAACATCAAAAGTAGTTTTAGCACTTCTTTCGTCCAAGCTTTTAATCAATAATTCATTATCATTAATTGATTTCACATATTTAGTTTGAATATTTTTATCATCTATTAAATAATTGCACACTTTTTTTGAAAAATCTTTAGGATTTTTGTCTTTTTTTTTATTTTCTACAATTATTGCTGGAACTCTTTTCTTTTTATTTACTGATTTATTAATTAATACCTCAGCATATGTTTTTTGGTTTATTTGCACTTTTTCAAATTCATCTTCATTCTTCTCTTTTTTCAATAATCTTTTTAACAGAGTATTCTTGTCCATTAATTCACTATTTAATTGTTTAAGTAATTGATTTTCGATATTAAGATTTTCTAGTTCAGAATTTTCTGACAGTAACGTGGCATCTAGTTTTTCATTCGTTCCAGATTTTTGTGTATTTTCAGATATAACATTCAATTCATTTAAGATTTTGTGCTTTATTTTCTCTTCTTTAGCACTTTTTATCTGAGCAATTAAAATTCTAGCATTTTCATCTAATTTTATTTTATTCTCTTTTAAGGTTAGAACAAGCTCCACGTGTGCAGGACAAACCACAAGTGCTTTCCCTACGTATATTTTGTCTTTATATTTGTCAAAGTCACTTTTATGATAAATATTATCACACACTACACAAATCACTGTTGTAACTTTATTTTTTGGATGGCATGTATATGTTGGTTCTGAGTTTATATCAGGAGGTTCGGGAGGTAGTCCACCTCCTCCCGACGCCATGATGACGTTTTTAAGAAAATAACATTTATTTTCATTTGATCTTTAAAAATTATTCTCCTATGTTTCCTTTTAATACAGGTACCGGAATTCTAAATTAAGGTAAAATGTAAGTATTACAAAAAAGAACGAAGAACTGTATAAGAGGATATAAAAATACGCGCATACAAAATAAAGAAAAATGTATTATTTATACCTACATAAAACATTCTTTAATTTTTCGAGCCTCTCCCGCGCGGTCGCTATGCGTGTTCTCTCAAATTGTGCGTCTAGTTCGAGAATTTGGCCGCTAGGGTCGCTAGCTAACGGCTACTTTTTGTTGGCTCAGTTTCTACTGATCGACCGGCGATCACCTTATAACCAACGAATATATAAATATTCGTTGCTATAACTCTGTTGGGGTGTTCTGTTTTTCTCTGTATTATTATTATTTTTTTTTCTCCGAAGGTATGTTTCGCGCGATGTAAACAACCACCATTCAACGAGCAGTGCAAAGTAAAAATCACAGCAGTAGGTATATTCTTAGTCAGTCGGCAACCAGCTTTCTTTGCGGCCCCAGTGGAAATGGAAAATATATGTAAGTGTATATAAATGTATATTTCTGTTACTATAAAAACAGGTTATACCACAGATATATACACTTTTGTACTCTTTTATACATTAATGTACATTTTCTAAAATAACACAGCATGACTTTTCCACCTATAGATGGCGAGGCAAATATAAATCAATTCATATGTAAAAATTTGAAACTTCAGTTAAGTACTTTAGAAACAGTGGCACTTGGAAAAAAATGTTTTTAATTATTTGACATTATTGTACATTTTTATACATTTATACACATTTATGTACATTTTTATACACTTTTCTATTTCCATAGGGGGGTACGACTTTAAAATAGTTTACGATACTTTTGTTTATTATGAGTAGCTAGTTGGATATAAAGATATTCTTTTTGTTTTAAAGAATAACAAACCCTTAAACTACAAAGAACAAAAACAAGTGGTGATTGATTATATTATAAGTACGTTTAGTTTAGATTCCAATGAAAATGTGATAGCTACAATTAAAGATAAACTTAGAAAAAAAATGTATAATAATTTAAAGAATAGAATGAAGAACATGTAAAAAAACAAAAGAAATTATGAACAGTTCGAACTGAAATATGCAAGTTGGCTGAAAGGAAGTGTAAAAATAACTATTAATGGAAAAAATGTTACTGTTAATAAAAAAGTAGGTAAGAACTTTTTTATAATGTAAAAACGTTATTACAAATATCACATTATACATGTTAAAAATGCATGAGTTTGTCTTATAATACCTATCGTAAAATTTGAATGATATGAAGCCATATGATTTTAATTCCTGCATGATCGTTTAATGTCCATTCTTCTTTTATTATTATTATATATCCCTGGTAGAAAAATAAGCTAGTTGGCTGGTTAAGCTATTAATTTATAGCTAGATTCGTTAGCTAGAAATAAGCTAAATTTTACGTACGATCTGCGTGTGAGAACTAGTTGAATACAATTGAAACAATTAATAATATACCTACCTAACCTATTTTCGATTTGTTTGTCAATATCAGTATACATATTCTTGTGTCGAGGCAAGGTAGTCAAAGTAGCCGATTATGACATCTAGGTAGTGCGCTCGGTATTTTTCAATATTTAGTTGTACTCACTGTTTGAAAATACTAACGAAGTAGCCGATGTCGAGGTCTCGGTAGGTTGTACATTCCGAATTTCTTCATGTCAACGCGCTTGATAATGGAATGATGTTCTGGAGAGATACTCAATTTAACGTAGGTATATTGATTATTTACTTTATTATGGCGCTAAGGTAAAAGCACCAGTACTGGGACACTTTTGGGATGCCCGTTTAGAAAGACTTAAATTCTGAAATCTGATAGCAAAATTAAAAAAATATATTAGTATTATCGTGTAGCCCGGGAGATTTCCTATCAATTGAAAAAAACATGTTTTTTTTAAACCTTTTCTATGCGAATAAATAGTGGTTTTAATAAAATAGTTCCTGGCTGCAGTAGTGGGACACGATGTTTCGAGTTGACCCAGTACTGGGACAAGCAATTGGCACCAATACTGGGACAGTTATTAAGTAGCTTTATTCGTTACCGTTCTGCAAACAAATAGAAATAAGCTCATTTTCTCAATTTATTCGATAATACTAATTGATTTACATGCTTTTGTAGTTTGGTAAGAATCGGCAAATTAAAAATCACAAAAATTGATAAACAGAGACCTGTAACCCCACTTTTTGAGGTTATAGGATTACACCTCCCAAGCAAAAGTTATAGATTTCCAAAATCCACTATTTCCGAAATTCATTCCAGTTGACATTACTGATTGTTATTTAATATCTTGTTTAGTAAGCTCTAAAGTAGTTTTCAGTCACTGAATCTAATTATAATTTGTATATTTTGAGTGTCCCACTACTGCTCCCTCGCAAAACTATGGAACCAGAACTAGGACACCTAATTGTACAGAAAATAATTATTGTTTTCACTAAATACAACTTTAATCGTATTCGTGAGCGTGTCATCTATTGATAAAAACATTAACTTGATCTGGTAGACTAAAATATTTCTTTTGAATGCAAAACTCAATCCTCGGGATTAAGTCAAATCTGCACGATTCAGTAGCGCCCATCGTTACTCTAGGATCCTGCTCAGAACACATTTTTAGTAAAAGCTTTGAATATAATTTCTGCCGCAGAGTTGGAATAATTCATGTTTATTTGAATAGTTGATACTCTACACAATAGATACAAAATTTTACTATAACGATTTATGACTGTATTTTTTATGAAAACAGTCATTTTTCGTCCGTGTCCCACTATAGGTCCCAATTTTTGATTTGTCCAAGTACTGGTGCTTTTACTTTATGTCGAACTTTCAAATTACATTGAAAGTGCATTTCTTAGTATAATTACGCTTCCAATCTGTATCAAACAAACTAGAATTCCATTTACCATGTCGTTCAAGAGCAGCATCAGACGCGTAAACAAACCGCGAACGGTTACGTGAAATAGTGGCTACTATCAATTAATTTATTCAGTAGAGCTCCTAACCATTTTCACTCTGTAACGATACCGAAAATGTAGTAAAAGAAACAATGATAAATAGATAAAATTTATAAAGTCTTAATTACTAAAAAGGAATAGTAATTTTTACTACAATAGTTTTCTCATAAGAAATGACTCGAGTGTCCGTTGATAAAATTTTAAAAATAAAGACTAGCCACCTCCACGAGCGAAGAAAATTAAAACGGGAGTGAATTTGAATTGTTTTAATTCGTTCAGGTTACTAGTCTTTATTTTTAAAATACTTTTCTTAGCGTATATCGGAAAATCGGATAGTACCAGAGTAGCGACGAGCTTACCTTAATATAAAAGTACAAATAATTAAATATTTTAAATAATTCAGATTTAAAAAATGATTTCTGTGAAGGCTCTTAGTAGATATATAAAAACTATACATACAAATATTTAAATGTCCGCGTAATTTTTATACGAGCAATATATTTAATAATCACTTTGCAATAATGTTTAAGCTTTCTTAATTACTGACTATTTTTACAATTTGGAACAAAAATTTTGATTGTACTTTATTTACTGTAGATACATGGAAAATACGTATAGATATAAGTTTTGGTTTAGGCTTGCTAATCAAGCATATTAATAGTACATTATGCATCAAGGGAGTAAAGTGGGCAATGTACGCACTGTGTGACGTTGCCGACCTCGCTTCGCTCGGTCGGCATTTCACACAGTGCATGCTTGCCTACTGTACTCCAGAGGTGCGTATACTACTTTTCACCACACCCCCGTAAAGAAATGACTGTACGCATCTCAGCAGGCCGTACAGTACCCCATGCTCTGCCTAGAAGTAAAGTGACTTGTGTACGCGCTGTTTTACCGCTCGAGACGCAGTCGAGAGCGGAAAAAGGCGCATCGCGCATGCGCAAGTCACTTTATTCCCTAGGCAGTCCATGCGGTACTGTACGGCCTGCTGAGAGGGCGTACAGTCAGCACTTTACGCGCAGTGTGGTGAAAAGATATAAACAAAATTTAACTTTCGACTAAATTTTAAGCAGTATAATAATCCCGTGTCCTTTTCTTATCAGACGTTTGTTCATTTTATTAAAATGTTCTATAAGAATTTAGAATTCTAATATCTTCAGTATAATATCAAACAATGAATTAGGTAATGAAAGTTTCAAATTTTGTCTAGTTAGAATATTAGTTTATACAGATTTTAAGCACTGTAAAAGGTGCCCAATATTGGTTTATAATAATTTTCAGAAGGTAAACTTTTGGAGTGAATTTTTCGCTCTAATTGTCTCCAGTCTAAAAAGTGAATTTTATCACTCTAAATTAGGGAGTGACTAAGGACTCACTCTAATTTTTACACTAGTTTGGAATGAAATTTGTATTATAAAACCTATACATTAATCAAAGTTTTAAATTCCAACTTTTTAGTTTTAAAACATTTTCAATCATAATCTTACGCAATTAAATCCAAATTAAAATGAATTTTATCAAGTGTCTGGGATTCACTTCAAATGCATTACAATATATACTATTACAATAACTATTAGCTCTAAGTTATTATGGATTAAACTGATTTTAGTATTAAATAAGAGTTCATCAACGAATTCGAATACATAGGACAAATCAGTGAGGACGAAGTTAGATGCAACGGTTGTCTAGCGCTAGAGTGTCAGCATCAGAACCCGAAGGACCGAGGTTCAAATTCTATCATCAACTTCATACGTTTCCAGTATACTGTACCTAACGTTCATCAAAACATTTCTAAAACGTAAAACAACTTGAATAATTATTCTTTCTATACGCATATTCTTTCACTCTAAATAGAGTGAAAAACTCACTTTTATAAAAGAGTAAATTATTAACTCTTTCTAAAAAAGAAGATTCACTCCAAAATAAGTGACTGTCTTTTCATGATCTATTGGAGTGAGAATTCACTCCAAAAGAGTGAAATTTCAATCCAAAAGATTTAGTACACTACCTAATTCTAGGCACACATAATTTTTCATAATATATACGTATTTTTATGCTTTATTATGATCCTTACGTTTTATTTCGTTTCGTAGTTGCGTGATAAAAATAGAGCTTAATTGAATCCTTTACCGATGTGTGACGATGCATATACAAACCAATTCGCGTGTTCAACATAGAAACTTTACTGTAAGTAGTATAAGAAATATCGTGTCAGACAATGCATGCAGTTGTCGGCACGTTACTCCTGAAATCCTAAATAATTTCATGTTATATAAACTTTAATGAAATTCTTGTTATACTTACCTATTTTGACATTTTATTAATTATACTTCTATGTATTAAACAACTAT
Source organism: Gastracanthus pulcherrimus (assembly GCA_949152435.1). NCBI lineage: Eukaryota > Metazoa > Arthropoda > Insecta > Hymenoptera > Pteromalidae > Gastracanthus > Gastracanthus pulcherrimus. The sequence goes on from OX424572.1 coordinate 37,315,357, forward strand.
TCCAAATAAGATGTTCAAAATTTTTAATATAATATTTTATATGACAAATTTTAAAGTGAAAAAGCATAATATAATTTTAAAATGTTATCATTGTTAAACTTATTGACCTAAATATATGTTATAATATATAATTATCACGTTTATGATGTGACGAGTCAGGAGAAATATAGGTGCAATAGGAGATATACTCGAAACGAAACAAGGCGGCCACTGCGGAGGGATAGCGTAGTAGTTAGCACTCTTGCTTTCTGACGAGATTCAAAAATAAACTTGGGTTCGCCATAATAGACGAATTCGTCCGCTTTTTTATAATTTAATTAGCCGAATATAAAAACGTATATATGCATACAAAAGTACATTCATTTTACTTATTTATTAAATATTTTCTATATTTGACTGTCGATCGGGTATTTTCGTTAAATAATCAGAATTTATAATTAAACTAGCTCGTTACGTGGTCTGTACCTGCGGCCTGCATTTTGTCATTTATGAGCATATTTATTTTTTTTTTGTTACCAAAGTTATTCATTTCGATTTAATAATTTTAGGAACAGCCATAACTGTGTATTATAAAAATGCCAAATTAAGTGATAATACATAGATTAATTATTTGTTATGTAATTAAAAAATAACACTATTGAAATGTATGATTACACTTTTTAAGTAAAGTGCTATATTTTTAAAACTTACTTATTGAAAAGAAAACAAATTTTTAAGGAATATTCTTAAATATTCAATTAAATTTTGAGTGCGTAGGTTTTTGTTTTGTCCTTGTATAATCCGTTTTTCTCGCAGATTAAGCTAAGTAAAACTTGAGTACACACTTATCAGACCCGTTTTTTTCCGAATGCATTTGGTATTCTAACAACCGGAAAAATAGTGAACAAGATATTGTCTAGTGTCAATTTCGATCTAGGGTTACAATACCATTAAGAGGAGGCCGTATCTACTGTCCTTGTCTAATTACATTTTTGCTATTTATTAAAATTGTAGTTTGTTAAGTGAAAAACTAAGAGTCATCCCCAATTCTTCGTAAAATAAGGATTATTTTGAGACTTAAAAAAACATTTAAAATTATTTCCTTTCCGAGAATACTACGAAAAGCGAAAATTGAGATTAGGTTTTCGGTTTCAAACTATTCTCGGAAAGGAATTAATCTTAAATATTCTTTTAGGTCTCAAAATATTCCTTATTTTAAGAAAAATTGGGGACGACTCTTAGTTTTTCGCTTAACAAACTTCTACTTGAGTAATTAGCGAAAATGTGATTAGACAAGGACAGTAGATACGGCTTCCTCTTAAGGGGGTGTCAAAGTCAATTTTTATCCTTCCTACCTTGCCGACCCGAGAATTATAAAATATTGGCTTTAATTAAAAGAATAAGTATAATTATGAAAAACTAAGAGGTCATTGCCCTCCGTAATACAATTATCGATCACTGTGCGAAGTTTCAAACAAAAACTTCAAAACCTCTACGAATGGCTTTCGAACGAAACTTGAAGGTTCGAGTTTAGACTAATATAAATTTCGTTCGAATGGCATTCGTAGAGGTTTTGAAAATGTTGTTTGAAACTTCGCACAGTAGTAGATAATTGTATTATGGAGGGTAATGATGTCTTGGTTTTTCATAATTCAGTTTATTTATTAATTGTAATCAATTGTTAAAGAATTTGAGGTTAGGAATTTCGGCGGAAAATTTGAATGGTTTGACACCCCCTTAAGCAATTTGTGCCTAATAAAGCCTCTTATTGAGTCGTTAATAACTCAGCTCCTATTGGTAAACAAATGTTCTCAACAGAAAATTAACAAATCAACAAATATTACTCTCATGCAAAGTTATACGCAAATAAAGATAGTGATAAAAAACGACAAAAATAAATTTTCGTAATTTTTGTCATTTTTGACGTTTCTTATCACTATCTTTATTTGTAATCGCAGCGTCTTCTTGCTCTTTGGTTAACAAAGGTTTGACATAGTTCAATCGCCAGTGTTGTCCAACTATCAGGAAATATGCGAACATCTAGTGTCCGGTATGTATTAAGTGGTGCCATTTATCAAGTGATAATCGCGTGATATAATGAAATAAAAAATTACGCGTTTAAATGGAAGAGAATTGATTTCTGAATCCATATAAGACCTTATAATATGAAATATCACATAAATGTCATGAAAATATGATGTCTAATCTACTTGAAAAATTCTCACATGATTTTTGCGTGCCATTCATAGGATATTTTACGCGAGACCTAAAATAGATACAGAAACTAATTCTTTCAAATTCCAACCCGTGATTGTTTCATAATATCACTTGATTATCACGTGATAAATCGCCTGATCCTTCTAAGATAGGGTTGTGCTTAGATACTTCAGTTATTTTTGTAGATTTTAGTATAATAATCTAATTACCGATCCCTTATTGACAAACACGACAAATCTAGATTGTTCAAGAACGACCATCACAGCTAAAAAAGAGTACCTCACACGCTCCTCGATTCCCCAAGTCATTCTCCGACCACGCACACAAACAAACCAAGACATCGATCACCCCGCAAAACGCATCTCGAGCGTTGAAGATTCACAATCCTAAATTCGTAATTACCAAAGTAGGTATACGCATTACCCGCAGCTTGCCGAAGTATAACAGTTCTCAGCTTTGTCTCTCTCTCTCGCAATAACGCATGGATCCACCGCTGGTTCATGATGGGCGCCCTCTCTCTCTCTCTACCATCCGGTCTCGGAAACTCGGGACTCTCTCTCTCTCTCTCTTCGCGGGCTTCGCAGAGAGCTAGCTCCGCTCCGCAGCAGTAACTAATTGCGACTAGCAATTTGTCACGTAGACAAATGGCGGCGGCTGTGTGGCAGCGACGGCTGCTGCACCACCCTAGAGAGAGAGAGAGAGAGAGAGAGAGAGAATGCTACGTATATAGACGCGGACAGAGCAGTGCAGGCGGCGGCGGCGGCGGCAGCGGTGCAGGTTCGTCAGAGCGCCCGGCGCGCGCGCACTCGCACACACGCTGCGCGCACTGCAGTGTATAAACAATGGAGAGTCCGCGCGCGCGCGCGGGTAGATATATAGATGCGGTTGAGGCGAGCGAGAGAAAGGCGCGAGGCGAGCTGGATCCACGCATGTACGTACAGGGGGGTGGAGAACAGGTTTTCCGAGGCGCGTGCTGCGGGTAGTCTTTTCTTTTGTTTTTGGTCAGTTGAGTTCGGTTAGGTGCCCGAGTTGTGGTAACTTTGGTGGAAATAGAGCAGCGTTCGAGAACGTATGCAAACATATAAAAATGTATAAAAATGTACGCGGATGTATAGAAATGTGCGCTGATGTGTAAAAATGTGCGCAAAGTATAGATTTACGTAAAATGTAGGAAAATGGACGCGAACGTATTCGTCTTGTTTACTGACACACCAGCGCTAAAAGGCTCATGTAAAAATAAGTAAAGCGACAAGAATTAGAAGTAGTCTATTGGTGGTAAGCATCATTAAGGCAGGTTTGCCGAGGATTTGCCCTATTTATTCAATAATTTTTATTTCATACAAAAAATAATCTTTGTTGTTCAAACTTTTTAAATATTAAAATACACATTTTGAAGATATAAAAAAATTTTTTTTTTTTTACGGATTTTTCTTGACAAAATGGCCGCCTCAAAATTATTTTTTTGTTTAACTGTCGACACGATATCTCACCAACGGATCATCTGAAATAAAAAAACTAAAAAGATTCTTAAAACTTATAGTTTTGGCTATTGCATGATCTAGGATTATAACGATCAATAATTTTTTCAAAAAGTTATAAACAATTTATGTTGCAAAAAAAGAGTCAAAAAATTCAAAAGTCCGCCATTTTGTTTTTTCCGGTAAAAATGAAATATCCTAGACTATGCAATAGCCAAAACTATAAGTTTTAAGAATCTTTTTAGTTTTTTGATTTCAAATGATCCGTTGGTGCGATATCGTGTCGACAGTCAAGCAAAAAAATAATTTTGAGGCGGCCATTTTGTCAAGAAAAATCCGTAAAAAAAAGAAAATTTTTATATCTTTAAAATGTGTATTTTAATATGTAAAAAGTTTGAACAATAAAGATTATTTTTTGTATGAAATAAAAATTATTGAATAAATAGGGCAAATCCACGGTAAACCTGCCTTAAAGGGATAGGGCCATCCGCTTATTTGAATAAATTTAAATATAATGACAGAAATAAATAAATATTTCGCTAAGAAACAATTTTACTTTCGTGATCTTTCATAACACCAATAGAGTACTTCCAATTCTAACCACTTCATTTACTTTTACATGGGTCTTTTGGCGCTAGTGGCAGTTAACAAGGTGAATAAGAATATAAGCCAATGTGTATATAACTGTACGTAAATGTATACGAATATGCGCAAATATACACGAATATGTCCAAATGTATAAAAATATGCGCAAATTATGTATAAAACTGTACGTAAATGTAAAAACATATGCGCAAATGTATACAACTAAACGCAAATGTACACAAATATGCACAAATATATACAAATTATGAATGCAAATGTATACTGTTAAAAATCTCATGCTGATTTTTAATACAATTGTGTTGGAAGTACTCTTACATATACGCATTTTAAAATTAAAATACGTGTTTGAATTTACTTTGAAACAGTATCCGAAATTTAAGAACGTGCATTAAAGTTTATGTCATTATCGTATCTGAAATTTAAGATTCGTATATGAATTCGCCTTCAAGACTCTTGTAAATTTAATAATGTATTTTAAAATTAAAATAGTAACTGACAGCACAGAGATACGGCGGAAGCCATTTATAGAACACAGTAATACGGACAAAAATTCTAAATATTACTGGCAGAAATAATGATAAATATTGTAAAGTAAAATTAACGGCGAATATAATAATGATAAATTGATAATAAATAAATATGCAGTGCTAAAGTGATGCAATGTATTAACTACAGCGTTATGAAAGAAATAGAACCAAATGAAATCGGCTACACGTAAAGTTGAGCATGTGTTCTTTCTCTCAAGTGCACTTCCCGAAAGAAGATCGTAAAAAAAGGGCCAGCGTTGGCGCTTTCGACAACAACAAGGCAGTCCAGTTTAGACTCTCGTATAGTTCACATCGTGTGACTATTAGGGAAAGCATCGGCGTTTTAACATAAATGCGAACACTATGACGGAACACTAAATATTAACGTTTTTATTGAAATAAAATTAGTATAAAGTATAAAAATACACGATAATATATAGAGATGTGCGTTTTGAGATACTTTATATGTATATATAGTGATGGCTGTTATTATTGTCAAATCTTGCCGTTCATTGAGCATAAATGTGGGCCAATATGTAGGCTGCAATCTTCCACTAGCTTTTAAATTTAACCAATTTGCATGTAATGATTTGTGAATATTTATTTTTATATTTAATTTTGAAGCTACGTTGTAAAATGACAAAACCCTCAGCACAAGTCAGAGCCGTGATAAGCCGCAGGGGGTTTTTATGTTGAATTCTGTATGAATTGCAGTATATATTTGCAGTCCAGGTTGCGTAGTTCTGCAGCTGTGATTGGTTGACCGACAGTGACTGATTGATAGATCTGCGATAATTATTCGCTCTGTCTATATTTGTTATTTGCAGCATACCTATTTACTAATAATTATTATCCATGTGAAAAGCTCGTATTATTATGAATATATTCGCACATATTTTTAAGCTGTTATGGATTTACTAATATAGAATTATTTACAATTCGATAAAACACATTCAATTTGAAATATGTTAAATTTAAATATACCAGAAAATGTTATTTATACCTTTTGGACTTAATTACATCAAGGTATATGCACTGAGAGAAAGAAATCTTTGTAGTAAAGAATTGGTGCATTTGAAATTTCATCTACCGTTGAATTTATAATAGTTCTCGGGTAAAAATGAGTCATATATAGTTATTATATATAACTATATATCTAATTATATGATTATATATAACTATATATCTAATTATACACAATTATATATAATCATGTATAGTCATATATAATCTTACATATTTGTATATAATTTCGTATAACTTTTGTCTCTATATAATTGTGTTTAAAAGTGTATGATTATGTACGATCATATATAACCAAATAGAGTCATAAAAGGTTGTATACGATTGTACAAAATTATGTAAGCAATGATCGGACACGTTCCTATGATAAGAAGCATTATTTTTACTTTAGCAACGAAACTGCAATTAGACGTGACTTATAGACTTTATATCAAAAGAGGATTTAAAATTAAGGTTGAATTTGGATTGCAATAAAATCTACACTTATATATACTATATCAACTGTCTAAAGCTTTGTATGCTACAGTAAATTCTGTTTGTTTATAAAGAAAGTTGTGATATTCGCTATGTGCATATGCTTGGTGGGTATAAAAGAAACGATCGCATTGCCCGGGTGTCCAGAAACGACGGCATTGATGGACTTAAAGATATATCTATATGTATAATATATACGTATATGTTGAGTAACTGTAGGATAGTCCGTCAGAAGTTCCGAATTCTAGCTGTCGCTTTAGTCTTTGCGCCTAGTGCATAGGCTATAACGATCATATTAAGGGGAATTTCTACCATTTTTTTATAAAAAATCGATTTTTTTTATTTCTTTTTGCGATTCTTTACACCTTTCTTAACACCAAAATGCATTGCATTTTTTATTTTCATCAAATTTTCAGTTTTAAAATGACATTTTAAAGTACGTTTATACATTAAGGTAAATTAACTTTTTATAACAAAAACAGCTTTCTCTGCAGTTTTTGTTTTTCTTTATTCAAAACATTCCAAGTGCAAATTTTCTCCGTACTTTACTGTAATATATATATATATATATATATATATATATATATATATATATATATATATATATATATATATATATATATACAGGGTTGGGAACGTATAATACTTATATATAATATATAATACTTAAGGTATAATACACAACAAATATAACGTTTAAAACTAGCTATAATATCGACATGAGTTTTCGACATTTTGAAAGTATAATACCTCTATTTTTGATCGTTTATATTTTAATCTCAAAATATACCACAATGACATAAACCTCGAACCCATAAACACAAAACGCACATACACCTAATTCTTAGTGAATAGAGAATATCGAATTTTTCTTTAAAATTGGAAACTTTAGGTACTTTAATATAATAATAAACATTACAATAATTTAAAAATTATAGAAATTTTCATAACAGTTTATACATTATATTCGTTTAATGGGGTGTTTCTACCCTGGTAGAAACTTGACGAGATTTTGCGAATAAATCATTAAAATTGCCACAGTTTCTAGACAGTTAGTTAAAAATGATTAAAAAGAAATTTAAATACATTATTTTTTACCATATATCAAATATTCGTATTGAATACAACTATTTTGTAATATATATTAAAAAAAATATCCATTTCTCACCCGAAAATAGATGAGAAATGGATATTTCTCAACACTTGGATCAAACAAGCTCGAAATGAGTAATTATGTACCTTACTTTCAGGAGTGAAAAAGGCTTATTTCATGCCTGTGTTGAGAAATAGTACATTGGGCAACTACGGGAGAAAATGAGCTATATCTAGCGAAGATAAGGTATTCAGTACCGGGGCAAAGACGGGTGCTGAAAATACCTCACCCGAGTCTGAAATAGCTTTTATTCTCGTGTTACACGTCGTATTTTATTCAACAAAGGCATGATAGGGTCTTTCTTTATGCATGGAAGTTGGGTATGTGATCGCGGATTTCGAGTCGTGCACAACGTAGTTGAAAATTGTTGTATTTTTAATTTTCACTTTTAATCATACAGTTCAAATATTTAACAAACAAAATAAAAGTTGCAAATGAAAATGTAAATAATATATAAAATTAAATACTTATATATGTTTTTACCTGAAAAAATAGGCCCTGAGCTTATTTTCTAGATTTTTTCGCAAAAGTGATTTTTTCACGCTTCATATAAAACTTTTCTACACAGTTTGCACACGTACACGTCCACCTTTGATCCGTGTAAAAACGACAGAGAGGTAGCGACAGTCTAACCTTATTTGCGGACGGCAAACGTATATTACCTACATTGAGAGTACGCGGTCTGTTGCAGAGAGGTCCTTAGCGTTTTTTATTATTTTATTTTGCTTCCTCAAAGAGGAAGCTTTGTGATAGTCAAAAAAAAGATTTTTAAAAACATATTAGATACATGTTTTGAGATATAAGGAATCAAAATACACTATTTTTAGAAAATGTCCGTATAGATGGGTATGTGTGTGTGTGTGTGTGTATGTGGTGTGTGTGTGTGGGTGTATGTGTGTGTGTGTGTATATGTGTGTGTATGACTGTGAGTGTGTGTGCGTGTGCGTATACGTGTACGTGTGCGTGTATGTAGAACGTATGTATGTATCCATATTTCGAGTAATCCACGGTAACATTTAATGCTTCAGGGCTCATTTTGTTTGTTTTTTTTTCTAAACAAAGGGAACACAATAATAATGTTTATAGTTCTTGGATTTTTTTTTGTCTTTTAGCGGTTTTTCGATGCATAGCTTTTAGTTTTCAGTTTTTTATGATACGTTAGAAATAATATCATCAATCTATTGAAAATGCACTAGATAGTAAGACGCTTACCTTTTCAGAAATTTTTAGAAGGAATAATGCCGTTTTCTCAAGTTGTCGTTTGCCATAGAAAATCGTTTTTTTTTTTTACAAAATGATTTTTCTCCCAATCATAGACAAATGAAATGTATAAAAAAATTTACAGTATAATCCATTGTCCTGATTACGTGATATATTTCAGATAAATCACCGTTCAAACAAGAAATGACGTTTCCGTGAATAACAAAAGAAAGGAAACACCTTATCCAAAATTTCGGGTGGTAGAAGATAGGTAATTTTATGCTCTTTTTGATGAATTTACAATTCGTTTCTTTTTATCTAAATTTTTAATTGTTTATTAATTAAACAATGTGCAATTAATGCCGGGTTTTGAAGGACGCCATGTCTAATGATATGGTCAATTCGTTAATAACAATTAACTATCAAGCAAGAGACCTGTCGGCGTGCGCCACACGCAACGCGTGTGTGCGACTTACCGCTGTGCTTACCGCTACCCCGGTGCAGCTGTGCAGGTTTTTCCCACGTACACCTCGAATCCACGAGGTTTACGACTTTGTGCGGAGTTTCCTCAACGCACTAGTTTTCGCGACCTGAAAGGAGCGCAAAATCGCGAAGACTACTTCAGTCGCAACGCGAATGAATTATAGCCTCGCTTGCCGGCCTAACTCGATACGGGGAGCAGGCGGGTCCGGGTTTATTAATGACAAAGAGAATTAAACAATAATAAAGAAATTTTATTATGCAATAATATTAAGAAGCTACAAACGAAGATAACAATGCGTTTAACAGGATTAATTAACAATAATAATAATGACTCATGAACGGTGTCTAATATATAAATAACGCGCAGGTCGAGCGACGCATGCGTGCTCAGCACGACCGTCGCTGAGCACGCCGCCGGACCGAAAGGTATTCGAGAGCGCGTGTACCTCTTCCTCGTCAGCGATTCGTTACCGACTCGAATAATTGGGCACGACCACTATTTGTAGTGTGGCTCTTCGCATAAGTACGTATGCCCCAGGGCTACCCCTCATCTCTAAATATTAGAGCGTAGTGTCGGAGATGACGGTACGCCACAGTCGGAACTTCTCTCTGTCTCTCTCTCTCTCTCTCTCTCTCTCTCTCTCTCTTCCTCGCGCTGGCTTGTTATAGCTGCCCCTCTCGCTTTCGCTGCTGGGCTCCTTCTCCTTCTTTAGCAGTGGCGGTGGTGGTGAAGCGTTTGCGGAAGCGAACTATATATAGGCCAGGAGAATTACGACCAAATCTTTCAAATATGGCTCTAACGTGACGTAACTTAGATAACTATTGGAATCGCTCGGGAATGGTATACCTATTGAAAATATCGAGGTGCGCCAGCTTGAAAAGGTGTGCTATTTGAATAAACAACGAAAAAGTGAAAAAAAATGCGACAATCGCATTTTTTCCCGGAAATAATCGCATATAACTCGGTAAGTATGCATTTTAGAGAAAAAAATGTATACTTATAAATTTGTTCGTTATGAAATTTTCTACAAGATAAGGTTAGTCCGATATCCGTAGATTTGAAATGTTCGCTGCAAAATGCTCGAAAGTTAAAAAAAAGTTTGTAAAAAACAAGGTAATTTTAAATTATTTATTTAGCAATGAAAAAATAACCCAATTACGCCATAAATTTAGAGAAAAGTACTTAACTGCAATACAAAACGAGAGCCGCAAGGCCGATTAAGATCGGACTTACAGTTTTTGCATAATGCAATTGTTAAGTAACCTACCTGGAAAAAAGACCTTTTTTTTAATTTTGTACCATGCTCAAAGTTATGAATATTGTTTTGCGCCCGCGCTTTTACACCTTCTTGGACCGTTAAGCTATCATATACAATTGCTATCTTAACCATTTTTTACTTTTTAATAACTTTTTGAGCGGTTTTAAAAAGTTTGAAAATTTTGGCTTTTAAACAAATAAGCCTGTGAAGCGGAATTTGCAAGTGGGAAAAACCCGGAAAGTATAGGAAAATGTTTTAAAAGTAGCTGTACGAAGAAAGCTTTTAATTTAGCTATGCTTCCGCCAACTAAATTAGCTGCAAAACAGCATACGTTTAGAGCATATTATCAAGTGCAACAATGGCTCGGTAATTCGTTGGACCCGACGCAATGGGGTTAGAGTGTTAGGGATAATAAATTACAACCAACATATACAACTGATTTACTAGTTCCTGACAATATATTACGAGACATCAGTTGTAAATGTACAAAGGGCTGCACAAAATCTTGTAGTTGTGTAAAACACGGATTAAAATGTTCTGATTATTGCGCAGGATGCCACGGTCAAACTTGTAAAAATTTCGAAGAAAATGTATTAGACAGTAATATAGATGTAGAAGATAGTAGCGAACTTGATATTGATGGCGACAATGATGTACAATTCAATGTAAATACAGACATATTAACAGTTAACGAATGCGTTTCCGACAACGAAGACAGCGACGACGAAATGCCGTGTAAAAAAAAAGTATGCGAATTAATGTAATAAATGAACATGTAATATAAATAAATTCTGTAAATTATGTAAATTTAATGAAATTGTCAATATTTTACGATTATTTATACCTTATATCCTGTTATTCAATGTACTATATGCATTAAATAACAATTAAATTAATTTATAACATTATTACGCATTAATTCTTCAATTTAATACTAATTTACAATGAACAATATATGCCCAATAAGGATATTATGATTAGCACTAATTTTTAGCAACATTTAAAAATTCTTGATTATAAAAATCGACCACCGATTGTTTATTTTTTAAAATTGATAAATGTAAGTATGAAAATTGAAATCCTCTCGTTTTTCTACCCCAATTAAAAAAAATCGTTAAAATCGGTGCAGTAGAAGCCAAGATATATCACCCTGAAGCGAGCGCGCCGATTTTGAAGCGACGATTTCAAGTTTCGCAACCTATCCCTACCCCTCCGAATTTCGGCTCCGAGAGCGCAGTACACAATGTTTATGCAAATTTTTGTGCGTGATGCACACGTGCAATGTAATTTTTGAAAGCAGATACGAAAACATCTCGGAAAAACCTATCGATTGGTATATATTTTATTGTTACATCATTAACCGTTACGCCGCATAACCTTCCCGACTTTGGAAGTTAACATCTCAACATCTACTGGACCGAATTGGATGATTTTTTTTTAAAGAAGCGTCTTTCCGAGTACTATTTTCCTATACTTTCCGGTTTTTTCCCACTCGCAAATCCCGCTTCACAGGCTTATTTTTTTTTTTTTAAGTGGCATTTCGAACTCGTAAGTTTATTGCCTCATCTACGCAAGCCTTCCACGTTTTCCTATTTTGTGCCAAACCCCATCCATTTCGCGCCCTCTCGCCCAATTTCAGTTACGTCTGCTTTTACGTTATCCTCCCATCTGCGTCTAGGTCTACCTAGAGGTCGCGTTGCTTTCGGTTTTCCTTTCATTATGCGCATTGCCGTACGATCATCGCCCATTCTTGCCACGTGCCCTGCCCATCTTAGTATCCGTGATTTTATTATTCTCTTAATATTTGGTGACGCGTACAAATTATGTAGCTCGTCATTGTGCAGTTTCCTCCACTCCCCAGTTTCCTCATCTTTCTTTGGCCCGTATATTTTCCGCAGAACCTTATTTTCAAATACCCTAAAACGATTTTCTTCCACTTTAGTGAGCGCCCAGGTTTCGCATCTGTACAAGATTACCAGCATTATTACAGTCCTATATATCCTTATTTTGACATTTTTAGACAGTAGCTTTGACTTAAGTAATCTATTCACAGCGTAGAAGCAGGCATTACCCGAATGAAGTCTCTTATTAATCTCGGCTTTAATTTCGTTTCGATCATTTATAGTTGTACCTAAATATCTGAATTCGCTAACCTTTTCAAAAGTGAAATTTCCGACTCTGAGATCCCCCTCTCCTTCGCGAATGCCCAGTTTCTCCATGATCATATATTTCGTTTTCGATTCGCTTACTTCTAACCCCGTGTCTTTAGCCGCATTTATAAGGATTTCCGCGATTCTCGCCACCGTTTCACCATTATCTCCCACTATATCCAAGTCATCCGCATAGCCTAAAATCTGCGTTGTTCCGTTGAGTGTTGCGCCTAGCTCGCTAGCCTGCATTTTTCTAACAACATACTCTAGTGTCAAGTTAAAGAGTACCGTTGAAAGCCCGTTACGTTGCTTCAAACCGTCGCGTATCATGAACGATTCGGATACATTACCGCCTGCTCGGACCTTTCCAGTGCTTCCGTTCAGACATATTTGAATTAATTTTACGAGTTTATTGGTACGCCAAGGAGCACTACGATTTCATACATTTTGCTTCGTTTGACAGAGTCGTACGCTTTCTTAAAGTCTACAAATAGCTGGCGTATAGTTTTGCAATATTCCAACTTTTTCTCTAATAATTGTCTTATGGTAAACATTTGATCGCTCGTCGACCTGTTGCGCCGGAATCCACACTGATAATCTCCTATTATATCTTCCGCGAATGGTGTGAGTCTGGCCTGTATTACGTTTGACAGAACTTTGTAGCAGGTAGCTAAAAGTGAGATTCCCCAGTAGTTATTGCAGTCTGTTTTAGCTCCCTTTTTAAAGATCGGTATGATGATGGATTCTTTCCAATTTTCTGGTATTGTTTCATTTCTCCAAATAGCACATACAAGATAAAAAATTTTAGATGTAAGCGAGGTGCCCCCATATTTAAGTAGTTCAGCTGGTATAGAATCGTTTCCTGCGGCCTTATTATTTTTTAGCTTTTTAATCGCAGCCTCTACTTCTTTGTAGGTCGTTTCGTCCATATGGAGTTCAGCAGTGTGGATTTCGTCTTCCATTTCCTCGGAGTTTTCATGCACGTTTAATAACTTATCGAAATAGTCTTTCCATAATTTCAATAGTTCATTTTCGCTTGTCACGAGGTTCCCGTCCTTATCTTTCATTAACTGCGATCTACTCTGAAAAACCCTTCCTAATAGCGTTTATTCCTTTATACATCCCGCGCGGATTACTTTCCCTACTATTAGTTTCTATTTTTCTAATTTCATTTTTATCACACCCACTTGCTTTCTTATTTCATGGTATTCTTCTACGGCCCTACCGCTTTCATTGTGTACGCTATCTAATTTATCTTCTTGCGCCTTTCAAACCAGAGTTCGCACTCTTCGTCAAACCATGGTTTGCTCTTCGGCCTTTTTTTCTTACCCAGTACTTCGTTCGCGGCCCCCTTTATAGTTTTTTCGATAGCCCCCCATAACCTGTTCGGATCGTCATCTACTCCCGTCTGTGCATCCGTTTCCTCGAGCACCTGAAATCGGTTGCTAACTTCTACTTGGTACTTGATTCGCTCTACCCCGCTTCGTAGTTTTCCAATATCAAAGGTTTCTACTTTGTTCGCTCGCTTACTATTTTGACCGGCTACTAATCTGGCTCTTAATTTGGCCACTACTAGATAATGATCCGAGTCGCAATCCGCCCCCCTATAAGTCCTTACGTCGAGTACATTGGTGTGACGCCACTTATCAATTAGAAAATGATCGATTTGATTGTGCGTGGCCCCGTCCGGCGATATCCACGTTGCCTTGTGTATATCCTTGTGCTTGAAGCACGTGGTCTTGACTATAAGATCTTTTGCGGCCGCGAAATTTATGACCCTAATACCGTTATCGTTGCTGGTTTCGTGCAGACTTTCTTTGCCTATAGTGGGCCTAAACATTTCCTCTCTCCCTATTTTAGCATTGAAATCCCCCACTACTATTTTGGTGTTGTAAGACGCGAATTGATCGATTAATTGCTCTAAAGTTTCATAATAAAGATCTTTGACTTCTTCCTCTTTGTCCTCCGTACGACAGTGGACGTTAATAACCACGTAATTATACCACGCTCCTTCGATGATGATATACGAGAGTCGGTCATTCACGAAATTGAAACTTTTAACGGAATGTATGATGTTTTTGTTAACAAGAAATCCGGTGCCTAGGGAATGCCCGCTCGCACCCCCATATAAAAAGGTGAAGTTATCGGATCCTAGTATCGCGTTATCATTCCATCGGGTTTCTTGTATTGCTACCAAATCTAAATTGTACCTCTTAGTTTCATTTATGATTTCCCGGAACGCGCCCGCTCTGTGTATACTACCTACATTCCAGGTTCTCACCCTTAAGTTCCTTTTGGTTTTGGTTTTGGTTTGGTTTTGTTTTCTTTGAGCCATGATAGTAAGTTAAACCCGCGCGTTTTGGATCCTGTACCGATCGCAGGTGAGTCCATCCGTCTAGGGTTGATAACCCTCATATCTCCCTAGAACTAAGTATGAGAGCTTTCCGACTTTGACGAGGACATAGTCAACCCGTCGTCAGACACACTCGGTTTCATTCTCATATCCTAACGCCCCCCTGCAAGGCAGCGCGCCTTCGCTGGCTTCGTTGCCGTGTAAGACTCCCGCATCCTCCACGACAGCAGGATTTTTGGCCTATTTTTTGTTTGAAATTTTTGGTAAAAGAGATAGATTACAGAGTAAGGTAGAAGAAGAAAGTAAGATAGGAGATTTTGTATAGTGTTTGTAGTTGTTGTGGTGCTTGCGTAGTGTTTCTAGATGAGTGCGTTCGCCAGTGCGGGCTCATCACACCCACGCCTGGGCCTATCGGCTGTCCGCGACTGCTTATTCAGTTTATTCGCAGCTAACCTCTTTCTCAGGGGTCGTTCCCCTATCCGCAACCTGTGGATGCGCTGTGTAGTGGTGATAGGCACCCACCCGTCCGCTCTGAACGACTACGCCCAGGACCCGCCTAGGGTAACGGCGTTGCAACAGGGGTTATTTGTTTAAAAGCCAAAATTTTCAAACTTTTTAAAACCGCTCAAAAAGTTATTAAAAAGTGAAAAATGGTTGAGATAGCAATTGTATATGATAGTTTAAGGGTCCAAGAAGGTGTAAAAGCGCGGGCGCAAAAAAATATTCATAACTTTGAGCCTGGCACAAAATTAAAAAAAAGGTCTTTTTTTCCAGGTAGGTTACTTAACAATTGCATTATGCAAAAACTGTCAGTCCGATCTTAATCGGCCTTGCGGCTCTCGTTTTGTATTGCAGTCAAGTACTTTTCTCTAAATTTATGCCGTGATTGGGTTATTTTTTCATTGGTAAATAAATAATTTAAAATTACCTTGTTTTTTACCTACTTTTTTTGCACTTTCGAGCATTTAGCAGCGAACATTTCAAATCTACGAATATCGGACCAACCCTATCTTGTAGAAAATTTCATAACGAACAAATTTATAAGTATACATTTTTTCTCTAAAATGCATACTTACCGAGTTATATGCGATTGTTTCTGGGAAAAAATGCGATTGTCGCATTTTTTTTCACTTTTTCGTTGTTTATTTAAATAGCACACCTTTTTTCTGGCGCACCTCGATATTTTCAATAGGTATACCATTCCCGAGCGATTCCAATAGTTATCTAAGTTACGTCACGTTAAAGCCATGCCAATCTGTAACCCTCCTGGCCTAATAGGAGACCTTAAGACCAGTCGTTCTTTCACCCATGCACGCGAGAATCACCGTAAAAAGAGCAAGCGCGAGGACATGTTGGCGCGAAGCGGGAGAATCACGAAAATGGCGGTGAGCAAGCAGAAACCGTGGAGCGCGGCACGGAAGCGATATATCGCTATAACGATAATGGCCTTTCTTCACGGCTGAGACCGATCTCGCTTCTGTTGCGTACCTGTTGAAGCCCGCGGCTGGCAGATGGCATCACCTGGTCTATTCTTGCTCCGCTCTGCATTGCTCGTGAGTTATTCGCGGCTCGTTACAAGATTTATCATAATACTTCTATTATACCAAAAAATCGAAAATCTAAAACTTAAAAATCGAAAAATCAAAAAATCATTATAGAATAAAAACAAGTCGATGTATCTTAAAATTTATAATGAATTTAAATCATCATTTTAAAATGAAAAAAATTAGACATGATTGATAAAAATTGACCGCGTTATAAAATAAATTATCTCATGATCTGAAAAAATATACAGGTTATGAGATAGCAAAAAGCTACCTCGTTGTAAAGTTTCAAATAAAATGCTGCTGATTTACTTCAGTTATCGCCGGAGAAAGAAAAACTATTTTTTTACAAAAAATTTTTTTTCTTGTCATAAGAAAAAGGTCAAGACTTAAAAATAGTACTTAACATTCTTCTCCATATTTCTAATCATCAAAATTTTTTCAAAAATTTCCTAAATGCGACAAAAAATCCGTTTAAACAAAAAATGACGTTGTCATATATAATAAAAGTAGGGAAAATAAATAACCTTATCCAAACTTTCAGGTCGGAAAAGTTAGGTAATTTTATGTTTTTTCAAATTCCTTTTCGCTGGATCAATGATATTATTTCTAAGGTATTAAAAAACCCAATTTTTATTCAAAGTAGTTATGATTATATACACTGGCCGGGTTGTTACAACGCGCGTTGAAACTGCTGTTCTGTACAAGGGTTAAAGTACATTTGATCTCTGCGTTGTTCTTTTTTGAGCTAGAAATGAGCCGCTCTTCGCGTCGTCAAAAGTCGTCGCTGACGACCGCCGCAAACATATACATAAGAATCTCGAGAACATTATCGCGTTTGAACTATACAGAACGTTTTAGAGACCTTTTGCAAAGCAACTTATTATACAGTTACATTTTCTTATTACTATTGAATCTATCCGTAACAATAAGCCCTGAAAAATTAAGTTTCACCGTGTATATGCAGAGGAATGCTGATCCACGTTCATACACCGCCTCACACTCACACACACACACACACACACGCACGCACGTACACACGCACACACATGCACGCACGCACGCACATACACACATGTATCCATACCGACATTTTCTAAAAATAGTATATTTTGATTTCTTAAGTCTCAAAACATGATTCTAATATGTTTCTTGCAAAAATTTTCTTTTTACTATCTCAAAGCTTCCTCTTTGAAGAAGCAAAAGTAATAATTAATAATGATAAATTAAAAAATTTATTTTCAATTCCGAAGCTACATTAAAAAACGAAAAAAATGAGCCTCAGTTGGCAAACAATGACCGCGCTGTTGTCGAGATAGAAGCGATCAAAGAAATTGTTTAAAAAAATATTACCCCATATAACTTGGATTATAAAGGTCGTCATAATCTGAGTAAATAACAGATCCAAGGGATAGTAAAAAGCTGCCATTATAAAAATTTTCAGAAGGAATGGTGCCGTTTTCTTTAAATTATCGTGGGTCAAAAAGAACCGATTTTTTTACAGAATCATTCTGTTCTCAAGAAAAAGAATAATAAACACTTGAAAATTTTACAGAATATTTTTCTCCATATTCGTAATCACCTCAAATTTTTCAAAACATGCCCATGTTATATTTCCCAGATATCACCGTTTAAACAAAACGGACATTTCCATATATAACAGAAAAAGGCAAATAGTTTATTTAAAATTGCGGGTCGAAATTAATAGATAATTTTATGCTTTTTCAAATGCATTTAAGGTGTTTCTGTAGTGAAATCAAATTTTTCTACAGTTTAGATTTTTATAAATTGATACTTATATATCATATTTGTACTGATATTATGAAGTTTTATAACAATTTTCAAACATTTACCTCTCTCAGATTTAGAGTTATCCTAGGAAATGTGTTACTTGTAAATTTGAATAAAAATAGGGTTACGAGGAAAGTCATCCTTGGGTACACCTAACTTTTGAACCCGGATGAAATTTTTAGGATATATTCTTCATAGTATATATAAAAAAGTGTGCATTTTCTTTTTCTCTAAAATTTATTATTCATTTTTAAAAAGTAAAACATTATTGATTTATGATTTTGCTTAAAAAATACTAGGTTTACAATAATTTTACGTGTAATAATAAAGTTGTTTAAAATAATTTTAACAGTTAAATACGCACTTAGGGCCTGCGGCGGCTCAGTCGGTAGAGTGTCGGATTCCCACGCCGGTGACCCGAGTTCGAATCCTAGTCTCTGCCGATTGATACAAGCACGTCTGTAAAAATTACATGTGCTTTGTTTACAAACACACCGCAGACCCCCGTCGTCGACTAGCACCACATGGGAGCACAAACATGGCGACGTTAAAAAAAAAAAAAAAAAATACGCACTTTTATTGTAAATACTTTAAAGAGTATTCTCCTAAAATTTCATCCAGATTCATTAATTTAGTGTGCTCCAGGATAAAATTAAAGTCTAAAAAACAAATTAATGAGAAAACAGTGTTTTTATAAAAATAGTGGCTTTATTGAATAAACTGACCATAAGTTTAGAAAACTATTAATTCATTATAAATATATTTTACATATCAATAACTCTTAGAACACATCTGACTACTATGATACAGTATTTAACTTCAAAAACTTAAAGCAAAAAATTATTATTCACTTCCTGAATAACGTAAATTAATGCATAAAAGTGAAAAAATGACGTCAAATAACAAAAAGATCTTTTCGTAAAGCGTTTGTTATTCATTGAAAAAAATGAATACCATTATACAAATATTTTTACGTGATAAGTTAATAGTTCAATTGACTTTTTAAACAAAAAAAATTATTTCTAATTTTTGGTCGATAATCACTAGAGAACCATCTTAAACTGAATCGATAATATTATTTGAAACATACCAAAAACTCCGAAAAACTAAAACTAAAAAATCGAAAACTGCTAGAAAAACAAAAAAATTGAACTGAAACATTAATTTTAACCGTGAATATTCAGAGTAATTCTCATCCACGTTCATCTATACGCACAAACACTTCCAGACACACACGCACGCATGCACGCACGTAAGTTCGCGCGAACGCACTCACACACAGTGACACACACACGCACGCACACACGCACGCACGCATGTACACACACTTACACACACACACACACGCACTGACATTCATACAGACATTTTCTAAAAATAGTCTATTTTGATTTCTAATGTCTCTATGAGGAAGCAAAACAAAACGACTGAAAATTATGTTCTTTTTTGTTTAACATGGTATTATTGCATCAAAAGCGCATTGAGAATCTACCAAGGCGTGAATAAATCGCGTCCAAAATGTTTTTATTATAAGATCGATATAATTATTTTCCAAATTCGAGATGACGTCGTCAAAATGGTGGCCTTAACGTCAAAATCGTAGAAAAAGTCTATTTCGCAGGAAAAATGACCAAGCTGGTGACACAATAACACATTTTAATTATAGCAGTCAATAATACTCAAATTTCATAATGCATCGCCATGGCATTTTGATAGCTTTGAGATGTCTCCCAACTCAACACACGCAATACAATAATCCCTCGCGTATTTACGTCCTAATATTACGCATTTCTTTTTCTTGCTGGTGAGAGACAACGACGTTATTGAGTCATTAGCTGAGACAAAGTCTAAAACTTTTGCACTTGATGTCATTACAGTTAACAACCTTTTTTTACTTCTGCCCAGTTATTATCCCTCACCTCACAAATCGTTATATCTTTAACGCTTCTATCTCAATTGCTTCCTTCCCAGAGATTTGAAAACAAACGCTAATCACACCCGTATTTAAATCATCTTCCATTTCTGACATGTGTTACCTACGCTCCAAAGCGAGGTTGTCTGTGTGCTCTAAAATTCTTGAACGTATTTTTTCCAAATCCAATCCATCTAAAAGCCTATCTTAATTTCCATAATTTTATTATTCTACTCACCTCTGTTGAAATTCCTCAAGGGTCGGTTTTTGGTTCGTTGCTATTTAACATCTTCTTCAATGACCTCTAAGCTCGGTTGTTCTCCACCATACTAAATACATGCTCTATGCCAATGGCACACCAATTTACAGGAGCAGTTTTCGTTATGAACTTCTTGAGACGTTCGCCAGACTCTTGGAAAACGCTACTGCTATTTGCTCTTCATAATTGGGCAACTACTAACGGTCTCTCTCTTAATATAAAGAAAACTAAAGCCATGGTATTTGATCATACGAAAAACTTGGCAACGCAAAACTTGACAATCCTCAACTTATACAATCTGCCATGTATCATAATTATCGACTCTCATGTCGTATTTGTCTTATTTGTCTCCAGCAAAGAATTTTAGAGATTGTTTCATAGTTCGGTAAGTATTCGACCACAAAATTTTGGCGAATACTTTTCATATCTTGCGAAATACTAAACGAAAATTTATTCGACGAGTACTTTTTTCGAATAAGCGAAAAAATTGCTGTGATAAAGATTATTACCTATCGTTCTGTAATTTTCGTAAACAATTATCTTTTGTCAAACCATCACTGACAATAAAGCACACAACCTTTTTGAACTAGTATTTAGAAAGAAATATAACAATTTAAAATTAATTTATTAGAACAAAGAATTTTATATTGGAACAATTAGTTTAGTTTGAGGAAGATAAGTGCCAATGAATTGGCAGCGTTTTTTTTATTATATTTAATGTTAAAAGTGGTTTTATTTAATTTAAGGGAAGAAGCTACCGATTTTTGGTTAAAAAATCGATTTTTTTAAGTGGTAAAACACTTATTTAACCCTTTTTCTTTCAAAAGTAAAAGGTTTTACGCGATAACTAATTGTTTTCGACTTCTTTGAAGCTGTAGATTAATGGTTGACCATGCTATTTTTATTGATATTTATGTTTAATCTCATATTTCTTAAAACTTAATTCTCATAACTTACTTTGTAAGCTTGCGCAACAGTTCTTCATGAATCACGCTGAAAATTTTTGTACTACCTTTTTAACATATTTTGAACAAATTTAAAGAGTTTTTTTTTATTATTACCTAAAATATCAGTTTTAAAAATATAAGTTAATATTAAAATACTACTTATATTGCAAACAATAAATTGTTCATATAGAATATAACCACAGAATAGTTCCAAAATATCATAAAAAAAATGTATACCAATCCATCGTAACCCCTTGCGCACAGTGATAATCAAACATATGTCTGTTTTTTCAGGTTTTTTCAAAATGGTTACTTCAAAGGGTGGTGAATTTGAACAAAACAAATCTAAAATGTCATCTTTTTCTATATTATAACATGTTTTGTAGAAAAAATATTTTTCTTCTTAAATTAAAGGACTTTAGTGTTTGCTGTATCTTCTTCCCTTAAGAGGTTGAACGTTTTATGCATCATTAATGAAAGTTCAAAGTATAATTTTAAATGAATGGCAATGCCTTTACTTCATACATGTACTTTATTTCGATCAACAAACTTTTCAAGGTTCACTTTTCCCCGGTCTACCGTAAAGACTGTACATAGAATCATGTATGATTACATGTAAACCATTTATACCCCGGATATCAATTTTTGCCAAAAGTCGTCTGAGTTTCAGTTGGAATAAAGTGCTTTGTGACGCTCAATATTGATATGGTATGAATATTGGTTTATTTTAATTATTTATTTATTAGAATACTTTTATTGTATATACTATTTTTTTTTATTGATATATGCAAAGAATGAATGATAGAAATAAATAAAGTGAAGATAAATAAACGAATTGATAATGGCGTTTGCGCGTGAGGCTGATCGGCGCGAAGCGAATATCTGAACAAAGAAGAATCGCGGAGAGAAGGGAATTGTGCCTACATCCATGTGAGTTGAGAATAATAGAGGGAGTAAGAAGAGTGGAAACTTGGTTGCTTAGTGACGCCGGCGGCGCAGTTCCTACCGCTGTCGAACTTGCGGGCTGGCCGTCGTTGTGCAAATCGACAGTCAGCGCACAGTCGCCTAGCGAGCAGGATCTCACTCCTCTCGTTCTTATAAAACGATTTGGACAGCTAACTTATATACTCGCTAGTTTACTTATTACGATTACAGAATATATGAGTGAGCGCAAATTGTTTTTATGGTATAAAACTGTGATATTAAATAAATGTAAGATATTCGACTTGCTTAACATAAAATTCTAATAGTATTTCTTTTATATACACATATATATATGAATAATTCCAGTTTCCCAATTTCTTTCTTTCATCTAGGTACGATGGTAGTTCAATAAGTCTTTAGAATAAAGTATAAAAACAATTTTTTTTGGGTAAATTTTTTTTTATTTTTCAACATAATCTCCTTGGAGCTCTATACACCTGGTCAATCGCTTTTTAAGTTTTTTTAATCCTTCAGAAAAGTGCGTTTTCGGAAGTTCCTCAAAATAAGCACTTACAGAGGCAATGACGTCTTCGTTGTCCGTAAATCTCTGTCCACCGAGCCATTTTTTCAAGTTTGGAAATAAGAAAAAGTCACTGGGGGCTAAATCTGGTGAATACGGTGGGTGTTCGACCAATTCGAATTTTAGTTCTTCAATTTTAGCCATTGAAACGAAGCATGTGTGAACTCGGGCGTTGTCGTGATGAAAGAGAATTTTTTTTCTCGCCAAA
Organism: Gastracanthus pulcherrimus; assembly: GCA_949152435.1. NCBI lineage: Eukaryota > Metazoa > Arthropoda > Insecta > Hymenoptera > Pteromalidae > Gastracanthus > Gastracanthus pulcherrimus. Next base: position 37,338,424 of record OX424572.1, read on the forward strand.
TGTGGTCGTTTTTTTTTAATTTCTTCTTTCAGCTGCTCTAATAATGATGCATAATACTCACCAGTAATTGTTTTACCCTTTTCCAAGTAGTCAATAAGTATAATTCCACGTGCATCCCAAAAAACTGTAGCCATAACCTTACCAGCTGACTTTACGGTCTTTGCCTTCTTTGGAGCTGGTTCGCCTGTGGAAATCCACTGTTTGGATTGTTCCTTTGTCTCAGGAGTGTAGTGGTGTATCCATGTTTCATCCACAGTCACAAATCGACGAAAAAATTCCTCAGGATTCCGACTTATGCGCGCCAAAAGAGCCTCAGAGGCGACCACTCTATTGCGTTTATTCTCAGCTGAGAGCAAACGCGGCACCCATCTTGCCGATAGCTTTTTCATGCCTAATTTTTCATGTAGAATTGAAACAACTGCACCTATAGATATCCTTGTGGCCTCAGCTAACTCACGCACTTTTAATCTTCTATCCTTCAACACCATATCGTGGATTTTATTGATGATTTCGGGAGTAGTTGCTTCTACGGGCCTTCCTGAACGTGGTTCGTCACTTATTGATGTACGAGTACGACCACGCTTAAATTCATTTACCCAGTTATAAACCGTTGCTAAGGCAGGGGCAGATGTGCCATGAACTGAGTCCAATTCATTTTTTATCTCATATGGAGTTAAACCCTTTAAATGAAAATGTTTAATTACCGCTCTGAACTCGTTTTTTTCCATTTTTCTTAACAAGCAATTTTTTTTTTTCAATTGGTTATAAAAACACGTAAACTCAGAAGATGTGGACTGTGACTGCACCATATATCTAGTCGGGAGTGGTGCTGACTGAAAACAGATGATTTGGAGCGATTCGCGCGCCATCTGTTGGTCATTCTAAAGACTTATTGAACTACCCTCGTACCTCAGTGGTAAAATAATAAATTGAATAAAAATATAAATATCTATTATTTAAATAGTAAATAATATACAAATCAAGAACTCTAACAGCTTTTAAATATTGATCATAATATAAATTGAAATTTTTATAAAAATTATGTTTTTTTAAATAACTCAATCAAAACTTTGATTATCTGTTTTTTTTTATGTATTTCTTGCCTCCATCTTCAAATACACATCAGATTCTGGCGTTTGAATGAATGATCTTTTCGAGTAGTTCATTGGAATTGGAGTTTCATCACAAATCGAGAATTTATAATTAGAAAGTAAAACAATAAGGGCTATTTTAGTTTGGAAAGTTCCAAATCTGGTTCCTAAAACATATGCACATCGTTAATTATAGTTTTACTTTATATGACGTATGATCATGATAGTAATAATTTAGAAACTATTTTAAAAGAAACATTGAAAATTTCAAAGTTCTTCCCTATAAAATTAAAAAATCAAAATAAATATAATGTTTTCTCAAAATAAATGTAGCTAGAATAGTACATAAACTTGTTCAAATTCAGCTTCCTCAAAAAGAAATCATATGCCAACAAATTTTATAATAAAACTTCTTCTTAATTTGTTTTTAAATTATACAAAGAAAACGTTAAAAAAGTATATAAATTGCCTTTTTAATATAAAACTACGAAATTTTTTTTAATACATTTAAAATAGTTTTAAATATCTTTAAATGGTTGTAAATCATTGAATATTCTACAGAAAAACTACTGTTATTTGTAATAAATAGACGATAATTAGAATTTCTTAATAAATCTATTCTAGAAAAACATACCAATGCAACCTCTTGGTCCTTCTCCGAATGGTAAATATACATAGGGACTTCTTGCAGCAATATTTTCTTTTGTGAATCTCAGAGGATCAAATGTATTTGGATCGGGAAATAAGTTTGGATCCAGATGATAACCACTTACAGGAATAATGACTGCAGTGCCTTTCTCAATTCGAAAATTGGAATTTGGTATGTCATAATCTTCGATACAGACACGATTCAAAAATGGAAATGTAGCATGTTTTCTTAACGTTTCTGAAATCATGATAACTATTAGAATACGAAAACAAAAACACTATTTTCTAAACATCAAGATTTTAATAGATAGATTTTGTATGAATTACCAGAAAATACCATGTCAAGGTACTCAAGCTCATGTAGTATTCGTTCATAAGTCATTCCTCCTGGCTTTTTAGAGAATTCATCAATTTCTACTTGCAGTTTCTCTTGAATTTCTGGATTCAATGCTAATTCATGTAAGCAATAAGTTGTTGTGGACGAGGTTGATTCAAATCCAGCAACGAAAAAAACGAACGCTTGAGCTTGCGCGTGCGTGAAACTGATTTTGTCTGTAATCGGAACTGGAATTAAAAGTATATTTAAGTACAGACATTTTTTACTACGATTTTCACGATCAAGTAATGGTACCTAATAAAATGTCGCAAATTTAAAAAATATATATAATAGCGTATGACACTTATATTGAGTATTCTAAAATATATATTTAAAATTAATTATTGCTTACACGACACACTCATAAGGAGGGATCACAGAGTCCGGGTCACCGATTTTCTGATATCTAAAAATGAAGCCCGATACTCGTGGTTTTATCCAATGGGCCTTTGTACGGTAGATACGGCGTATTTAATTAATGTTGATAATATATCTGTATATATTTGATTTTTGCCATTTCCCATATGAGCAATGCTAATATTTTTTGTCACTATCTCAGATTCAAAGACACGTTGCATAAAACTACGAGTACTGTGCTTCATTGTTAGGTTCCAAACGTCGATTCCCAAAGTTTCATCGAAATCCAAGACCCGGACTCCACGGTCTCCCCTTATTAGATATTTTACATAGTAGTTACCGCAGTAATAATGTAGAGTAAATGTTTATTTTATGTCGAGATCGGAACTCCACTCTTGTGGTGAGCTTCGTAAGCTATCAGAGAAAGCTCCTTTTCTATACATAGGCTATATCTACATATAGCGATAGCCAGCGACAAATGACCAATACATGGACCAATATTTGAAACTGTTTTACACGGCTCGTATATCTATATATAGTTATAGTTCCGATCCCAATAGCTTCTTCATTTTTATTATGAACGCCTCACGCTTTTATATTTAGCCAGTTTACATCGCAGAACAAATTTTTATTGTTTACTTGATGCATTTTAAATAAGTGCGTCGATCTTAAATATTTCTATGTATTTTATTTAATTATATTCAAGAGAGAAGCAGGATGAGTCATGCGGCATTTAAACTGGCGAATTCTAATATTTTATGCTTACTCTAGCTATCTTAAAATATATTTATTTATCTATTTATTCATTCATACGGGCAGAAGCATAATATATAAAATAAAACTAATCTTAATATTTATGTACATAATCGTCAAAAAAATTATTTATATGAATCATATATGGCTACTCATATATGAAAAACATACCTGGGTATATCTATTAAACTATGTTGTTAGTTTATAGTACATTGTGCAACTAGTGCGCGAAACAGGTGATTACCTCACTAAACCCGATAATTACCTGAGCGCAGGTATTGCACATACTATTTTTTTAAACTAACGTGAGAAGTTCTATCACGAGATATTAGCTCAAATATTGCTATAATGTATAAAACAAAATAAAAACAAAGTTGTATGCACACTGTGTGAGAAGCAAAATGTTTCTTTTGCAGCGTCCGTGAATCGGACAATTCTCGCACGCTATTCAATCATGAGAAATCGAGCTTCTCGCACGGAGTTTCAAAGAAATGTTATTAACCCAATTTTCTCTATAACAACATATATGTTGACATATGACAAGAAGCCTATTAAAAATAATATTTATTTTATATATTTTAAGCATCATATTCACATCAAAGTATTATAATTATATATTAAAAACAATTATCTAATTTTTAACGCATTAATATTTTAAATTTTAATAGATTTCCATAACATATTTATCGCCGATTTCATGGTGTGCCAGAACACCTGCTTCTCCCCTAATTTTTAATATTTAACATAAAAGCTAGTTGTAATTGATTATGGCAATGAAACATAAAAGTAACACTTTAATTACCATTTAGAGAACCATTACTTTTTTGGAACTTTGCATCCTCCTGCAAGACGCCTATGTCCATTAATTGCATTAATAAGTTCAAAAAGTCTTTCCTGACTATATTATTTTGTCGTCTGTAATCCACCATGTCTTTAAAAGTGTTTGTAAAAAATTGAATTACTTCTTTACCCATCATAGGAATTCGCAAAATGTCCAAAACTATAGGAGCGAATATCCCTAAAGTATATATAATTGGATTTAGATTGAAAACCATAGATCCGTGTCGTTTGAAGTCATTATCAGGATTCTCTAGACTCTTACAATTAAATCCGAATGCAATTGAGGAAATACTGTCCGTTGCATATCTTTAAAAGTAATAAAAATTATAGTAGATTAAAAATTAATTGTAATAAATTATAGTTACAGAAAGTAATAAAATTTAAAATAATATTTAGACAATTTTGAAGGTATAAACAGTCGTAAATTTAAAAATGTTTAAATATCAAATATATAAAAGTCCGATTTTTAACAATACTACATATTTAATGTATTATTTACAAATAATCATCGGAATAGAATTCAATCTCCGTGACTGATAAATTCGAATCAACACGAGATTTTTGTCACTAAAAAAAGGACTGACAGAGATTCGAACCCAATATAATATTTCAGCTGTTTATAATAACAATGAAATCCAAGAATGCAGTACGTAGTTACATATTCGTTTAATCGTACTAACATATACAATATGATATTATTTCATTCATCAGTATTATTTGCATTTTCCAAAGTTAAGAAAATATCTGGTTACCTTCCACTAAGATCCTTAATATCAACAACATTCTTCTTTTCGATAACATGATCGCAAGTTTTCACCAACTCTTCACCAATTTCCATAAGTAGTGGGAACATCTGTTTTAATTTTCCAGATGTAAAGGTCGGTGTGAGCTTGGCTCTAAGTTTTTTCCATTTTTCGCCTGGCAAGAGAAATAAGTGACTGGAAAGCGGATCCACTTCCTCATTGTGATATAAGCCTCGGTCGCGAAATTTGGAGAATTCCTTTACCATAATCAGATGGGCCAACTCAGGATCGTTGATTATTAAAAACGGCTTATGAAACATGTAGATGCCGTACAATGGGTGCTTCTTATTCTTTTCATATTTCTCTGTCACAAGATTTCCTATATAGAATATTGAATTTAATAAGATGATTCTGTTCATTTAAAACAAGCGAAGCTTCGCATTCCAAAAATAGTTATTTCTTAATGATACTTTTATACCTGTCATATTTTGTATTACCATACCCCTTCTTAACACTTTAAACTAACACGATAAGATAAAGTTGAAAATAAAAAAACAACCAAGTTCAAAATAAATAAATGTACATAAAATAAAACTAAGTCCAGTTATATATTTTGATTTGATCCGAATCGTAAGAAATCAGTAGTCATTTGTATATTTAACACTTTTGCTATGGTGAGATAAATAGCCTTTTTTTTAAGGGAGTACTGCCGATAAGAGATTGACGGTTTAGGAAAGTCTGAAATTTAGTGTTTGAGCAGGTTTTAGTTAAAAGAAACTGAGTTAAATTGTGGTGAACTTTTGGAGCGTGAGAAAAAAGTTATAAACATGTCAATTTTCATAAATCGCACATATTTTCCTTCAACTCTTGATTTTATAACACTGACGGTTCAGAATTCGCTTAAATTAGGCAGATTGCAAGTTAAAAAACGAAATAATAATTTAAGTACGTGTAAATAAGGATTTGAAGCCTGTTTTTTTTTCGCTCGTCGGTCGGAAATCGGACGCTTTACGCCCGCTTTCGAGGAATGAAAAAACGCGAAAATCATGCATGTATGACAAAAATTAATTTGTTGTCGTCTTTTTTATACAAGTATATAAATTATATCTCAGATATATGTCTGAAAATAGCATAAGTTACCAGAGACTAGTGACTCATACCGCAGCAAAAGAGTTAAAATTATCAAATGCGTAATTTTCAGTCATGGAATCAGTTTCTGATTAGCTTCAATGAATTCTTCATTTGATCTTGGTTTCATAAAAGTAAATTGTACTTACACTTATTAGATTTTAAATACATATTTATAATTGAACAATATGGAAGAAAATATATATTTGGTTGATTCTAGGATGAGATTCTTATTCATTTAAGTACATCTTGCTATATAGTGAATTCTAGTAAGAATTTATTTATTTTTGACGTTATTAAGTAATATGCGAATGTGTTTTATATCATGCGGTTCTACGTGACAAAAAATTATATGTATTCTATACTTCATCGCGCTAAATTCACGCAAATTTCATAGCATTTCTACGAGAATCCATTGCAGCAGAGTATACATTCATATTAAACATGTAGAGTGCGTAGGATGTGAAAGAGTGTCATATGCATTGTTTACTTAGGAAAATTTTCAAAACAGTTTTCCGACTGCAAGTAGCAACCGAAACATTTGAAATTTGAACCAATCAATGCTTATTAAAATTTAAAGGCTATTGTGAGCCGATTTTCTAAAAAAAACTTGTCCAATCTAGAGGTATTGTTTAAAATAAAGGAGTAAATAACACAGATTGATGTAAAAAATTAAATTTTATAAACATTATCTGGTTCGATTTTCAAAAGATTGTGTTATTATCTAAAATCAGAAAATGCGTTTGGTAAGTACCCTTTAATTTCTCCTTAAAGTAAAAAATTTGCAGTTGATAAAATATTAAAAGTAACTATTAGTTAAAATTAATATAGTTGATAAATTAATAACTTATTTACTATAGGTTAAAATTAATGATTTAGGTATATTTAACTAATTTTTACATTTTATAGGAATAGATTCAATTGATATTATCTTATTTGTATCTTATATCTTGTCTGATTTATAGGAAATTGGTAATGTTTTTTTCAATAGTTTCGAGATACGAATGTTTAATTGATATTTCTAGGATATGACTTCATTGATAGGAAACATCGAATAGAAGGAAATAAGAAAATATAAAAATATATATGTATATATTTATATGGGACATTCCACGTCACCCCGTGGACAAAAACATTTTTTGGCTGAAACTTTTTATATGCGATAAGTATGGTTAAAAATGTACAGTAGTCTCGCGTTAATTGCCTACACTCGGGGCTCTGGGGTGGTGCTATTCCGAGAAATCGGACATTAGCGAGAGCCAGTCGCGTTCGCTTTTTCCCCTCCATTCTTTTATTTCAAAGTCGTACGACGATGGTAGCGATTTGCAGCGTGCGGAAAGGTGTGCACAGTCGCGTGTGTGAGTGCGTTTGTGTATCAGGGGGCGTGCCTAACAGGCAATTAACCAACAGGCAAATAACGCGAGACTACTGTATACATATACATTTGTAGACCCCAAGACTTAATATATCTATAGTTATGGGCCTAATAAAAATCAGCTGTTTATTATTTTTACAAAAAAACAAATCTTTAATGCTTTTTAACGCAGATAGAGTGCATTTAGGAGTAAAATTTGTAACGACATTTTTTGTAGCAAGTTACATGTAGAATACATATGAATTTTTTTCAGATCTTAATTACAACATTTCTGATTGGTTGATAAAATATGCACCTATTAGGATAATTTTGAGGCAAGTCGGCAAGCTTAATTTTTTTCATTTTAGTTTTAAAATTTTCGTTGTAAAAAGACCTTTAAAATGAACCCCGGCAGAAAATGGGTCGAGATTTGTAACAAAAGTTATGTCAGTTCTATCAAATTAATGTCTGTCCGTGTTAATTAAATGGGATTAAGCACGTGAAATCATGCATATTTTATCAAACAATCAGAAATGTTGAAATCAAGGTCTGAAAAAATTCATATATATTCTACATATAATGTACTACAAAAAATGTTATTACAATTTTTTCTCTAAAAAATATTATATATTACTTTTTAATATTACTTTTTTGTAAAAAATAATATACGGCTGATTTTTAATACGCCCATAACTACAGATATATTAGGAATTGGGGTCTAAAAATTTATATCTATACTTTTTTATCCATACTTAATGCATATAAAAAGTTTCAGCAAATAATTTTTTTGTTCATGGGTTGACGTATACATACTTTTCCATAATTAAACACTAATATATTTTTTTTAAATAACTCATAATTTGATTCTTACCAATCGATGATTTTCTAAGGACAAGAGGTAAAGCATTTCCAACTAGTATTATAGGATTATCGTGAGGTATTCCTTTTCTTTTCCAGTACGTATAAATGATGAATTTGAAATATGCGTAGATTACCGCAGCAATAGCAGTTATCCAAAAAAGCTTCGTGTGAAGCATTGGTAGTAATGCTTCCAGCATATCTGCTATGTAACAGTTTCAGCAGTAAAAATAATTAAATTACGATTTAACAAGCTATTAACGATCTTGATTTTAAATTAATAACAAATTTTTGGTTCTAAAAAAACCTTTAGCCTTCATATTATCATATGGGGGTGATTTTCAGTGAACTGTCAAATTTGCAAAAAGTCATTCTTAAAATGCGTAATTATGATAGGAAAACTTTTAGCTTAGAAATTAAATCATTGTGGGATTTAATAAGGAAAAATTTAGTTTTATCACGTAGGTTACATTTTGTATTTAAGCTGTTCTTATTTAACAACCTAATTATGCCATAACTTTTCTGCTCATATTTATTTTAAATATAGAAAGAACTACTACAAAAAATACCTTTTAAATGGTAGAGCTTTGAACTAATCAGAGATCTAAATCCCAGAAAGTGACTGAAAAATGTGTACCTACCTTATTCTTATAAAAAATGGTCTGAATCTCAGAAAAGGTTTAACTGTCCAAATCTGGAACTCTTTTGATTTTCTATTCTAATGTCCGTAATTTGAACTAACAACGTTAAGTGGCGCTGCATACTAACGTTTAAAATGTATTCATTCAATTTCGAAATAAATTGAATTCTTTCAAAATCGAAAGACAAAATACTAATGTGAATAAAATTTATATTTTTATATATTAGAATGCCGTTCAATTTTTATAATGTAGCCTAGCTTAGTTTGAAATTATATTGATTAAAATAATAATTATTTACCTATATATATATATATGGTGATTCTCTGAAAAATCGAGATAAAATTTTTTTCTTTATTTCTTTGGTAATAATGTTCCTTTTGGTAGGTATGTATGTGCATTTTTTCAGATTTTTCGAAACCCTTAGTTTCAAATTTGATCAAGGCAAAATATGACCATGTAGTCATTTTTTACATGTTTTAGCAAACTTCAACCTCCATTTATTCAACAAAATTAAATCTCTTTAAAATATAACAACATAGGAATTTTTAGCAAATTTTCTAATTTTTTCATGAAAATTGTTCAAAACCTTTTAATGCCCCTTTCGATTGATTACAATCATTTTAAAACGTAAAGTCCTTAAAAGAGTGGGTTTTATCACTCGAACCATTACACCATAAACAATGAACATAGCTTTTTTAAGTACAAAAGTGACGGCCATAGTCGAAATTTATGTATAAAAGAATCAAAATAACATGAAATATTGTTAACAAAATTATTAAAATACACATTTGGCAATAAAATTACATTTATTCGTAATATTATCAACACTCATCCTTCGTTTTTTATAAAATATATATATATATGTCTTAACGATTGCCTTGATGATTCAGTATAAAAGATATTATTTTGTTGACGTGACGGCGACCAGGTTGTCGCCCTCTTCAGAACTTGTAATAAACATTGGTCTTGTATCACAGATATATTATCTTTCGTCGACTTGTAACTACCTTACGTTTTCTTGTCTTATTAATTTTAAAATATGTTATAAATATGTACAGTTTAAAAGAGTGTATAAAGACCACGGACAAGACATACTTATAATTAGTTTAAAATTGTTAAATTATACCTGTGATATTCTTAAACTGTAATATTTTTCAATTTAACAATTTTAAAATAAATATAAGTATATTTCTTGCCCGTAGTCCTCATACACTCTTTTAAACTGTACATATTTATAACATATTTTAAAATGAAAAAGAGAATATAACGTAAGGTATTTATAAGTCGACGAAAGATTATATATCTGTGATACAAGTCGAATGTTTATTACAAGTTCTGAAGAGGGTAACAAACTCGTCGCCGAAACGTGAACAATGTAATATCTTTTTTACTGACTCATCAATGCATTCGTTAAGACATATTTATCTTACAGAGTTATACTTAGCTTCAATCAACTTTAAATATTATGGGCTTAAAAAAATTTGAAAAAATTCACGACGATTTTACATATCAAAAGGCACATTTGTGTGTGTGTGTGTGTGTGTGTGTGTATGTGTGTGTGTGTTGAGTGGGTGTGTGTGTATTGTGTGTGTGTATGTGTGTGTGTGTTGTGTGGGTGTGTGTGTGTATGTGTGTGTGAATGTGTGTGTGTTTGTGTGTGTGTCTGTGTGTGTGTTGTTTGTGTGTGTGTGTGAGTGCGTGTGTGTGTGTGTGTGTGTGTGTGTGTGTGTGTGTGTGTGTGGAAATATGGTCATATTTAGCTCCGAACAACTTTAAACAAATGGACTTAAAAAAATGTAAAAAAATTAACAACACTTCTACATACTAAAAGGAACATTTTATCTCAAAGAAAATTTGCTAAAAAATCCTTTGTTGCTATTTTTTCAAGAGATTTAATTTTGTTGAATAAATAGAAGTTGAAATTTGCTAAAAAATGTAAAAAATCACTACATGTTCATATTTAGCCTTCATCAACTTTGAACCTAAGGGTTTCACAAAATCTGAAATAATCACGTACATTCTACATACCGAGAGGAACATTTTTACCGAAGAATAAAAAAAATTCTTTTTTGATTTTGAGTTCCCACAGTTATACATATATAACTGACACTTTACTACGAATTTTGCAGAATGGACATGCCACGGAGGTGACACTTTAGTCACATTTCATTAATTTACTATAAGGCATATAAACTTTATTGTGCTCAACTTAACATTTAAAATAGTAGATACTTAAAATATGTAAGGTTTTAAAGACATAGTGTGATCTACCCAATTACGGACATTTTAAGACAGATTCTTATTTATTACTCATTTTCTGATGATTATGCAGTAAAAATATAAATTTTTCTTCGACATTATCAATATTTGGTACCGTCGAGTGGGGTGACTTTAGGCCGGTGGGGCAGCTTTGTGCCAAATAGAAAAAGCATGATGTTATAATTATTATTATTAATTATTATAAGCGATTTGAGGTATTTAGATTTGAAGGTCAGATCCTTTAGATACAAAATAAATCGAAAAGAAAATTATTAAATACATCTAAAAGTGATTTTTGGATTTTTGAAAGTAAACAAAAATTTTACCAAATTTCCAACCTTGAAAACTTTCTTCTAGTTAGACCGCGAAAAGGGCTGCTATTCCGCTATTTTTGGTTTTCGTATATACATTTTTGACTGATTATTTACTATTGGAACATCTTGTTAAACATAAAAGGAGTTTGTAACTGATTTGTAAGTGCTTAAAAATGAAAATTTAGCTATGAGATATATAGAAATAAACAAAGTGAGTCAAAGTCGCCCCTCTAACCGGGGTGACTTTGACCATCCTATTATTCGTACATTAGTAAAAGGTACGCTTTTGAAATTTTATTCCTATGGTGTGAATATATACTATAATTGAAGACTAAACTTTTAGCACCTGTTTTAGAACTTAATTTTTGTCAGGAAGCAAACCTGAGTAGTGTAAAGTTTCAAAGTGGTCCAAAGTCACCCAGCTCTACGGTATATCTAATTTATGAAAAAATATCAGTAAGTCTTAAAATATTTATTTTTAATCGTAGATTTAACAAAATAAAATGTACCTTCTTTACGCTATTACTGACACTGCAGTTTTATCGACGTTGAAAACAAATTGTAAATCTAGTATATCATGTTAACGAAATAAATAACTGAAATTAAAGAGTACTTTTATTATGATAACGATAACTTGTAATCGTTTACTTATGAAAACAACAGCGGTGAAAAGGTTAGCTTATGCTCGCGCTACAGACGGCGCCATTTTTATCGCTTTCACTGTCACCTCCATACAATTGAAGACTTATTAAAATTATTAGAAGAAATAGTAATGTATTTATTTAAGAATCTTGTCAATAACAGTTATAATTTTGTGTTAGAATTTTCGTACATATTAATTTGCAAGATTTATTTATTTTTTAAAGGAAAGAAACGTCCCTGGTAGAAACGTTCCCCATATGTTCGCCAGATTTTACTCTATTTTATAGGGAATGGCCAATTTCTGCTTAAAAGTCTGGCCAGAAACCCCGCTACCTGTCGACGTTTTCTCGTCAGAAACCTGACCAACTTATGGTTAATGGATAAATAAATAAAAAATAACGTTTAACGAATTTTTATAAGTTAATAATGATTATTATGTCATGGATTTAATAGCTTATTGTTAATAGAATGCTAAGATATATTTCGGATAGATTCGAAATAAAAACTAAAAACTTATTTCATTAAAAGTTTTTTTAAGGTTAGAGTTTTATAATTAAATAAGACATAAAAAAATCAAATAAATAATCGAATAAAAATTTGCATGCTGTTTTAACGCAGAAGTACTATAATGGGATTTACATTTTCAATAATTTTTTAGGGTTATGTAAGCTATTTAGATTTTCTATAAATTTCTGGTCAGATGCTGGTTTATTTCTGGCGAACTATTAGGAAACGGATCTGCCCAATAGATCGTGAACCGACCATCTAATATGCTCAATTTTCTACCAGGGGTAAGGTGTCAGTATTTGCTAGGGGGTCAGTAATTGGGTTGATCACCCTATATAATATGAATTAAAATGAACATGATTATAATTATGGAAAGCAGCATGAGACTCTAAATTTTGAAATATAAACTTAGAAAATCTTCTATATTCATTTTATATGTGCCATCAAATTGCTTCCCTATTATTTGTATTTATAAGTAAACTTACATTATTGATATTATTTCAAAATAAGATATTTATATAACTACACAGTAGGATAAGGACATGAAAAATTGAAGGTTTACAAACTGATTTTACACAATAGATGGAGTTTTATTTTATTCTTTAAGTTATTTATAGTCGGCGGATCTCTAAATTTTGCAACGCACGCAATATTGTATACGCAAATTCCGCAAGGTATTTAAATTATAAACTCCAAGCAAATAATTACGTATCAACAACAACTCGTGCTAGTCAAGATCGAGGGAAATTTATATTGAAAATTATATTTTTAACAAGAAAACTAAATAAAATGCACGCGTACGGCGAAGTAAAATCACGCGGCGGGCTAACCAACTCGGGCATACATCTACTGATGCCGGAGTATAATTAATGCGCAGGTACTTATCAAGAAAAATCAGTGAGAAGGCTACGTTGGCTCATGCCGCTCGGGAAACTGCTCGACGAAGATGCTGTGGACGAGGACGCAGATATTCTTCGGCGAAGTCCAGCACGTGGTGCGTTGTGGCATTGATCAGCGGACCTTGGCGTACTTAGATGTGAAGCCCGCGGTGGGTCTCAAGCGAAAGAGAAAGAGTTCTAGCGCGCGCGAGCCGCAGCTCAACTTTTCGACCTGCTCGATTATTTTCGTGACGCAATTTACGTAGCACGTTCTAATATTAGGCATTTTCACGTATGTCGTCATGACCCCATGCGACTGAACGCTGGGAGTACAACATACAAAATTGCGCTAATTTCTTTTTATTGGTATAAAATCAGCGCAATCATTTTTGAGTATCAAAAAATATACCAAAAATACCTCTTTTGATAAGCAACCTAATGAATGCTAAGCATACTTAATTCGCTACCTCAAAATATTGTTTATTTATGATCAAAGCATAAACGGTCAAAAACTGTTACCGTGTAATTGCGATTAATTTAGCTAGGATATGATTTCATCATATTTGAATACTAATGAAATATACTAACGAGTTTAGTATGCAATATAGTATAAATAATACATTTTTTGTAATAGCGAGTTTGCCTGAAACAGTCAATTTTATCCATTTTTATTGGTTAAATCGTGATGTATTTTTACAATTTATTAGTTTTACGGATAATTTGTGAAAATAACATTACAAAATGTAAAAGTATATCATATGCAATTATTTTCCTGTATATTTAATTAATTTTAAGGGGTAACACCACTCTAGCGACCCGAAAAAATGCCTAATTTGTACGATTTTTTACAAGAGTAGGAAAGAAGGGATCAAATTTATTTTTTGAGGGTTTACTATACCTATACATATATTGAGGTACAAAAATATATTTTTTTTTATATTTAAATACAAAATGGCGGCTATACAGTGAATCTCGTTAGAAGCCTTTTTCAAACTGGGAGAACAAATTCATCGTAAACTATTGCATGGATTGGATTGAAATTTTTACTGTAGCTTTTTTATAAACAATTTACATCGTTTTATTTTTCGAGAAAAATCGACTTTTTTTCAGAAGCGCGCTATTTCTAAAAAAATTGAAATAAAAAAAACCCTACGTACTTCCAAAGTTAACGTTATGAGACCTGGAACAAAAAACCACAGAAATTCTTAAACTATATAACGTTTCCGAGAAAAGTGTTCTCCCGTTTGGAGGTTTGAGAAAAAGGCTTCTCACGAGATTCACTGTATAGCCGCCATTTTGTATTTAAATGTAAAAAAAATATATTTTTTTACCTCAATATATGTTATAACCCTAAAAAAAGAAATTTGTTCCCTTCATTCCTACTCTTGTAAAAAATCGTACAAATTAGGCATTTTATCTGGCCGCTAGAGTGATGTTACCCCTTAATACATGTAAGATACATTTTTCTTAGCTACACTTCTAAAAAAATATTTTTGTTTAAATAACCATCTAAGATTTTTAACTTAAAAACATAAGCAAGAAAATCATTGCATATGATATATATTTACATTTTGCAATGTTATTGTTACAAATTATCAGTAAAAACAATAAAATTGCAATAATACTTACGATTTAACATATAAAAAAAATAAATAAAATGGGCTATTCAGGCAAACTCGCTATTATAAAAAATGTATTATCTATACAATATTGAATACTAAATTCGTTAGTATATTTCACCATTATTCAACTACGATTAAATCATATCCTAGCTAAATTAATCTCAATTATACCATAACAGTTTTCTACCGCTCATGCTTTGATCATAAATGAAGTATGCTTAGCATTCATTTGGTAGCTTAGCAAAAGAGGTACTTTTGGTATATTTTTTAATACTCGGAAATAATTGCGCTCATTTTATATTAATAAAAAGTAATCAACGCAATTTTGAATATTGAATAATATGAATTTGGCTCGTTACAAATATAAAACACGTTTCGTTGCGAGATTTATATATGCATGTTATTTAATGTTGATAAGTACATTGAACATAAAATCTGACAGTTTATACTAAAATTCACCCACATAATCATATATAGAGATATAAGAAATTAATTTTTTTAATATTTAGAGTTGTTTTTTTATTTAGAAATTTTTGTAGTATATATAACCTACAACTCGAGTCTAGTAGTATCTAGTAACATTTGTATTGTGGCAATCCGGTGTCCATTAGTATAGAATGACCTACAGCCAATAAGAAAAAGATGAAGAAGAAGAAAAAGAGAAAATATTTTTAGTATTATTATACAGATGATACTTCCTAAAAAGATAACTGTATATACCTTCACTGCAATTTCTAAATCGTTTTAGCTTTTTCTTTGTATTAGCTTTATTAGTGATTAATGATTTGAGATCATTTGTTAACCTATTGAACACTTTGATAGCTACTATGTAGCTGTTTTTTTATCTACTGTTTTAGTAATACTCGGTAATTGAATACTTTTGTTTCTAGTATTTCATGATTGAGACATATATAATTCCTTCAGTGTTTCATAATGAAATGATACAGATTCTAAAAGAAATAGTTGGCTTACAGTAAGAGGTAGATATTGCTCGGGGAATCGATTTTTATTTATGATTGTTAATATTTTGTTTTGAGTTCTTTGTATTAGGTTTAAAGTATTGCTATATGTTCCTCCCGATGCAATTATTCCATAATTTATTAAGCTATGGAAAAATGCATAATAAATTATCATTAATGTTTTGGTTTCCATTATATTTTTAATTTTGGCAAAAATAAATATTAAGTATCTAGTTTTTTTGATAATATATTCGATATGTCTGTCCCATTTCATATTGAAATCGAAGAACAATCCTAAATATTTATGATATTCTACTCTTTTTATTGATTGGATACCTATATTAAGGTTTAGGGTGTCAGGAACACTATCACAGCAATTTCCATACGTTATATAAACAATTTTACTTACATTCAAAGCTAATTTATTTAGAGTAGGTCATGTTGACACTTGATTTAGATATACATTCATTTTGTCCTGTGCCAAAGACCACGTATCGTCACTCGTGATGATGACAGTGTCGTCAGCATAAGACATAATTGTATCCTGTTGCATATCTCTCAATAGATCATTGACATAGAGTATAAATAACAAAGGACCCAATATAGTTCCTTGTGGAACACCTGTGGTCATTAATTTGTATTCACTCTTACAATCTTGAATTTTAACTCTATGTTATCTATCAGAGGCTTTAGCTAGGTCTAAAAAAGCAGTAATTATAGGTTTGCTTTTATCCAATTTTTTGTATATTATGTTCGTTATATAGTTTAAAGCATCAGTCGTACCTCTATTTCAAACAAAACCAAATTGCTTATCATATATATTATATTACCTTTAAAAAAAAAAGTATAGTCTGTTATAAATTATTTTCTCAAAATTTTTTGCAATGTTAGATATAAGCGAAATTGGTCTGTAATTTGAGATACACGATCTGTCCCCTGCTTTTTAAATGGAGACTACCTCAGCTTTTTTAAATGCATTAGGCCATATAGATCTCTCAATACACATATTAAAAATGTGTTCAAGTGTAGTATTAACATTAATATTATCTATCCGTCCGGATTTTTTTTCATAGAAAGTATAATTTTATATATCTCATTGAATCTGTAGGACTGAGAAAAATTGAATCGTGGTTACTTGTAGGGAGTTTTATTTTATTAGTATTTGAGTGCACAATTTGTGTGCAAAAAAATAGAAAATAAAACCAATATTGCAAACTCAATGAATAACTATTTTTGTGAAGTAGGAGCTATTTCTTGATTATTTTCATATATATATTGAATCGACTTGCCCTGAATATTAATTTTACCTAATTTAGAGTTAATTTTATTCCATAACTGTCTTGGATTACCACTATTCAATTTTACTTCTTCCCTTCCAAATTTGTATTTCGCATCTTTTATAACTTTACCTAGTATTTTATTATAATTGTTATATTCATTTTTTAGTATTTGACAATTTGTTTCTTTTTTCATAATCTAAATAAATTTTCTTTTGTTTTACATGAAACTATTATTGCACTAGTACTCCAATTTTTCCTCGGTATTAGATTTTTGTTTTTTCCCTTTAATTTTTTGTACATAATGGCCTTTTCAGTAATATTATTTATCATTTGTACTAGTGCGTATACTGCACAGTTTGAGTCCTGCATGGACAATATTACGTTCCAGTCTTCTTTGCTGGCAATATTCTTTAGTTTACTATAATTTATGATATTAAATATTTACTTAGAATCAATGGATAGAAACTAGTAAATGGAGTTTTCAACTTGAAAGAATCAACTTTCATATTACTATTTTTGATAAAAATGTTGTCAATGCAGGTGCCTCCTTCATTGTCTAATGGGGGCCTCGTTATACCTATAAAACAGGAAGTATATTTATATTCAAAAAAGTTATTTATAAACTCTTGAGTAATGTTTCTGTCACTTAAATCTTTTCTACTAAAATTCTCTTGCACGATATCATGGTTAAAATCTCCGACTATACAATGGTTTTTCACGTTTATCTGATCTGTTAAAAAAGTTTTCATATTTAGTACGAATTCTGTTTTTGTAATAACGACGTAGACCGTGTTGTCTTGGTCTTGAAAGAAATAGTTTCGTCTTTTATTGCGTCATCTTGAAAGGTCTTTTAGTTCCTATATTAACTTTTATCTATTTTATAAGCCGTAATAAAATCATTGATTTTCAAAGTCAGTCATATTAATCTGGAATTTCACTATTTATTGTGTAAATCATACTAAAGTTTACAGCATTCAATTTTAAATTATATAAGCTTTTGATATAAAATATTAATTATATATTCCGGGTAACTCTTGACAATCTCAATACTTTAACCCTCCAAGTCCCAGGCATCAAAATCGTTGTCATAAAATTCTGAAAAAATTCAGGGATGATTGTCAGGCCTTGGAATTTCGTAACGAGCAATAATCTTTTTGCTTCCTTAAAGAGGAAGCTTTGTGATAGTAAAAAAATAAGTTTTGCTAAAGACATGATAGAAACATGTTTTGAGATATAAGGAATCAAAATACACTATTTTTAGAAAATGTCCGTATGGATGTGTGTGCGTATGTGTGTGTGTATGTATGTATGCATCCATATTTCGAGTAATCTACGGTAACATTTAATGCTTCAGAGCTCATTTTGTTTCTTCTTTTTAACGAAGGGGGTACAATAATAACTTTTATAGTTTTTCGGATTCTTTTTTGTTTTTTAGCGGTTTTTCGATTTTGGCTTTTAGTTTTTCGGATTTTTTGGTATGTTAGAAATGATATCATCCATCCGAAAAGAATACATTTAAAAGAGCATAAAATTACCTATATTTCACCACCCGAAATTTCTAATTAGGTGTTTCCTTTCTTTTGTTATACACGGAAATGTCATTTTTTGTTTGAACGGTGATTTCTCTGAAGTATACGATGGAATGTTTTTGAAAAAGTTTGAGGTAATTAGGACAATGGAGAAGATTATTCTACAAATTTTTTGAGACATTTTATTTTTCTATGATTGAAGAAAAAATTATTATTAATTATAGACATTATTCCTTCTGAACATTGCCAAAAAGGTAGCTTTTTAATATCTCTCGGCTAAGTTCCTTGCTCAGATCATGAGGCATTTTATTTTTCGAGATATTCGAGGATATTTTTTTTTAATTTTTGATTACTTATTTCTTGGTTAATTTTTACCAATGAACGCTAATTTTTTTCGTTGATTGTTCAAGAATTTAAATAAAAACGAATTTTCAAGATTCATCGAATCGTTTTTGTTTTATCGAACGATTTTTATTATGAGGTAATTTTTGGCCATTCAAAGCTCTAGTTTTATTTTTGATGAAGATTTGAAATAAAAAAAATGCAAAACTTAAGTTGCTTTTTACATGCTATACTTTGGCATACGATTATTTTTAGTTGAAAAATTGTCTTAAATTTTTTAAAATAAATTTCGTCTTATATGTGTGCATAAAATTTTTTTTTAATGCCTTTGTTTTTATCATAAAAATATGCTTTTACTCCAATAAGGTGTACAAAGAAAATTGTATTGAA
Organism: Gastracanthus pulcherrimus; assembly: GCA_949152435.1. Lineage (NCBI taxonomy): Eukaryota > Metazoa > Arthropoda > Insecta > Hymenoptera > Pteromalidae > Gastracanthus > Gastracanthus pulcherrimus. Next base: position 37,357,935 of record OX424572.1, read on the forward strand.
TAGCTTCAAAATAAAAGAAGAATGTAGAGTATTTTTTAGTTAATCAATATATTTTTGATATTCCAATAAAATTTGTTAGGAATAAAATTTAATAGAGTTAAAATTTGGATATTTTGAATAATTAACTCGAATAGTTACACCTAACAAACATTTTTAAGATTTTCTTAGTTACATATTATTATTTTATCTTAAATTTATTTGTGAAAATGGTATGTATTATATATATTAAAAAATATTTTAAACATCAATACTTTTTCATAATTTATGCTATAATTTTGCATAAGTTTAAATTACAAAATTACTATATATATATATATATATATATATATATATATATATATATATATATATATAGTATCCAAAGGAACTGGTGCAAAGAAGAGCTTTAAGAAATTCTAGGTTTCAAGTGACGCAAATCACTATTTTACATCCAAATTATGAGGCATTTATGCGGGACAAAACATCTGAACATTGCAAGAATGTATGTTATTACATAAAGCATTAACAACAAAGTAATTAATGTAAGGTCCACCAATTACATTAATAAACGACTTTATTAAATAGAAAAAAAAAAAATATATATATATATATATATATATATATATATATATATATATATATATATATATATATATATATATATATTAAAAAGCAATAGATTTGTCATCTTTATTTTTCTCTTCAGTAATAAATACAATAAATAATTTCATATTGGAACATTTTTTAAAGTTTGAGGAAGCTAAGTGCCAATGAATTGGCAGTAGCTTTTTAATTTTTTTGTTTTGCGGTCAAAAGTACTAAAGCCCACCTAACGAGATCGGAAATAGTCCACTTCGACCTGATCCATACATTTAGATTACATAATTTCGAGTTTATTACGTAGAAATCTTTAGGAAACTAAAGAAATGTAATTATCACCTAAAATCAAAAGTCTGTAGTATATTTTAAAATTTTGTGCAATATTTATCTCAAAGATCATCTCGTTATACCATGTGTAGATTTTAAGATATATTTATTAAAAATTTAGTCTTTTTGGTTCCTTTTACAATACAGTATAGGGTACTGAAATAAAATACCGCAAATCGGAGCCATATGTGATCTAATCATGTATGATTATTTAATATATATATTAAAGAACAAATGTATATATATAAGTTTATTTTAAAGCGGGTGTAACGGATTTGATCCCATAAAGCAGCTAATTGTAATATACATTCTAAATATTATATGCATAAATAAAACCGAGTATATGTTAAGGAGTCGAAGCCTTTGCACGAAACCCTGTATAATCGAAGAATTTGCAACATATGATATATACATAATGTATACACACTGGCTAAAGGATTTCCAATCTTTTCACTGAAAGATACTATAACCATAGAAACTTTTAACAAGTATTCCATTAATGGATAAGTTTATTGCAATTAAGCACTAAAAAATTAAATTTAAAAATTAATGTATAATTTAAATTTAAAATGTAGTAATTTATGCTTTTGGTATTAAAAAATTATATGAGAGTTAATAAGTAAAGCAAGACTTCAAGACAAGACAAGACTAATACGAGACAGGGCTCCTCAAGACCAAGACAATACCTTATATGTCGAGACTTATTCGAGACCAGGACGATATTTTCAAAAATATCGTCTTGGCTTGGTCTTGTGCAGCCCTAAATTCTAAAACGGCTAGGAATTTTAATACGTCTAACGTAGATTATAAATCGACCCACGTTGGATGCAATGTATTCACTTCATTTATTGTAAATTATTCGCAACTAAAATAACATTACAATTTGTAATGTAATTCTTCACCATTCATCTACGCATTGAATTTCTATGTGTAACTTAACTAATTGTGAAGTGATATTACTTAGATTTTTACAGAGGAATATCTTATTAGCATAAGATTACATAATTCAAAATTGAATGCCGTAGACTTTAGTATAAAAGTTACGCAAGAAATAGTGAAAATCCAAACTAATATGACTTGGGAAATTACCTATCTTTTACAACCGCAAATTTTAGATAGGCTCTTTCCCTTATTTTGTTATACTCGAAAAGGTAATTTTTAGTTTAAACGTTATATTTCGGAAAGAAGCAATTTAAAATTAATTTGTAAAAACGAAGAATTTCATATTGGAGTAATTAATTTAGTTTGAGCTAAGAAATTAATTTAAGCTAAGTGCTAATGAATTGGCAGCGGTGTTTCACGTAATGTAAACAATCATCTATTTATTTAAAAACAGGATTCATTTTAATGTAATAAATCATCAGTATTTTTATATCAAATAAATATTTTATAACTGCCGTCTATGTAATTGAACAAGTCGCGTATTAGACTAAAGAAAATGTTGTTTTATTATAAATTAATTATTCGCTACTTCAAAGTAAATATTTTCTTACGTAACTTAAAGAAATATTTAGTTTAATAAAAAAGGATGATTTTCATTTAAATCATCCATATTCGCAATTTAAATAAATAAATAATAGTTTTATTATCTTAAATTTTAACATCTCACTTTTTAAATTTGACAAAATTTATTCTTGTACTAAGTAAATATTTGTTTAAATTTGTTTAGCTTATATCATGAATTTTCTAAATAAGACTTGTTTAAATCAAGCGAATATATTTCTGTTTGAAATAAATATTTCTTGGTTTTAAGTAAATATTTTTTTTTAACGTATCAATTTAAATTCAGCATGTTTTAGATAAAAGTAATTTTTTTTGTCCAAGATGATCGATTTTTGTATTTAAGAAAATGTTTACTCAAAATTGGCCTGTACTTTTAAGAAAATGCAATATCTTAATTGAAGAAAATCATTTTTTAGATTAAAATTAAAAAAATTAATTAAATTAAAATTTACTTAAAACCAAATTAATATTATTTTGAACCAAAAACAGTTTTGTTATGTCTAGTAAACGATCACTTAAGTCAAGTAAATTGATTTCATGATAACATATTCACTTAAATCAAGCAATTTCTTTTTTCAGTGTATGAAAATTAACAGAATTTATTATTAATTTATTAAACTGGTACTTTTTTTTGACAATGTAAACACAAACAAATTAAGCTTCGAAATTTATTAAATAAAAAAAATATAGGTTAAGAGTTTAATGCAAATTATCGATCCACATAACAAAAATGATCACTGAATTTAAACGAAATTCAACAGAACTTGAATGAAAAGAAGATAGTGTGTACGCTACGAATCAACAAATTCATGTGTCTGAAAGTTTTACTGGAGTCGGAGAGAGCGCGACTTGTGTATTGGAGTCTGGAGAAGGCCATGCATAAAATTATATATACATACAACCAGAGATTACTAATCTTTCTTCGAATACGAATACTTTTTTCGAATAAGCGATTATATTTCATTTAAATATTTAAATAATTTTAATAAATTACGTACAGAGAAAAAATTGCTGTAATAAGGATTATTAACTATCGGTCTGTAATTTTAGTAAAAAATTATTTTTTGTCAAACCATCAATGATAAAAGCACACCCTTCTTGAGCTATTATTTAGAAAGAGATATAGCAGTTTAAAATTAATTATTAGCACAAAGAATTTCATATTGGAAGAATTAATTTAGTTTGAGGAAGCTAAGTGCCAATGAATTGGCAGCGGTTTTGTTTATTATATTCAATATTAAAAGTGGATTTATTTCATTTAAGAGGATGAAAGTTTTATGTATCATTAATGAAAATTCAAAGTACAGTTTGAAATGAATTGTAATGCCTTTACTTCATACATGTACTTTATTTCGATACACAAACATTTGGAGGCTCACTTTGCTCCTGTCTCCCCTAACGACTGTACACTCTGAGATGTGGGAAATTTCTGGTCGAATGCGTTTGAAATATTGATCATAATATAAATTGAAAATTGTATAAAAACTATTTCTTTTTTAAATAACTCAATGACTTTGATTATACGTTTTTTATTATGTATTTCTTGTCTCTATCTTCAAATACACATCAGATTCTGGAGTTTGAACGAATGATCTTTTTGAGTAGTTTATTGGAATTGGAGTTTCATCACAAATCGAGAATTTATAATTAGAAAGTAAAGCAATAAGTGCTATTTTAGTTTGGAGAGTTCCAAAACGGATTCCTAAAACATATGCACATCGTTAGTTATAGTTTCACTTTATATGATGTATGATCATGATAGTAATAATTTAGAAACTATTTTAAAAGAAATGTTGAAAACTTCAAAGTTTTTCGCCATAAAATTAAAAATAAATGTAGCTACTATAGTCCATAAACTTGTTTAAGAGATTCAGCTTCCTCAATAATAAAAAATTATATATCAACAAATTTTATAATAAAACTTCTTCTTAATTCGTTTTTAAATTATTCAAAGAAAACGTTAAAAAAGTATATAGATTGCCTTTTTAATGTAAAACTGCGGAAAATTTTTTACTTCATTTAAAACAGTTTTAAATATCTTTAAATGGCTGTAACTCATTGTATATTCTATAGAAAAAACTACTGTTGTTTGTAATAGATAGACGATAATTAGGATTTCTTAATAAATGAATTCCAGAAAAACATACCAATGCAACCTCTTGGTCCTTCTCCGAATGGTAAATATACATAGGGATTTCTTGCGGCAATATTTTCTTTTGTAAATCGCAGAGGATCAAATGTATTTGGATCGGGGAATATGTTTGGATCCAGATGAAAACTACTTACAGGAATGATGACTGCAGTACCTTTCTCAATTCGAATATTGGAATTTGGTATGTCACAATCTTCGATACAGACACGATTCAAAACTGGAAATGTAGCATGTTTTCTTAACGTCTCTGAAATCAAGGTAACTATTAAAATATGAAAACAAAAACACTATTTTCTAAACATCAAGTTTATAATAGATAGATTTTGTATGCATTACCAGAAAATACCATTTCAAGGTACTCAAGCTCATGTTGTATTCGCTCATAAGTCATTCCTCCTGGCTTTTTGGAGAATTCATCGATTTCTGCTCGCAGTTTCTCTTGAATTTCTGGATTCAATGCTAATTCATGTAAGCAATAAGTTATTGCAGACGAGGCTGTTTCAAATCCAGCAACAAAAAAAGCAAACGCTTGAGCTTGCGCGTGCGTGAAACTGATTTTGTCTGTAATTGGAACTGGAATTAAAAATATATTTGAGTTCAGACATTTTTTACTACGATATTCACGATCTAGTAAGTAAAATGTCACAAATTTAAAAAATATAATAATATAGTATCGTGTGGCACTCATATTGAATATTCTAAAATATATATTTAAAATTAATAATTGCTTCACACGACACACTTAGATATTTCACATAGTATAGTTAGTGCACTGACAATGTAGAGCAAATTTTTATTTTATGTCGAGATCGGAATTCCTCTCTATATAGCGGTGAGCTTCGTAAGCTGTCAGAAAAGACTCCTTTTCTATGCATAGATTATATCTACATATAGTGATAGCCAGCGCCAAATGACAAATACATAGACCAATATTTGAAACTGTGAGAGAAGGCTAGTTCAATTGTTTTTACATGGCTCGTACATCTATATATAGTTGTAGTTACGATCCCAATAACTTTTTCATATTTATTATGAGCGCCTCACGCTTTTATATTTAGCCAGTTTACGTCGCAGAACATTTTTTTTTGTTTTTTCATGCATTTTAAATAAAAGTGTGGTACTTAAAGTTTTTTATGTATTTTTTTAAAGTATATTTAACAGAGAAGGAGGGTGAGTCGAGCAGTATTTAAACGGGCGAATTCTTATTTTTCATGCTTATTCTGTCTTAAAATGTCTTTATTTATTTCTGTGGGTTCCCCGAAAAATGACTTAAGTCCACTTTTTATGTTTTTGAAATATTACGGTTTAAAGTTTTTAATTTCCATTTAAACTAATGTTACAAAATTCATAAATAGTTGACAGGTTCACTTATTTTTACACTTTCTTGGTTCCTTGCAGTTTTATCTGAAACTATACTATGTAGGTATAAGCATAATATATAAAATATAACTAATCTTAATATTTATATACATAATAATTAGCAGGCCTGCCTACAGGTAATATGTTACATCCTACGTGATACGATATATTGTATGTATGTCAAGTATATGTAAGTAAATAAATAAATAAATAAATAAATGGATGGATGGATGGATGGATGGTTGGAAGGATAGATGGATTGATGGATGGATGGATGGATGGATGGATGGATGGATGGATGGGTGGATGGATAGGTAGGTAGGTTTTGGATGGATGGATGGATGGATGGATGGATGGATTGATGGATGGATGGACGGTTGAAAGGATGGATGGATGGATGGATGGATGGATGGATGGATGGATGGATGGATAGGTAGGTAGGTAGGTTTTGGATACATCCATGGATGTATGGATGGATGGATGGATGGATGGATTGGTTGATTGATTGATTGATTGATGGATGGAGGGATGGATGTTTGGAAGGTTGGAAGGATGGATGGATGGATGGTTGGAAGGATGGCTGGAAGGATTTCTGAATGGATGGATGGATGGATGGATCGATGGTTGGATGGTTGGAAGGTTGGAAGGATGGATGGATGGATGGGTGGTTGGAAGGATGGCTGGAAGGATGGCTGGATGGATGGATGGATGGATCGATGGATCAATGGATGGATGGATGGGTGGATGGATGGATGGATGGATGGATGGACGGATGGATGGATGGATGGATGGGTGGATGGATGGATGGATTGGTGGATGGAGGGATGGATGGTTGGAAGGATGGAAGGATGGATGGATGGATGGATGGTTGGTTGGAAGTATGGATTGATGGATGGATGGATGGATGGATGGATGGATGGATGGATGGATGGATGGATGGATGGATGGATGGATCGATAGATAGATAGATAGATAGATAGATAGATAGATAGATAGATAGATAGATAGATAGATAGATAGATAGATAGATAGATAGATAGATAGATAGATAGATAGATAGATAGATAGATAGATAGATAGATAGATAGATAGATAGATAGATAGATAGATAGATAGATAGATAGATAGATAGATAGATAGATAGATAGATTAGATAGATAGATAGGTAGATATATAGATAGATAGATAGATAGATAGATAGATAAATAGATAGATAGATAGATAGATTAGATAGATAGGTAGATAGATAGATAGATAGATTGATATATTGATAGATAGATAGATGGATAGGTAGATAGATAGATAGATAGATTAGATAGATAGATAAGTGGATAGATAAATAAATAAATAAATAAATAATCGTCAAAAAAATTACTTATATGAATCGCGTATTACTCATACATGAAAAACGTACGTTGGTATTAGTTAATAGTACCTACATTGTGCAACTACTGCGCGAAACAGGTGATTATCTGATTAAACCCGAAAATTATCTGAGTGCAGGTGTTGCACATACTATTATTTTAAACTAGTGTGAGAAGTTCTATCACGAAATATTAGCTAAAATATTGCTACATAATGCGTAATACAAAATAGAAACGAAGTTGTATACACACCGTGTAAGATGCAAAGCGTGTTTATTTTGCAGAGTGTGGATCGGGCAATTATCGCATGCTTTTCAATCATGAGAAATCGAACTTTTGGGATGTTGAAGTTCTCGCTGTTTTCCAACAGATGACGTTACTAGTACTGTGTGCATATAGTTGAAGGTGGTAACACATCTGTATAGAAGTACTATAAGCAAGCTTGAAATTCAGTATATGTCATTTCGCCGAAGTGTAAACAACTTTTTTTTTTCATAGTGTTATACATGCCAAAAAAGGACTATTTGCGAGAAATTTTACTGCACTACTTTATTACAAAAAATCTGCGGCTGAAGCACATAGAATTCTTGTTGAGACTTACGGTGACCATGCTCTATCGGCAACAACATGCAGAGATTGGTTTAGATGCTTCAAAAATAATGATTTTGATATTGAAGATAAAGAACGCTCTGGTGCACCGAAAAAGTTTGAAGACGAAGAATTGGAGGCACTAATTTGTGAAGACTCATGTCAGGCGCTAGCTGAACTTGCAGAATCATTAGGCGTTGATCACACAACAGTTTCGAACCGTTTGAAAGCATTAGGAATGATTCAGAAGCAAGGACATTAGGTGCCGTACGAGTTGAAGCCGAGAGACGTCGAACGGCGTCTTTTCACATGTGAAAAGCTGCTTCAATGGCAGAATAGGAAAGGTTTCTTGCATCGTATCGTGACGGACGATGAAAAATATCCATGGATACACTACGATAACCTTAAGCGTAGAAAATCGTGGGGTAAACCCGGCCATACATCAACATCGCCAGCAAAGCCGAATATCCATGGTTTCAAGCTTCTGCTCAGTATTTGGTGGGATCAGCTGGGTTAGTTTATTATGAGCTGCTCAAACTGGATAAAACTATCACAGGAGATAACTATAGACTACAGTTGATGTGTTTGAGCCAAGCATTTAAGGAAAAACGGACGCTATACGCGGAGAGACACGACAAAGTGATTTTGCAGCATGACAACGCTCGGCCGCATGTTGCTAAACCGGTGAAAACCTATGTAGTAGTCTATTTCTATATCTCACTTACGTGAGAGAGAGAGAGAGAGATACGGCCAGTGACGCTACACAACGATTCGCACATTTGCGCGAATCGATCGGTTAATCCATGCTGGATTTCGAGGAAAAGGAGACAGAGCATTAAGTGGAAAAGGAGAGCGAGATTTTGCCTTAATCGTTGCCAGAGAGTAGGCAGTTGAACTCTCACTTCTAAGCAAGATCGACCTTTCGAATGCGTTCAAAAGAAAGTAGAATAAGTTCATTAGACTTTAAGTATCGTGTGTGCCTTCGCTTATCGATGTCGAGGACGCTCGACTGATACAGCATAGATCCGATACGAGAGCGAATCTTCGAGTCCAGTCAAGCTCTCATATCTCACCGCTCTCACCTCAACCGCCGATCAAGAGTCGTAACGTCGTCTTCAGGAACAAACCAACATCTGCTGGAATTTCCCGTTTCATCAAGATCATCATCAGACAGGGGCCGCGGAGCGAAGAGTTGCGGAGGACGGATGCATGTCTCAACGTTTGTTTTAGTTTGTAAGATTCTATTATAAGATTATCGGCGGATTAATCATACTTTTTATACTTTTATTGCTTGCGATTAGATATAAGTTTTTATTAGTTCAGTCAGACTTAGATCATCAGATCATAAGCCAACGCGCGTATTATGTTTTATATAATGGATTAGTTTTATGTAAATTAATAATTGTTTTTCTTTTTTCAATAAAGCACAAAATATTATTTTAAACTAAAAATAATATTTTAAGAACCCCCTTCAAAACAATTTTAATAAAATTATTTTGCAATAATTTATGTAAACAACACCTACTTGAAAACGCTTAAAGGGAAAGTTCTAACACACCCGCCGTATTCATCAGACATTGCCCCTTTTGATTATCACTTGTTCCGATCGATGGGACATGGTCTGGCTAAGCAGCACTTTAATTCTTATGAAGATGCTAAAAAATGGGTCGACTCTTGGATAGCCTCAAAAGATCTGTCGTTTTACCGACGTGGAATTCAAATGCTGCCAGAAAGATGGGAATAAATAGTGGCTGGCGATGGACAATACTTTGAGTAACATGTTTTTTACTATTTTTTTAAAATAAATCATTAATTTTCATAAAGAATCAGCGAGAACTTATTCAACATCCCAATAATTTTCTTTATAACAACATATATATGTTGACATATTCGTTCATATATAGCTGTATAATATTTCATTTTTGCGCTTTGTATGTATTTATATAGTATATGACAGCCTATTAAAAATAATATTTATTTTATATATTTTAAGCATCATATTTACATCAAAGTGTTATAATTATATATTAAAAGCGTTTATCTAATATTTAACACATTAATGATTTAAATTTGAATAATTTTCCGTAACACATTTATCACCAATTTCATGGTTTACCAGAATACCTGCTTCTCCCCTAATTTTTAATATTTAACATAAAGCTAGTAGTACTTGATTATGGTAATGAAACATAAAAATTACACTTTAATTACCATTTGGAGAATCATTACTTTTTTGGGACTTAGCATCCTCCTGTAAGACGCCTACGTCCATTAATTGCATTAATGAGTTAATAAAGTCTTTTCTGACTATATTATTTTGTCGTCTGTAAGCCACCATGTCTTTAAAAGTGTGTGTAAAAAATTGAGTTACTTCTTTACTCATCATAGGAATTCGCAAAATGTCCAAAACTATAGGAACGAATATCGCTAAAGTATATATAATTGGATTTAGACTGACAACCATAGCTCCGTGTCGTTTGAAGTCATTATCAGGATTCTCTAGACTCTTGCAATCGAATCCGAATGCAATTGAGGAAATACTGTCCGTTGAATATCTTTAACAGTAACAAAAATTATAGTAATAGAAGGTAATAAAATTTAAAGTAATGTTTAGACAATTTTGAAGGTATAAACAGTCATAAATTTAAAAATGTTTAAAGATCGAGTATATAGAAGTCCGATTTTTAACAATACTACAGCGGGACTATATTTCTTTACGTATTTATTTATTTATTTATTTATCAACGAGCGCTTCTACATTTCTCTTAAATATATTACAAACGTATTATTTACAAATATTAATCGAAATATAATTCAATCTCCATCACTGATTAATTCGAATCGACACGAGATATTTGTCACTAAAAACGGACTGACAGAGATTTGTACCCTATATAATATTTCAGCTGTTAATAATAACAATGAAATCCAAGAATGCAGTACGTAGTTACGTATTCGTTTAATCGTGCTATCATATACTTTCATTCGTCAGTATTATTTGAATTTTCCAAAGTTAAGAAAATATCTGGTTACCTTCCACTTAGATCCTTAATATCAATAACATTCTTCTTTTCGAGAACACGATCGCAAGCTTTTACCAACTTTTCACCAATTTCTATAAGTAGTGGGAACATTTGCTTTAATTTTCCAGATGTAAATGTCGGCGTGAGCTTGGCTCTAAGTTTCTTCCATTTTTCGCCTGGCAAGAAAAATAATTGACTTGAAAGCGGATCCACTTCCTCATTGTAATATAAGCCTCGGTCGCGGAATTTGGAGAATTCCTTTACCATAATCAGTCGGGCCAACTCAGGATCATTGATTATTAAGAAAGGCTTATGTAACATGTAGATTCCATACAATGAGTGATTCTTATTATCTTCATATTTCTTTTTCACAAAATTTCCTATATAGAATTTTTAATTTAATAAGTCGTTTATTCATGTAAAACAAGCGATGCTTCGCATGTCAAAAATAGTTATTTTTAATTATATTTTTATGCCTGTCATATTTGATACTACCATACCCTTTCTTAATACTTTAAACTAACACGATAAGATAAAGTTGCAAATAAAAAAACAACTAAGTTCAAATTAAATAAATGCACATAAAATAGAACTAAGTCCAGTGATATATTTTGGGCTGATCAGAATCGCAAGAAATCAGTAGTCATTTATATATTTGACACTTTCGTTATGGTGGAATAAATGGCCTCTTATAAGAAGCCTTGTACATTGGTAATGAAAACTGTACGCATGGATATATTTAGCTTTAAAAAAATATTTTTCATTTATACTTGTATAATAGATGAAGAATAATTAAATAGTATATTGTGTACCAAGGGTGAGAAGTAGACTTTCTTTGCCCGCGTGTGGTTTGCAGTAAGAGTAGGTGAGTACGTATTGCGAGACGAAGACGAGCACTGCAATCACACAAGGACAAAAGAAGCCTTTTAACCCACAGTACTCACAGTACTTTTTGTCACACACGTCTTGATTTCGCATTTTTGTTCTGCCTCTAATATGAACCTTAATGTGGCTGTAAACACTAGGGTTAGGCGGATAGCACGGATTTTTTTACTATCCGGGTATCCTGATATTCGGAAAACGAATAGAAAGAAATCCGCATAATCCGGATAATCCAAACTATCCGGATAGTCCGTTATATACCGTTTAGATTTCGATAAAACTCAATATACTGGTACATAATAGTCTAAATGTGACTCAGATGAATTTTAGTGAAGTCAGAGTACGTTAGAGAAAAGTTATTAGCATTTCCATTATCACGCGTTTAACACGGAGTCTTATGGGAAATAATAGAAATTTACATATATTACGGTAGTGACCGTTCAAATTTTGTGGAAATATTCTGTAGTTAGAGATAAATGTTTGCCGGACATTTATCACTTTAAAAAACTATGATTAGGTACTTATAAGTTTAAAAATAAATTAATTCAACACAAGAAAGGTTCATTTAACCTCAAAAACAGAGTCAAATCAGCATCTGTATTAATTTCTTTTAAATAAATAAGATGAATACATTTGATTGATTTCAATTTATAGTCGTAATTTGGTGTTAATTTATGTATGTGATAATTTAAACAAAGTTCACCTCATTGATAAATAAGAAATTGAATGTAAAAAAAAGTGTACACATTTTTACTAGTTCAATGCCGAGAATACTACCTTAAGAGATAGTAACAATGTATTTTATCAAAGATAACCCGTTTCTTCATTTCATATATCTCGCTTCGCTCGAGCGAAAAACGTCACATGAGGCAAATAATCTACTTCCATACCCATGTCGAAATGTACTATTTATGTATTAGGCTTTTTCACGCCTGACATCACGACCCCACGTGACCGAACGCTGGTAGTACAACATTCAAAATTGCGCTGATTTCTTTTTATTAATATAAAATCAGCGCAATCATTTCTGAATATCAAAAATTGCGAATAAATTAGCTAGGATATGATTTCATCATATTTGAATACTGGTGAAATATAATAACGAGTTTAGTATTCAATATAGTATAAATAAAAATTTGTTTGGAATAGCGAATTTGCCTGAAACAGTCAATTTTATCCATTTTTATATGTTACACCGTAAAATATTTTTAGAATTATATTAGTTTTACTGATAATTTGTAACAATAACATTACAAAATGTAAAAGTATATGATATGCAATTATTTTCAAAATAGTATACTTTTAAAAATTATATATTTTTTTAAATAACCAGCTGAGATATTTAGCTTGATAACATAAGCAAGAAAATCATTGCATATGATATATATTTACATTTTGCAATGTTATTGTTACAAATTATCAGTTAAAACAATAAAATTGCAAAAATACTTACGATTTAACATATAAAAAAATATATAAAATGGGCTAATCAAGCAAACTCGCTATTACAAAAAATGTATTATCTGAACAATATTGAATACTAAATTTCTTAGTATATTTCACCATTTTTCATTATTTCATCTCGGTAGCTAAGAGGGTTAAAATGATCCAAAAAATTACAGATACTTATTAAAATAATCTTTACTCAAATGCAAAAGAAGCACTGAGATAAAACGCCGACATTTTATGTACGAAAATAAAATTAGTTTATTCATTTTCTTTTTCTAGGCTCAATTTCGGTTCTCATAATAAAATTTAATGAAAAAATTGTGTACGTAGGTTTTAAGGAGGTTTATTCAATCCCACAAAAATTAATAAGATAAAACGTCTAGATAGAGATACAAATATCATCCCTTACTTTTTAGTCGGTTTTTTACTTTATTAAGGATCAGCCCTATCTTAGACACATTGGACACTTTATTTTAGACCTGAACGAAGCGATTTACACAAAAATTGAAAATAGTTCCGTGAAACTTCCAAACTTCACCTGCGTTACATTATGTATCTCCTTTGCATCCATGGAATTTTCTCCTTAATAAAAAAAAAAAGATACACGATTTACAGATTTTGAGAGTATCGAATTCAAATTCACAGTTACTTTTTTATACGAAAAAATAATAAAAAAATCTCTCGTAAAAAACATGCGTGTTACCAACACAAAATATTTTTACAATAATGAAAATGAAAGTTAAAAAACTTTTATTGGAGATCACAGAATTTTGTCCAGTTTCGATCAGTTTCGAAGTGGATATTTTTTGGTGTAATTTCGTATAAAAGTATGTGGAATTGTATATTTTTGTGAAAGTGTTTTTGATATATGATACGGATATTCGGATAGTCAGGTATCCGTAATCCGGATATCCTCTATCCGGATCGCGGATAGATTATGACGTCACTATTCGGATATCCGAATAACCGGATAATCGCAGCCCTATAGTAAGCACATGCCTGGTCGACTGCAAATCAGGCTGCAATAATGATTAAGCAACCCTAAACATGTGGTATCATCCGGATGGTATCCCATGTTTCAGGGTACCTAAACCCTCTTAGAGCTTATTTTCGAAGATCAGCTTACTACAGTTGTTTCACTCGTCGGTCGGAAATCAGACGCTTTACGCCCGCTTTCGAGTCATGAAAAAACGTGAATCATATATGACACAAATGAATTTGTAGTCGTCTTTTTATACTAATACTTACATAATTTATATCTCAGAAATATGTCTGAAAATTGAATAAGTTATCAGTGAGTAGTGACTCATACCGTAGCGAAAGAGTTGAAATTATCAAATGCATGATTTTTACAGTCATGGACTCAGTTTCTGATCAGCTTCAATTAATTCTTTATTTGATCTTGGTTTCATAAAAGTGAATTGAACTAACACTTTTTAGATTTTAAATACATATTTTTAATTGAACAATATGGAAGAAAATATATATTTGGTTGATTTTAGGATGAGACACCTCAAACATAAATGTTGAATTTTTTTCATTTAAGTACATCTTGCTATATTGTGGATTCTAGCAAGAATTTATTAATTTTTGACGTTATTACCATGACGTTATTAACATTTTTCAAAACAGTTTGTCGGCTGCTAATAACAACCGAATCTTTTGAAATTTGAACCAGTCAATGCTTATTCAAATTCAAAGGCCATATAGTAAGCCGTTTTTCTAAAAAAAACTTGTTCTATCTCCAGTGATCGTTTAAAATAAAGAAGTCTATAATATAGATTCATGTAAAAAATTAAATTTTATAAACATTATATGGTTCGATTTTCAAAAGATTCTGTTACTATCTGAATTCAGAAAATACGTTTGGTAAGTACCCTTTCATTTCTCCTTAAAGTAAAAAATTTGCAGATGATCAAATATTAGAAGTAATTATTAGTTAAAATTAATATGGTTAATAAATTAATACCTTATTAATTGTCGGTTAAAATTAATGATTTAGGCATATTTAACTAATTTTTAAATTTTATAGGAATAGATTCAAGACTTTTGAAATTATCTTATTTTTATCTTGTCTTATCTATTAGTAAATTTGTTTAAAATATAGAAAATCTCTAAGATATGACATCATTTGTAGGAGACATCGAATAGAGGGAAATAAGAAAATATAAAAGAAAATATAAAAGAATATATATATATATATATATATATATATATATATATATATATATATATATATATATATATATATATATATATATATATATATATATGTGTGTGTGTGTGTGTGTGTGTGTGTGTGTGTGTGTGTGTGTGTGTGTGTGTGTGTGTACTTTTCTAAAATTAAACACTAATATATTTTTCTAAATAAGTCATAATTTGATTCTTACCAATCGATGATTTTTTAAGGACAAGAGGTAAAGCATTTCCAAGCGGTATTATAGGATTATCCTGAGGTATTCCTCTTCTTTTCCAGTACGTATAAATGATGAATTTGAAATATGCGTAGATTACCGCAGCAATAGCAGTTATCCAAAAAAGCTTCGTGTGAAGCATGGGTTGTAATGCTTCCAGCATATTTGTTATGTAACAGCTTTAACAGTAAAAACAATAATATTACGATTTAACAGGATCTCAACGTTCTTAGGTTTTAAATTAATAACAAATTTTTGGTTCTGAAAAAAACCTTTAGGGCTACCCAAGTCGAGCCTTTATCTACTGATGCAGGAGTATAATAAACGCGTAGGTACTTATCAAGAAAAATCGGTGAGCAGACTACGTTGGCTCATTCCGATCGGGACACTTCTCGACGAAGATGCTGCGGTCGAAGATGACGAAGACGCAGATGTTCTTCGGCGAAGTCCGACACGTAGTGCGTCGGCGGCGCTGATCAGCGGAGCTTGCCGATACTTACGGTCCGTTTTCTTTCGGCGTATTATTCGCGGCGAATGCTATGCTAACATATAGGTGCGAGAGAGAGGGTATAATCATACTTTCTCTCTCGCACCTATATGTTAGCATAACATTCGCCGCGAATAATTCGCTGCGTGGAATCGGACATTTAGATGTGAAGCCCGGGGTGGGTCCCAAGTGAAAGAGAAAGAGCCCCAGAGTGCGTGAGCCGCAGCTTAACTTTTCTACCTGATCGGTCATTTTCGTAACGCAATTTACGTTGCACGTCCTAATATTGATGATTTCAAGGACGGCGACTCGAATAATGCGTGATATGAATTTTGCTCGTTACAAATATTAAACATGTTACGTTGCGAGATTCATCGATAATGATTATAAATCTGTTAGCGAAACAACGAAAAAGTGTGCGAAAAGTTCAGTATTTAAATATTGAAAAGTATAATAACTCGAATAGTATAAAAATAAATTTACTTGTTATTTCAAACGTAAAAAGCTGAACAGTTAGTTATTTCTCAATTTTTAATGAATGTACGTACCTATCATTTTATTTTCAATAAAATTGAAATAAAATATGACTTGAACCCTATTTTATATATATAATATACATATATATATATATATATATATATATATATATATATATATATATATATATATATATATATATATATATATATATGAGAAAATATATTTATACAAGAATTAATTTGAAATATAATTAGGGAATTTATAATTTTACATAGAGACAAGTATTACAGTCAATTTTTTCGTGTTTTTGTCAAGATTAGTATTTTTTGTGAATTTTGTTTGAGTCATGTACTGAAAGCGCCACAGGGGCTTTCGTAAGTGAAAATTATAATAGTAAAAATCTGTATTCCTCTAGCAAGAATTCTAATGCATATCCATATTTAAGCGCTGTGCCGATGAAAAGTTACAAGTACATCAAATTGTATGTTTTTTTCGAAAAACCGCGAATTTTACGAAAAATACTGAGACAGTAATGAGGCTGTAGAAAAAGTATACCCCAAGCTTGGATTTATTGACGATTTTTCCCATGTTCGAGGTAGCCTAGAAAACCAAAAAAACTTGGTCCTCAAAAAAAAATTCTTTGAGTTTCCGAACCGACTTATTGCAAATTTTCTGTAGATTTGCACATATACGTCTATATTTGGACACGCTTTATTATAACATGTTCACTCAACGTGGATATATTCTGATCGAATGTTTTGAAATCATGCCACCTTATTGGTTAATTCCTGTCAATCGGATAATCGCATTGGAGCATTTTAAAAACATTCGATCAGAATGTATCCACGTCGAGTGTATATCTGTTTATAAATTATCTTCATAAGTAAATTTGGAATATAAGTTATTTTAAATATACAAAGAAGTTTTGACTTGTTTGTGTATATTTGAAAAGTTAAAATTTGTGTGTAAATTAGTTTTAATCATTCCTATTGATAAAGCAATATGAACAGAGGTGGGAAGCCTTGACACGGCATCTGAGAAGAAGGTGCAGGGCTCGTTACGCAAAGAAACATATCTATTACTTATTTTATAATCAATGTACACAAATTTTTGTATTATTATAAAAAATTTTAAAAATATGAACTTAATTTAGACAATTAGACGTAGTACCTCTTTCAACCTGAGCCCCACGGAAAACCTCTTCGAAGCTGAGCCAAATATAGTAGAGGAGACTGCGGTATAACGGGCGACTAAAATGCAATGACCCATAGAAATTATAAAAAGCATAATTTTAAATGAACTATTTATTAGCGTTGCTGCTGGTACCTGCTCCTGCGGCTTGATTTACGGCACTTTGATTTTTAATGAAGTATAATTTTTAAGTAATGAGAATAAATTAATGAACAATTTATATATTAAATTTACAGAATTTATTTTTATTATATTAAACTGGTACTTTTTATGATAATGTAAAAACAAATAAATTAAGCTTCGAAAGTTTAATAAAAAAAATATAGGTTAAGAGTTAAATCCGAATTATCGAATCACATAACAAAACTGATCACTGAATTTAAATAAAATTTAACAGAACTTGGGTGAAAAGAAGATAGTGTGTACGTAGAGAATTACCAAATTCATCTGTCTGAATGTTTGACCGGAGCCGGAGAGAGGCGCGATTTGTGTATTGGTGAAGGCTACGCATAAAATTATATACATACATGCAACCAGAGATTACTAATCTCTGATACAACACTTCCAGATTAAAAATGATGTATATATAATTATATAAACCATACATAATTATATATAATTAGATATAATCAGATATAATTATATATAATTATATATAATCAGATAAAATTATATATAATTATATATAGTTTTATATAGTTAAATAGAGACAAAACTTATATATAACTATATATAATCATATATAGTTATATATAATTGTATATAAATATATATAATTATATATAACTATACATGATTTTATATATAAGTATATATAATTATATGTAACTATACATGATTTTATATATAATTATATGTAACTATACATGATTTTATATATAATTATATATAACTATACATGATTTTATATAATAATTATATACAATTATATATAAATCATTTTTACTCAGGCTGTGTATTCTTATAGAGATAATATACGTAGCTTGTATTATCTGTTTGTATATTCTTCATCAATATACTTAATTACTGTGAAGTATGCATTTAGTTGCTCATTTGACTTTAATATTACACAAGTTAATTCGCGATTGTAGCTGTTAATCTTTGCATATATTTTAGTGAATGTATCTATAATGCCTCGTTTTCACTGGTAGTTTAGTAGAGTCTCGCTTTCACTTTCAATATTGAATAGCATTTATGTTGTTTAGAAAAGCAAAACTTTTTAAGTGTGAAAAAAGTGTAAGAAAGTGCAAATAAAAGTTATAAAGTGTAGAACTTTGTAACCAATGGTCCAAAATTGCACACTTTTATACTTGTTTATACGTTCTTTGCATTTTCTAACATATTCTGACAATTATTTTAACTTTTCTTACACTTTTTTATCACTTTTTTCAGATTTTGTAACATATGTTTACACTTTCTCTAGAGAATTAAAATTTTTAACACATAATTACATTCTTTTTAGAAAATTTTGGGATGGCCGATGGCTCAAGTGTGAGACTCTTGACCTTTAAGGGAAAAAATTCAAATATTTGGTCAAAACAGATTTTTTTAAATTTATTTATACTAATTCGCTTAGATTTCTTTCTTGATGATAAAAAATGTTTTACCTTGACCTCTTCTTCGAGAGGTACAAGGAAAATGTACTTTTCCAAGATGTTTTAAATTTTTAAAATATTTTCGTTTTTATTTTAAGTTTAATATTTTTCAACGTTTGAGTGACAAGCGAGGCTAAAGGTCAGATAAGTCGAAACCTTATATCAGTGGTAGACAAAAATAATTTATCCCATAAAACAAAAACTGATACATAAATAATTAAAAAATAAATTTTATTTAATTATTATGTTCAATACTCAAAAACATACCTATAATTATTGTATAGTATCTTTCATAGATTGGGGAATAGAGGGGTATAGAGTACTTGTCCGTATTAGTGTGCCATGAAGCAATTTTTTGCATTTAATAATTGATTGCTGAACGTATATAGCTTTAATCTTTGCTATTGAAGTTTATAAAGGTATTCTAACGTTCCGTGTTCAAGATGGAAATGGTTTTAATTGAATATATTAAGCATTCATACAGATATATTAGAAAAAAAAAGGTTTTGGTCCATATTAGTGTGATTCTTCAATGAGATATAACGTATTACTGTGCCCAATCTGCCCGTATTAGTGTGCGTGTCCACAATTCTGTGCCCCCCATTAGTGTGCCTGCTCAAAAAACTGTGCCCCTGATTAGTGTGCTCATGAAGTCTCATTTTAATTATTTCTATAATTACTGCTAAATATTAATATCAATGGAATCTATTTTTTGTTTAAGTATAAGATAACTTAAAATAAGCTTAATTAAATAATTTTATTATTATTATTTTGTATTTATATATTATTTTGAAATATTATAATAAATAATTGTAATTAGATAGTTTTTATTGAATAATTAATAAATATAAATAAAGTTTTAAAATATTTGAAATTAATAAATGTGATTGACACCGAGATATTATGAACAAAACTAAGTATTTGAGACAGAATTCATAATCTATAAATTATCTAAATTCATGCAAACTGATACAATGATAATGATTTATTATGCACTATTCCATAATAACGGCTTTGGAAAAAATAAAGTTTGCGAAAACTTTTTCTCCCTTCTACAAACAGAAGTGAGATTATTCCGTCGATCATGAGGGGGCGCATAAATACGGACAAACTTCGAAAATGTCGCGGTATTACTGGATTCATTAAGAGGGTACACCACCTTTAAAATCTGAAACAAAAAAATTAATTAAGAATTTTTATTTTGATATTTATTTTAATAAGGGTTTTTTTTTCCTGAAAGTATACATAAAAACCTACCAATTTGTATATTTTTTACCTTCGTCGGATCTTCTATTCCTCCATGGCAAACCAGACTGTATTCGAAGACTTTAAGCACTATCCGTAAGATTCTAAGTCTGCACATGGATGGATTGGGCTAAAAATTTATGGAGATACGAGGGTAGTTCAATAAGTCTTTAGAATGACCAACAGATGGCGCGCGAATCGCTCCAAATCATCTGTTTTCAGTCAGCACCACTCCCGACTAGATATATGGTGCAGTCACAGTCCACATCTTCTGAGTTTACGTGTTTTTATAACCAATTGAAAAAAAAAATTGCTTGTTAAGAAAAATGGAAAAAAACGAGTTCAGAGCGCTAATTAAACATTTTCATTTAAAGGGTTTAACTCCATATGAGATAAAAAATGAATTGGACTCAGTTCATGGCACATCTGCCCCTGCCTTAGCAACGGTTTATAACTGGGTAAATGAATTTAAGCGTGGTCGTACTCGTACATCAATAAGTGACGAACCACGTTCAGGAAGGCCCGTAGAAGCAACTACTCCCGAAATCATCAATAAAATCCACGATATGGTGTTGAAGGATAGAAGATTAAAAGTGCGTGAGTTAGCTGAGGCCACAAGGATATCTATAGGTGCAGTTGTTTCAATTCTACATGAAAAATTAGGCATGAAAAAGCTATCGGCAAGATGGGTGCCGCGTTTGCTCTCAGCTGAGAATAAACGCAATAGAGTGGTCGCCTCTAAGGCTCTTTTGGCGCGCATAAGTCGGAATCCTGAGGAATTTTTTCGTCGATTTGTGACTGTGGATGAAACATGGATACACCACTACACTCCTGAGACAAAGGAACAATCCTACAGTTTTTTGGGATGCACGTGGAATTATACTTATTGACTACTTGGAAAAGGGTAAAACAATTACTGGTGAGTATTATGCATCATTATTAGAGCAGCTGAAAGAAGAAATTAAAAAAAAACGACCACATTTGGCGAGAAAAAAAATTCTCTTTCATCACGACAACGCCCGAGTTCACACATGCTTCGTTTCAATGGCTAAAATTGAAGAACTAAAATTCGAATTGGTCGAACACCCACCGTATTCACCAGATTTAGCCCCCAGTGACTTTTTCTTATTTCCAAACTTGAAAAAATGGCTCGGTGGACAGAGATTTACGGACAACGAAGACGTCATTGCCTCTGTAAGTGCTTATTTTGAGGAACTTCCGAAAACGCACTTTTCTGAAGGATTAAAAAAACTTAAAAAGCGATTGACCAAGTGTATAGAGCTCCAAGGAGATTATGTTGAAAAATAAAAAAAAAATTACCCAAAAAAAATTGTTTTTATACTTTATTCTAAAGACTTATTGAACTACCCTCGTACTCATTATAGTAGTACTTTTAATATGACCGTAGGGATTTTGATTTGAACGAGTAGAAGTATTTTTTTATATGAATATTGTCAATATAACACTTATTTTTTAATAATTTTATCACTTTTATAGATGTAAAAAATTTTCTACTCGTTCAAATCAAAATCCCTACGCTCATATGAAAAGTACTACTATAATGAGTATCTCCATAAATTTTGAGCCCAATCTGTCCATGCGTTCACTTGGAATCTTACGGACAGTAAGCTGAAATTGATAAAAACAACATTTAGAGTTATTTAACAATTAAGTTACAAGTTCTAATAGATATAATTTATACTCATCTTATCAATTGCAACTACTTTTTTCTTCTTTCCAACGTAGCAGACAAATATCTGCAGCAGTGTACGTCATTATTTTCTGGTGCGTGGAGTCCCATGAGTCTTCCTCCTCCTTGAATAACCTGAAATGAAAAAAAAAACACAAAAATGAATAAATTGAGTAAACTGTACTTATCATACTAAACTCTTGAGCGACACTTTCACACATTTCACTCAACTGCTTATTTATTTCATCAAAAGCCGATTGGGCAACTGGCTTACATAGGTCCATAATCCCACAAAAAGTTGAAAGGCCAGTGTGTCCATGTCCAAGTGCACGAGCAGACAGCACAGATCTTCTGTTCATTTCATATGCATTTCCATTGGCTCCTACTTTGTTGCTGGAGTTGATCGCTGCTATTTCACCACACTTTGAGCACACAATATCTATTTTGAAACCAAGACCCTGCACACCAGATTCACTTAATTAAACACTGCCATGGCACCGCTTACAACACAGAACACTTCTAAGTTTAGAAAATAAAATTGAAGTGTCAATGATTCTGTTTGTTGTATCACTGGTGTCTCTAGCACTAGCTGTGTTTTGGAGTTTCCTCGCTGAGCTGGTGGATAGTCTTGGCTTCTTTTGTGAATCTTCCTTTTTTATCTCTTTTAGAATACATTTTCACTACACTGATTTACACACATTCACATATTGTCAAATGCAATTAAAACACTGTATAAGTTCAGTACAATAAAAATATTAGCTGTGTTTACTAACAGGTGGTTTGTAAACATAAAAGCCAACTGTCAAAAGTAGCAAAAATGTACGGGTAAGGTTAGTCAAAAATTCGATCTGATTTATCGACCTTTATCTCAAACGCATGTAAGTTCAACTATTCACCTGTAGTAGCGCTGAAGGATTCTAGCCTTCAAATTGGTTCCAATTATATTATATTTTATTGCTTTATAACTAAATAAAATAATCAATCAAACATTTAGTTATAAATAATAATAAAATAAATAATAATTGATAAAATACCGAATTTACGCAAAATCGGTAAAAAAGCTGTCTCAGTATTTATATTGTAACTTTAAAAGGAATTATGATATCTTAAAACGGTTTTCGGGAGCTTATTCTACGGGAAATTTCATATAAATAAAGTAAATAAAAAAAAAACGATTTTTTGACAATTTAAAGGTGGTTTGCCCTCTTAATAAATTAATAAATCAAGTCTAAAATGTTCATTTAACATTTTTTAATATTAAATTGAATTATTTTACGATACAATGAATATTTTGTTTGTCATAAATCACGTCCGAATAATTAAATTAAGTTTTGAAAAGACAAGCAATCCTTAGCATTTTAGACTAGGAAACAAAGTAAAACCACCAAATCATGATTCATATGTTTAAAAAAATTATAACTCTATGAAAAACATTTTAAACTTTCATGTAGCTCTTGTAAACTCTAACTTAATAGTTTATCTTAGTTTTAAAAATAGTTTTAATGATTCATTTATGATTTAATCGCTGCAAATTACATTTAAAAAAAAGGCACACAAATATGGACAGGCTCATAAATATGGACAAGTACCCTATTTACGGGTAATCTGTTCGGATCTGTTCGGGTAAGAGGTTCAGATCTGTACGAGTTTCGACATTCTCGATTGCATGCGCGAACAGAGCGGTTGAGTTAGAAAGGCTCTTCATTAGCTTACAACTGTTAAATTAAGCATATTTTAAATAAATCTCTGCTATCATTTACTTTTTAATTATGATTCATTCATTTTCATTATATTTGCGATAACCCTGTTTCTTCCCCACAAAAGTTTGTGTAATAGTATATTATGCAACTAAGGTGGTTAGAGGGCCATTTCTAGCGAGGGTGAAATGATTTTAACACGAGTCGTAGTAGAGGGCGCCGAAAGCTTTATTTTATTTATATAAAATCATCACCAGATCTAGAAATTGCCCTTCCCCTTGTTACACCGTACTTTTTTTTAGAAGTGCATGTAACGCCCTTTCTTAAGCATACAGGGCGAAAGGTGAGTTGAACATTTCGAGTCGTGCGCCATTTACTTACAAAAATAAATTACAATTTAATTTTCAAAATAACAATTTTCCAAAATTTTCAGAATTTTCCAAAATTTTCAAAATTTTCAAAATTTTCCAAAATTTTTCTTAAGTTGTGACATAAATCTTGTTTAAATAATTAATAATATAAGTTACATTTAGGGTAGGGTGGGGCACGACGGGCACAGCGGGTTAAAGGAGCAGCTCTATTTTATTTTCAAAATTAGTATTTAAAAATAAATTTTCCGGTAGATTTAAGAAAAAGTGCACAAATATATTTCTTATTTTTAAAAAGTAAAGAAAAAATAAGTGTAACATATTATAAAATTATATTGAAGATTGTAATCAAAAAAGAAATTATATATTTGTATAATTTCAAACACGTGGAAAAGTAAGAATGAAAGTATTAATGCATTTGAAAGAATATGTATCATAAAGCCTATATATCCTACTTTAGGTTTGCATAAGTTTAAATTATTTTTTTCTCTACTCAGATAATTAAAATTCAATAAAGGTAAAAGCTCAAAGTGGGGCAAAACGGGCACGGAATTGCTGATCCTGAATAACATTTTTTGTTCAAAAATAGCTGTAATAAAAATTAATTTGAATTGTACGTATATATAACGGTATCATCCCTGGTAGAAAATTATCTAGTTTTATCGAGGCCCTCGATTATTTCCTTGGCAAACTAGATAGATCTACATAGTTCTAGATTAATTTTCTACCAGGGATCGTATGTGATAAAGTTTAAAAAACTTTAAATATTTAAAAATTTTCAAAAATTTTGAATATTTGTAATTTATCAAAAATTTTAAATACTTGAAAATTTTCAAAAATTTTAAATATTTAAAAATTTTCAAATAATTAGAATTTTTTAAAATTCTCCAAAATTTTTAATATTTCTAAAATTTCCAAAATTTTCAAAAAAATTCTAAATTTTCAAAAATATTTAAAACTTTTAAAAATTTAAAACATTTTGAAATATTCATAATTATCAAAATATTTACATTTTTTAAAACATTTAAAAATTATCAAATATTCAACATTTTAAAAATATTTCCATTTTTTAAAAAATTTTTTAAATTTTAAATTGTTCAAAATTTTCAAAATTTTTCGATTTTTTAAAAATTTTTTTAAATTTTAAAATATTCCTAATTTTTAAAGTTTACTAGGTTTTATTGATGTGATGGACGATTTAAAATGCCTGATTCTCCATCCACCTTGCATGTATACAAAAGAGTCGATTTGTGCATGCACTATGAAAAAAAGGAAAAGCCATATTAGGAAATATAATGTGCTTAAAAAAAGTTTTCTGCACTCGTAAAAAAAAGTCTTTTTTTGGGTTTAACCCAGGCCTACTCCCTTAATCAAACACCATTAATTGTTATAACCCTTGTAAACCTGTAAAAAAGTGTTTTTATGAAACTTATACAAAATATTATTCATTTCATGTGCTTTTGTTGTCTCATAATTGATAATAAAAATTTAAGGAAAATATGTAAATTGTTTGGTATACAGGATGTATTTTATAAAAAGAATTTTTAATATAGCGGAAGTTATTCTCCATTAACAGGTTGAGGGTGGCGTGACGCATTTATATATGTCATGAATTGACGCAAATTTCTTTGCATTTTGTCTTACTATAAACGTAAAAATTAATGAAACTTTTTATGCAGCCGGTTATTGCATTGTTTAAGTTCTTAATTAATAATTTTTGGATAATAGTAATTTTGGATAAAAGTTCTTAAATAATAATTTTTGGATTGTTGTAGTACATGACAAAATAAGGCACACGTGTTTTATTTTATGTGCCAACGTCCACTTTTAAGGGGTGAAAACCACCCCTAAAGTTTACCCTCAAAAATCACTTTTTTCTTATATCTCGACATATAATGAATGTTTTCAATGAAACAAAATGGAAAATATTCCTTATAAGAAACCCCAAATATTAGGTGTACTTATGACCTAAGGAGTTGCAACCCTTATTTTATATTTTAAAATCAAAATACAAATCAAAGTACAAATCTAAATATAATAAAATATTTCTCATTTTATGTATAACACATGACGTTCTTTTTAAGTTGTAAAAAAGAATTTTTCGATTTAAATTTTTCAGTTATTTAATTACAAAATTTGTCTATGCTTTCCATGATTCAGTTACAGTATATTATTCTACAAAATTTCGACAGTAATGATAATCTTCGAAAAAATGTTTAACACATAATGATTCTTTACACCAACCACATCTTATAATAGTAATATTTGTGCATCCTTCTACTTTGCACCGTATATTGCAAGAATCTCCAAAACTAAAATGAACAGGATTTTCAATTTTATCTGGTATTTCATATATGTAACCACTTTTGTACCACGGATATTTAAAAATATTCGTATACCTCGGCGAAGAAAGCTGGTTGTGGGCTAGAGATTGAATTTTTTTATGTTATTTCTTAAAAGTAAATTTAAATCATCATCCATTAAAATCTCTTGATCTGAGAATTGTCGAATGAAATTTTTCCTCTCGCGAAACCCATATACATCAAGTGGTTGAATATTTCCCGTTGTTCCTGTTGGTATTTATTTTATGTTAACAATTTTATTTTCTGGCATTTTTTCCTTTATAACTTTATCACAATGTCCACTCCAAGAATCGATTAATAGTACAGACTGACGACCTACATTTAGATAAAATATTTTTTATAACCAAATTTTAAAGAGATCTGTAATTAGAAAATTTATTCATCAACTCATTTTCTATATTATTGCATAAAAATAAACAAAAATGTGCTCACTTGTAGTTAGTTTTCCAGATTTTGATACTTCTACATACACGTTTTCTGGTCTAAATAATCTAGCTTTTACAATAGGACCAAATTGACCACTTTGGTCCTTTAACACTATAAGAGTAGTGATAGTAGATGTCCAGTAACTGATATAAGTGGTTGTATAGTGTAACTGTGAATGGGGAAACTGTGCGTTGTCGATGAAAGTGACTGTACCAGGCATTGCACTTGTTTTTCTCCTTCAACTGCTAATGTTCTTCCAGAATGCATTTCTAATTGGAATCCACTCTGATCTGAATTGTACAAATACTGCATTCCAATTGTTGGTATACACGACTTAACGTCAGCCACAAATGCATCTGCTTTAGATTGAAGCTCTGAATCACTTTCCAATGTTTTCCTAGTGATAAACTTATTTACTTTTCTAGATACTATTCTATAAGCTTTTTAAACTTTAATAACCAATTTTTAGAAGCCTTTTAGTTCCACCTTTATTAATCGTACGAGCCCAACGTTTTAACTGATTGATAGATTAGACTATTCTGAATCTTTTTTGTACACTTTCAATACTCAAGGTTTTCTCTTTATCTTTATATTCTTCATGAAAATCCAACGACTCTTCAATAATTATGTAGACATGATTAAAGTCATTTGTAGCATTTATTAATATCTGTTTTAATTTTTCTGACAACTGAATTTCTTTATAATTAGTCACGCTATCTGGTATTTGTAAGGTTTGAAAATACGCTAATAATAAATTCATTACGTTTAAAGGATTGATCCTCATCTTTGAATCTAAAATAAAAACATTGAAATAATTCTTTATTGTGATTATTTAATAGAAATTTAATTGAAATTAGAAAAAATTGCAATGTACATACTAATACTACATAATATTTAAAAGAAAAAAAATTAAAATGATTCAAATAAGAACGTTTGCTTGAAAAAAGCTTAAAAACGCCAAACACACTATTTGAAATTAGTAAAAAGAAAATAATGTTTAACATGTATATTTAATATATTTTTACTATTCTTAAAAAACTTTAGAATTAACGTAAATTAAATATTCAAATAATATTATATATGATAAATGACAGTTAATAAAATACTCACGTGATTGATAAAAAAAAAACTATCTGATTATTTGTAAGCACATCTATACGACTTTTATTTATTATATTTATGCATTTAAAAAATTTAAATTTAAAAAAAATTTAGAAACTAAAAGATTTGATATTTTTAGTAGTCAGTGCTATAAGTGACTTTCTAAATGCTTCTATTCTCTCAAACTTTTGTCAATAATATCAAGTTGGGTGAAACTCTTTTCTGCGAGCCATGAATAAGATTAGTGTATTTGAATTAGTACATCTGCTTTCACTTGAGTACAAATATTTATAATTTTATGTAAATAATAGTAATAATAATAATGATGAGATAAATAATAAATAAAATCAAAATAATAACGAAAATAATAATAATAATAATAATATGGTGAGGTTTAATAAATGATTTTTGCAAATCAAACAGACAATTTTATTTGTCAGCGGCGTTTCGGCAGCATTTCACTGCCCTCATCAGGCTATACCTTTATTATAAATGATTTTTGCAAACCAAACAGACAATTTTATTTGTCAGCGACGTTTCGGCAGCATTTCACTGCCCTCATCAGGCTATACCTTTATTATAGCTTCGCGTATTTATGTCCTAATATTACCTAATTCTCTTTCTCGCGTGTGAGAGAGACCGGACATTATTGAGTCATTATCTGAAGCAAAATCAAAAACTTTTGTTCTTGATGTCATTACAGTCAACAACCTTCTTTGATTTGTTAAGAGGGTTTAATTACTCGTTTTTTGGTATATTTGATTGAAAAAAAATTATTATTGTTTGCGAGTTAACTAAGGTTTTATTCTAGCCGACGTTTCGGATCTTTTTTCTAGATCTCTGTTCAAGGCTATAAACAAAAATTACAAAAATATGTATATAAATATAATTCAATCAAATAAATTAATACAAAACATAAATACAACAAATAGCAAAAGTTTACCAACCATAGAAAGACAGGCAGAATATTTAGGGGTGTCTTCATCTATAAAACATATATGTGAAACCTTTAACACATTCGTAAACCCATCAAATATTCTAAGTAAAGGTTAATTAATTAATAAAAAATAAAAAATAAAATAAAAATACTAATATCATAAATAAACGACTGAAGACTTATGATATAACCACCTCACACGACTCTTCACGCACGAGCGGAGCTGGATAACCAAAATATGTTATATAACAACCTTCTTTACTTATCTAATAGTTATAGTTTTATATCTTTAATGCTTCTATCTCAACTGCTTCCTTTCGAAAGATTTGAAAACAATCACTAATCACATCCGTATTTAAATCATCTTCCATTTCTAACATGTGTGACCTACGCTCCAAAGCGAGGTTGCCTGTGTGCTCTAAAATTCTTGAACGTATTTTTTCCAAACATCTAAAAGCCTATCTTAATTTCCATAAACGTATTATTCTCCTCACCTCTGCTAAAATTTCTCATGGGTTGGTTATTGGTCCGTTGCTAACCATGCGTTAATATTTAATATCTTCATCAATGACCTCTCGGTTGTTCTCCATCATACTAAATACATGATCTATGCGAATGGCACACCAATTTACAGGAGCAGTTTTCGTAATGAACTTTTTGAAACGTTCGCGAGAGACTCGGAAAACGCTACTGTTATTTTCACATCATAATTGAATAACTGCTAATGGTCTCTCTTTTAATATAAAGAAAACTATGCCATGGTATTTGTTCGTACGGAAAACTTGGCAACGCAAAAACTTCCCCCAGCTTGTATCACATGTATCACAATTAACGACTCTCCTGTATTCCTATATCTTCTTTGTCGCAAGCAAAGAATCTTGGTATTTATTTGAAACCGGATCTCTATTGGGAGAAGCCAACTTCCCAGATCTGCCAGCAGGTCTTTGATACCTTATACCGCATAAATACTCTGTCTCCTTTTCCATTCACAAATTACTAGTGCATTCCCTTATCTTCCCATTATTCGACTATGCTTGTTTTGTTTACCATGGAATCACAGAGAAACATGACTTTAAACATCAGCGGGCGTAGAATACGTGTACTAAATTCGCGTTCGGAAATATTCTTTGGTGAAATAATGTCCCTATCGTAAGCAATTAGGGTCGCTTAACGTATTTGTAGCATTACAATCTAGTTGAGAAGTTAATCTTATTTAAAATCTCTGTATAATGGGGTAATTTGTGCTTTAAACCGTAAATTATACTTTATTACAGCATAAAGTACGAGTAAATAATGTAAAAATCTTGAATTATGTATATATAGGGATTATATATATATGTTAATTTAATACTACGTACTTCATATGTTAAATTCAAAATTTGACTAGAGCGCTCCTTCCGCTCCCTCGTACATGACTCAGTCTACCCGAGGATGTCGAGCCGTGCGGTCGCGCTCCAATAAACAGCTTGAAGTTACATAACCTGTGCGGCGTTTATTTTCACACTTCATCTGCATCCAGAACCAAATTGATACTTCCACATTCGGTCCTTCAGAGCCGGTTCAGGAGTAGTCGGTGAGTTCTGCTAGTAATGTTTTGCTAGTAAAGCTCATATGTTAGATTCAAAATTTGACTAGAGCGCTACTTCCGCCCCCTCGTACATGACTCAGTCCACCCGAGGATGTCGAACCGTGCGGTCGCGCTCCATTAAACAGCTTGACGTCACATAACCTGTGCGGCGTTTATTTTCACACTTCATCTGCATCCAGAACCAAATATATACTTTCACATTCGATCCTTCAGAGCTGGTTCAGGAGTAGTCGGTGAGTGTGAAAGAGATAGATAGATAGATATAGATAGATATACTATTTATTCATCAATGACGAAATTCTTACAATTGCATGTACATGTATAGTTAAAATAATTAAAATATCAGTCAGTTTATACATTTGTTATCTCACATTTAACATTCAATTATTGCGTTTCTTATATAAAAAATAACATTATTCACTGTAACAGTTCGTCAGTTTATAAAATCTAAATATAATGAACTAGTCATAGTCAAATGGTACATCACAAAATACGCTTCGTCAATACATAATAAAATAAATAACACACTCATTCATATGACACTCTTACAATTTACGCTAATAAATACATTCACACTTAATACTTAACACGTAAAATAAATTAAATAAATAATTAAATCAAATAAATAAATAAGTTAGATAAATAAATAAATTAAGTAAATAACTAAATCAAATAAATAAATAAGTTAGATAAATAAATAAATTAAATAAATTAATTAATTAATTAATTAATTAATTAAATAAATAAATAAATAAATAAATAAATAAATAAATAAATAAATAAATAAATAAATAAATAAATAAATTTAAATAAATAAATAAATAAATTTAAATAAATAAATAAATAAATAAATTTAAATAAATAAATTAATTAAATAAATAAATAATTAAAATAAATAAATAACCTAAATAAATACCAGAGATAGATTAGGACTACACAGAAATGAACGACAATAATTTATTTATCAATATTCGAAAAGTTCACTTCTGTTTATTCCCGTCACCATGTAATTGTTTAAGGTGCCTGACTAACGACGTTTTAAAATTACAAAAAGATGGCAAGCACCTCACACTGCTTGGGAGCGAATTCCAGAGGTGCGCACCTTGAACTCTAAACGAGAAAAGGCCCTTATCAGTGCGCGACCGCGGAACCGAGAGCTCCTTCGTACCACCCCTACCTGAAGTCCTGGCCTGGTTTTTTTCAAAAAGGGCATCAAGATATGGTGGCTGCCACGTGACAACCCCCATAAAATACTCCCTCCTCACCTTCAGATCCAGCCAGTCCAGTCTTTCCCTGTAGGAGGTGATTTGCTCATCACGCCTAACACCACATGTGTATCTCACGCATGAATTCTGTAAACGTTGTAGTCGTGTCTGAAGCTCCCCTGACACGGCAAGAAGAACCACTGAGCAGTAGTCTAAGTGAGGTAGTACCAGTGCACATGCTAGCTGCTTCCGTCGTATCTCTGTGGTGCAAGAACGGAATAATTTCAGACTATACAGAGCTCTATTAACTTTCTTACTGACCGCATTCAATTGCGGCTTCCACGTTAACCTTCCGTCCATTACCATGCCGAGGTTGGTAACTGTATCGACAAAGGGAACGTGTACGCCGGTCTGTATCTCAATGCCTTGCAAGTCAAGGCTCTGAACCTGTTTGATGTTGTGATTAGATCCAAAGATAATCGCCTTTGTCTTGTCGACATTGAGGCACAGGCCAGCTGATGATGCCCAATTCGACACTATTCGTGCTACAGCCGACATGCGACCGATACCATCATAAAGACCTTCCAGGGTCACTTGAGTGTAGGTTTGTTATAGTATGTGTTCTACACCATCTAAGTCTAGTGCGTCTTGTAAGTAGTTTATGTAAAGACTGAAAAGCAAGGGTCCCAGGACTGAGTCCTGTAGTACGCCAAGATTGGTAGTTAGCCAACCTGAATCCCCAATTGCATTAGTGACGACTTTCTGTCGTCTCCCCATTATATATGACTTAAGCCACAGGAGAACAATCCTGGAGAAACCCACGCGCATTAATTAACCCAAGCGAAAAATGCCACTGGACAGAGAGAAGTTAAAGATTTTAACAATGTAATCTCCCACAAACGGAAGAGCCTTAGCCACTATACTTTGGGGGATGCCGTATTCTCCTCTAACCTGTGACGAGAAATGGGCAACATCCAGGACCACGTCCGAGAAGTTGACTTCTCGGAAAACAAAGCCGTTATCACTGGCAGTGGTCAAGACGTTGTCAAGTTCTTCATTTTTTTCACTTTCTGAGATCGACACCCCTGCAAAGTGGGCATTGAGCTCTTCCAGCGAGAAACCATGAAGCTCCTCTCTTGTCTTTGGCAGAAGGCCCAGACCCTTGAGCTCTTTCCAGATGTCTTTCTTATTATCAATAGCTTCGAAAATTCTATTTTGCAAAAAACTTTCTTTTGTTTCCTTAGTTCTTAATTCATCTTCTGCTGCAAGGCTCTGATACGCCCGCCACAGTCTGTCGTATTTGGTCCGCGCATAGCGTCTTCGTACAGACTCACATTTTTTGTATAAATTTTTTGTATAAGTTCAGCATCAACCCATGGTTAATTAATTTTTTTTTTTTTAGAGAGAGAGATTGATTGATAACAAATTTATTCATGCCAAGGTTATCATAACCGTATGGCAAACAAACAATATAATACATTTTAATGATTGTAACATGTATAAAAAAATATATAGTAAATAGCCATTATTACAAATTAATACTAATAACAAAAATAGCCTCTCAGTTAATATATTCGCAATGTATAACGCATGAGTATAAAACTAATATTAACAATTATAATTAATTAGATTAAATTCTATTCACACCTATGGGTGTTCTAATCCTATAAGACATTCGTATAATGCCATTTTAAACGATTCAACAGTCTTTTTAAGTCTGATAGCGATAGGCAAAGTATCCCATAGTTCCATAGCTTGAATAGAAAATGTGCATCTATAAGTTCTCGTTGTAGCTAGGGGGATTACAAAATTTGAAGATTACAGTCTTTCAGAACGACGCGTGTCATCTTTGATTTCCGGAAAAAACTTAAGAAGATATTCCGGTCTCGACACCGTTAATATTTTATAAGTAGTGACTCCTAAAAAATATTTTCGTCGCTCAACGAGAGATAGCCAATTTAGCTGCTTATAATACGGTTTCAATGTCGCATCGCGTCTTAGACTAAATATAAATCGTATGACAATGTTGCACAGTCGCTGGAGTTTAACAGCAAGATATTGCGAAAGATCACTAAATACTGGACAAGCATAGTCAAAGTAAGGAAATATTAGTGCATTGACTAGTTGTGTTTTAATCTGACTTGATAAACATCTACCTCTTAGTCGATAAAGAACATTGTGTACCCTAGAACAAATGTGGGATATATGGGCATTCCACGACAGGTCTTCACAAAGAATAACACCCAAATTTTTCACTGTGTTTACGAGTGGTATGATTGAACCATCGACTACTATGGGTGGAAGATTGTTCTTATTAATACGCATGTGATATTGCACGGATGCAAAAAGCAAGACTTTCGTTTTATCTACATTAAGAATAAGTCCGTTCATTTGAACCCAATTTCAAAAGTATTATAAACAAATACTCATTGTTCTTCACTGATGAAGTATTTATTCTCTTAAAATTGAAACCGTTGAGGTGTTGTAAATTGTCTAAGGATTCTAAAGAGCATCGAAAGAAATCATTAGTTTAAAAAAAGAATTTGTTGGGTTGTAAACGAGCGTTAATATTTTCATACTCTAGGTATAAGCTTATTAGTTGTAATTTTTTGATTATTAAATTTTACTTGTGAATAAAAATGTTTTATCTATAATACTACATAATAAATGATATGTATAAGTTACTTTGCACATAATATATTTTATAACAGAAAAATAATTTTTTCTATATTTTCTTAATTTTAATGGAATTTTCTCCTTAAAAACATTCTGTTTGAACATGTATTTAAAAAATAAATTAATTGTATAGTATATTTATTACTTATGGTAGGACTCTGGTGTTTTAGGCCAAAATATAAAAAAAAAGTTTATTTAATTTTTTTAATCTTTGTAATTATAAAAATGTTTTGAAACCTTTCAGATATCAAAACTTAATATTTTAACAAAGTTATATGCATTTAAGTAAAACAATTTACATTAGATAACATACAAAATTGAACCTTTAAACGGGTTTCTCGCAACATATTTTCCTAACTTTAAAAAGTGACTTACGCATGAGGTTTTTATGAATCTTTTTGTAACTTTCTGAAAATATACCTTCCCTGGTAGAAATCTTATCGTGGCGCCCACATTCGCTATAACGGCCTTTATAGGCAAACTAGATAGTACTAGACTGTACAAAACTCGATAAATCCACACAGATCTACATAGTTTTCTCAATAATAATATGTACGTATAAAATCTGTGAGGTTATACATTATTTATTGAACAGAACTTTTATTGTAAAAATTAATGTTAAAAAAAGTTTAACATGCAAGTTTTCAATTATAATAATAAGATCTATAGTTCTATTCATACTATTTACATATAAAAGTAGTTAGAAAGCATATCTAACCTAAGAAATGAAAATTTAGAAATAATGTTCCTTGCATATGAAAAACAGTAATCACAAAATAATGTTATGATTGATGTAGTTGTTTCTTGAAAAGTAATATATAAATAATAATAATATCATATGTACTTTATGACATGCTTCATTTAAAAACTAGAATTTTAATTTCATAATTGCAAATAATTTTGTATCCATATGTGAGTTCTTATAATACATAAGCTGCTCATCCGTGACAACATTTTCAAAGACAAAAACATTAGTCGAACACATGTAGACGATAATTTTCTTTATAAGTAACAAATTACTATGTTTTAACTGGCCATAGATGTCAAATGAAAATGTTTGATTATAAATTAATCACAGTAGGAAATACAAAAATAGAACATACATATAATAACTGAAATACATTATTTTTTTTTTAAAATAGAAAATTAATCAGTTGATAATAAATGTGTGTGAAAATAGTTTTCTTTACATAAACCATACAGATTTTGAAACCAAGCCTATATTTAGGATGGAACATAATCAAATGTAAGGAAACTTACTCTTTAGAGGTTATTTACATTTACTTACATTGGTAATAGGTGAACAATAACATGTAAATACCTTTAAATCAAAATAATACATAATAATCATAATAGATTATGCTTCTGTTTCTTAAAACATAACCCTGAAGTGGCTGTTATTGTCATAATTTTGCTTATCTAGTTTTATCGGGGCAAATAATATGGGAAACTAGAAGGGATGACGGTTACACGCCTTTATAGTAACTATCTAGTTTGCCTACATAGATCTACACAATGCGAGATTATTCTACATAGATCTATAAAGTAGACGGGATAAATTTCTACCAGGGTTAGTATGAGTCAAATGAAAACTAAATTGTTTTGAAGAAGTATAAGACGATTTTTTAAATTCTGTCAATACTTTATTTTGTTGACCAAAGTCACTCAATTCTTTTCAGAGCTTTTTCTCAAAATACTATGCGCAAGTAACACTTTGAAAACTGGTCATTTTTGTTAAAAAAATTGTATTTTATCGATAATTCTGCAATTAATCGATATTATGCGCTAAAAATTGATATAGAACCTACTAATATCAACCTACATAAGCTTTCAAAATTTTAGCTCATAAGACTGAAGAATAAAAAAAGTTTGTTTTTTCACCATAGTCCTACCTTAATAACTGAAAGCTCACTTTACCCTGAGAACGGGGCAATTGACGTTTTTTATTATATTCAATATTAAAAGTGTGTTATTTAATAGATGTTGAATGTTCAATGCCTTCACTTCATACATGTACTTTATTTCGATCAACAAACTTTTTAAGGCTTACTTTACCTTGGTCGCCGCTTACCGACTGATGTATACCCAACGGTAAAACTATTTTTTCGAACGTGTCCCTAAATAACAACTTTTTCATAGGCGTAAGAATGTCAAGATATCAAAAAGTCATTAAAAAGTCAACTTCAGGTGAGATTTTGTTTCTTACGCCTATGAATGAGTTGTTATTTATGAGCACGTTCGGAAAAATGGTTTTACCATTGGGTCTACGTATAATCATGTACGAATTACATGCACACTATTTTTACCCAGGAAATCAATTTTTGCCAAAATTAATAACTCAATGAGAACTTTGATTATATGTTTTTTATTATGTATTTCTTGCCTCTATCTTCAAATACACATCAGATTCTGGAGTCTGCGTGAATGATCTTTTCGAGTAGTTTATTGGAATTGGAGTTTCATCACAAATCGAGAATTTATATTTAGAAATTAAAGCAATGAGTGCTATTTTAGTTTGGAGAGTTCCAAAACGGATTCCTAAAACATATGCACATCGTTAATTATAGTTTTACTTTACATGACGTTTGATCAGGATAGTAATAATTTAGTACTATTTTAAAAGAAATGTTGAAAACTTCAAAGTTCTTCTCTATAAAATTAGAAATTCAAAATACAAATAATGTTTTCTCAAAATAAATGTAGCTACCCTGGTAGAAACATTGACCAACTATTTGCCATATAATGCCTAATTTTATAGTGAGTGGTTACTTTATGGCCTATATTATGGTCAACAACCCAGCTTATGGCCGACGATTTATGGCCAAAAGGTGGTGTAGTTTATAGAATTATTTATAAATAAAGTTTAATGAACCTGAAATAATTAAATACGAATTAGATACTTAAAAGAGAACAAATAATTAAAAAATTATACTAGCATGTGGCACGGCGAGCCTACATACTGAAAATATCCAAACCTAACCTACAAATATTTTCTCTTGTATTTCTTTTAAGATATGTACGATAAATTTTGGTTTAATTTAATCGTCTGCATTAATAAATATATATTAATTAACAAATAAATACATAAATTGGAACAAACACTGCTTAAGTATATGCGTTGAACTTGTCCAACTGCTATCTAGCTTAACGATTTAAGTAAAGATTGCTTTAGTAGTTAAGTCAAATTTTACTCAGCAATACTGCTCAACTTTTTAAGTTAAACCTGCTAAACTGCTTACAAGGCAAAACTAGGTTTTTCTTTTAATGTATAAAACAAGTAAGGGT
This sequence comes from Gastracanthus pulcherrimus, assembly GCA_949152435.1. Classification (NCBI taxonomy): domain Eukaryota; kingdom Metazoa; phylum Arthropoda; class Insecta; order Hymenoptera; family Pteromalidae; genus Gastracanthus; species Gastracanthus pulcherrimus. The sequence goes on from OX424572.1 coordinate 37,395,909, forward strand.
CTGCTCTCTCCCCAGACTCCCAGCACGTCTGCATCTGTGTTGGTAGAGTAAAGGGCTTTTGCACGCTAAAAGAATAATGACATATACATAAGAATGACATTGATTGGTATATCTATATATATACGACAAATAATAGTATATTATGACACTGTTGTGGGAGATGGTTTTCTACCTTGCCCGAGGGTTTTCGAGAAAATCGAGCAAGGTAGAAAAACACCTCCCACAACAGTCTCATACGATATTTTATAGCACAACAACCTCAAAATCGACAATAAAGTTGGCATTTTGAGGTTAGTGTGCTATAAAAGGAATAAAAACTTATTTCTCTTATTTCTTGTGTATATAGAAATACTAATCATTGTCTTTTGTCCTTATGCTTTTGGCGTGCAAACCACCTAAGCATCCGACGTAGTGTGTATGCGCATGGACTACTATACCTATACTGGGCATCATGGGCATATATTTTATGTGTAGAATCGGAGTTAGAACTTAGAAAACATTTGATATTGTAAATTCGATTAAACCCATAAAAAACCTTCTGCGAATTTAAATTTGTATACATGTATTTGAGGTTATAAATGTATATTTACCCGTATTATGGTCAACTTATGGTGTAATTGTTGGCTACAAAATGACCACGGAAGTTGGTCAATAAATAGCGAACAGGCCATAAATGATGGTCAATTTTCTACCAGGGTACTATAGTCCATAAACTTGTTGAAGAAATTCAGCGTCCTCAAAAATAAAAAATTATATACCAACGAATTTTATAATAAAACTTCTTCTTAATTCGTTTTTAAATTATACAAATAAAATGTTAAAAAAAGTGCATACATTGCCTGTTTAATGTAAAACTACGGAAATAGAAATTCGAAATAGAAATTTATTAACCAGAAGAAGATTTACATACATAATGACAAAATGATGTAAATCCCTACAGAGGTAAACTAGAAATGTTTTTTACTACATTTAAAATAGTTTTAAATACCTTTAAATGGTTGTAATTTATTATATATTCTATAAAAAAATGACTATTGTTTGTAATAGATAGACGATAAATAGAATTTCTTCATAAATCAATGCTAGAAAAACATACCAATGCAACTTCTTGGTCCCTCTCCGAATGGTAAATATACATAGGGGTTTCTTACAGCAATATTTTCTTTTGTGAATCGCAGAGGATCAAATGTATCTGGATCGGGGAATATGTTTGGATCCAGATGAAAACCACTTACAGGAATGATAATTGCAGTGCCTTTCTCAATTCGAAAATGGGAATTTGGTACGTCATAATCTTCGATACAGATACGATTCAAAATTGGAAATGTAGCATGTTTTCTTAACGTTTCTGAAATTAAGGTAACTATTAAGATACAAAACCGAAACACTATTTTCTAAACATCAAGTTTTTAATAGATAGATTAATAGATAGATTGTATGCCTTACCAGAAAATACCATGTGAAGGTACTCAAGCTCATGTTGTATTCGTTCATAAGTTATTCCTCCTGGCTTTTTAGAGAATACATCGATTTCTGCCTGAACTTTCTCTTGAATTTCTGGATTTAATGCTAATTCATGTAAGCAATAAGTTATTGTGGACGAGGTTGTTTCAAATCCAGCAACAAAAAAAATGAACGCTTGAGCTTGCGCGTCCGTGAAACTGATTTTATCTGTAATCGGAACTGGAATTAAAAGTATATTTGAGTTCAGATTTTTTTTACTACGATTTTCACGATCAAGTAAGTGGTACCTAATAAAATGTCTCAAATTTATAATAATATAATAGCATGTGACACTCATATTGAATATTCTAAAATATATATTTAAAATTAATAATTGCTCACACGACACACTTAGATATTTCACATAGTAGTTAGTGCAGTAACAAAGTAGAGTAAATGTTTATTTTATGTCGAGATCAGAACGCCTTTCAAGCAGTGAGTTTTGTAAGCTGTCAGAGAAGGCTTCTTTTCTATACATAGACTATATCTACATATAGCGATAGCAATTGTTTTTACATGGTTGGTATATCTATATATGGTTGCAGGTCCGGTCCCAATAGATTTTTCATTTTTATTATGAGCGCCTCACGCTTTTATATTTAGCCAGTTTATCACAGAACAGTTTCTCTTGTTTCTTTCATGCATTTTAAATAAAAACGTGTCCTTAATTCTTTTTATGTATTTTATTTAGTTATATTTAAGAGAGAAGCAGGATGAGTCGAGCGGTATTTAAACTGACAAATTCTTATTTTTCATTCATATTCGGTCTCAAAATATATTTTTTAAAAATTATTTATTTATTTATTTATTTATTTATTTATTTATTTATTTATTTATTTATTTATTTATTTATTTATTTATTTATTTATTTATTTATTTATTTATTTATTTATTTATTTATTTATTTATTTATTTATTTATTTATTTATTTATTTATTTATTTGTTTGTTTGTTTGTTTGTTTGTTTGTTTGTTTGTTTGTTTGTTTGTTTGTTTGTTTTTTTGTTGGTTTGTTTGTTTGTTTGTTTGTTGGTTTGTTTGTTTGTTTGTTAGTATATTCATAAGGGTATAATAAGTATAATATATAAAATAAAACTAATCTTAATATTTATGTACATAATAATTACCAAGCCTCCCTACAGGTAATATGTTACCTCCTACGGGCTCCGATATATTGTATGTATGTAAATATATATGTAATGTATTGGAATACTTTGTACCTGAACAATAAATAAATAAATTAATAAATAATCGTCAAAAAAATAATTTATATAAATCGTATAACTCATACATGAAGTTGTTATTTAATAGTACATTGTGCAACTATTGCGTGAAACACGTGATTACCTGCCTAAACCCGAAAATTACCTGAGCGCACGTGTTGCACATACTATTTTTTTAAACTAGTGTGAGAAGTTCTGTTACGGAATACTAAATATTATTTCAGCTCAAATATTGCTATAATTCATAGAACAAAATAAGAACAAAGAAAGTTGTATACACACCGTGTGAGATGCAGATTGTATCTTTTGCAGCGTGCGCGAATCGGGTACTTCTCGCACGCTATTTAAGCATGAGAAACCGAGATTCTCGTACGAAGTTTAAAAAGAAATATTTTAACCCAATTTTTTCTATAACAACGTATATAGAATATATGTACCTATATATAATATTTCATTATTGCCCTTTATATGTATCTATATAGCATATGACAACAAACTCATTTATATTCATATTTATTTTATATATTTTAAGCATCATATTCACATCAAAGTGTTATAATTATGTATTAAAAACTTTTATCTAATATTTATCACATTAATATTTTAAATTTTAATAGTTTTCTATGACACATTTATCGCTGATTTCATGGTGTTCCAGAATACCTGCTTCTCCCCTAATTTTTAATATTTAATATAATAGCTAGTTGTAATTGAATTATGACAATGAAAAGTAAAAGTAACACTTTCATTACCATTTGGAGAACCAATACTTTCTTGGAACTGTGCATCCTCCTGTAAGACGCCTATGTCCATTAATTGCATTAATAAGTTCAAAAAGTCTTTTCTGACTATTTTATGTTGTCGTCTGTAATCCACCATGTCTTTAAAAGTGTTTGAAAAAAATTGAATTACTTTTTTACTCATCAAAGGAATTCGAAAAATGTCCAAAACTATAGGAGTGAATACCCCTAAAGTACATATAATTGGATTTAGATTGAAAACCATAGCTCCGTGTCGTTTGAAGTCATTATCGGGATTCTCTAGACTCTTACAATTGAATCCGAATGCAATTGAGGAAATACTGTCGGTTGTATATCTTTAATAGTAACAAAAACTATAGTTATAGAAAGTAATAAAATTTAAAGTAATGTTTAGACAATTTATAAGGTATAAGGAGTCATAAATTTAAATATGTTTTAAAATCTAGTGTATATAGAAGTCCGATTTTTAACAATTATACAGTCGAACTATATTTATTTATTTATTTATTTATTTATTTATTCATTCATTCATTTATTCATTCATTCATTCATTCATTCGGTCGTTCGTTCGTTCGTTCATTCATTCATTCATTCATTCATTCATTCATTCATTCATTCATTCATTCATTCCTTTATTAATAGGGATTCGAACCCTACATAATATTTCACTTGTTGATAATAACAATCAAATCCAAGAATGCAGTATGCAGTTACATATTCGTTTAATCGTACTAACATATACTTTCATTCATCAGTATTATTTGCATTTTCCAAAGTTAAGAAAAAATCTGGTTACCTTCCACTTAGATCCTTAATATTAACAATATTCTTCTTTTCGATAACATGATCGCAAGTTTTCACCAACTCTTCACCGATTTCCATAAGCAGTGGGAACATCTGCTTTAATTTTCCAGATGTAAAGGTCGGCGTGAGCTTGGCTCTAAGTTTCTTCCATTTTTCTCCTGGCAAGAGAAATAAGTGACTGGAAAGCGGATCCACTTCCTCATTGTAATATAAGCCTCGATCGCGGAATTTGGAAAATTCCTTAACCACAATCAGACGGACCAACTCAGGATCGTTGATTATTAAGATAGGCTTATGTAACATGTAGATGCCATACAATGGGTGTTTCTTATTTTTTTCATATTTCTTTTTCACGAGATTTCCTATATAGAATTTTGAATTTAATAACACGTTTTTTTCCATTTAAAACAAGCGAGGCTTCTCATTCCAAAAATAGTTATTTTATAATTATATTTTTATGCTTGTCATATTTGATACTATAACCATACCCTTTCTCATCACGTTAAGCTAGCATGATAAGATAAAGTTGCAAATAAAAAAGCAACCAAGTTTAAAATAAATAAATGTACATAAAATAAAACTAAGTCCAGTCATGTATTTTGATCTGATCAGAATCGTAAGAAATCCGTAGTCATTTATATATTTAACACTTTTGCTATGGTGAGATAAATGGCCTTTTTTAAGAAGTTACAGTTTACATTGGTTCCCCTTACATTGCTAATGAAAAAGGTACGCATGTGTATAAGCTTTAAAAAAATATTTGGCATCTGTGTAATAGTTGAAGAATAACTAAACAGTATATTGTGCACCAATTGTTGAGTTGAGACGAGTGCGTATTGCGAACCGAAGGCGAGCACTACAATCACACAAGGACAAAAGAAGCTTTGTCACCCACGATACATACATTACTTTTTGTCACACATCATGTCTTGATTTCGCGTTTTCTTTCTGCCTCTAAAGCAAACCTAAATGTGGCTGTATGTCGGTGGTGTACAAACATGCCTGTTCGACTGCAATATCAGTCTGTCATAGTGTTTAAGCACCCTAAACATGTGGTATCATTCGGATAGTGCTCCATGTTTCGGGGGTTTAAACCCTCTTAGGACTTATTTTCGAAAATCAGCTTAGTACAGTGTTTGGAGGGGCCCCGGACATACTTGAAGAGCCCACCGGGCGAAAAGCTTTTGCCAAGAGCGGACAAAATAGTATATTCTGCAACAAGGGAGTCGGAGTCGAGACAAAGAGTGCCAAAATAATCACCCGAGCTAGAAATTGCCGTCCTCCCGCCCTGTTACACTTCGTATTTTTTTAATAAGTAAATATATAAGCTCTTTTGTATGTGTATAATACGGATGGGAAGTGGCGCATTTTGAGTCGCGCACCACTTACATACAAAATCCAATCCAAAAAAAGATATACATTAATTTTAAAAATTTCGAAAAATTTTGCAATTTTTGTAAAATTTTAAAGTTTTAGAAAATAGTACCATTTTTTGAAAATCTTAAAGTTTTGGAAAATTTTGAATAATTTTTATAAGGAAGGAAATGAAGCCATTTCTATACAGGTTTTGAAACTACGCTCGAAATGAGCAATTTTCCATCCGATTTACATGCATGAAAAAGGGCCTATTTCTTGCACGTGATAAGAAAAGTTTTTTTTGCTTGTCGATCGGAAATCAGCCGCTTTACGCCCACTATCGAGGCATGAAAAAACGCGTTGAAAAAATTGAAAAAATAAGTTACCAATTATTAGTGACTCATACCACAGCGAAAGAGTTGAAATTATCAAATGCATAATTTTTACAGTCATGGACCCAGTTTCTGATCAGTTTCAATGAATTCTTTAATAGCTCTTGGTTTCATAAAAGTGACTTGTACTTACACTTTTTAGATTTTAAATACATATTTTTAATTAAACAATATGGAAGAAAATATATATTTGGTTGATTTTAGGATGAGATTCCTCAAACAAAACTCTTGATTTTTTTTCATTTAAGTACATCTTGCTATACAGTGAATTCTAGTAAGAATTTATTTATTTTTTACGTTATTAAGTAGTATGTGGATGTGTTTTATATCCTTTATGTAGTTCTACGTGACAAAAAATGAGATGTTCTACTTCATTTGCAACAATCACACAAAATTCATAGTATTCCTACGAGAATCCATTGCATGCAGCAGAGTATATATTCATATTAAACGTGTAGGCTACGTAAATAAGTCATACTTTGATTCTTACCAATCGATAATTTTCCAAGGACAAGAGGTAATGCATTTCCAAATAGTATTGTAGGATTATCGTGAGGTATTCCTCTTCTTTTCCAGTACGTATAAATGATGAATTTGAAATATGCGTAGATTACCGCAGTTATAGCAGTTATCCAAAAAAGCTTCGTGTGAAGCATTGGTTGTAATGCTTCCAGCATATTTGGTATGTAAAAGCTTCAGCATTAAAAACAATAATATTACGATTTAGCAAGCTATCAACGTTCTTAGGTTTTAAATTGATAACAAATGTTTGGTTCTAAAAAAATCCTTAGTCTGCATATTATCATATGTGGGTGATTTTCAGTTAACTGTCAAATTTAGGGTATCAAATTTCTCAAATTATAACTTTAGTGAAAAGAGTGTATTACATTGCAAAGAGATATTCTTAAGGTAAGGTTCTCATATGTTCTCATTTCTGGGATCCCTCCGCATGACCCCATACGGGTCGTCCTTTCCGATGGTCGCGTGTTAAAAGAGCAAGCACCGAGAGAAGACGTTCTGTTGACTTTATTAGCCGAAATTAAGCACAGCATGAATTCTCGACCTTTAACTCATGTATATCGGTAAATCCATGAGACGCAGAGGCTTTAACGCCCAATCCTTTTTCATTAGGGTATTATTCAGGGCAAATTAAAATCAGTAGATGCGATCTTCAGTCGACTTGTTTACGTAAACAGTGGGAACAGCACAATTTTTAGAGGATTCGTTTTATCGTAGGTGGTTATGCGAATTTCTGCCAACTTTGTTACCGAGAAAGAGATGACGACAACCGGACATGACTTTGAAAATAGGTGATATAGTTTTACTTTTAGATGATAATTCTGAGCGTGATCAATTGCATAAAGGCGTAATTATTAAAGTCTTCTCGTGGTCCGATGGGCAAATTAGAGTAGAGATTAAAACCGCAGATGGCGAGGCAAATGGCGTTCTTAAAAGGCCTACTAGAAAATTGGTTCAGTTTTCAGAAGTGCAACGTACTGAGGTACAAAACCCGTAGGTTTTTTTGAGGCGAGTGGCTGGGGGAGAATGTTCCTGATTCATGTGATAGGTCGAGTCAGAGCGCGGCAGACTTACGCAAGTAGGCTCCCTACCGAAACGATGGTCGTTGCGTGGGCCGCGTGCACGGTGCGATTGCGGAGAATTAATCGCATTCGGGCAGCACGTTCCTCTCCATCGGTCGGGTACGACCGTTAAAAGGAGAGGTCACGGGGCAAGGAAAGGCGCAGAAGTTTTTCCTTGCGGACGGTTGGCTACTGGGAGTCGTTATATGGAAGGGTGGCTGCCTGAAGAGAGCGGCTCGCTTGTCTGTTCTGGCTGGGTTGATGTGCGCGGGGTGACATCAAGAAGGTTTCGATGTGAATATTAATTACTGATCAATGTCGATGCGACGCGTACAATTTAAGCTTAAATAATTCTTTTTTATATAACTAAATGCGAGTTTTGTTATTTACTGTTTCTGACTAAATATTGTATTTGAAGTAAGTTATATTTTATGTAAATTTTCAGATAATTTTATGATTTTGTAAAAGCTTATTCTGTAAAAATCAAATTATTGATGTATATTTCGGTATCGGTTAAAAATAGCTATTTAAAAACTGGAGTCAGTTTGATTACGTAATGTATGTACATGCCATATGGTGCACTTGTTTTCATAGCAAATTTATTTTTGATAATAAATAGACAAGATTATTAGCGATGTTTTTGATAATTATTTAAAATTATGAGTGTTTTAATATGCTACTTCTTTATACAAATAACGAAAAGAAAGTAAGTCTTGGCTCCTGTGAACAATGTGGTAGATTATACCTGAATAGCAAGCGTTTCTTCATTATTAAACAGTTTGCAAATTTAATTGGACGCCTTGGACGTTCGTTTGCAAACTGAATCTAAAATCACTGTTTCGAAGAATGAAATGTGAAATTTATATCTATGTACACGGTGCATTGCAGTCAGGGATAAACTACTCCATAAAATTGATCGATTTAATTTTAATTTTTTACGTTTACATAAAACAAAGTTCATAAAACATCGCAGGCTCGAATCGGAGCGAGAAGATCCCGAGTGGACGAGAGAGAAAGAGATAGGAGAGCCGTGATGCCGAAATAAGACACTTACATTAATTCCTCGGTGTCGGGTCGCGCTCGCTGTCGAGGAAGCTGCCAGTTAGGTTGCTCTGTCCTCGGCGAAGCTCGCACTTGTCGCCCACAACCGGTAGACGCTGCTGCTTCGCACAGTCCCTATCTCCGCGTCGTCCTCTTGCACCGTAGTCGTTCCTCCGGGCAGGCTCGCACGCGCTCGCAAAATCTCGTCGTCAGCTCTGCTCGGTAGCCCAAGCGTCTCTGCCCGGTAGTAGCCGCGGTTCGCGCTCTCCGCGGCCTACCTATACTATCTCTCTCTCTCTCTCTTTCTCTCTCACCTTTCATCGGCTTCCTCTCGTTCTCCTGTCACCGCTGAAGATGCCCATAACAGCTGTAGTATTAATACATGGTTTATATATGTGGGAGAGAGACCATGTGATGTGGTCTAATTACCCGTCACAATACATATATGTGTATTCTCGATTTTTCAGAAAATAACCTATATTATTCTATATGAATGAATAACTCTGGGAAATCGAAAACAAAAAAATGCTTTATTTTAATTTTCGAAAAAATATTCCTTTAGTATGTAGAATGCTTGTTAATTTTTTAAAATTTTTTAAAGTCCATATGTTCAGAGTTGTTTGAAATTAAATATAACCATATTTCTACTCACACATACATGGATATATATATATATATATATATATATATATATATATATATATATATATATAGTAGAAATATGGTTATATTCAAACAACTTTGAACATACTGACTTTAAAAAATTTGAAAAAATTAACAAACATTCTGCATAGTAAAGGAATATTTTTTCGAAAATTAAAATAAAGCCTTTTTCGTTTTCGATTTCCTAGAGTTATTCATTCATATAGAATAATATAGGTTATTTTCTGAAATATATATATATATATATATATATATATATATATATATATATATATGTGTGTGAATGATGCAGGAAAATCGAGAACAAAAGAAAATTTATTTCAGCAAAAATGTGCGTTTTGGTATGTGAAATCGTCGTGAATGTTTCAGATTTTTTAAAGCCTATATATTTAAAGTTGATTGAAGTTAAATATGACTATTGAAAAAATGTGCAGTTTAATAATTTCTTTAACAATATTTCATGTTATTTTAATTTTTTATATAAATATGACGCTATTTTGCGACTATGGCAGTCACTTTTGTACTGAAAAAATCTTCATGACCTTTGGTGTAATGTTTCGAGTGATCAAACACACTTTTTAAAGAATTTTAAGTTTTAAAATGAGTTTAATTAATCGAAAAGAGCATTCAAAGGTTTTGGAACCATTATTTACACAATAGAAATATATATAATACAGAAAATAGAAAAGTTTATTCGTTTAATATAAAACGTATTTACGTTTTATTAGCGGTCCTGCTGACATCTGCTTCAGCGGCTTGATTTTCGGCAGTTTGATTTTGTAATTAAGTACAATTTTTAAGTAATAAAATGAATTGATAAACACTATATATATATTAAATTTACAGAAATTATTTTTATTTTATTAAATTGTTACTTTTTTATTAATGTAAAAACAAATAAATTGAGCTACAAAATGTTGTAATAAAAATAATATATATTAAGAGTCTAATGATAATTATCGATCCACGTAACAAAATTGATCACCGAATTTAATCGAAATTCAACAGAACTTGGATGAAAAGAAGATAGTGTGTACGCTGCGAATTAACAAATTCATCTGTCTGAATGTTTTACTGGAGACGGGTAGAGGCGCGAATTATACATTAGTCAAGGCCACGCATAAAATTATATATACATGCAACCAATATTACTAATCTCTTTTACAACACGTGTATTCTCATACAGATAATATACATAGTATTTGTATTGTCTGTCTGCGTATTCTTGATTGATATACTTACAAGGAGAGTGTACGAAGTACGGGTCGCGAACTTTGATGAGGCTTCGAGAGCTGTTTTCTGGTGTCTAAAAATGAACCTTAGCACCTGCCGTTTTGGTAACGAACCCCTGTTAATTTCCGCTTTGTTTCGTTAAAAAATATTAATCTCATGCAAAGTTATTAACTATCAAGAAAGTAATAAGTGATGCATGGTAAATCAGCGATATAAAATAAAATTAAGATCTTCAATTTTTCATGTATTGGTTATCACTTTCTTAGACAATTAATAACTTTCCAAGAGATTGGTATTTTTATATGAACTAAAGTGGAAATTACAGTTATTTCGTTCTACTTTTACCTACTTTTGGGTTATGTTTTCTGAGTAAAAATTTGCGAAGTTATGATCAGAAGTAGAGGTGCCATGTTTTCACTAAAACGTGGATATTTGGAAGAGAATTGGCTATATCTCGATAATATGAGCTCGTTAGTTAAAGTGGTGTGTGCTGGGGCCATTTTTAGGAACCAGAAAACAGCTTTCCAAGCCTCATCAAAATTTCCCACCCGCACTTCGCACACTCTCCTTGTTAGTCACTGTGAAGTATGCATTTACCCCATTAACCAGGCTTGCCGCGGCAAAATCGCGGCAATAGTTGCTGTGCAATGTTTGTTAGCAATTTGCTTCCAACTTGCGCTCAAGAAATGACGAATATCAAGGATTGATGTCAATGTGCCGTAAAATTGACTGCACATCCCTGGTAGAAAATTGAGCATATTAGAATGTCGGTTCACGATCTATTGGGCAGATCCGTTTCCTAATAGTTCGCCAGAAATAAACCAGCATCTGACCAGAAATTTATAGAAAATCTAAATAGCTTACATAACCCTAAAAAATTATTGAAAATGTAAATCCCATTATAGTACTTTTGCGTTAAAACAGCATGCAAATTTTTATTCGATTATTTATTTGATTTTTTTATGTTTTATTTAATTATAAAACTCTAACCTTAAAAAAACTTTTAATGAAATAAGTTTTTAGTTTTTATTTCGAATCTATCCCAAATATATCTTAGCATTCTATTAACAATAAGCTATTAAATCCATGACATAATAATCATTATTAACTTATAAAAATTCGTTAAACGTTATTTTTTATTTATTTATTCATTAACCATAAGTTGGTCAGGTTTCTGACCAGAAAACGTCGACAGGTAGCGGGGTTTCTGGCCAGACTTTTAAGCAGAAATTGGCCATTCCCTATAAAATAGAGTAAAATCTGGCGAACATATGGGGAACGTTTCTACCAGGGATGCTAGCCACCAAATGGCTGCCATATACGGACGCCGATTTACTTACATTTAATGTGTAACTGTTGCTGCAAGTTTTGTACATCAATTTGCTTTCAACTTGTTTTCAATATTATTAATATATTATATTATTTTATTTTCAATATTATTCACGTAATATTCAATAAAATTTATCATATATGCGACAGTACAAGAGAGGAAGGGAAGGAATTAATAACAGCATTTTGATGGAAATTTGTGTAACACAAAAATCGAGAAATGTGACGACAATATGATGTCAAAGTATGCCTATGATACGCCTGCACATCATGAGCAATAGTTGCTGTAATTTTGCTTTCACTTTGCCCTCATAATTTACTTCAATACTTGATACAAACTTTCCAACATATACGGACGCAGTTTTGCGTCAAACTTACGGAAATCGATAGCAAAACGTGTATGTCAAATTGCTAACAATTTGCAATACATCTGGCTAATGGGGTAGTTGCTGTTTTTACTCTAATATTACACAAGTTATTTCGCGATTGTATCTGTTAATCTTAGCATACATTTTAGTGAATGTATCTAATATAAAAATAATCTAATATATAAATCTAAGTTCTGAAAATATGCTTTTACCATATAATAATACGTTGTCACCTGTTTTCAATATTCATTTTCTCTTGGAATTATCGATAACCTGCTCTAAAATTTTGAGGAAGCAAAAGTATAAAAAAATGTAAGAAAGTAGATAAAAAGCTAAAAATTTAGGCAAGTATAAAACAATGTAAAAAAATGACTATAATTTGACTTATTCTGAAATAAATTGTCTTATACTTTAAACATAAAGTGGAAATTATTTTTACTTTCAAAATACTTTTGTAACAATACAGTGACCAACATAATGTTAACAAAAATTAATATAAACTCTGCAAGGTATTGAATTATCATCTAAATTTTTTTGGTATATTGATAATCTGGTGTAAATTATTTCTGTAACAAATGGTTAAAAAGTGTAAGGAAGTGTAAAAAACGTAATGAAGTGCAAAAAGTCTAAGAAAATGTAGAGAAGTGTAAGTAAAAGTTATAAAGTGTATAATTATGCAAGTAATGGTCTAAAATTGCACACTTTTATACTTTTTTATACAATTCTTTTTTTACATTTTCTAACATATTTTGATAGTTATTTTCACTTTGCTTACACTTTTTTTTCACTTTTTTCAAATTTTGTAACATATTTTTCACTTTCTTCAGAGAATTAAATAGTGTTAAGGAGAGGCTTGGGCTATGAGCAATACATTAGACGGAGTTACAAACTATAAATTGTTTATTCGGATATAACAACGATTACATATCGAATACGTGCGTATACGATAACTGGCTTTACAAGACTGAATAGTTGCCGAGTGGGGGAACCGCGACTCGAAAACGTACTAGACAATATATCCATATATATCTGTATATATATATATATATATATATATATATATATATATATATATATATATATATATATATATATATATATTGATAGAGTCGCCTAAGTCCTAAAAGAATGTAAAAATGTGTTAAACAATTTGTTTATATATATATATATATATATATATATATATATATATATATATATATATATATATATATATATATATATATATATATATATATATATATTGATAGAGTCCCCTAAGTCCTAAAAGAATGTAAAAATGTGTTAAACAATTTGTTTATATATATATATATATATATATATATATATATATATATATATATATATATATATATATATATATATATATATATATATATATATATATATATATATATATATATATATATATATATATATATATATATATATATATATATATATATATATATATATAAACAAATTGTTTAACACATTTTTACATTCTTTTAGGACTTAGGCGACTCTATCAAAATTTCCTCATTCAAATCGCCGTTCATATAGGCAATAGCTATGTCCACTTAGAATCCTCTAAGAACTTTACATCACGGCAAATGATCACCTTTTTCTTTTCTAACGACCAAATGCGAAATTCCTTGGATTCTTCTGAATATCCGAGAAAAATACCCTCTTTATCACGTAGATCCAGCTTACTCTTTCCAGGATATCTGACAAAATAAAAAATGCGACACCAAATACTTTGAAATTAGAAATATTTGGTGTTTTTCCTACCCACACTTCGTATGGTGTTTTGCAGTTCAGGCTTTTCGTAGGCAGATGATTTCGAAGGTAATTGGCAGTGTTGACCGCTTCTGCCCAGAATGCATTAGGCAGATCTGACTCTATAAGGAGACATCTGGCCATATCTACAAGTGTGCGATTCTTCCTTTCAGCAGTGCTGTTATGCCCGGGGTTATACGGAACAGTCCGTCTTCTCGCGATCCCGCGCTCCTTCAAGTAAGCGTCGAATTCTTTGCTTGTATACTCGCGTCCGTTATCTGACTGCAGTACTTGCACACTTTTGCCGGTTTGCTTCTCTACAAGAGCTATATATTCTTTTGTCGTATTAAATGTGTCTGCTTTCATCTTTAGGAATCTAACCTCACACCATTTCGAGTGATCGTCGATGAACTCAATGTAGTATTTTGACCCTGTATCGGAAGCGACCATCATAGGCCCATACACATATGTGTAAATTAGCTGCAGTGTTTCTGTTATTTCATCAGATTCCTTTGGAAAGGGGATTCTGGACATTTTCCCCTTCATGCACGCATCGCAGTAGAATTTAGTCGTATATATCTCTCAGTAACTCTAGCAAGACTTTACTTGGCTTCGAATCAGATGTGGCACACGCGCTCTCATCTGACGCACGCACGAAATACAGATCTCCGACTCTGTCTGCGTGTAGCTCAGTGTTACCACTAGCATTTTTTATTTCTGCGCAGTCTCTCTTACACGGGACATCGTAACATCGGTCGGTAATTTTTGATACCGAGAGTAAATACGTTCTCAAATCCGGGACGTGCGACGCGTCGGTAAGTGGGTTGCACTTTTTATCACGCAAACGTCTATTTTCATGTCTCCGAGCTTGTCAACGGTGTCGAAAAAACCGTTGAGATGATCGCGACGTCACCTCTTTCCGCCATCTTGTGCAGCGTGATCCTCTTGAAAAGCGTCTCTTTTCTAGCCGGCCCTTGTGACTGATATATTTCCAGCAGTTTTGTCCATACATCTTTTGATGTATTGCAGTTTTAAATCTGCTTTAATTCGCTGGGAGAGATTGACAGAATGATAATAGATTTGGCTTTCAGATCACTTTTGATCCACGTTTGGACGTTGACGGCATTCGCATTGTCTTCTCCGGACTCAGGTTTTACTGTAACTCCACTTATTTTATAAATTATTATTTAAAAAATTTATTTATTTAATAGTTATGAATTTTTTCGTTGAAATAAAAAAAGGTTCTCTTAAAACTATCCATTCTTTCATTAAATACAGCAGATTGAAAATTAATTCTCCAAAATGCTTTTCATTTTCGGCATTCAGATGTTCGATTTTTGTTTCTTCCCTCATGACGTCACTTCCGACTTCCGGTTTTATTTTATACACAAATATATATAGACACATGTCAATGTGTATGTAAAAAGGTTATACAAGCGCGATGGTATTAAAATTTAAAGTTGTGAGAAAGACACAGTAAAGTTTAGGAGTATTTATGTAAATGTAAAAAGATTAAAATCTTGCATTATCATCATCCCCTTGTCGGTGTCTCGTGCGCGAATCAAGCCATAATCATCAGCTGATATTGGCTTGAGTTATGTTTACATTATAAACTGTCTGCTGTACCCGCGTAGCGCAGAAGGTAGTTGTTGAGTGCGCTGTTGTGTAGAGAAAATGTCATCAGCTCAGTGCTAAGTTGTGTGCATCAGATAAATTAATGCATACGAGATACTGCAAGAAGTGCACTGGCACATTGAGGAGACTCAAAAATATTGAAGATTGGGTTTAGGGTTTGGACCTATAGAAATGTAGTATGTCCTGCCTTCGCGGTTGTAGCGAGCCCAGCGCGGCATATACACAGCTGAGCGGAGGCCGCTAATCGCGCACGTTACATGAACGAAACACCAAGAACTGAAGGAATTAAGCTGTAGATTTTGCTGGTTGGAGAAGACTGAAAAGATGCCTATAGTGAGCAAAGCTACGATCTGCGTACCTCCAATAGTGATAAAGAAGCCGGTCGGGGATCAAGTATATATTTTTATATCATATGAGTTTAAGTCATGCATTGTATTAAATATTAAAGTTCTCATTTTATCAGTTCAAAATAATATAAAAAACGCTGCCAACTGCTTTGGCACTATGCTTTCTTAAAGAGAATTTAATTAAAATTATTATATAAATAAAGAAGAGCTGCGCAGTACCGCCCATCGTGGTTGTTTTCCTGTCTAACTATTTTTATTTAGTGATTTGTGCCCTACTGAGAAATGAATATTTTTCAATAAACAATTATCGTATATATCGTATAATATCAGAGTGGTCAGCGATATGTCATTGATTCAAAAATCTATTATTATCTATAAAATCAAATAAAATCTATACCTATAAAAGATAGAATTATTTTTGCTGTTCTTTCATTGTAATATAATGCATAAAACATAATAATGTATCAATTTTTAAAGTCCCTTATTTAAAAATTTGACTACTATTTAACATATACTAATTTATAAATTCCACCATCAAAATAGTTTAAAAATTATGATTTTTCAATGCTACATTATAGATAGATACAGATTCAGTATTACAAACATAAATTATGTCATTAAATCATTTTTAAAAAATCACAAAATAATAATAATTTTATAAGTTTAAGAAAAGATTGCTCTTTTCTTAAGAAATTAATTTATTACTCGCACAAAAGATTTTAAAGTAAGAAAACGAATAGACTGATCTCTCTGAGTCATATTACTTGACTATATTACAGCTTTTGATTCTTAATTAAATGGAATGCTGTATATTTTACTTTTTAATATTTAATAACTGAGATGATTATCTCGCACACGTATGTATGTACGGACGTACGTTAGAGGATCCTCAATTATAATGAAATAATATTACACTGTACTTGTAAATTAAGTATTACAAGAATTGGTTTAAATTGTTATAAAAACGAAAATTTAATAAAAAATTATTTATTTAATTATTATTTAAATTTAATGTGTGTTTCGCCTTCAGCTCTGCCTGGTAGGCTCGCCCGGGAAACGTAAACTCTAAACCTAAAAGAATAAAAATTCACGTTAGAAAGAATAAAAATAGTATTTTATTCTTTTCATAAAGTATAAAACGCTGATTTTATTCTTTAGAGAATTTGACAATGACCTAAAAGATCAAATTGTACAAATTATTCTTTTATAAAGAATTATCTTCAGCTTTTATTCTTTTATAAGCAATAAAATTCAGCCTTTATACTTTCGTAAAGAATAAAATTCAGGTTTTATTCTTTTGTGAAGAATAAAATTCAAATTTTATTCTTTTGGTTTAACATTAAGGTTAGATTTCATATTCCGAAGCATTCTCCAAAAAGAAACAATGTTAGGTACTTTTTTAGGTCTGAAAATATTCCACATTTTAAGATGAATTGAAGATAACCTTTAGTTTTTCAATTAACAAATTACTATTTGAATAATTAGCATAAATGTGCTTAGACAAGGACAGTAGATACAACGTCCTTTTAAAACAAAAGAATAAAAGTTGAATTTTATTCTTTACAAAAAAATAATGTTCGCTGCTGCTATGCGATAGTCTGAGAATGTCCATCGTGCTCTCACTGGATATAGATGAAGTCAGAGTTATTACACATTTCGTACGAGTTGCTACATAAGTTTAGGCTTTTCCGATCGTTGATAATCATAATTTTTTAACAATAATGTCACAGTGGATACATTTTTTTTATAAATTCGGTAATTATTTTCAAAAAATTTAATGGATAATGCTAATTATGTGTCTGTCTAGATAGATGGTCAAGAACGTTCACCTTTAGGAATCAAAAATTTATCAATGCTGCTAAAACTGGCGGTCTCCTGCTATCACCCTCCAGAAATCTACTGGCTTTGTTACTCCTTCGAGAAAATATTTTTGTCAAGTATAAATATTTCAAAAGAAATGTTAAATTAAAGAAAAACTTCGTAAAATATTCCAAATTTTCAAATTCAGATACTAGATTTTTCATTAAGCGGACAAGACACCATTTAACTCTAAAAATTAATTTATCAATTCATAGAATACTTTTTCTTTAAAAATCAATCCTTCTTACAATTTTCTTAACTATAAAAACTTGACAATACCTTTATGTTAAGCCATCAAAATCTTAATCGTACGCATCACAATCTATAACCATTTTTAATACCTTATATATTGAAGACAGTTTACGGCATGTACGATTCTATGCATTCGGATGAACGAATTTTTTTTCCTCTAGTTATTTTACTAATTGTTTGAAAATTATTAACAGAAATTCTCAAAATATTAAATCTTTTTCTGAGAACAATAATCGAAAAAGTGCAGGGTTAAAGTTTTAGTACATATCAAACGGAGTCAAATAGCCATTGGAATAAAAAATTTCATTGTTCGAGTAACGTAGAATTGTGCGCAGTGCAAAGTGTCTCCAATAAATAAAGTGTTGACAATGACTGTCTACTGTGACGCGTAGGATCAAGATTTTGAGGTTTTACATGGCTGAACATAAAGGTTTTATCAAGTGTTTACAGTAAAGGTGTCTTGTCTCCTTAATTTAATAAAAAAGGATCATTTTTAGCAAATAATAATATTTTTTTAAAATGACAAAATTAATCTGAGTATAAATCTTTTCTTGTGCAAGAAATGTAGAATTGTTAAAGGAAAATCCTTAGTATTTTATCATAAATTAAATTTTTACTGTAATAATGTTGAACAAAAATTAACACGTTAAGGTAAGACTATGGTAAAAAAAGTCTTCAGCTTTCATTTTACCATAATATGGTTTTTACGGTATATTTACTATTATTATGTGATGCTAAATACAAATTTCTAGTAAGATTTTTTTAAAAATGAACATGTATCCACAGTGCAATTATAAAAAGATTAGTTATTTAAAAATGTAACTAATTTATTTATGTTGTTTAGTATGTATGTAGTGATACAATAATTTGTGGTACAATATTGTTATAAAAAATTCTAACTTTTATTGTAAAAAACATAAACAACTTATTATCTTAAAAGTTTCAAAAAGATTCATTAAAACCTCTTGCGGCGATCACTTTTAAAGTTAAAAATATAGTATTGAGAAAAACGCATTTAAAGTTTCAATTTTGCAAGCTATTGAAAAGTCAATTAAAAATTCAAATATTCCTCCTTAATTTTTACAGCATGACAAGTAAAAAATTACTTATAATTATAAAGAATACTTATATTCAGTCAAAATATAAACTCGCTTGCCCTTCATTGAGTAATAATAGACTTCTGTACGAAGTTACAGACGTAAGAATAAGCAGTACCTTAAAAAGTTATTGAAAAGAAATGTTGAAAATTTTAGTTCTAATAATTTTTTTTCTCATACCCTGAAATAAATATATAAAGTATTGTGTTTATTGCTCGTATCCAGGGAATA
Source organism: Gastracanthus pulcherrimus (assembly GCA_949152435.1). Lineage (NCBI taxonomy): Eukaryota > Metazoa > Arthropoda > Insecta > Hymenoptera > Pteromalidae > Gastracanthus > Gastracanthus pulcherrimus. Next base: position 37,415,341 of record OX424572.1, read on the forward strand.
AAACGCCACATTATCTCACGCCTAGAAACTGCTATGCGCATACGCGTATCTACTTTTACTCCCAGCTAGCGCTGCCTGTCTGTTGTTGCCCTCGCTTCGCTCGGGTCGCAAGATACGCAGGCGGCGCTAGTAAGAGGTAAAAGTAGAGACGAGCACACGCGTCGCAAATTCAAGAAGTGAGGTTATGTGACGATCTCGAAATCGAGGATTAAACACAAACAACTTTCCGCCGGCCATGAGAAAAAATCATATACTGCACTCGGGAGTAATGAGGGCTATTCACGCCTACAAGTTTGCTACCCTCGCTTCGCTCGGGCGGCAACTCATTCTATTATATTATATGTATATTCATCGAAACATTTTTATTGTAACTTTTAACGCAACAAACTTTAGGATATCTGCGACCGATATCCTTTATACAATAAATCAAGTCTGAAATTTGATTAAAAATACATGAGTTATATAAAAAATGGTAAAATGTGTATTATAAAATTTTAAATTCTACATGTGAAATTGTTCATCCTATCATAAGCGACTAAATATTGCTAAACGCAGTTTAATATACTACTCGAGATAAATTTTTTATTCACAATAAAATTGTAATATTTTGAAAATAATATTTATTCAATTACTGCTATATTCAGACCCTAAGAAAGTTGTGAAGTCTGCCTCAAACTTACTTTTTACAAAAGTATAAGCTAGGCAAGTATTATTTTGTCTGCCTTCTTATTAGTTCATGAAAAACATATAATAAGTATTGTAAAAATGGAATTTAGTAATTATAAAACCTCTGTGTAAAATATTGAATATATTCATGAAACTATTTGTCACTTTTGATTTGAATTTTGATCATCGTTATTAACAATTAATGTTTGTATTTGGGTGTTTGTCAAAAAGTTGAACAATTCTTGTCCCTCTTATTTTACAAGGTATCAGGGCATTATATGAATCTCAAAAAAATTGTACTACAATCAGACTATCGTAAGCAAGAATCTGCATAATTTTCAGAATATCAAGTATTTTCTATTCTGAGTAAAAAATAAAAAACTATACAAAATGTCTTGTCCGTTCCATGTCCCAAGTCTTAATTTCATCTGAATATAGCATGAAATTTTGTAATACACTAAATTTTAACAACAAAAAAATTACACAGAGGGTTAATAATGTAAGTCTTAGTTAATCCAAAAATGATGCGCGACCTTTTAATGCGTGTATTCTGTTTATGAATGGTCGTTTCGAAATGTGTCCTCTAGTTTTGATGTCTTGTCCGTCCCAAGGGCTTTATTCAAAGAAATTTGTATTAAAATATTCACAAATTAAAATACAACCTATTCTTTCTTGTAACTCTTATATACATTTTGTAAAAAAAGTTCACATATACTTATTTATTAGTATTGTTTTCTACAAATAATTAGTTAATGTTGCACTTCTACTACCGTACCTTTATTATATGTCTTGTCTGTCCAGCGAAAAATTCTTTAACGGAGCATTCAGTTTGAAAAATGAATATTTAAATCGAATTTGTCGTTTAAGAGGATAGAAGAATTACTTCTTTCTTAATTTCACAACCATATGATGCATTTAAATAAATAAACTACTAAAAAAAGATGTACTGCACAAATGTCTTGTCCGTCCAATGTTTACATTAAATGTACTAAAACAATCGAAGGCGACAGTATCGAAAACGACAAATAGGGGAGGATGGGGTATTGCCGGTCACCTAAGCGAACGTGCTTGTTATTTCCACTTTCAAATTGTTTCTTTGAACTTTAAATAATTATTATGTTATATCAAACCATTGACTATAAATATTTATTATTGGTTTATTACGAGGGTAGTTCAATAAGTCTTTAGAATAAAGTATAAAAACAATTTTTTTTTGGGTAAATTTTTTTTTATTTTTCAACATAATCTCCTTGGAGCTCTATACACTTGGTCAATCGCTTTTTAAGTTTTTTTAATCCTTCAGAAAAGTGCGTTTTCAGAAGTTCCTCAAAATAAGCACTTACAGAGGCAATGACGTCTTCGTTGTCCGTAAATCTCTGTCCACCGAGCCATTTTTTCAAGTTTGGAAATAAGAAAAAGTCACTGGGGGCTAAATCTGGTGAATACGGTGGGTGTTCGACCAATTCGAATTTTAGTTCTTCAATTTTAGCCATTGAAACGAAGCATGTGTGAACTCGGGCGTTGTCGTGATGAAAGAGAATTTTTTTTCTCGCCAAATGTGGTCGTTTTTTTTTAATTTCTTCTTTCAGCTGCTCTAATAATGATGCATAATACTCACCAGTAATTGTTTTACCCTTTTCCAAGTAGTCAATAAGTATAATTCCACGTGCATCCCAAAAAACTGTAGCCATAACCTTACCAGCTGACTTTACGGTCTTTGCCTTCTTTGGAGCTGGTTCGCCTGTGGAAATCCACTGTTTGGATTGTTCCTTTGTCTCAGGAGTGTAGTGGTGTATCCATGTTTCATCCACAGTCACAAATCGACGAAAAAATTCCTCAGGATTCCGACTTATGCGCGCTAAAAGAGCCTCAGAGGCGACCACTCTATTGCGTTTATTCTCAGCTGAGAGCAAACGCGGCACCCATCTTGCCGATAGCTTTTTCATGCCTAATTTTTCATGTAGAATTGAAACAACTGCACCTATAGATATCCTTGTGGCCTCAGCTAACTCACGCACTTTTAATCTTCTATCCTTCAACACCATATCGTGGATTTTATTGATGATTTCGAGAGTAGTTGCTTCTACGGGCCTTCCTGAACGTGGTTCGTCACTTATTGATGTACGACCACGCTTAAATTCATTTACCCAGTTATAAACCGTTGCTAAGGCAGGCGCAGATGTGCCATGAACTGAGTCCAATTCATTTTTGATCTCATATGGAGTTAAACCCTTTAAATGAAAATGTTTAATTACTGCTCTGAACTAGTTTTTTACCATTTTTCTTAACAAGCAATTTTTTTTTTCAATTGGTTATAAAAACACGTAAACTCAGAAGATGTGGACTGTGACTGCACCATATATCTAGTCGGGAGTGGTGCTGACTGAAAACAGATGATTTGGAGCGATTCGCGCGCCATCTGTTGGTCATTCTAAAGACTTATTGAACTACCCTCGTATAAAAATGTAAGATATCCTTGCTCGCTAGACTAACTAATGCTCACGCTTCGCGCCCGCTTGAGTGCCTGACACTCGCGCTTCGCGCGAGCATTAGGCAATCACCTGAAGCATAGTTTTTATGCTCGCACTATTATCGATTTATTTTGAAGAAATCAGTAAAAAAACATTGTTTTTTCATATCTCTTTCGTTTTAAAATAAACGTGTCAAATTATTGAATAATCGTAAATTATTTAATTTTTAATTTAATTTTAAAAGGTGTATAATATATTGAACATTTGAAAATACAAAGATACAATTTTAACTGATTAATGTTGCAATTTGAATAAAAAAGGAAAATAAAATGATTATTAAAACGTATTTACAATTTTTTGAATATAATGTTGTATATTCTTGGTCTTAAATGTATTGGTTTGCTTTGGATGACAATAGCTTGAATTTCTTAGTTCTTTTGAATTTGATTCATGGGCGGAGTTGAAAAAATGAAGTGGCAGCATATCCATCGAACTCTCAATATTTGGTATTAGACTGCAAATGGACAAAAATTCAAATTTATTATTATTATTTCAAGGAATTCATAACATCTGTTATTTGTAGTACACAGTTGTATTTTTTTATGATCTACAACTTTTACATTTAATTTTTTTGTTAAACGTGCTTAGGTTTTCAGTTAAACGTAAAAAGCCGATTTTTTAGGCTATTTTGTGTATTAAAATTCGTTTTTAGGCGTTTATCTTACTTTTGAAACATTTTAAGCATATAGTTCCCATACAAAAAAGTTGTATTTTTATATGATCTACAACTTTTACATTTAACATTTTTGTTAAAAAAGCTTAGATTTTGAGTTAAACGTAAAAAGCCGATTTTTTATGCTATCTTGTGTATTAAAATTCGTTTTTAGGCGTTTATCTTACTTTTGAAACATTTTAAGGATATAGTTCCCATACAAAAAAGTTGTATTTTTATATGATCTACAACTTTTACATTTAACATTTTTGTTAAAAAAGCTTAGATTTTGAGTTAAACGTAAAAAGCCGATTTTTTATGCTATTTTGTGTATTAAAATTCGTTTTTAGGCGTTTATCTTACTTTTGAAACATTTTAAGCATATAGTTCCCATACAAAAAAGTTGTATTTTTATATGATCTACAACTTTTACATTTAACATTTTTGTTAAAAAAGCTTAGATTTTGAGTTAAACGTAAAAAGCCGATTTTTTATGCTATTTTGTGTATTAAAATTCGTTTTTAGGCGTTTATCTTACTTTTGAAACATTTTAAGCATATAGTTCCCATACAAAAAAGTTGTATTTTTATATGATCTACAACTTTTACATTTAACATTTTTGTTAAAAAAGCTTAGATTTTGAGTTAAACGTAAAAAGCCGATTTTTTATGCTATCTTGTGTATTAAAATTCGTTTTTAGGCGTTTATCTTACTTTTGAAACATTTTAAGGATATAGTTCCAATACAAAAAAAGTTGTATTTTTTTATGATCTACAACTTTTACATTTAATATTTTTGTTAAAAGTACTTAGTTTTTGAGTTAAATGTAAAAAGCCGATTTTTTAAGCTATTTTGTGTATTAAAATTCGTTTTTAGGTGTTTCTCTTGGTTTTGAAACATTTTAGGCATATAGTTCCAATACAAAAAAGTTGTATTTTTTTATGATCTACAAATTTTACATGTAACATTTTTTTAAACATGCTGAGATTTTGAGTTAAACGCAAAAAGCCGATTTTTTATGCTATTTTGTGTATTAAAATTCGTTTTTAGGCGTTTATCTTACTTTTGAAACATTTTAAGCATATAGTTCCAATACAAAAAAATTGTATTTTTATATGATCTACAACTTTTACATTTAATTTTTTTGTTAAACGTGCTTAGGTTTTCAGTTAAACGTAAAAAGCCGATTTTTTAGGCTATTTTGTGTATTAAAATTCGTTTTTAGGCGTTTATCTTACTTTTGAAACATTTTAAGCATATAGTTCCCATACAAAAAAGTTGTATTTTTATATGATCTACAACTTTTACATTTAATTTTTTTGTTAAACGTGCTTAGGTTTTCAGTTAAACGTAAAAAGCCGATTTTTTAGGCTATTTTGTGTATTAAAATTCGTTTTTAGGCGTTTATCTTACTTTTGAAACATTTTAAGCATATAGTTCCCATACAAAAAAGTTGTATTTTTATATGATCTACAACTTTTACATTTAACATTTTTGTTAAAAAAGCTTAGATTTTGAGTTAAACGTAAAAAGCCGATTTTTTATGCTATTTTGTGTATTAAAATTCGTTTTTAGGCGTTTATCTTACTTTTGAAACATTTTAAGCATATAGTTCCCATACAAAAAAGTTGTATTTTTATATGATCTACAACTTTTACATTTAACATTTTTGTTAAAAAAGCTTAGATTTTGAGTTAAACGTAAAAAGCCGATTTTTTATGCTATCTTGTGTATTAAAATTCGTTTTTAGGCGTTTATCTTACTTTTGAAACATTTTAAGGATATAGTTCCAATACAAAAAAAGTTGTATTTTTTTATGATCTACAACTTTTACATTTAATATTTTTGTTAAAAGTACTTAGTTTTTGAGTTAAATGTAAAAAGCCGATTTTTTAAGCTATTTTGTGTATTAAAATTCGTTTTTAGGTGTTTCTCTTGGTTTTGAAACATTTTAGGCATATAGTTCCAATACAAAAAAGTTGTATTTTTTTATGATCTACAAATTTTACATGTAACATTTTTTTAAACATGCTGAGATTTTGAGTTAAACGCAAAAAGCCGATTTTTTATGCTATTTTGTGTATTAAAATTCGTTTTTAGGCGTTTATCTTACTTTTGAATCATTTTAAGCACATAGTTCCAATCCACTCTAAAAAGTTTATAGAGAAATACTCATTGTTCTTCACTGATGAAGTATTCTCTTAAAATTGAAACCGTGGAGGTCTTGTAAATAGTCTAAGGATTCTAAAGAGCATCGAAAGAAAATCATTAGTTTAAAAAAAGAATTTGTTGGGTTGTAAACGAGCGTTAATATTTTCATATTTAGGTATAAGCTTATTTGTTATTTTTTGGATATTAAATTTTATTTGCGAATAAAAATGTTTTATCTATAATGCTATGTAACAAATGCTATGCAGATACTTTGCAATGATATATTTTATAACAGAAAAATAAATTTTTCTGTATTTCCTTAATTTTGATGGAATTAAATACATTCTTTTTGAACATATATTAAAAACAATTAATTATATATTATATTTATGACGGGTCTACCCTAAAAGCAATTTTCAAAAAATCGATTTTTTTTTATTCCATTTTTCGAAAGTATAGATATTTGAAAGTATCATATTAAATTTTTACTTAGTTACCTGAGCGCGCTAATAGTGACCGTTCGGAGCGGTATCGTCTACCTGCCTTTGTTTACTTGAGCAGCTGAAACCTTTCGTGTATATACTATCCCTACTCAAATCTATTCATTCGTGACCCCTTATTTTTCGAAAGATATCTGTATATTTGAATTTCAAGCAAGTAGCAACCTATATTAGTCGTGTTTGAAATCTGTAAGCGTAAACATCTGTGCTCGTGATTGCCGAGATGGACAAGAAAACTATCCATCAAAAACAAAACTGGAGACGTCCAGGTTCGAAAGCGAAAAAACGTAAATTTCATGGAGTTCTTCTAAATGCCCATGAGGCAAACACAAGTCATGCTAGTGCATCTGCAGAGAAGCTGAAAAAGTCGAAAGATACGAGTTTCGACGTGCCTGTAGATCAAACGTTACGGTACAGCATCATACATTTTTACCTGGTTTCTTCGTTACAACAGTTTTTGAAATGTAAAGTGTGTAATAACAATGTTACATTTACTAAGTATGGACAGCGAGGACTCGGTTTTAAAATTTGTGTTACTTGTGAGTGTGGAGAAAAATATATTAATTCGTGTCCGATGAAGTCAACCGTCGCCTTGTGTTTGTTATGCGATTGATTGGTATTGGATGGAGTGGTATAAACATGTTTATTGGCCTAATGGAACTTGGATCTGGAATGAGTTCCTCCGTTTATTATCATATTATCTATTCGGTCTCTATCGCTGTGAAAAGTGTTTTCGATATAGTGATGCTAAAGGCTGTTAGAGAAAATAAAAACTCCTAAATGCTCAGCACGGAGAACCCGAAGATATTTTAACCGTTTCAGGAGACGGTTCCTGGCAAAAAAGAGGATTTTCTTCTCTTGTTGGCATAGTTTCTTTGATATATAAACACAGTAAAAAAGTTGCGAACGTCGTTATCAAATCAAGCTACTGCAAAGGATGTGAAAGAAGAAAAGGAACAGAGGACACGATTGAATATGCAGCATGGAACGAAGTGCACCAAAAAAATTGCAGTGCTAATCAGTCAGGTAGTGCCGGAAAAATGGACGTCGACGGTATATGTCAAATGTTTTTGGAATCTCTCGAAAAATTTTTTGTGCGTTATGGTTTTTACATCGGCGACGGTGACAGGAAGACTTTCAAAATACTGCTCGATACACACCCGTATGGTGAAGGAGTGATCGTTAAAAAGTTAGAGTGTGTATTAAACGTCGCAAAAAGAATTTTCAAACGTGCTAGTGAAGCTAAAAAAAATCTTATACAGGCAAGAAAAGCTGCAAAGAAGGACGAAGAAAAAACTCCAGCAAAAAAAGCTGCAAAGAAGGACGAGAAAAAAGCTTCAGCAAAAAAAGTTGTCACTAAAAAAAGAAAAACCAGCGTAAAAAAAGTTCCTGTTGTTAAAACTCAAGATTTAACGATAAAATTAATGAAAGAACTGTCGAAAAATTACGGTTTAGCAATTCAACGACATCCTGATTCCGTGGAAGAAATGCGCAGGGAGATCTGGGCAGGATTTTATCATAAGATTTCAACCGACAGCAAGCCACAGCATTCATACTGTTCTGAATCCTGGTGTAAATATAAGAAAGCTGTGGAAAACAACACCGTTCGACAATTTAAACATCCTCCTGCTCTCGCTGAAGATGTTCAAGAAGTTCTCAAACCAATCTATGAGGATTTGACAAAACAAGAACTTCTTGAAAGGTGCCTCGGCGGAAACACGCAAAATAACAACGAGTCTTTCAACAACTGCGTCTGGTCGATGGTTCCTAAACACATCTTTAGTGGGAAAAAAACTGTTGAAATCGCGTGTCAAATAGCTGCGTGTATTTTCAATGAAGGATTGAAGCCAATATTGAAAATATTGGATGAGATGGGCGTCAAAATCGGCAATATCGCCGAGCAGTTCGTAGCTGAGCGAGATCTAACGCGCGTACGAGTTGCAAACCGCCGCAGTGGAGATGCCTCTAAGGAGGCCAGAATTAATCGAAGGAAGGCTATTTTGGATGAGACGGTACATTATGAAGAAACTGAAGGCATAATGTACGGTGCAGGCATCGCTGATTAAGCGTAGGTAAGAAATTTTCACGTTTTTTCGTTAAAAAAAACTTTAAACGCGTTTTTCTCAAAATGACATTTTTGTACGGCTTGTTGAAAAAATATCGGAAACTACTGCATCAATCCTTACCAAATTTTTACCACATATTCTTTATGATGATAGCTATGTCGCATATCATACAATTTTTTAAATTTTGAGTTTAACTTGGCTTTAAAAAAAAAAACTGATGAAAAAAAGGTGATTTTTCGTTACTTTTCGAAATATGGCCGCCATTTTGCCAATTTTGAAAAAATAAAAAATGGTATGATATGCGACATAGTCATTACCTTACTGAATCTAAAACCTTTTTTTTTTTGTTTCAGATAATCCACTCCGGAGATTTCATCAACAGGGCGCACTCATCTTTTTTTTGGATATTTTTTTGGCCTCCATTTTTATACAATAAAAAATAAAAAAATTAATAAAAAAAAAAAATTTTCATGTATTTCAAGATTGTATTTATCAAGCCTCATACTTCACATATTAATATTTCTAATTTAAAACAATGAAAAAAAATCGTGATAATAGTCATTTTTTGCGCGTCTAATTAGGGTAGACCCCTTAAGGAAGGACTCTGGTATTTTTAGGCCAAAATATAAAAAAAAAGTTTATTTATTTTTTGTAATCTTTGTAATTGTAAAATTATTATGAAACCTATCAGATATCAAAACTTGATGTTTGAACAAAGTTATATGTATTTAAATAAAACAATTTACATTAGATAACACACAAAATTGAATCTTTAAATAGGTTTCTTGCAACTAATTTTCCTAACTTTAAAAAGTGACTAGCGCATGAGGTATTTATGAATCTTTTTGAAACTTTCCGAAAATATACCACAGTATATGTAGAACATAAATTGTTAACTACATTTATAAATTTTTTTCTTCTTATCTCATTTTATCTATCAGTCATTATCAAAAAACGTGATTTTTTAGGCTTTTTCATGAGTAAAATGAAAACTAAATTGTTTTGAAGAAGTAGAAGACGATTTTTAGAATTCTGTCAACAGTTTATTTTGTTGACCAATCAAGGAAGTGACTCAATTTTTTTCAGAACTTTCTCTCAAAATACTATGCGCATACGCAGCAAAATTGGTCATTTTCGATTAAAGAAAATCGTATTTTATCGATAACTCTGCAAATATCGATATTATGAGCTAAAAATGAATGTAGAATTTATTAATATCATCTTACATAAGCCTTCAAAATTTTAGTTCATAAGACTGAACAATAAAAAAGTTTGTTTTTTCACCATAGTCCTACCATAATAAGTATAAGCTCACTTTACTCTGAGCACGATGAAAATGACCTTTTTTTTATTATATTCAATATTAAAAGTGGTTTTATTTAATTTAACATGTTGAATGTTTTATGTATCATTAATTAAAGTCCAAAGAATAGTTTGAAATTAATTGCAATGTTTTTACTTCGAACATGTACTTTATTTCGATCAACAAACCTTTCAAGGCTCACTTTTCCTTGTTCTCCCCTTAACGACTGTACACCCAACGGTAAAACTATTTTTCCGTTAAGTCATTAAAAAGACGACTTCAGGTGCGATTTTGTTTCTTACGCTTATGAATCAGTTGCTATTTAGGGGCACGTTCCGAAAAATGGTTTTACTGTTGGGTCTACGTATAATCATGCATGAATTACATGCAAACCATTTTTACCCAGGAAATCAATTTTTGTCAAAATTCGTCTCACTTTCAGGTGGTATAAAGTACTTTTAAATATTAATCATAATAGAAATTGAAATTTTTATGAAAACTTTGTTTTTTAAATAACTCAATGAAAATTTTTATTATACGTTTCTTATTATGTATTTCTTGCCTCTATCTTCAAATACACATCAGATTCTGGAGTTTGAGTAAATGATCTTTTCGAGTAGTTTATTGGAATTGGAGTTTCATCACAAATCGAGAATTTATAATTAGAAAGTAAAGCAATGAGTGCTATTTTAGATTGGAGAGTTCCAAAACGGGATCCTAAAACATATGCACATCGTTAATTATAGTTTTACTTTATATGAGGTATGATCATGATTAAATACTATTTTAAAAGAAATGTTGATAACGTCAAAGTTCTTCCCTATAAAATTAGAAATTCAAAATACAAATAATATTTTCTCAAAATAAATGTAGCTACTGGAGTCCATACATTTCTTTAAGAGATTCAGCGTCCTCAAAAATAAAAAATTATATGCCAACGAATTTTATAATAAAACTTCTTCTTAATTCGTTTTCAAATTATACAAAGAAAACGTTAAAAATGTATATAAATTGCCTTTTTAATAATTACTACATTTAAAATAGTTTTAAATATCTTTAAATGGTTGTAATTTATTGTATATTCTATAGAAAGAACTACTATTGTTTGTAATAGATAGACGATAATTAGAATTTCTTCATAAATCAATTCTAGAAAAACATACCAATGCAGCTTCTTGGTCCTTCTCCAAATGGTAAATATACATAGGGGTTTCTTACAGCAATATTTTCTTTTGTAAATCGCAGAGGATCAAATGTATCTGGATCGGGGAATATGTTTGGATCCAGATGAAAACCACTTACAGGAATGATGATTGCAGTGCCTTTCTCAATTCGAAAATGGGAATTTGGTATGCTACAATCTTCGATACAGATACGATTTAAAGCTGGAAATGTAGTATGTTTTCTTAACGTTTCTGAAATCAAGGTAACTATTAAAATACAAAAACGAAACACTATTTTCTAAACATCAAGTTTTTAATAGATAGATTTTTTATGCATTACCACGAAATACCATGTCAAGGTACTCAAGCTCATGTTGTATTCGTTCATAAGTCATTCCTCCTGGCTTTTTGGAGAATTCATCGAGTTCTGCCTGAACTTTCTCTTGAATTTCTGGATTCAATGCTAATTCATATAAGCAATAAGTTATTGTGGACGAGGTTGTTTCAAATCCAGCAACAAAAAAAACGAACGCTTGAGCTTGCGCGTCCGTGAAACTGATTTTGTCTGTAATCGGAATTGGAATTAAAAGTATACGAGAGTTCAGAAAATTTTTACTACGATTTTCACTATCAAGTAAGAGGTACCTAATATAATGTCCCAAATTTATAATAATATAATAGCGTGTGACACTCATATTGAATATTCTAAAATATATATTTAAAATTAATAATTGCATTCACGACATACTTAGATATTTCACATAGTAGTTAGTGCAGTAATAATTAGAGTAAATGTTTACTTTAAATTAAGAGTAAATGTTTATTTTATGTCGAGATCGGAACTCCTCTCTAGCGGTGAGCTTCGTAAGCTGTCAGAGAAAGCTTCTTTTCTATACCTAGACTATATCTACATATACCGATAGCCAGCGCCAAATGACCAATACATGGTCCAATACTTGAAGCTGTGAGAGAAGACTACTTCAATTGTTTTTACATGGCTCGTATATCTATATATAGTTGAAGTTCCGTTCCTAATAGCATCTTCATTTTTATTATGAGCACCTCACGCTTTTATATTTCGACAGTTTACATCGCAGAACAATTTTTTTTATTTCTTTCATGCATTTTAAATAAAAGCATGGTCCGAAATTTTTTTTATGTATTTTATTTAATTATATATAAGAGAGAAGCAGGATGAATTGAGCGGTATTTAAACTGACAAATTCTTATTTTGCATGCATACTCTGTCTTAAAATATATTTATTTATTTAATTATTTATTTAATTATTTATTTATTTATTTATTTGTTAGTTTTTTGTGTTTTTGTGTTCGTTCGTTAGTTCGTTCGTTCGTTCGTTCGTTCGTTCGTTCGTTCGTTCGTTCGTTCGTTCGTTCGTTCGTTCGTTCGTTCGTTCGTTCGTTCGTTCGTTATTAGTACATGGTGCAATTATTGCGTGAATCAGGTAATTATCTGACTAAACACGAAAATTACCTCAGCTCACGTGTTACACATACTATTTTTTTAAACTAGTGTGAGAAGTTCTAACACAGGATATTAGCTTAAATATTGCTATAATGCATAAAACAAAATAAGAACAAAGAAAGTTGTTTGCACAGCGTTTCAGATGCAAATGGTTTCTTTTGCAGCGTGCAGGAATCGGGCAATTCTCGCACGCTATTCAAGCATGAGAAACCGACCATCTCGTACATAGTTTCAAAAAAATGTTTTTAACCCAATTTTGTCTATAACAACGTGTATACTTATGTTGATAGATAGACATATCCAATCATATATGACTATATATAATATTTCATTATTGCCTTTTATATGTATCTATATAACAAACTAATTTATATTCATATTTAATTTATTCTTTAAGCATCATATTCACATCGAAGTGTTATAATTATATATTAAAAACGTTTATCTAATATTTAACACATAAAGGTGATGCTAAGGCCACCTGTCACCGACATATACGAGGAACCACTTTTCTCATTTCATTTTCAATTTTGAGTAAATATCTCTATGAAGCATCATTGTCCCTATCAAAAACAACAACTTTTCATAGAGATATTTTATCAAAATTGAAAATTGAAAGAAAATAGTGATTCCCCGTATTTGACGATAATACAAGGGTTTAGCATCACCTTAATATTTTAAATTTTAATTGTTTTCTATGGTACATTTATCGCCGATTTCATGGTGTGCTAGAATACCTGCTTCTCCCATAATTTTTAATATTTAATATAATAGCTAGTTGTAATTAATTATGGCAATGAAACGTAAAAGTAACACTTTCATTACCATTTAGAGAACCATTACTTTCTTGGGACTTTGGATCCTCTTGCAAGACGCCTATGTCCATTAATTGTATTAATAAGTTCAAAACATCTTTTCTGACTATATTATTTTGTCGTCTGTAATCCACCATGTCTTTAAAAGTGTTTGAAAAAAATTGAATCACTTTTTTACCCATCATAGGAATTCGTAAAATGTCCAACACTATAGGAGCGAATATCGCTAAAGTATATACAATTGGATTTAGATTGAAAACCATAGCTCCGTGTCGTTTGAAGTCATTATCAGGATTCTCTAGACTCTTACAATTGAATCCGAATGCAATTGAGGAAACACAGTCGGTTGAATATCTTTAACAGTAAAAAGAACTTTAGTTATAGAATGTAATAAAATTTTAAGTAATATTTAGACAATGTATAGATTATAAGGAGTCATAAATTTAAAAATGTTTAAAAATCAAGTATATACAAGTCCGATTCTTAACAATTCTACAGACAGACTATATTTATTTATTTATTTATTTATTTATTTATTTATTTATTTATTTATTTATTTATTTATTTATTTATTTATTTATTTATTTATTTATTTATTTATTTATTTGTTTGTTTGTTTGTTTGTTTGTTTGTTTGTTTGTTTGTTTATTATTTATTTATTTATGTTAAATTTATTTACATGTATTTTGATTTGATCAGAATCATAATAAATCAGTAGTCATTTATATATTTAACACTTTTGCTACGGTGCGATAAATGGCCTTATTTAAGAAATCACAGTTTACATTGGTTCCCCTTACATTGGTAATGAAAAATGTACGCATGTCTATATTTAGCTTTAAAAAATATTTTGCATTTATATTTGTATAATAGTTGAAGAATAAGTAAATAGTATATTGTGCACCAATTGTTAAGTTGAGGCGAGTGCGTATTGAGAACCGAAGATGAGCTACACTCACGCAAGGGCAAAAGAAGCTTCGTCACCTGCGATCCACACAGTACTTTTTGTCATACATCATGTCTTGATTTCACGTTGTCTTTATGCCTGTAAAGCGAACCTAAATATGGTTGTTTTTCGACTCGGTGACCACCCAAGCTAGAAATTGCCGTCCTCCCGCCCTGTTACACTCCGTACTTTTTTAATAAATAATATATAGACCATTTTGTATGTGTATAAGACGGATGGGAAGCGGCGCATTTTTAGTCGTGCGCCATTGACATACAAAATCCAAATAAAAATAGCTATAAACAAAAATTTTTAAAATTTGAAATTTTTTAAAAATTTGAAATTTTTTAAAAATTTATAAAATTTATAAAATTTATAAAATTTATAAAATTTATAAAATTTATAAAATTTATAAAATTTATAAAATTTATAAAATTTATAAAATTTATAAAATTTATAAAATTTATAAAATTTATAAAATTTAAAAAATTTTGAAAATTTTTAAAAGTTTGAAAATTTATAAATTTTATAAAATTTTGAAAATTTTGAAAATTTATAAAATTTAGATTTAGATATAGATTTAGATTGAAAACCATAGCTCCAAAACGTGTATTTCAATTCCTAAAAATTTGTCCCGTGTTAAATTTATATAGAAGCTGCCCCCGCGGCAGCCATGTTTATTAGTTCATCAAGAAACCGCTAGTGTCGCATTGCAAATTGAAACTCCCAATAATGAAAGTCATTCCCGGTGCATATCTGTAGTTTGATCGAATGGGTCCTGATTCTTAAGGTGGCAACTGGTTTACTCCAAAATGATCCACAAAACAAATTAAAAGTAGACGAGAAAGGCTAGAAGTACTAATTTCCTCTAAAATAATGATTGTTTAGGGTAAAGCAGTTGTTATCTAACGGATAAATTACGGGTAGGGTGAAGAAATATCATTTGTTAACTAATAATACAATTAGATAATATAAGAATAATTGTGATATATAAATTAATGAAAATAACAAGGTTCTGAAAGAAGTATAGCCACACGTAGTACTAAGATGGCCAAAAACGGTACAATCACCCTACTGGGATTCAATGTTAGGTACCAGAAAGCCTGATCAAACTCTGAATTCCGAAGGGTGAATGCTTTCCTTGTCAATAATTTTAATGAAAAATTCACTATTTTCTGTTTGATGTATGACACAATTCGTGTGAATATACACTTCGAGAGAATTTACTCTCATTTCTTTAGAGGTGCAGCGAAATTCTACTCAAAATCTTTAAGCGTGTAAATGATCCCTAATTCATAATGAATTCCCACTCAACTCTCTACACACATCAGTCTCAAAAGCAAATGTTTCAGCTGACACACGCACCTATAACCACCTCAAAAATCCCGTGTCGTTTGAAGTCATTATCAGGATTCTCTAGACTCTTACAATTGAATCCGAATGCAATTGAGGAAATACTGTCGGTTGAATATCTTTAACAGTAAAAAGAACTTTAGTTATAGAATGTAATAAAATTTTAAGTAATATTTAGACAATGTATAGATTATAAGGAGTCATAAATTTAAAAATGTTTAAAAATCAAGTATATACAAGTCCGATTTTTAACAATTCTACAGACAGACTATATTTATTTATTTATTTATTTATTTATTTATTTATTTGTTTGTTTGTTTGTTTGTTTGTTTGTTTGTTTGTTTCTTTATTATTTATTTATTTATTTATTTATTTATTTATTTATTAATTAATTAATTAATTTATTTATTTATTTATTTATTAATTAATTAATTAATTAATTAATTAATTAATTAATTAATTAATTAATTAATTTATTTATTTATTAATTAATTAATTAATTTATTTATTTATTTATTTATTAATTAATTAATTAATTTATTTATTTATTTATTTATTTATCAACGAGCACTTCTTTCTTAAATATATATCAAACGTATTATTTAGAAATATAAATTGGAATAGATTTCGTTCTCCGTCACTGATAAATTCGAATGGGCAAGAGATTTTTGTCACTAAAAAAAGGATTGTCAGGGATTCGAACCCTATATAATATTTCAGCTGTTGATAATAACAATGAAATCCAAGAATGCAGTATGCAGTTACATATTTTGTAATCGTACTAACATTTTACTTTCATTCATCAGTATTATTTGCATTTTCCAAAGTTAAGAACATATCTGGTTACCTTCCACTTAGATCCTTAATATCAACAACATTCTTCTTTTCGATAACATGATCGCAAGTTTTCACCAACTCTTCACCAATTTCCATAAGTAGTGGGAACATCTGCTTTAATTTTCCAGATGTAAAGGTCGGCGTGAGCTTGTTTCTAAGTTTCTTCCAATTTTCTCCTGGCAAGAGAAATAAGTTACTGGAAAGCGGATCCACTTCCTCATTGTAATATAAGCCTCGATCGCGGAATTTGAAAAATTCCTTAACCAAAATCAGTCGGACCAACTCAGGATCGTTGATTATTAAGATAGGCTTATGAAACATGTAGATGCCATACAATGGGTGTTTCTTATTTTTTTCATATTTCTTTTTCAGAAGATTCCCTGTATAGAATTTTGAATTTAATAACACATTTTTTCATTTAAAACAAGCGAGGCTTCTTATTCCAAAAATAGTTATTTTTTAATTATATTTTCACGCCTGTCATATCTCATCACTTTAAGCTCGCACGATAAGATAAATTTGCAAATAAAAAAGCAACCAAGTTCAAAATAATTAAATGTACATAAAATAAAACTAAGTCCAGTCATGTATTTTGATTTGATCAGAATCGTAATAAATCAGTAGTCATTTATATATTTAACACTTTTGCTACGGTGCGATAAATGGCCTTATTTAAGAAATCACAGTTTACATTGGTTCCCCTTACATTGGTAATGAAAAATGTACGCATGTGTATATTTAGCTTTAAAAAATATTTTGCATTTATATTTGTATAATAGTTGAAGAATAAGTAAATAGTATATTGTGCACCAATTCTTGAGTTGAGGCGAGTGCGTATTGAGAACCGAAGATGAGCTACACTCACGCAAGGGCAAAAGAAGCTTCGTCACCTGCGATCCACACAGTACTTTTTGTCATACATCATGTCTTGATTTCACGTTGTCTTTATGCCTGTAAAGCGAACCTAAATGTGGTTGTTTTTCGACTCGGTGACCACCCAAGCTAGAAATTACCGTTCTCCCGCCCTGTTACACTCCGTACTTTTTTAATAAATAATATATAGACCATTTTGTATGTGTATAAGACGGATGGGAAGTGGCGCATTTTTAGTCGTGCGCCACTGACATACAACATCCAAATAAAAATAGCTATAAAACAACAACTTTAAAAATTTGAAATTTTTTAAAAATTTATAAAATTTAAAAAAATTTGAAAATTTATGAAATTTTGAAAATTTATGAAATTTTGAAAATTTATGAAATTTTGAAAATTTATGAAATTTTGAAAATTTATGAAATTTTGAAAATTTATGAAATTTTGAAAATTTATGAAATTTTGAAAATTTATGAAATTTTGAAAATTTATAAAACTTTGAAAAATTATGAAATTTTGAAAATTTATGAAATTTTGAAAATTTATGAAATTTTGAAAATTTATAAAACTTTGAAAAATTATGAAATTTTGAAAATTTATAAAACTTTGAAAATTTGAGGAAAATTTATAAAATTTTGAATATTTATAAAATTTTGAAAATATATAAAACTTTGAAAATTTGAGGAAAATTTATAAAACTTTGAAAATTTATAAAACTTTGAAAATTTATAAAACTTTGAAAATTTATAAAACTTTGAAAATTTATAAAACTTTGAAAATTTTGAAAATTTATAAAATTTTGAAAATTTATAAAATTTATAAAATTTTGAAAATTTTGAAAATTTTGAAAATTTTGAAAATTTATAAAATTTTGGAAATTTATAAAATTCATAAAATTTATAAAATTTAGAATATTTAAAATTTTTTTGTTATTGTGCAATTTTTTAAAAATTGTGCAGTTTTATGTATTTGTTTGACAATTTTAAAATTTTTAATATATTGAAAACGCGTTAAAGTATTATCTACGGAAAGAATTTTGAAAATTGATCAAATTAAAATTATGAAAAATGATACACAGAAAATTTTAAAGACTTTTCAATCATTATTCATTACACATGCTCAAATATAAAATTCTGAAAATTCAAAAAATTCTGAAATTTTTTTAAAAATATTATAACTTCTTTCTCAACCTTATAAACAAAGGCAACACGAGCCAAAAATCACGAGAAAGTCAATAAACACGCGTGAACCACACGCAGCACCGCAGCGAAAGCCGAAAGCCCGTAATTTTCTTTTTTAAAGGTCCGGAGCTGAGGGCTTTTTATTCCCCAGCAGTCACACGCCACTTTGCGGAATGCTGTCGAACAGAAACGTCGCGCGACAAACATTTAAAGTACAATTAGATTCAACTCTTTGTAATATGAGTGTGTATGCAGATATTGTGCAGGAATGAAATCGCGAGACCGCGGATTGCGAGTTACCCAGCGTGTAGGCGCACAACCCACAGCCGTCAAATTTGAGTACCCCTTCACTAACGTTTTTTTTTAATAAACATTACTCAGTAGGTCAAAAAATAAGACCGACGCTAAATCGGAGGATAACGGATCATACCTTTTACCATTACCCCTCTTAATGTACCGCCTTAAAGGCCAATCCCCCTCCCAGGCCAATGGACAATCCCCCTTCCAAGACATTCCCACACCTAACCTCTAAAAAAAATAAAGAAAAAGTAAGAGGAAGAGCAGGTCGTAGGAGTGATGAACCTGCACCGGATCGGTCACCAACACGATCCAACGCAGAGCATCTACAAATGTTATACAGGTTACGGAGTGCGGGTAGTAGACGTGATGAACCTACTCAGAATTTACCACTTAATCCAACGCGGCGAGTCATTTACAAACATAAGCCGTGAATTCTTCTCTGGGAAAATATATGACCGGACGTAAAGATGTCCCTCATTCAGATATCCGGGAGGGGAATATCGGGAAAGAAACGTACAAAAGAACCATAACGGAGTATGGGTTAAAGGTAGATTAGTTCAGGACTGGCAATTAGAGGTGCTAATAAGGGAGGCTGGGAGTAATGCGCCCGGGAATTAATTTTGAACTTATTGATGATCACATAGGGTTCCTAACCGTTAAAAGCCGATGGTACAACTACGTATTTATTAACGTCCATTGCCCAACGGAGGACACGAACGATACAGTACAACACTCCTTTTACACAAAACTAAAGCAGGTGTTTGATAGATTTTCATCCCATAACGTAAACATATTGCTAGGAGGAAAATTTTACCGACCATAGAAAAAGAAAGTTTACATGATACAATCCACAAAAAAGAAGATAAATTAAACTGTAATAACGATAGAGGCATTTCTCTTATTTGCGCATGCTACAAAATTCTCTCTAATGTACTGCTAGATAGACTCACACTTCTCGCGGAGGAAATCGTCGGGGATTAGAAGTCTGGATTTCGAAGAAACAGGTCAACAAGCAACAAGGTTTTCACGAATACGCAGCTCCTCAAAAAGACATTGGAATACGGGGAAACGGTACACTAATTACTCATTGATTTTAAAGCATATTGTTCTATATAGGATAGTATAAATAATTGTTTTATATTTTAGATTAACATTAAATATTATAATTCTTATTTTTGTGAGAATAATACTCGATCGCGACCAGACGCGCTGGCTGCGTCGAGCGCACGAAAGTCGCATGCAATTTGTAATTTCTCGTTGCTTTCTTACCATTATACATCAAGGTTTGAAACTTTCTAATAAACTTCATCGACATATGAAGAACATTTTTCTCGCTCAACTATTGTGATATATTGTATTGTAGGCATATTTTGACAGTAATATTTTCAAAATATGTTGAAGATTATTCGGTTAAAGTTTCAATAAAAAATATTAAAACCACGCAAAGTTACGAGTTGAAGAGAAAAATGCATTGATTTTTTTCAAGCTAAAAATTGCGTTTTTCTTAAGAAATTATAAAACAGAAGATCAAAATTTTGTTTTAATATAGAAAGAGGCGGAATAAAATTTCCTATGTGTATAAATTGTCAAAATTTCAAATTGATCAATTTTCAAAATTCTCTCCTTGAATTCTCTTCTTTTACGCGTTTTCTAGCGCTAGTCCCCTTATTGCATCCGGCCCTTCAATTACTTAAAATTTTTTTTAAATTTTGAAAGATTTAAAATTTTGAATTAGTTTAAAAATTTTGAATTTATTTAAAATATTGAAATTTATTTAAAATATTGAAATTTATTTAAAATATTGAAATTTATTTAAAATATTGAAATTTATTTAAAATATTGTAATTTTTTTACAAGGAAGAAAATCATTTTCTCCCAAGGGTTGTTCCTCCCAAATGACTCCATTTCGTTCCTTGGGATGAAATGATTTGCTCTCCAGGGCAGAAATGAAGCCATTTCTACACAGGTATGGTAACCACGCTCGAAATGAGCAATTTTCCATCTGCTTTACATGCATAAAAAGAGCCTATTTCTTACACGTGTTAAGAGAAGTGTTTTTTGATTGCCGGTTGGAAAGCAGCCACTTTACGCCCACTATCAAGGCATGAGAAAACGCGAAAATCGTGTATGTATGACAAAAATGAATTTGTAGTCGTCTTTTTATACAAATACCTATATAATATATATATATCTGAAATATGTCTAAAAATCGCATAAGTTATCAGTTAGTAGTGACTCATACCGCAACGAAAGAGTTAAAATTATCAAGTGCATAATTTTTACAGTCATGGATCCAGTTTCTGATCAGCTTCAATGAATTCTTTTTAGATCTTGATTTCATAAAAGTGTCTCGTACTTACACTTTTTGATTTTAAATACATATTTTGAATTGAACAATATGGAAGAAAATATATATTTGGTTGATTTTAGGATGAGATTCCTCAAACAAAACTGTTGATTTTTTTTTCATTTAAGTACATCTTGCTATACAGTGAATTCTAGTAAGAATTTATTTATTTTTTACTCTATTAAGTAGTATGTGGATGAGTTTTATATCCTTTATGTAGTTCTACGTGAGAAAAAATGAGATGTGTTCTACTTCATTGCGCAACATTCACGCAAAATTCACGCTAAATTCATAGTATTCGTACGAGAATCCATTGCAGCAGAGTATATATTCATATTAATCGCGTAGACTACGTAAATAAGTCATACTTTGATTCTTACCAATGGATAATTTTCTAAAGACAAGAGGTAAAGCATTTCCAAACAGTATTGTAGGATTATCGTGAGGTATTCCTCTTCTTTTCCAGTACGTATAAATGATGAATTTGAAATATGCGTAGATTACCGCAGCAATAGCAGTTATCCAAAAAAGCTTCGTGTGAAGCATGGGTTGTAATGCTTCCAGCATATTTGTTATGTAACAGCTTTAACAGTAAAAACAATAATATTACGATTTAACAGGATCTCAACGTTCTTAGGTTTTAAATTAATAACAAATGTTTGGTTCTAGAAAAAACCTTTATTCTTCATATTATCATATGTGGGTGATTTTCAATGAACTGTCAAATTTGGAGTCTCAAATTTCTCAAATTTTAACTTTAGTTAAAAGAGTGTATTGTATTACATTGCAAAGAGATATTCTTAACGTAAGGTTACAGTGATTTTTGATAAAAAAATTGAAAAAATATTTTTTTGAATAACACGTTTTATACATTTTTATAATAATATCCTATGTTATTTTGACAAAAATACATTCTTTTTTTTAAATGCATATTTTTATTATTTAAAAGTGTTCTTGCGACGAATTTTTTTTACGTATCAGGATGAAACTTGCACGAGACATTTGTCAAACTGAAGCTTACTTTTTTTTGTATTTGGCTTGCAAAGTACTCTAAAATTTTTTAGAGTTGATCCGCTGAGACTATAGACGTAGGCACATTTTAGTAAAATACTTATTTTCGCTAATAATTAATGCAATTATTGTCATAACTTGAATAATAATGAATACAATTATCTGAAATTTGATGAAAAATTTCACTATAATGTTATAATGTTATAAGAAATAAAATTGGAGTTGATAGATTAAGAACTGTGAAATATTTAAAAACTACTGTAACCTTACCTTAAGGATGGGTCCAGTCGAGAATCTATCTTCTGTTCATTAACGCTAAACCTTTCGGAAATTTAGCAGCATATAGTATATACAAAACCTAAGGAAATTAGACCAGAAAGACGTCAAAAGCCTCCTTAAAAGCTGAGATATACCTCAAAATTCGTTCAAAATGGTAATAGAAATGATGATTTTCAAGATAGTTCAGGCGATGATGGATTTGATGGTGACAATTTTCCTTGGATATTTCAATTATAATATACATAATAAAGAGATTTGTGGTTTAGAATTGCTTTAGAAAAATGATAACAAAAGTTACACTTGTTAGAACGTATGATATTTAAAAAAGTCCATTTTTAAAGTGTTTTTTAATTAATTTTAATGTATAAATGTCCATATTATTTCTGAAACATATTCATTTCAAAAACTTCACCACAAATTTGTTGGCATCTAAAGAACAACCACAAAAAATTCATATAGATTTATTGAATATTTCATCGCCTGGTAGACTTTGAATCCTAATCGGTAATAAAAATATAAATATATATATATATATATATATATATATATATATATATATATATATATATATATATATATATATATATATATATATATATATATATATATATATATATATATATATATATATATATATATATATATATATATATATATATATATATATATATATATATATGTCAAGGGCAATTAAAGGTTGAAAAATGCGTATTTTTTTAATATTTTGAGATTTTGCCAACATTGCTTTATTTTTAACTCAAAAACTGTGGACTATTGAGAAAAATGTGTAGGAACATTATTTGGTCCTACAAAAAAATTATAAATTATATATATATACATACATATATATATATATATATATATATATATATATATATATATATATATATATATATATATATATATATATATATATATATATATATATATATATATATATATATATATATATATATATATATAGGGATGCTTCCATGTCAAGTAAGCATGTCCAAAAATAAAAATGTCTTAAACTCTATAAAAATGTTGGTATGTGTACCTATAGTATGTAAAAGAAATATCAGACCCTCGGGTATTATATGTCAAGGGCAATTTATTTCATGTTATTTTGGTGTTTTTATATAAATATGGCACTAATGCCGTTTTGCGACTACGGCAGTAACTTTTGCACCGGAAAAAGATATCTTCATGATTTTTTATGTAACGGTGTGTGTGATCAAACCCACTATTTTTAAGGATTTTAAGTTTTAAAACGAGTTTAACTAATCGAAAGGGGCATTAAAAGGT
This sequence comes from Gastracanthus pulcherrimus, assembly GCA_949152435.1. Lineage (NCBI taxonomy): Eukaryota > Metazoa > Arthropoda > Insecta > Hymenoptera > Pteromalidae > Gastracanthus > Gastracanthus pulcherrimus. The sequence goes on from OX424572.1 coordinate 37,439,085, forward strand.
TTTTTGAACCATTTTTACATAAAAAATCATGAAGATATCTTTTTTAAGATATATATATATATATATATATATATATATATATATATATATATATATATATATATATATATATATATATATATATATATAATACAGAAAATAGAAAAGTTTATTCGTATAATATAAAACTTATTTACTTTTTATTAGCGTTGCTGCTGTCATCTACTTCTGCAGCTTGATTTTCGGCACTTTGATTTTTAATTAAGTATAATTTTTAAGTAATGAAAATGAATCGATGAACACTTTATATATTAAATTTACAGAAATTATTTATTTTTATTAAATCGGTACTCTTTTTTTCAATGTAAAAATAAATAAATTGAGCTACGAAATTTTGTAATAAAAATAATATATATTAAGAGTCTAATGCGAATTATCGATCCACGTAACAAAATTGATTATCGAATTTAAACGAAATTCAACAGAACTTGGATGAAAAGAAGATAGTGTGTACGCTGCCAATTAACAAATCTATCTGTCTGAATGTTTTACCGGACCCGGAGAAAGGCGCGACTTGTGAATTGGCGAAGGTCACGCATAAAGTTATATATACATACAACCAGAGATTACTAATCTCTGATACAACACGTGTATTCTCATAGAGATAATATACATAGTATTTGTATTGTCTGTCTGCGTATTCTTGATTAACGTTTTCCAACGTTTGCGTGACAAGCGAGACCAGTTAAGTCAAAACTTTATGCCAGTGGTAGACAAAAATAATTTATCCCATAAAATAATTTTTATCTTATATTATGTTTAGTACTCTAGAATATATCTATAATTATTATATAGTAGCTTTCATAGAATTGAGGAATAGAGGGGGCTGATTTACAGGTAATCTGCTAAAGGTTCGGATCTATACGAGAAAGGCTCTTCAGTAGCTTATAACTGTTAAATTCAGCTTATTTTAAATAAATATCTGCTATCATTTTTAATTATATTTCACTCATTTTCATTCCATTTAGGACACCCCTGTTCTTGCCCCACAAAAGTTTGTATAAAGTTACTTTAATTTACTATTATTTAACTTTAAAGTCAGTTTTCTCTGTTCTTTATTTTTATAACTTCTAGATTCGTTTTGTATAACAGATTTTATTTTCTGTTCTAATATTATGGTAACCTACTTTTTAAATACATTTATTATAAATCTATGTCCAGACTTTGTGATCAAAGTTTAGATAGAAACTTTGGCTCGGCAATATTAATAATAAAAGTAAATGTACCAGAACGTGGTCGCTTTGTATCAGACGAACTTATTTCTTAAATATTATCACTAAAATTAACACTGCGAATAAAAAGTTATATATTCATCTGGAAGGGAATTTAATTTTCTATCGAATTGGGTTGTTTCATATTATTTTTCTTTTGCGGTATCGATGATTTCGATATATAACTTAAGCCGATTCACCAATCTGTTCAAATTTTGCAAAATGAACGACATTTACAAGAGTTACAGTTATCGAAAGTTTCTTTATGACGTCACGATTCATGCGATTTCAAAGGCGCCGCTATGAACCATGACGTCACGAGGATTTTCGAAGCGCTGTATCTTCTTTAATTTTGGTTGTACAAGGCAAGTATGCAATAATCTATCAGAATATTATATAAAAGAAAATCATGAAACAACCCAATTAAATTGAAAAAAGAGACACTTTAAAAAATAACAATAGTGAAATAGACATTAATGTGTAGCGATTGGCCACTGATTTAACGAAATATTTTGATTTTAAGTAAGTTTTTTTAAACCAAATAAATATTTTGCAAAATAATTTTGTGAAGTACAATGAGTAAATAAATAATTTAAAATAATTTTGTTACCGAAGCATATTAATAATTTTTAATAATTGTTATAAAATACACAATATATTTTAACATGACTCTCATGTTGATGCTGAAATAGTACTTTAATTAACGGACTAGTAACTTAAGTTTTGACACAAACCCTGTTTAAATAAATAATTCTATAAGTTATATTGGTCAACAACATGAAATATTGAAAATTATAGCCACCCTTAGGGGTATCAGCCATCTCATCTTACTTTCTAATATTTTCATCCATCTCATTTGAAACTTTTTGTTGGGTTGAATTGTCAGCAAAATCCTTGTCAATAATTTTTCCCAAATTTTGCATGACTTTATCGTTTGTATGTCAATCAGATGCAGTTTTTTTGCTGAAGCTGCTGTCACCTATGAAAAAGTTAATTATGCGTTATAAGTATTACTTAACTTAACAAAATTCCTGTCAATATTTAAATATTTTATACCTTTGAAAAGACTGAGATTGAGCACAAGTTCTTCAACATTTCTACAGTTAGTTCTCTCAGAATGTTCACTTATGTCTATTTTCTAATCGATGAGATGGTCATGAGTACGTGTAGTCATATAAAAGAGTTCATCATAAAGCATCATATTTTCATCTCGAAGATCAATGGCACTATCATCATTAGTGACTAATTAACAGATCCTTGAGAAAATCATGAAAAGTATCACTATCTACATAATATAACATGATTATTGAAATATGTAACAAATCAAGTTAACTGTTACAATTTTGGAATATGGAGAATCATGAAAAGTATCACTCCCTACATAATGTAACAAATTTGGAATAATTACTTTCAGCAGGTGTCGAAGCAACTCTTTCTCTTGAAACAGACTGTTGTACTACCAGAGTCTCCTAATGAACAGGTATCGAAGCAGATTTAGGCCAGGAGGGTTACAGATTGGCATGGCTCTAACGTGAAGTAACTTAGATAACTATTGGAATCGCTCGGGAATGGTATACCTATTGAAAATATCGAGGTGCGCCAGCTTGAAAAGGTGTGCTATTTGCATAAACAACAAAAAAGTGAAAAAAAATGCGAAAATCGCATTTTTTCCCGGAAACAATCGCATATAACTCGGTAAGTATGCATTTTACAGAAAAAATATATATAGGGTACTTGTCCATATTTATGAGCCTGTCCATATTTGTGTGCCTTTTTTTTAAATGTAATTTGCAGCGATTAAATCATAAATGAATCAGTAAAACTATTTTTAAAACTAAGATAAAGTATTAAGTTAGAGTTTACAAGAGTTACATGAAAGTTTAAAATGTTTTTCATAGAGTTATAATTTTTTTAAACATGAATCATGATTTGGTGGTTTTACTTTGTTTCCTTGTTTAAAATGCTAAGGATTGCTTGACTTTTCAAAATTTAATTTAATTATTCAGACGTGATTTATGACAAACAAAATATTTATTGTATCATAAAATAATTCAATTTAATATTAAAAAATGTGAAATGAACATTTTAGACTCAATTTATTAATTTATTAATGAATCCAGTAATACCGCGAGATTTTCGAAGTTTGTCCGTATTTATGCGCCCCCTCATGATCGACGGAATAACCTCACTTCTGCTTGTAGAAGGGAGAAGAAGTTTTCGCAAGCTTTATTTTTTTCAAAGCTGTTGTTATGGAATAGTGCATAATAAATCATTATCATTGTATCAGTTTGCATGAATTTAGATAATTTATAGATTATGAATTCTGTGTCAAATACTTAGTTTTGTTCATAATATCTCTGTGTCTATCACATTTATTAATTTCAAATATTTTGGAACTTTATTTATATTTATTAATTATTAATTAAAAACTGTCTAATTACAATTATTTATTATAATATTTCAAATTAATATATAAATAAAAAATAATAATAATAAAATTATTTAATTAAGCTTATTTTAAGTTATCTTATACTAAAACAAAAAATAGATTCCATTAGTATTAATATCTAGCAGTAATTATAGAAATAATTAAAATGAGATTTCATGAGCACACTAATCGGGGGCACAGTTTTTGAGCAGGCACACTAATGGGGGGCACAGAATTGTGGACAGGCACACTAATACGGGCAGATTGGACACAGTAATACGTTATAGCCCATTGAAGAAGCACACTAATATGGACCAAAACCTTTATTTTTATTTCTAATATATCTGTATGAATGCTTAATATATTCAATTAAAACAAATTCCATCTTAAACACGGAACGTTAGAGTACCTATGTAAACTTCAATAGTAAAGATTAAAGCTATATACGTTCAGCAATCAATTATTAAATTCAAAGCATTGCTTCATGGCACACTAATACGGACAAGTACCCTACTTATAAACTTGTTCGTTATGAAATTTTCTACAAGATAGGGTTGGTCCGATATTCGTAAATTTGAAATGTTCGCTGCAAAATGGTCGAAAGTGCAAAAAAAGTAGGTAAAAAACAAGGTAATTTTAAATTATTTATTTAACAATGAAAAAATAACCCAATCACGCCATAAATTTAGAGTAAAGTACTTGACTGCAATACAAAACGAGAACCGTAAGGCCGATTAAGATCGGACTGACAGTTTTTGCATAATGCAATTGTTAAGTATCCTACCTGGAAAAAGACCTTTTTTTTAATTTTGTGCCAGGCTCAAAGTTATGAATATTTTTTTGCGCCCGCGCTTTTACACCTTCTTGGATCCTTAATCTATCATATACAATTGCTATCTCAACCATTTTTCACTTTTTAATAACATTTTGAGCAGTTTTAAAAAGTTTGAAAATTTTGGCTTTTAAACAAATAAGCCTGTGAAGCGGGATTTGCGAGTGGGAAAAAACCGGAAAGTATAGGAAAATAGTACTCGGAAGACGCTTCTTTTAAAAAAAAATCATCCAATTCGGTCCAGTAGATGTTGAGATATTAACTTCCAAAGTCGGGAAGGGTATGCGGCGTAACGGTTAATGATATAACAATAAATTATATACCAATCGATAGGTTTTTCCGAGGTGTTTTCGTATCTGCTTTCAAAAATTACATTGCACGTGTGCATCACGCACAAAAATTTGCATAAACATTGTGTAGTGCGCGCTCGGAGCCAAAATTTGGATGGGGATGGGGATAGGCTGCAAAACTTGAAATCGTCGCTTCAAAATCGGCTTCTACTGCACCGATTATGACGTTTTTTTAAATGGGGTAGAAAAACGAGAGGATTTCAATTTTTATAGTTACATTTATCAATTTTAAAAAATAAACAATCGGTGGTCGATTTTCATAATCAAGCATTTTTAAATGTTGCTAAAAATTAGTGCTAATCATAATATCCTTATTGGGCATATATTGTTCATTGTAGTATTAAATTGAAGAATTAATGCGTAATAATGTTATAAATTAATTTAATTGTTATTCAATGCATATAGTACATTGAATAAAAGGAGATAAGGTATAAATAATTGTAAAAAATTGACAATTTCATTAAATTTACATAATTTACAGAATTTATTTATAATACAAGTTCATTTATTACATTAATTGTCTGTCTTCATTGTCGGAAACGCATTCGTTAACTGTTAATATATCTGTATTTACATGGAATTGTACATAATTGTCGCCATCAATATCAAGTTCGCTACTATCTTCTACATCTATATTACTGTCTAAAACATTTTCTTCGCAATTTTTACAAGTTTGACCGTGGCATCCTGCGCAATAATCGGAACATTTTAATCCGTATTTTACACAACTACAAGATTTTGTGCAGCCCTTTGTACATTTACAACTGATGTCTCGTAATATATTGTCAGGAACTAGTATATCAGTTGTATATGTTGGTTGTAATTTATTATCCCTAACACTCCAACTCCATTGCGTCGGGTCCAACGAATTACCGAGCCATTGTTGCACTTGATAATATGCTCTAAACGTATGCTGTTTTGCAGCTAATTCAGTTGGCGGAAGCATAGCTAAATTAAAAGCTTCTTCGATTTTTTTTTAAAGAAGCGTCTTCCGAGTCCGAGGTTTTTTCCCACTCACAAATCCTACTTCACAGACTTATTTGTTTAATGGCCAAAATTTTCAAACTTTTTAAAACTGCTCAAAAAGTTATTAAAAAGTGAAAAATGGTTGAGATAGCAATTGTATATGATAGTTTAAGGGTCCAAGAAGGTGTGTAAGCGCGGGCGTAAAAAATATTCATAACTTTGAGCCTGGCACACAATTAAAAAAAAGGTCTTTTTTCCAGGTAGGTTACTTAACAATTGCATTATGCAAAAACTGTCAGTCCGATCTTAATCGACCTTACGGCTCTTGTTTTGTATTGCAGTCAAGTACTTTTTTCTAAATTTATGGCGTGATTGGGTTATTTATCATTGTTAAATAAATAATTTAAAATTACCTTGTTTTTTACCTACTTTTTTGCACTTTCGACCATTTTGCAGCTAATATTTCAAATTTACGGATATCGGACCAACCCTATGTTGTAGAAAATTTCATAACGAACAAATTTATAAATACATATTTTTTCTGTAAAATGCATACTTACCGAGTTATATGCGATTGTTTCCGGGAAAAAATGCGAGTTTCGCATTTTTTTTCACTTTTTCGTTGTTTATGCAAATAGCACACCTTTTCAAACTGGCGCACCTCGATATTTTCAATAGGTATACCATTCCCGAGCGATTCCAATAGTTATCTAAGTTACGTCACTTTAAAGCCATATTTGAAAGATTTCATCGTAATTCTCCTGGCCTAATTGATATTCTACTACGATCTCATCATGAACTGATGTCGGAGAATCCTTTTCTCTTGAAACAGATTTTTGTACTACAGGAGTCTTCTCATGAACAGGTGTGGAAGCAGCTCTTTCTCATGAAATAGACTGTTGTACTATTAGAATCTCCTCATGAATAGGTGCCGAAGCAGCTCTTTCTCTTGATTCATGTTCGATTGGAGTCTCTTTACGATCATTAGCTATTTTGCCAACATTGATAATTCTTCGAAGATGATCGTGCTCACTTATATGAAGTATTACATCAACTGAAAATCAAGTACATGTGCATATTTATAATTGAATATGAGATATGTTAATAATATAGGTTAAGAATACAAACAGGAATTTAAACATTTGTATGAAACACTTTACCAACCTTCTGACAAGTTCAAGGTGTGATTGATATCTTTCCCAATAACTACAAGTTCTTGTATTACTACATTATTATATTGATTATCAATCAAAGGTAACAACTGGTCCCCGTCATCAAGTTGAATCTCATCAGCGACTATCTCCTCTCTTACAACCTCTAATTCATCATCTTCAGGATATTCATCTGCATTATTACTAGTAATATTGTGTCCTAAATTAAAAATAGCTAGTTATATAAAATTAATATAATAAATTAATGTGATTCTATTAATATCTAATAGATGCACCAAAAAGTCTCCTAAACTAGACCCAATATTCGAAGAGCCCTTGATTATTACTGTTGGGTATTACAAAAGTCTTGTTTCTAATACTTCTTTGACAGTCAATAGAATATCCGGAGCGAGTCTAGTTCAAAGTTGCTCGAGATGTTTATTTATGTTCATCCTCTTCATTGTTTGTAGATGGTGTGTTTTGTATTTGTCGTGGTTCATCTTGAGAATTATTTATAATTTTTTTCTTCTTCGTTACTTTCTACAGCATCTGAAGAGAAGGGCGAGAGACCACATGTAGCAAATCCATCCTGTATGATAGTTGACAAATTTGGCATCGCAACCAGAGCACTTTTTAAAACCATCGCAAAATGTTCTCTTTTCAACTGCTGTGCTTGATCCATTCACCACTTATCTACAATTTTATCCACGCGTACTTTAGTGGATGGAAAACAGCGACATCAAGTTACTGTAAAATGTTTGTGGCGTTTCGTTAAAGGGCTATGAGCTGGATACCACTAGATATACAAATTTATTTTGCACCAGACAAGGATAAAATTGTCCAGAGATGTAAAAGTAAAAACTGTCGGCTGCCATCCGATCTCTCTTCATGCTTCCACAAATCCATCCACTTGGTAAACTGCTAACAATATTTGCTGGAACGTGTTCGTACCAGTAAAGGAGAATGGGCGGTAGCATAACACCACTGGTACTCCCAGTAAACAGGATAGTAATGCTTTCTTTTTCGTTTCCTGCAACTACTCTATAAGCTGCTCGACTTCCTTTACGTGGTAACACTTAATCACCTTTCAGATACAGAGAAAAAGCAGTTTCATCTAAGTTCAACACTCTCGATGACTCAATAACCATTCAGTTAATTTTAACAAAATGACTTTGCACTTCGTTAGACCAATTCTTCAAAATTTACTTTGTAGCTTATACTCGCCTTGTTGTCAAATTTTGTGTAACTCTTAGAGCAATTTCTGGATGACGTCGACAAAAGCTCTCGTACCAGTGCCTATCAGGCTTATTATCTGTGAAAGTTTTCCTCTCTAGCTTTTCTACTAGCTTCTGCACCCGCTCCAAACGAAAGCACTTTGATACTGAAAACCACGATCACTGCAGAAAAGAATTTACTCAATTAATAATTGTTATTCTTGGTAAGTCAAGTATGTTGCTGGTCTTTTTGCAGCTTTAATAGGCAGCACCTTATTCAATTTTGTATACAAAGTGTTTCTTGGTACATTAAATAGTTAAAAAGCTGCACGAAGGGATGTACCAGCTTCAACTGCATCAATGGCTTTGTATACATTCATCTGGCTTTACTTTTTCTTGTATGATAACAATTAGGACCGAGATTTGTTCCGTAATCTGCGCGATCGTCTAGTAGATGGCCACTTGGCCAACTACCGGGGCGGGAATTTTCAAGGTGGTTTACGAGCACCAATACATAAACACATCAAATTTTAATATAAAATGTATATAAATATTATATTTTTTATTTTTTATGTATTCCTAATATAATAGGAATAATATGGGAACTTTAAGATACATAAAAAAATATTTTATTAAATTTTTATCGCCTTACTCGGAAACGAACTTTTCTTAGTCACTACTTAAGAAAAGCATGGACGCCAGTACGGACTGAAAATCGCAAAATTAAGATCTTATTTTTTAGCTTAAATGAATTATTGAATCTTGGTTTCTTTTTGTATTTATAATTTATTACTTACAAAATAATATTTAAAGCTTAAAAATTGAGATAGTTCTTGTCAGTGGCCAAGTTCTCGGCAGAAGTCAACTACTGGTACTTTTACCTTACAGGATTAAAAGCCGCTGCCAATTCATTGGCACTTAGCTCCCTCAAACTAAATAATTTGTTCCATTATACTTCGAATTTTGTTCTTCGAGATTACTGTGTAGTAGTCGTTCTTGAGGTGAACAAATCACCAATTTTTACAACAATTTTTTTTCATGTATTTGTGGACTATTATTAAGTAGATTTCATTAGTTTTATCACAGGATCTTCATAAACTGTCATATAATTTTTTGTTTTATATCCTACATCTAGCGAAAGACACTCCTTAAAATAAATAAACTCAATCTGTTCAAAATTCACCGTTGCCTGTTGCGCAAAACGATAATCAAAATAATGTCCTTTTTTAAAGGTTTTCTGGCTGTACTGTTATTTTAAGGGAAGTTCAAAAGTACATGAGCTAGTGCAAAGATGTTGCTTTTACATATTATTATGTACAAAGAAGAATTGTGAGTGCATTGTAAACTGATGCCATGGCGGTCTGTGACACTCATCTAAGCCCATTCATAAGAGCGTACAGTGACGCGTAAGAAGACGTCAATTTAGCCTACTACGGCGTCCTCTTAAGACAATGGTCGTTCAAAAGACGTGACTTTGGAAACCCGTCAGTTCGAATTTTTCAGGCACAAATTATTACAAAAAATGCGATTTTCTGAATAAATTGAAGAAATTTATAAAGAAATTGGCTTTATAAAAAGAATAACTGATTAAACTGACTGTACGATATATGCTAGTTCATATTTAAAAAGAGTGCCTAAATAAATCCAATATAATATTAATTTAGAAGATAAATTTAAAGCTTGGAAGTAGAGGGGTACTACCTCGGGATATGACTAACACTTAATAAGTTATACCAAAATGAATTTTTGCTATAATCACAACTAACGCAGAGCAAATTCAGTACCCCTATAATCACTAAAATGCAGCTTTACAATTAACCAAATGCTAAAAATAATTAATTCGTAAGTGTCCTTTCACTGGTACAATGACTCTACGACGACAATCGTACATTTTTCTCAAATAAAATATCGTATATAAATAAGCCACTTAAAGTCCGAGAAAAGCCAGTACATCACTCGATACTCGATAAACTAGAATCACGACTCGAACCCTCCTCCCACAAAAGAAGGAAAAGAAAAGAAAAGGAACAAAAGGAGACCGCGCGTGTGCCGATAATGTTGATAAAGATCAAAGCGCGGAGTGAGAAAAAAGAAACCTCGGCGACGCGGCTGGCTGCTCGTACGTAATCGAAGGCTCGCTTATAGCCCGGAAAGGGGGCATAAAGAGCCGGGGGGATGAAAGGGTTCAGCCGGCGGCGAATTATTGCCGGCCTGGCTGAACTATCGACCTACGATATATACACCCGCACGGCTCGACTTGTGCATGTGTGTATACTAGTATAACATGTCAGCTGTGCTACTATGTTGCATCCTGTTGTATTATATATACGTACTACTAGTTTTCCACTTAAAGTAGTTAGCTGCGATGGTGGAGTTTGGCGAATCGGTCGTCCATAAACTACGTGAGATCATGGTGCAGATTGACCGGGCTCAATGCCTACGTGTGTCCAGTCGTGATTGATTGTGTGAAATTTGGACTGAGAGATTTTGGATTTTGGACTGTTGAGTTGTTTGGCACGGTGCGGCTGAATTAATTTTAAATGAATCGTGAAACCAAAACCTTATAGTCCGGACAAAGAGCTCAGCCAAGAAATAGTGGAAAGATACCTTTTTCAGTTCGATTTATTTTCAACATTGTCCATCATATGTTTTCGAGATATCACCGTTGAAACAAAACATGACATTTTCGTGTATAACTAAAGAAGGGAGAAGATAGGTAATTTTATGATCTTTCAAATGCATTTACACTTAAGTAATTATATTAATTCTAACATAATACCAATTAATACCAACATAATTTACCTTATCGATTTCAGAATATAATAAAATAAAAAAATCGTTATTTAACAAAAACGGGTGGATATATGTGAAAATTTCTTTTCGATTCCAAATCTTGATTAAAAAAACGAAAAAAATTATTCTCATTTGGTAAAAAATTACCGTGTCATTCTCGAGATATAAGCAATCAAAAAAAATTTTTCAAAAAATTCATAACCTCAAATATCTCGGAATATAAAGCTCGTTATGATCTGGGAAATTAACTTATCCAAGAGATAGTAAATAGTTAAATTTTTTAATAGTTTCAGATCAAATGCTGCCGATTTACTCCTGTTTTCGCAGGTGACAGTAAATCGATTTTTTTTATAAAAACATATTTTTTTTTGTCAAAATAAAAGATCAAGGCTAAAAAGATTTACTAAATTATCTTCATATTCGTAATCATCACAAATCTTTTTAAAAATTTACCATCATATATTTCAGAGAAATTATAGTAAAACAAAAAATGACGTTTCCGTGTACAACAAAAGAAAGGAAACACCTTATCCAAAATTTCAAGTAGTAATTTTATGCTCTTTCAAATGCATTTTCACCAAATCAATGATATTATTTCTAATGTACTAAAATATATATGATCATATATGATCATATATGGACATATATGACTTGCATGTATTTCTTATTTGAGTTTTTGAAATAAGGCTTGCAAAACTAGACTGCAGATAGCTCTAGTGCGCAGTTATGGATGTATCATGCGGATGATAACACTCAAACTGACGGATTACGCTTTGATATTTTTATTTTAGAAATATTTTTTTTTTAAATATTACTTTAAAAAAACAGATTTCATGCATCCATATATGGGCATATATGGGCATACTCGGATTCATGTTAAGGTATGAATAGAACTCCGTATATAATCATATATGTCCATATATAACCATATATAGCCATATATGACCATATATAACCATATATGATTATATATGATTATATATGCATGCATAGTAAATTGCAAATGAAATTCCATATATATCCATGTATAGCTATATATGACCATATATGCACATATTGATCTTATATCCATATATGGCTATACAGAGCCAAAATTCATATATGGCCATATATATACAGACTATATATGATCATATATGACCAAAAATGCCCATGTACGTTTTCCATATATGATCATATATAGCCATATGTCATATATATGTCATATGTCATAGGTCATATGTCATATATGACCATGTTTGTCTATATATAAAAGATCTTTTCCCGGGTTTCCTCAGCGTGTGCATAAAGTGTAAAACAGTTTGAGGAATCGACAAATCTTGTATCATTTTTCACATCAAAAAAAGATACAAAAATGTTTGCAACTTTGAAAAATGAGCATCTCAAATGTGACCAAAACTCACACTCTAAAATCGACTTTCACACGCGTATGAGTATTTATTTACACTCTCACATCTCCTCAAACCAAAATGTTCCCACCAGGTAAGATATTAATTTTGCCAACGACTGCTTATGATGCATCACGCTTTCACCTGCGCAGTACATCCAACACCAGACCACGTAAAAATTCACTTCAGAGGCATCAAGCGAACCTCAGCTCCCATTTTCCTGCAAGCTCCCTATTCAAAAGCCAACTTTAGCAGCAGCAGCAGCAGCAGCAGCAGCAAGAAAAAAGCCCATTTCGCAGCCGCCTTCCATTAATGAGAACTACGGCTGTGAGAGCTGAAAGACGCGCGCGCGCGCCAACGTATGTCGGAGCTATACACAGAGAGAATACGCGAGAGAATGGAATCACGGCAGCGAAAGGCTCGGTCAGATTTTTCTTTTCGTGTCGACCGTCGCTGCGCGATGCATTAGCGCATGGAGAGAATAAAGGGCGACTGATTCTTTTCTTCGCGATACGGAGGACAAGTGTAAAAAGTTAACGAGCGCGCTCGGTGGGTGTTATTCACTCATTTTAATGAATAAGTCGCTTGTAAAAAGTCATGTGAGAGATCATATGATTGATCATATTATTTAAGTAAATGACGGTTGCTGATAAAGAAAATTATTGGTTACGCTACTGAAAAAAACCGCTACCAATTCATTGACTCTTAGGTTCCTCAAATTAAATATAAACTGTTTCAGTATGAGATTTTGTTAATTAATAAATTATTTTAAAATGCTATATCTTTTTCTAATAAATAGATTTTTTCATGTAAGTTCCCTATTACATTATTGATTTAAAAATATCGTAAAAAAGAAAAATCGTTATATAACAAAAGCGAATTGATAAAGCTTTAATTTTCTTTCTGATTTCGTATCATCATCAAAAAATAAAAGAAATTTTTGTTTGATAAAAAAATGACCGCAATGTTCTAGAAATGTAAGCAATCGAAAAGAAACTCAAATATTTTGAAAAATACAAATCCTCATAGTCTAGGCAAGGAATTCAGCCAAGAGACAGCGAAAAGCTACCTCTTTCACTATTAGCTCAATTTATTTAATAGATTTTCCATCATATATTTCCGAGATATCGCCATTTAAACAAAATATGACGTTTTCGTGCATAACAAAAGAAGTGTAATTAAACTTATATAGGTTATTTATAAACATGAAATATACCCCCTTCAAAATTTTTAGATCAGGTTGTCGAGGAAATTTTAGAGAAAAAATTATTTAAAATTTAGGATTTTTACTATATTATCGGAGTCATACAATTCTGTACAGTAATATTAAAATTTCTTTTCACAAACACTGAAGGTCCTACTGAAAAACTAGGATAGAAAAATATAAATTTCGTACTTTGTAATGAACCCAAAAAAAAGTAGGGAAAGCCGAACTAATTTAAAAATATTCATTATAGGAAGTACAAAAGTGCTACGTTTCTACCCTTAAAGAGCGATTGCGTGAATCAAAAGATCATCTAAATATCATTCTTATGATGAAAAAAGTATAATTATTTGTATTACAACAATGTTTAATTATCTTAAAGTTCATAAATAAACTTATTAAATATCATTTATATAAATTAAACAAGATTTCCGTAATTCTTTTGTGCGAATTCAATTGACTTCGGAGTCACGCATGAATCACCTTAAGCTTATGAAAAACTTCGGGTCGCAAAAGATATGTAATCTTAAACCCTTTCAAATACATTTACACTGCAGTGATCATATTGTTTCTAATATACGGAAATAACTTACCTTGTCGATTTCATAAAATGGTAAAATAAAAAAATCGTTATAAAATAAAAACGAGTCAATGAATATTAATTAAAAAATTAGTCTTCATAAAAAGCAAAAAAAATAGGTTGTTTGGGAAAAGTGACCATATCTTTTTCAAGATATAAGCGATCAAAGAAAAATTTCAAATAATACATAACCTCAATTATCTCGGAATATAAGTGTCATTATGATCTGGGCAATTAACTTATCCAAGAGATAGTAAAAAGCTACCTTTTTGTACGATTTACTCCAGTTCTTGTAGGTGACAGAAAGTCGACTTTTTTACAAATGACTCTTTTCTCGTAAAAAAAATATCTAGACTAAAAAATGTTACTAAATTTTCTTCTCTATAGTCGAAAAAAAATTTCCATCTTACATTTCCGAGATATCACTGTTTAAAGGAAAAGTGAGATCTTCGTGTATGATAAAAAAAAAAGAAAAAGCTTATTCAAAATTTCGGGTCGGAAACAATAAGTGATTTTATGCACTTTCAAATGCATTAACCCTGAATCAGTGATATTATTTCTAAAGTATCAAAAGATCCAAAAACCTAAACTCAAAAGTCGAAAGACCGCTAAAAATGAACAAAAACGCATCGAAAAACAAAGACAATTATTATTGAGCCGTCTTTCTTTAAAAAAAGCAAACAAAAAATGAACCGACGCACGCACGCACGTACGCACACATAACACTTAAGGGAGGGGTAAGGTATTTAAATTTTTTTTTTCGTATTTTTTTTTTATTTTTGAAACTGAATGCGTTGTATCTCAAGAATATTGTGTACAAATTTCAAGTCGATCGGATCAAAATTGCAGGTGTTATGAATATTTTCCTACCTGTTGGATTTTCATACCTGCTCGGTCCGAGCGCGCTATTGTTACCTGGCAGCTGCTACGCTCCCTATATTATACCGAACCGTTCCTCCTACTTTCTTTTATAGAAATTTGAAGACAAGTATAAACATGCTCATACCTGTACCGTATATTTAGTCAGTGTAGAGAATATAATTTAATTTTGCAGTAAACTTTCTATCGAACAGACGTACACGTGTGCTCCAATTTTTCGCATCATTTTTGTGAAGTTTTGTATAAAATTATTGCTACAATACCAAAAAAAGTTAAAAGGTGTGATAGAAAATCAAGTGGTTTGAGGTTATATCCACCTAGAAAGATTGTACCGCAGCAAAAACATAAAAGAGAAGACATTTCAACAAGTAGCGCGTCAGCTAAAAAAATAAGAGTGACCGTTGAACATCAAATTAAGGAGGATCTTGAAAAACACTATAGGATAATAGATTTTCTATTAGTCTTTTCAAGAATTTCTACGCTAGTGAAGTGTGTAAAATGTGATGGAAAAGTAAATTTCCATTCGACTAAGCGAGAAGGCCTTGGATTTAATATCAACGTGTCGTGCGAAAGCTGTTCCGTGATTACAAATGTTCCGTCTAGTGAAAGAATAAACTCCGGTGCTTACGAAGTTAATCATCGGTTTGCTTTCGTGATGAGGATATTAGACCTTGGATTATCTGGCTGTGATAAGTTTTGCGGCTTAATGGATTTGTGTAATAGCTTTTTATCCAGAACGACGTACAATCATTACATGAAAAATATGTGCTCGACTGTAAGAGAAGTAGCGAATCGATTTTTTTTATCTGCTACAAAAGAAGAAAAATCTGCTACAGCGGACGAGAAGAATACTCAAGATACTGACGAACTCATACAACATACTGACGGTATCAGGCGACGGAACATGGAAAAAAAGAGGCTACTCATCTTTATTCGGCGTCACATCGTTGATCGGTTACTTCTCAGGGAAAGTTTTTGACATTCTTGTCAAAAGTTCATACTGTCACGAATGTAAAACTTGGGAAAGTAAATTAAATTCTGCCGAATACGAAGAATGGCATGAAAACCATGTAAATGCTGGAAAATGTAAGTCAAATCATACTGGTGATGCTGGAAAATGTAAGTCAAATCATACTGGTGCAGCTGGAAATATGGAGGTCGAAGCAATCAAAACCATGTTTCAACGCTTGGTACAGAATGGTGTGCGGTATCGCAACTATATCGGCGACGGTGACTCTAAAGCTTACTCCGGATTAGTGAATTCTAAACCTTATGGTGATGATTTTTCAATAGTGAAGAAAGAATGTGTAGGACATGTTCAAAAAAGAATGGGCACTCGTCTCCGTGAAATAGTCAAGAAGACCGTTGTAGATACTGAAACTAAGGCTGGAAAGAAGATAAAAAAAGTCTGTCTGGTAAAGGGAGGCTTACGGCTAAGATGATTGACAAACTGACGGTATACTACGGTTTGGCTATTAGACGTTACTCTGATTCCGTGGAAAATATGAAGAAAGCTATCTGGACAACGTTCTTTCACTACAGTTCGACAGACGAGAATCCACAGCATGAAAAATGTCCGAGCGGCGCGGACTCCTGGTGCGAATGGCAAAAAGCTGCAGCTGCTAATGGATTGGATTCGTTCAAACACACGTACAGTGCTCTTCCAAATTATGTTTTGGATACCATCAAGCCTATCTATGAAGATCTAAGCAAAGATGCTCTCCTGGAGCGATGTGTTGGAGGCTTCACGCAAAACAACAATGAGAGTTTGAACCAACTTATATGGCAAATCTCACCAAAGCACTTGAGAGGAACCTCTGTGATAGTTGAGATTGCGGCTTATGTGGCAGCCTGTGTCTTCAATGAAGGTTCTTTTGCTCTACTATCCTTCATGCAAGACATGGGAATCAGTAGTGGATCAAGCGCTGATGAATGGGCGCGATCAACTGATCACATTCGTATATACCGAGCAGAGCAGGAAGCTGAAAATCAAACTAGAGATGGCAGAATTCGTCGTAGACAGGAGCAAAAAGATGCTTTAGACATCATAGATGACAGCAACATCCTCTATGGACCTGGCATCGATGATTCAGGGTGAGGTAAGCCGATAAATCTCGCTTATGAACGTTTCATTTCAAATTATTTAGTGTTCAAAACTTTAAAGCGTTTTTCCCAAAACTCAAGTTTTCAAAGTCGGTGCCCATCATAACTTCAAAACTATTGCATCGATCCTTTCGAAATTTTAAACACTATTTCTTTACATAATTTATGAGGTAACGCTGGAGCTTTTTTCCAAATTCGTTTATATTTTTCATTTTACAATAACAAATTAGCCGTTTTTTTGGCAAAAATCGCGTTTTTTCATGTAAAGTGTTCCCGCAAAGTGAAAAATAGAAATTTCGCAAATTCCTCCCAGTGTTACCTGGGAAAAGCAATTATCTGACGAACGAACTTTGGATTTTGATTTCAGATGATCCAGCACCGACTTATGACGGGCACCGCAATTCAACTTTTTTCTGAGACGCTTCCGAATAATTGATGCCATTGCCGTATTGTTCAATATTTTTTCATGAAAATATTCCACAATATTATTTAAATGGACTACAAAAATGCAACATTGGTTTTAATAAATAAATTTTAACTGAGTCATGAAAAAAAATCACAAAAATGTGCCTTTTTTTGCACAAATTAATCTTACCCCCCCCCCCCCCCCCCCCTTAAACTGAGTGATAACGCTTAAACTGAGGGACTAAGTTATGATACGTGAATTTGTCAATCATTCTTGTTGGAAAATTTCAGGTAATTAATCTAGTAATAATTTAGTCAGCTAACAAATAGACTGATATAGCAACAGATTTTTTGCTTTTCCAAAGAGAAAGTTGTGACGATGAAAATTTTTTTATCAGAGATTTTGATGAATTTTAATGTATTTAAGATTCCTGAGTGAGAAAAATAGGCTTTTGAAAAATGTCTGTATGTATGTATGTATGCATGTGTGTGTATGTATGTATGTATGTGAGTATGTATATGTGTATGTATGTGTGATTTTGTGTATGCGTGCGTGCGTATGTGTGTATGCATGAGTGTATGTGTATGAGGGTGTGTGTGTATGTGTGTATGCATGAGTGTATGTGTATGAGGGTGTGTGTGTATGTGTGTATGTACGTATGTATGTGTATGTGTATGTGTGTATATGTATGTATGTATATGTGTGTGTATTTATGTATGTATATATGTATGTGTGTGTGCAATGTATGTTTGTATGTGTGTATGTGAGTATGTATGTGTGTATGTGTGTGTGTATGTGTTTATGTGTGTATGTATGTGTGAATGTGTGCGTGTGTATGTGTGTATGCATGAGTGTATATATGTGTGAGTGTATGTATGTGTGTGTATGTATGTATGTATGTATGTATGTATGTATGTATGTATGTAAGTATATAGGTATGTATGTATATACGTATGTATGTATGTATATATATATATATATATATATATATATATATATGTATGTATGTATGTATGCATGCATGTATGTATGTATGTATGTATGTATGCATGTATGCATGCATGCTCCGGTGGCAATTTACACGTGCTATGGACTAGTCAATACTTTTCCTCCCTAGATGCGTAATATACTATTTAAAATAAATATGTCAAAGTTTAGTCCGTCACTTTGTGTGATATCATTCGCATGATATATCCGAAATTGGGCACTAGAGCTATCTGAAGTCCAGTTATTCAAGCCTTATTACAAAAACTAAAATTGGAAATTCATGTAAGTCATATATTTATTTATTTATTTATTAATGGGCGTAAGCCCTTAAATATAATAGCAATAAATTAGATACAATCAAATACCAATATGTACATACAAATAATATAACATAGGGGTGTAATGTAGTAACTTACAATACTTAAAATAAAAATACAATTTAGTTATAGTTAGCAGTCGCATGCGAATAAGCTAATGGTTTAAATGAAGAAATAGGAATATAAACCGATCGACGACAAGCTAAGATATTCCACGCACGCCTAAGCCTACAAGTATCTATTTGAAAAGACATACTTGATTTTCAAAAAAATTGAAATAAAACTATGAACTCTATGATAGCGTAACAAGTACTGATTAAATCTATATGGAAAAATATTTTTTACGGTATGAGAAGTGTATGAAAATTAAAAATTTTGTAAACAAGTAATAAGTTGTTGTAATTGTGAACTGATTTATTAGTAGGGATATTTACATTATAGATAAAAAATCTGTTTTTTCATAATTTATAGGTATACTACCCCCTTAATAGTAGTATATAGTTTCACATTCTCCGCAAACACAAGAATATTAGAGAACTTTACGGAATTGAAAATATCATTTATAAATAATAAAGCTCCCAGATGGGATCCTTGTGGGACACCAGACGTAATATTGATTGGAGATGATGAAAAACCTCTAATACGTACTGTTTGAGTTCTACCAGTTAAGTAGGAAAAAATACAGTTTAGTAACTGCTATCAATATCAAAACGTATAAGCTTTAAAACGAGAGTATTATGACAAACAGCATCAAAAGCTTTTGCAAAATCAAGATAGATGGAGTCAACTTACGTAGAGTGTTCGATAGCTAAAGAAATGTAATCGCAATAAATCAAAAGATTAGTAACAGTGGATCTACCCCGGATAAACCCATGTTGAGAATCAGAAATTTTACAAAGGAACATATTTGATCATTTATCAGTTACTATGGCATCAAGTAGTTTTGGAATAGTGCTAATAATAGATATAGAGCGGTAGTTCTGAATATTATGTTTATCTCCTTGTGTGTGTATGGGGGTCACAAATGATGATTTCCAATAGCTAGGGAAAGTACCGGTATCAAGCGATGACTTAAACAATAAAAATAGTGGATTTAGCAGGGGTAGAGCACATTTCTTTATCAAAGTAGGCGCAATACTGTCAGAACCAGAAGAGTTGCTGTCTTTTAAGTTTTTTATAGCATTCAGTACATCTGACGTATCGATAGATAGATTAGAGATAGAACCACTTGATTTATCAGTAAGTAGTTGATAAGATGTGTCGTCTTTATAAACTGATGAAAAATGCACCGAGAAAATATCAGCAATCTCAGAACTAGCATGGCCAGATTTATTATTAACGAACATTGAATTAGATAAATCATTTGATTTATTCAGGTTATTTATAAGACCAAAAAACTTTACTATTAAATCTAAAACTATACTCAACCCTGTTGATGGAAGCTTTATAACGACATCTAGATTGCCGGATACATGTAGCTCCGAGACGCTTGAATTCGATATAATCAGACACGTATCCCGATATTTTCCACTTTTTATGTGCAATTTTTTATCAAGAATTTGTGTCTTTAAATCAGAGTTATACCAAATGGGATAATGATATGATGAAACTCTTTTCATGGGAACAAATTTAACAAGAACATTATATATAATATCGTAAAAATCACTTATTTTCTGATAAACATCACAATTATTCAATATGATATCACAATTAACAGTAAAGAGAGAGCGCTCTATTAATACTTACACAGTCAGTCCGATTAAAGTTGTATTGAAAATAATTAGATTTACAAGTATTATTATAATCGAAATTTGATGAAAAAAAGGCTGGTTCATGATGATTGTCGATCCGGACGAGGAGATCTGGAGAGGCAATATTATTAATCCAAACATTGCTAAACACTAAATCCAATGTATATCCTTCCGTTTTGTGCGCAAGGTAATATTGAAGTAGATCGAGAGGCACTGTAAGCAGATACTGTAAGCAGTTCCTGAATGCTTCAGTGGCTTCCTTAATGCTGCTTGTAGTGTACCCAGTAGTAGAAAAGATAAGTGGAGGCGAAACAGACAATTTAATCTTACTAAGATTATAGTCGCCAAAAAGAATGATATTGTGACTAGACTGAAATTTTGTTATGTCAGTAACCGTTGTAATGTGATGCGGATAGTGATCTAACAATTTATCCGGTGGAATATATGTAACACCAATTATAACTTTAGCGTTTGGAACTAGTAATTCTAGATAAAGATGCTCCAGTTTGTCGTTTGGTGTTTTTATGGCAGATACTGACAAATGTTTTCACATATGTGATCATATATGATCATTTATCTCTATTTAGACGCAAAATTGTTATATGGCCATATATGAAACATTTTCTTCTGGATTTTCAAAAAGTGCACGTAATTTCCTTTCGATTGATACATCTAGCAATAATTTAAAAGTTTTTTTTTGGAATAGATAAATAATAATAAAATTTTTTAATTTTTAAAAATTAGGAAATTTATTTTCTAATTTATACATAAAAAATATTGAACAGAAGAACGGGTTTTCAAATAGTCGTAAATTTCTCTCAATCTCAATTTGTATATATAGCAATTATCTTAATGCTATTTTAGTGCAAGAAATACGATTGAATTTTGAATACGAAAATCGGTAATTTTAGCAAATTTAGAAATATTTTTTGAATCTTTACTACATGTGTTAATAAAATTTATGTATAATTTTAAAATATACATGATTTTAAGTTAATTAATATATTTTACAATTATTTTGAAACTATTTTTGCAAAAAAATTCAATATTTTTATTAAAAATTTACTTTATATTATCCAATGGACATTAATATCATATTAATTATTAAGAGTTTTCGTTGGACAGTTATTACAAAATTTTTAATAAACGATAAAAACATACATACAGACAGTTTTAGAAAACCTATTTTCTATTTGTTTTGATTCAACATCTCCAAAATATTGTAATTTATCAAAATATCACATGTCAAAAATCAAAAAATATGTATTCTTCAATTGCGCGTGATTTCCATTCAATCTATGTCTTTTAAAGGGCTCCAAAATTTGTTGTTTAACAATAATAATGTATGTTTCGCGTCCAGGCATAATAAAAATTTATTTCGAGTTTAAAGATTTCTTCAGACTTGCGCTTGAACACTTGAACGCTTGTACTTAGTGAATTTATTATAGCATTATCTTATTCAGTATAAATTTTCATTATAAGCCTCTCTGACTCAATTTTTCAGGACCTCTCTTTCTAATTAATAGCTAAAAAAACTGTGCTTTTTTATCATTGATAGTTTGACAAAAGATAATATTTTACTAAAATTATAGAACGATAGGTAATAATCCTTATCACAGCAATTTTTTCTCTGTACGTAATTCGTAAAAATTATTTAAATATTTAAATTAAATGTAATTAGATGTTAATATGTAGATTCACTGAAATCCATCTAATATTTTGTGAACCATTTGCCATCATAGATTTCCGAGATATAACCGTTTAAACTAAATACGACTTTTTTCGTGTATAATAAAAGTAGGGAAGGAACATGTAACAAAATTGCGGTTGTAATAGACAGGTAAATTTATGCTTTTTTTAATGCATCTACACTGATTGATCATAATATTTCTAACATAACAAAAAACTGGAAAAACTAAAACTTAAAAATCCAATAATCGAAAAATTGTTCTAAATAAAACGAGTCGATGAATCTTTAAAATTTTCTTATTAATTACGACTCTTCATTATGAAACGAAAAATGTTGAAAAGAAATGACCGTACCATTCTCGAAATACAAGAGATCAAAAATAATTTTAAAAAATACATAACCTCAAGTATCTTAAAATATTTAGGTCGGTATGATCTGGGCAAAGAACTTAACCAAGAGGTAGTAAAAAGCTAATCTGTTGCAAGTTTCAAATCAAATGCTGCCGTTTTACTCAAGTTATGTAGGTGACAAAAAATTGATATATTTCACTTAAAAATTTTTCTCTCTTCAAAAGAAAACGATAGAACCAATTTTCGTATTTGTAACTTTGTTCGAGTTTATGAACAACGAATTAAACAAAAACGAATCGATGATTCTTAATTTTCTTTTTATTTCAAACTTTATCAAAAAATAATTAAGAGCTTTGAATGGCCAAACAATATCGCATAACTCAAAAAAAGATTTCACTTTTTTTAAAAAACATTAAAATGGTAAAAATGAAAAAACGTTAGAAAACAAAAACAAATCGATAAATCCTAAAAAATCTTCTTGATTTTAAATCTTCGTTGAAAAATTGAGCTGTAATTGGTAAAAAGTTGTCGCGTAATATGTAAGAAATCATCCATACAACATTTTTTGAAAAATAAAATATCATAAAAAATAAGAAAATGTTATAAAACAAATACGATTCTATGAATCTTGAAAATTCGTTTTGATTCAAATTCTTGATCAGAAGATGAAAAAAAATAGGCGTTCATTGGTTAAAAATTACCTTGTGATACCTAAGAAATAAGCAATCAAAATTTTCTTTCTAAATATAACCTCGAATATCTTGTAAAATAAAAGTACTCATGATCTGGGAAAAACTTAGCCAAGAGTTAGTAAAAAGCTACCTTCTTGGAAATTTTCAGAAGGAATAATGCCGTTTACTGAAGTTATCGTTTGCCATAGAAAATTGATTTTTTTTACAAAATCATTTTTTTCTAAAGCATAAAAAAATAAAATGATTTAAAAATTTTACAGAATAATCTTGTCCATTGTCCTACTCACCTCAATTTTTTTCAAAAATTTTCTTCATATATTTCAGAGAAGTCACCGTTCAATCAAAACATGACGTTTCCGTGTATAACAAAAGAATGGAAACACCTTATGAAACATTTTGGGTGGTAAAAGATAGGAAATTTCATGCTCTTTCAAGTGAATTATCACTCAATCGATGATATTATTTCTAAGGGATCAAAAAACCCAAAAAAATAAAACTCAAAAATCGAAAAACCGTTAAAATAAATCCGTCGAAAAAAATAATTTTTTTTGAGTCGCCGTCCTCAAGAAAAAAATAATTCTTCAAAAATTAATTTTTACCGTGTATATTCAGAGTAATTCCACAACCATGTACACACACACACACACACACACACACGCACGCACGCACGCACGCACGCACGCACGCACGCACGCACACACACACACACACACACACACACACAGATAATTTATACAAATAGTGTATTTTGATTCCTAATATCTCAAAACATGTTGCTAGCAAAAATTTTTGTTGTCATCACAAAGCTTCCTCTGTGAGAAAGTAATTGTTTTGTAGTTTGAATGTCAACGATTTTTAATCTTTGCATTGATACAAGTTAGATTAGATAGAAAGTAATGAACAATAATAACTTGTTTTAAACGCAATATTAGCAATTACAAATTATCTACCTAACCACTCACGTGATATGTTGCAATAATACTGCGTACTGTTGTATTTAGTCCAGTCAAATGCATCTCAATCAGTCGTAATACGAAATTTTAATATAATTACTCTTTCATTATTGTATTACTTGCTGATATAATAGCAAGAGTAATAAGCAAGTCATACGTAAAACTTAAATTAATTTTAGTTACATCCAATTAATTAATAAATGAATATAACATATACGCACGATAATTTGATATTCAATTATAAGGAATATTCACAAAATCAAAGCTCTACTCGCAGTAATTCTTCGTCGAGCTTATAAAAAAATCACACGCATAAAACCTCCAAAAATTAAATCTTACACACACGCGCAAGCATCAATTTATACATGAATGAAACGTACGAATTCAGTCGAGCAAATACACATGCATAACGCAAGAGAAAGAAAACTCATTAAAAAAAAATTTAATTACAAATCGTTATACGAAAGTCAACAGAAATTTAATTAAAACTGCTGCCAACAGTGCTCGCTGAATATATATTATAATACACTGCTCATGCGAAATTACCGCTTTATTTAATTCAGAGCGTTAAAATGCGAGCGAAAAACAATAGTACACTACAGAAGCAACAACCCCAGCGGCAGCAGAATGCAAGTGCAATTTAATGAAAAATATCGAGAAAAATGCCAATATAAGCCCCCCGCCCCTCCCGCCCCTGCATTTTGCGCTGTAGTATATATAGCTCGAGCTCTGAACGGAGTAGAATAATAGCACGTTTCACGACTCGCCATTCTGTCGTAGTTCCATTAACAAACATCGGACGCTTCTTATATGCGCGCGCACACACAAACACACACACACACACACATGTATACATATATACACGCACGTGTGTGTGAACGTGTACACGTACACGTTCACACACACACATACACACACACACGTGCACACACACACACATACATACATATACGCACATGCATGCTCATAAACACACACGCATGTACATAAACACATGCACCCACGCACATTATTATAGTCACACACATACACATAAACGCATATAGAAACGAAACAAGTAGGGGAGGATGGGGTATTGCCGGTCACCTAAGCAAACGTGCTTGTTATTTCCACTTTGTTTCTTTGAACTTTAAATAATTATTATGTTAGTTCAAACCATTGACTATAAATATTTATTATTGGTTTAATATAAAAATTTAAGATATCGAAGTTATAAGTCGAAATAAAAAAAGCATTTTGATCGAATTTACTCCACATCAAAGGGTAATACCGGTCAGCCTTGGTACAATTCCAATCACTATTAGAAAGTTACTTTTATAGGTGAAAAATTTCTTTAAATCAATTATATGAACTTTCATATGATCCGTCGCATTATTATTCGCACTTACATAGTTAAACATATAATAACATAACCACTGTTCAATCAAAAACACTTAAGCAAAGTTACCCTACCTGAGAGCGCAGCAGAACGTTTTCTTAGCTTCACTTTCGGGAGCGTCATATAAATAACATTGTGACCGGGATTACCCCCATTCTGCTTAGTAATTTAAATTGAAATGACAAAAAAGTAATAGATTTATACTCTTTTTTCTTCACTACTTCGTATTCTTAGATTGTTCAAATTAATAAAAATGCAAAAAATAACTGCATAAAGCAACGAATAATATGCATAAAAGCTTATTTTATAGACCAGATTTTTTATAAGAAATGTAGGCCTACACTTTGATTGTGTATAATTCCTTAATAAAACTGAATAGAATAGTTGTTTGAACATTAGATTAATTGCATTTTATGTTGCGTTTAATATACTATTCGAATTATTACCTAAAAATGTTTAGATGATTGAAAATAAGAGTGACCGGCATTACCCCGTTCTCCTCTAAATACACAAACACGCTCATACACATAGACACATGCATATATACAAACCCACACATGTATACATATACACATATTCCTACATTCATACACATACACATAGACACAAACAAAAAAGCTCGTAGTAGAGTCGGAAGGTGGTACACGAGTTGGAATAGAGGGACGAGGGAGTAATTTTTTAATTAAAAACTTTCTCACATCGCGTCACATCGAGCCAAGGCACTATTCGTTCAATTCTCTCTCTCTCTCTCTCTCTCTCTCTCTCTCTCTCTCTCTCTCTCTCTCTCTCTCTCTTCCTCTTCATTCGTCGGAGCGGAGCGTGGACTGTTATTTTTCAGTCTATTTACTATATACAGGGTGTCAAAGTTTACTAACGCGAAAAATTATGGCATGCATGTAGTCCGCTCGAGTCCGCTTCGGCCGCAGCGGGACGTGATTTTCAAACTGCATATATATAGGTGGCGACCGCGAAAAGCCCACGTACTCGCGCGCGCGATGAATTAAGCGTGATTACAAGTCTGCGGATGGCGGCGGCAAAGCGCCGAACAGTTGATTATTATCGTTTCGCGAAATTGTCGATTGGTGCGGTAGTGTACCAGAACATGGAGCATAATTCGCGACTTTATTGTTACCGTTTTTAGTTTTGCATATCGCACAGAGAAGGATATTGAGACATAAATTCATGGTCGACGAACGTACAAGTCAATAATCGTTATTAATAACGATTCACCTTCCTCTGTCGAGTTACAAACAAAAAACGAAACCTCAACCTTCCTAACCTCAAAAGCGATAATTTTGAAGACAAAACTATACCGATCGATAGAGGGTGGCGGGACGAATCGATTACTACGGTTCCCGTAGTATTAGGATGCTACGGTGAAAAACATGGCCGAGATGGCTGCCACGCGTGCCAAATCCAATATGGCGGGTTTGTGATGCGCAGTATACATGCGACAGACATGCGAGATACGCCTTTGTCGGTAATTCCGGCATCCAGGGATATACGCGCACACGGATATTGGCAATTCCAACGAAGACGTACAAACCCGCGATAGTGGACTTGAAATCCGTACACTATCTGGTCCAAGCTTTACATCGTAGCATTCTAATAAACAAAGAACGAAAGCTAACCTAAAAGAAAATGAAATAAACCGCTGCCAATCCATTGGCATTTCCCACATAGCAGAAAACGTTGCAGAAACATCTCTCCAACGTATTTTGGAAACTTAGATACGTTTTTATGAAATTTTCATTAAAGGAAACCTTGTAGAGATATTTCTGCGACGTTACTGGATATATCAAGTGTTACCGTAGAGCGGGAAGACTTTAGGCCGGAGGAGCGACTTTGGGCCAAATAAAAAAGTATGATTTTATATCCAGCACCACAGTAAGTATGCATGTTGAAGCGATTTGAGATATATAGATTTGAAGGTCAGATCTTTCGGATACAAAATGATTCAAAAAGATAATTATTAAGTACACCTAACCGTGATTTTTGGATTTTATAAAGTAAACAATAATTTTACCAAATTCCAACCTTGAAAACTTTCTTCTAGTTAGAGCGAAAAATGGGCTGCTATTCTGCCATTTTTTGTTTTCGTATATAAATTTTTGACAAATTATTTACTATCGGAGCATCTTGTTAAACATAAAATGAGTTTATACCTGACTTGTAAGTGCTCAAAAATGAAAATTTAGCCACGAGATAGTGATTTTGACCACCCTATTTTTCGTACATTACTAAAAGGACGCTTTTGAAATTTTATTCCTAGGGTGTGAATATATACTATAACTCAAGACTAAACTAAAAGCAATAAAAATTAAAATAATATAACCTCAAATATCTTGAAAGATAAAAGACCTCATAGTCTGGGCAAAGAGCTCAGCCAATTCTGTTTTAAACATTTTCTATCATATATTTCCGAGATACCGCCGCTCAAACTAAAAATGTCATTTTCGTGTATAACACAAGAAGGGAGAGAGAGCTTATACAAATGTTCATGTCGGAGAAGATAGTAATTTTATGCTCTTTCACATGCATTTATACTGAAACGATCATATTATTTCGAACATACTAAAATAATTTACCTTGTCGATATCAGAATATCGTAAAATAGAAGAATCGTTATAAAACAAAAGAGAGTCGACGAATTTTGACAAAAATCGAAAATAATGAGCGCTGTTTGGTAGAAAATGACCACGTTCTCGAGATATAAGCCATCAAAAAAATGATTTTTCTCAAACCTGGTGTAAAGTATTGCGTTTATTCCCCATTTCCAGGGAATAAAATGCCACATTACCTCACGCCCAGAAACTTCTACACGCATGCCCCGCGCATGTCTCTACTTTTACTCCCGTCTAGCGATGCCTGCATGCTCGTTCCGTCGCTTCGCTCGGCTCGCAAATTACGCAGGCGGCGATAGTGGGGCGTAAAAGTAGAGATGAGCATACGCATCACAGTTTCTAGAAGTGAGGTTATGTGACGTTTTCGACCCTAAAATCGAAGATTAAACACAAACAACTTTTCGCCGAGCATTACAAAAAAAAACCAACACTACACTCGGGAGTAATGAGGGCTATTGACGCCTGCAAGTTTGGTACCTTCGCTTCGCTCGAGCGGCAACTCACTCGCGGGCATCAATAGCCTACTTTACTCCCTAGGTGCATAATATACTGTTTATTAGTGTATGCTCAGGCAGATTTGATGTCCTTTATTGTTCCAAGAATACTTCAAAATACAGAGACGCGCGGAAGTATGACACGCGTCCTTTCGGTAGGATGGTTGGGCCTTGACTGACTGGCGCTCCGAGCACCGCTCGGCAGAGAAGCGTCGGAGCGAGAGCTCGCGTCATCTAGCGGCCGGCGCTCAACCAGTGAAACACGCGAACATCCCGCCCACCTCGTTCCAAGAATGATCGACCTCAGGGAGATCCTGGGTATGCCGTCGTCGCGGGCGGCTGAAATTACGACATCCGGTCGACGGGGTTAGCTTCCGTCGGGGGCGGGGGGGGGGGGGATGGCATGGCTTCACTCGGATGAGCACATCTGGGCCGGGGTGGACGTCGGTCACACGAGCGAGGGGCTATCGGCCGCTCGGTATGAGAAAAGGAGGGTCGACGATGGTCACGAGGTCGCCAATGGACAGGTTCTCGCCGGGCCTGGTCCACTTAGATCGCTGCTGCAGGGTGTGAGATATTCTCGGCTACAGCGCCTCCAGATGCTGTCTCGAAGGCCTCGGACCAATTGCCAATAAGCCAGCCGGCGAAGGTCGGTCTTGTCGGTGCCTGTTCGGGGTACTGAGTTAAGTTGACCTCCGATTAGGAAGGAAACGGCCCGGCGTAATCGACCCCGCAGCGACTAAAGGGCCTCGATGGTGGCATCCAAGT
The DNA here is from genome assembly GCA_949152435.1 of Gastracanthus pulcherrimus. NCBI lineage: Eukaryota > Metazoa > Arthropoda > Insecta > Hymenoptera > Pteromalidae > Gastracanthus > Gastracanthus pulcherrimus. Next base: position 37,468,633 of record OX424572.1, read on the forward strand.
GGCTGGAAGGGCCACCACCGTCGTGAACAAGGGTGCGGTAAAGCCCACCGCAATCGCGACAGGATCTCAGGGACGGGCAGTTTCTCGTTGAGTAATTCCGTTGTAGGCAGTTGTAGCAGTGCCTTTCGTGACCGACGAGATTCCGACGGTCGCCCTGGTTCCTTCTTTTGAACCGGTCGCAACGGTCCGTGTAATGGACAGACGCACCACAGCCAACGTTTTGAGCGCTGGTGACTGCGACGGCTGCGGAGAGCGGGGGGGCTGTGTCAAGTCGCCTAATCGTAGAGGTGGTCCGTTCGCCGGCTTATCGACCCGCTCGGGAACAAGGGATTTGAGTGTTCTGCATCTCTTCTGCGGAAATTTGGACATCATGTTGAAGGTTGGGTGAATGGTCTGGGGGTTTGGTTGAGTTGCCACCAGCGTTGTCCAGATCTTCGAGACATTCCTCCCAGTCACGCGTCCCCATGGCGTCTGCTGTGAAGGATAGGAACCAATCGTCCCAGTGCTACACAAGGCGGTCGAAGGACTGCAGCTAAGTTCTATACCGCTCTAGGGTATCTGCCAGCGATTGGAGTCCGGTTGTGGACTCCTCCTTCAGCGACCATATATCTTTCATGGCTTCACGTGTCTCTTCAGATAGAAGAATTTGTCCACGCTCGAAATTCTACAAAAAAGTTTAAAAAATTATAAAAATGAAATAAGATGTTATAAAACATAAGCGAATCGATGGTCAAGACATCGCACGAATCTCGATTTCGATTATATACTGACTCAGCCGCTCCACGAACTCAGCAGCTGAAATGATACAGAAAAATACACAAAGAATGTGCTTGCTCTTTTATAATCAACAACTTATTGCAGTCAAATAAAATGTAGCCATTACATCGCTATGTTTTAGTAAATGTGTAAATCAAAACGCGAAGATTACAGCTCGCAATCGGTTATGATGATGTTACAAATATAATGCAAATCATCCAATGTTTTAATTTAAATATAGATTTAGAAACTTATCTGACAAACAATTTTCTTGCTGTAAAAATTTCTGTACATGTTCCTTCATTCGTATTTTGATCAAGATAACTAAATTTAATATGAATTTACGTAAATGTTAAAACTCCAGGAGTTGATAATAGATAAAAAAAAAACTAGATGACAACTGTAAAATAAATATTGGAAAAGTAGACAATGAAATTAAGTTCATATCGAATAATCGAATCGATGCTATATTCAAAGTGACGTTTAAATTTAAAAAACTTTTCATAAGTATTTGATTTAATTAATGTTATATATTAATCTTTTATTATAAGAAATGATTATTGTCAGGAATAAAATTATTTATTCTGCGGCTTTCATCGGACGATGTTACCAAATAAGTTTTTAATTCTTCATTTCAATATATTATTGCATGATTTACATTATATTTATAACCTCATCATAACCTATTGCGAGCTGTAATATTCGCGTTTTGATTTACGCATTTACTAAAACATAGCGATATAATACCTACATTTTATTTGACTGCAATAAGTTGTTGATTATAAAGAGTGAGGACACATTCTTTGTGTATGTTTCTGTATTCATTTCAGCTTCTGAGTTCGTGGAGCGGCTGAATCAGTGTAGAATCGAAATCGAGATTCGTGCGATGCTGCGTCGTCAAAAGTGGCACCCTACTCTATAGTATATACTATAGTATAAACCGTAGTAGGGTGCCACTTTTTACGACGCAAGTGCGATGTCTGAAACAGCGATGGCCCATGAATCAGCAGATTAGTTGGTGCAGAGAATATAAGAGTACACGTTGATAACTCTACTTTATTCAGAAGATTGATCATGTGATTAAATAGTATGTTCTTCTACGATCTTCAATTGTGACTTTATTCAATGTATTATTTTTTAATATTCTATTGATAACAAATATTATCCCATATATAATAACGAAAATAATAATATGACCTGCAATTGTAATTTTGTAATTTGCATACGTAGATCAATATATTGTACAATAAAATATTTTATTTTATATAAAAATAAAGATATATTAATTTGTTCGAATTATTGACTGAATTATTTGACTGAATGATTTACTGCGAGTAAACATCACTTTATTTAAACCGACGTTTCGGGTATTTCTTATAGACCCCTTTTCAAGGCTATAATCACATAAATTAACAAAAATTTACAAGTATTATTCAATAAAAGTTAATAAATACATAAAAACACAACATATAGCAAAAATAACCCACCGGGCAAGAAGGCAGGCAGATTATATAGTGGTGCCTTCGTCTAACATTCTAACATTCTAGATGAAGACGCCACTATATAATCTGCCTGTCTAAATTTTTGTGATTATAGCTTTGAAAAGGAGTCTATAAGAAAGACCCGAAACGTCGATTTAAATAAAATGATGTTTACTCGCAGTGAATAATCAAGTCATTCTATCCAAAATAAAGATATATTAATGTTAATCAAATACAAGGTGCGCGCGGCGTACCATCGACGTCGATGACGTAGCGCTGCTGGTCTAGGCGACGTAGGATGCGGTGAGGTCCGGTGTAGAGCGGTGTCAAAGGGGGTTTGACAGCTTTGACCATGCGGAAGACGTGCGTACAGGTGTCCATATTCTTGTAGAAAAAGAACTTAGGCCTGACGTGGTGATGAGTCTGCAGCGGCTTCATCATCCTGAAGTGACCTTGTAATTTTTCTAGAAAAGTAAAAGAGTCTGCAGGGTCGTTCTGCGTAGTGAAGAAGTCTCCGGGTATACGCAGGGTCGTGCCAAACATCAGCTGGGCCGGTGAAGCTTTGAGGTCCTCCTTGTAGGACGTCCTGAGGCCTATGAGGATGATTGGTAGTCGTTCCAGCCAGGTAACGTTGGGATGGCACATGAGTGCGGCTTTCAGCGTCCCATGCCACCTCTCTAGCATTCCATTGGACTGCGGGTTGTAGGACGTTGTCCTGATATTTCCTGCTCCGATCGCCTACAAATGCAGTGAAGAGCGCTAACTCGAACTGGGTTCCCTGGTCCATGATGATGGTGAGAGGTATTTCGAAGGTGGCCATCCAATCCCTGTAGAAGGCGGAAGCTATGGTCTCGGCCTGGATGTAATTAAGTGGGATCGTATGCGGCCATCTGAAAAAGCGGCCGCAGGCATAACTATGATGTCCAGATGCACGTAGTTGAAGCGCTGGTCTGGAAAGTTGACGTTCGTTGGCGGTACCCGGGCGTGCCTGCTGAGTATGTCCTTGATGTTGGTCCAGATGAATGTCTCCTTCAGCATCCAGGAGGTGGTGCACCCGCTGCGGTGCGCAGGCGAGTGCATGACGTCGAAAGCTGCTCTCCGTAGCTCATGTGGCATATAGGACCCGACAATTTGGAGCCAGCGGCTCAAAATCGATGGCATGTCGATTGACTCCACCCGAGAGAGTGCATCTGCAACTACGTTGTCGTCACTTTTGATGTACTCGAAGGTACTATTGTTAAAACATCGAGTTTTTATATCTGAAAGGTTTTAAAACATTGTTACAATTATAAAGATTTAGTAAATGTAATACATTTTTGTGATTTTTTGCCCCGAAAACACCGAAGTCCTTTCTTGTAAGGCAGTTGTGTTATTTTTAATTAACCATTAGAAAAAAAATATATAATAAACTTGTAAAGATTCTATAATTTAAATAATAAAGTATATTAAAGAATGGTGCTTAACGAAATGGAAAAAAGAAATTATTGCAACAAAATCGTGACGTCAGAAGCGTAAATATTATCAATTTAATAAAAACTCTACTTATACAATAGATTTTTCTTTATTTTGCAATAATTTTTTTCTAATGGTCAATTAAAAACGGTATAACCACCTTAAGGTTAAAACATATCATTTTATATTTCATAAAATATTTATTGTTATGTACCAAAATTGAAATAAGGCATAAATAATAATTTATTTATAAGTAATAATACCTAAACATGATTCACGTTATCCGCGTGTTTACTTTATTTCAGTTTCCCCTACCGTACATATTTTTTTAGTGAATTATTTATTTAAACACAGAGAAAGCTTACAAAATTAATCAGAAAATTACTTTTTGTATATTTTCAAACGACAAATTCAATGTTGATTTTAATTTCTTAATCCTATTGTTGGTTTAAGAAATTAACGCGGGACCGGAAAGACATATATCAATGGTACGGTGGTAGAAGTACAATATAGACTCATTTTTTGTAAACTATATTAATAAACAAGAAGGTGAGAGGCGTACAGAATGACAACCCATAGCTATTTTGGGTATAACTTTTAATTGACTCGGTGAAAATTAAAATCCGAGAAAGGGATTTGTTCCTGTATCACAAAAAAAATTAGCTGAGGTCAAATTCAACCATAAAAAATAATTATCAATATAAATTTAAAAATTACGATTTTGCGAGTTCGAAAGTGTTGTACAGTATGACAAATGTCTAAATGATTTCTAAGGGTACTTGCAACATTTTTATAATTAGTAATACAGTATATTTATTAAAAATATAGCTTTATAGATATTTATAAATGGCTTTATAAGCTACAATACTGCATATTTACTAAAATATAGTATTTTAGTTATAAATAACGAAAAATAACAAATGACACTTACTAAATGTTTGAAGATTATGTTCAATACACCTAACAAACCCTAGTAGATATTTTTCTTCTAGTGAAAGATAAAAGTACATTTTTTAAATATTTTATCATTTAATTTACATGTCATACTGTACGACAATCGTGTTTGTCATACTGTACGATACGTATATTATAACGTTTTAGGTTATACTGTGCGGATAATGATAATTGGAAGTCCATCTACGTCTTAATGGACTTATGAAGGACTAAACTTGATACAAAAATTGTTAGAGAGACATAAACTTACCTATGAAAAAAGAGTTCAGCCTCATAAAATAATTTTTGTCACTCGTAAAATTGAATAAATTGTTGGTTATAACAGAACCCTTGCAAAAATAAACTACTGCCTGAACTACGTCTTGAAGTACTGCCAGAACTACTGCCCGAACTACTGCCAGAACTACTGGTTTTCAGTAGTATTTTCGCAACTATAGAATAACTACTGACAAGTTTCAAAAATATTGTGACTACACGAAAACTACTGGTTATCTATTGAGAAACATCTGCCAAATATTTATCACTTTTGAACTACAGAAGAACTACTGGTTAACTACTGAAAACGATTGCAAAATTTTTATTGTTTTTGAAATGCTGAAGAACTAGTGGTTAACTACTGAATAACATCTGAAATTTTTGAAGTGGAACTTCTTATGGCGAGCCTCCGTATTTTGGATAGAGTATGAATTGATGAGAAGGGTCACGCTCAAATCGTCAGGTAACGATACATTTGCACAAACAGTCGAGCAGTTACCATCGCAACGGTCAATCAAAAGCTCATTTCAACGGTCTATCGCACTCACCGCTCTAGCATAGTGTTATGATATTTGCGATGGCAAAAATAAATTAGAATTACTTAAATGAATTAAATCATGCAATATAAATATTTTTAGGTTTATTTTAAACAATGATGATTAAACTAAAAGTTAATAAAAATTAATAAAGTTTTTAATATAAGAAAAGTGTAAAACATATGAGAAGTGCTAAATTAACAATCCTTTGACTATTATCAAATATATGTATTCTACTCAGAAATATTGTTTACTGACCTTACGTAGAATTTATTCCGGTTTACCATATTATCAATCAAAGTAAACAATATTCTAAAAAAAATCAGATTTTTTATAATCAAATGGCGCCATCAGCTCCATGAGCTATGATTATATAACATAAAGTGACATATGATTAAATATACTTTTAATAATGAAGATTGAAATGAATTTTTACTGTCTTTGATTGCTTTTATAGGATATGCATACTGTGGAATATATGCCAAAATGACAGTCGATTGGCTATTAACAAACTTTTAAATGTTATTAATAATATTGATTGCACAGAAGGCAGGAATTAATGCAGTTTCCCAATTTTCAATCAATGTGAACAATATTCTAACTTAAATTCAGGATAGTTATTTTGGTATTTTTATGTTAAATCCAATCACAATCAGGTAACAGAAATCGTTTGTGTCCTCTTTCCAAAATTGTTAATTGAAGCAGAATATGCTTACGGCGAATAACTGATTTTTAGAGTGTATTTCGAATATCTGAATTTTATTTATAATATTGTTTATGTTGATTTACAATATGATAAAGTATAAGAAGAAATTTATTCTTATTATTATAAAAACAATAACAATATTCAATCAATTAACAGTCATAACTTATTTCAATCTGTATTCTATCAAAATAATTTATATTGCACTACAATACAATGTTAAAATATTTAAATATTACAAAGTATCCTAAACTCAACATAACTTAAAGCATAATTTATTTTAATATAAAGTGTTATACTCAGACAAATTATCATAGTAGGATCCACTAATTTTAGCCGAAGATTTCAATGTTAATTTTGATGATTAGAGTGCGGAACCATTCATAACATTCCTCAGAAATAAACTCCAATTATAAATGAATAATTATTTGCAACATTCCATAATTATTTATGGAACATCATTCTCCTCTGCAACAACGATGCCTCTTGGGAGCTATATTTTATAAATCTGACATTAAATTCGTGATCAGCGACCTCGAAAATCCCCGAGATAGTATTTGAAATGCGTATGAACTTTTTCTAAGTTGTAGAATTAAATTTTAATCATGTTAAATTAAGTTTAAAATGAATTTTGGCTTTTTCTGATCCGTTAGCCTTCTCAAGGCCGTACAAAGGGTTAAGAATTTCGGATTCAGCATCGAAAAATACGTAAGAAAAAGTTGGTCTGGTCAAAAGTATACTCAACTTTTTTTTTGTGGGCCTGTGGAATCGTTTTATTAAGATTGATGCAGAAGTACTTGCGTGATTGAGTAACAAACAAACAAATAAATAAATACATTTTTAAATTTTGATATCAGTAAGGATAAGCATACATATAACTATATAATATATGTGTGTATTTCTTTCCAGATTTCTCTTCTCATTCCTCAAGTCTCGCTTCAGAGGGCGAAGTGCAGAAAAAGACGGAGCCGAGATTATATACCTGTTCGAGCAAGTGTTCGCCCGACGCGAGTATTTTTCACTCGCGCGACTTTCCTGCCCCCGGAAAGAGGAATCGATTTGCCATTCGCTGTTTGAGCTGAAGCCATTGCCGCCAACTTTTTTCGCTCTTATTTTGCCGATTCTAATACGCACTCTTATTTTTGCTGTAAGTCGCTTTTATTGTTCTTTTTCTTATTGCGTTTGATTCGTTCCTTGCGTTCACCTGTTACTTGCTATTTCTTTTTAGTCTCGCGGGTACCGACATTGAGACGCTTGAACTTTCCTGAATTCGGAGGTTGAACTCGAGAGCTTTCTCTCGCCGTTGACGCGATTAGAAATAATGCAAGTGTATTGAAAATGTCTGGGGAAAATTGAGAATATTCTACGTCAGTTATCGTACGATAAAAGGAATATTTTTCCACTCAATAATAGCATTTCAAACGAGAGAAATAGATATTCATTGTACCTATTCCAAATTCACACCGAAATTCGCAGTCTCCTGAGAAAAGGTTGGCATATGTACACTCGACAATAAATAAATTTTGGTCGCATGTTTTGAAATGGTGCCACCTTATTGGTTAAGGGGTAACACCAGTGTAGAAATTTCAAGAAATCGATTTTTTTATTGGCTTAAAAAAGGCTTTGAACCTTCTAGAATATGGTACAAAAGGTCCCATCCCGAAAAAAAATGATTCTTTAAATGATTTCCTCATTTTCTTAAGTCCGAAACTGATTTTGAAACTTTAAGTTGATTTTTCTCGAAACGAGTTTTTCTCAACGGGCATGCAGCATAACTTGAACAGTTTTCATCCGATCTATTTGAAATTTTAACCATATCTTAATTATTACATTTCGAACTGAATCACGTAGGGGATTTTCAATAAATTGATTTAAACAATTTTTATGAACAAAAACGTGCCTTTTTTCGTGAAAATTTTTAATTTATTTTTAATTTACTACTAAATTTGAAAAAATCAATATTTTCAAAATACCTACGTGATTCACTAGCTTTTAACATCAAGAATAAGTGGATTTTTTTGTTGCAGGTTGAAATGTGCGATTGAAACTGCGTGCCGCGAAGCGCTTCCGATGCAAGAGGCCTCAAGAGATCGGCTATAAATCAGCTATTTTGTGTTTTTTTTACTCAATTTTTTTTTAAATATACTATAATATTAGACTAAAACGCTTTTTTTCGCTATTACAGTGGTGTTACCCCATAATTCCTGCGAATCGAACAATGTCATTGGAGCATTTCAAAAACGTTTGACCAGAATATTTTTACGTCGAGTGTTTCGTTCGACAATAGTTTGATCCAATCTTTAGCAATGAGACAATCTCAAACGGTGTCCAAATTTATAAAAAGCAAATTAAATATACAAATAATAAAGAAAATTTATGAGGATTTGAAAATATTGAGGTCTAGTCTTCGCCAGTTCAAATCCTCACTGAATTTTCTTTTATAATTTATTCATTATTTGTAAATTGAGCAAAAGTTTGGATATATCTCATTGCTAAAGATCGGGATAAACTTTTGTCGAAGAAACGTATGCCAAACTTTTTCCAAACGTAATTTTTTTACGCGAGTTATAATCGGTGGGTTCTAGAAAATAAACTCAAGTCTGTTTTACGTGTTATTTGAGATATGTATAAATAAAGGCTGTAATGATTAAACAGATATTTAGTTATGTTGAAAGGTAAATCATTTAAGAGATAGTAATTTTACTTACAAAATTGGTCTATCTATCACTTAATGTTTTGTTATATATCACGTAACTTATTTCCCAAAATACAACCCATTTCTTCCCAACGGCCATTTTATAGTCAATTGGTTTTTTGCCTAAAAAATTGTCAAAAAAAAAATAATAGTAACCAATAACACTTTTCTGAAGTAAAATCGTCCGTTCTTTCCGATTCTGAAGTCAGAATTTTGAAATTTCCGTTGAAAAATTTCACAATGGCGGTTTTAGGCAAAAAACCAATCGTCTATAAAATGGCCGCTTGGAAACTTGGGAATGAGTTAAGGTAGGACTATGATGAAAAGGCAAACTATTTTTATTGTTCAGTCTAATGATCTAAAATTTTAAGCGCTTGTGTAAGATGCACTTGGACATTGCATTTCGAGAAGAAACTCTGAAAATACTGAGTCCCTTCCTTGTTTGGCCAACAAAACAAACTGTGACAGATTTTCAAAAAACGTCTTCTTTTTCCTAAAAACAATCTAGTTTTCATTTGACTTATGAAAATGCTTAAAAAATCTAACTTTTTAATAATGACTGATGGATAAAATGAGATAAGAAAGAAAAAATTGAAATGTAATCAACAGTATATTTTCTATCCCGTTATAAAATAATGAGTTTACTAAAAGGTGATGCTTGGCGGGTCAATAAGGATGTGATGGATGAGTGTAGGACAAAATTAGGATAGGTAGAAAGAGTGGTGGGAGTAATAGTGGGCGTAGAGGGGGTGTTTTTTAGAAAATTATCATCATACGAGCATCACGCTAAAATCATTAAGCTAACATACGCGTGAGTTTACTAAGAGGTAGTGCTTGGGGAGTCAATGAGGATGTGATAGATGAATGCGGGGGCGTAATAGAACAAAATTAGAATGGGTACAAAAAGTGGATGGAATAACGGGGGGCGTAGAAGGGATATTTTTCATAAAATTATCATTATATGAACATCACGCTAAGACCATTACGCTGAAATACGCGCGAGTTTACAAATAGGTAGTGCTTGGAGGTTCAATAATGATGTGATGGGTGGTTGCGGGGGTGTACTAGGACAAAATTAGGATGAGTAGGAAAAGTGGTTGGGGTAATAGTTAACGTTGAGGGAATATTCTTCAAAAAAAAATCATGATATGATTAACATGCTAAAATAATTACGTCGAAATACAAGTCAATTTACTATGACATAGTGATTTGAAGGTCATTGGAGAAGTGATGTATGGGCGTGGGAGTATAATAAAGTAACATTAGGATGGGTGGGAAATTAATACGAACCTTATGACGGGGTAATTCTGGACGTAGAGAGAGTATTGAATAAAAAAATCATGATATGATCGACTCGCTAAAACTATCACGCCTGTTAGTGCTCTACAGCATATAAATGCTTTTATCTGTTATTCAATCTCAAAAATTGTACTTTTTTTAGTTAACAATATAAGTATCTTATTTCGATCATTTATTGTCACTAAATTCAGTAATTGTAAAATGTTAAGGCTATTTGGTACCAAAGTTATCACAACTCTCTCATTATATATCGTCTCTGAGTATATCCATTTTCTCCTATTTCTGTAGTATAAAATATTTTTTAATTATAAATGATTTTATGCTATGAAAATTGAATTATAATAACAACATTTAACTAGTGCGCAACTCCTGGCCTGGGCCTGAGGGCCGCAGGCCGCGTGACTTGCCATTCCAGCGCTTCACAGCGAGCAAGCTCCTTCTGAAACGCCCCCGCGCCTTGCACAGCTAGGCTTTTTGCATGTAAGGCACGTCCGGCAATGCTCGCGCTTGAAGCTCGACTTTTATTTTTATTGCCCCCCGTTGGTTTGACATTATATTAAAAAATAGAAAAGAAATACTAATTTATGAAGTTAAATAATAAAAGACACTCATAAATTGTGATAAATAAAAAGAAAGAAAATTATCAATAACTTGGAGCAATGAGAGATTAATTCACAGGAATGTCGATTCCGTTGTCTGGTTGTTGTCTTATATCACTGCTTTAGACTTAAAGAACCGAGTGAAAAATGCCTTTACAATATAAAGTTTATGCTGGTCCGCAACTGATGTAACAAATATCTTTCCACTTTGTCCAAAAACTTTAAAAATTCGGTAACTCGTTTTTTACTCCTCTAGTGATCTCAGCTTTAGTTACATTATTGTGAAAGGCGTTAAATGCTAAAAGTATGCAAAAGTAATGTACCGTAGAAATTTTTTGCATATAATGTGTTAGAGTCCAATTGTGGCCTAAAAGTCGATTATTATGTCTTTTTTGCATTGTCTTTTTTATTTTTCTCGACTAACTTAATTAAATGGCGTTAACGTAAAAAATGTTGAATACAAAAAAGTTCTATTTTTTTCGAGATCTGCAACTGTACCGTGAAAAATCTTTGCATATAATATATTTTAATCCTATTATGGCCTAAAAATATGAAACTTTTTTATTACTGTTTTTCAGAAATCCAATCGATTTTTTAAAAAAATATTAAAAAAATTAAAAAAAAGATTGATTGGATCTCCGATAAAAAGTGATAAAAAAGTTTGAACGGAAAAATGCACCGCTCTTTTCGTAATACATATCAAAAGGAATCGAATAACCGTCGAAAAAAGAAATTTTGTTCACCATGTCACCTTGAATCGAGTTTTAAAGAAAAATTATTTAAAGGGGTAACTACCCCCTAACACGAGTTTCCTGACATAGGCCTTAATAATTTACTTAATTTTGTAATATATTGTAAAACATGAAAAAAACATAACAAATATATACATACATACTTATACGACCATTTGAGGGATGAAAAATACCTTTACACTTCACCCCCAAAAATCATTTTTTTTAATATCTTAAAAACTAATTGAAATTTTCGAATGAAACCAACGACAATTTATTTCTCATAAAAAGACGCTTCTGTGGCAATTGCTTTTACTCTCTAGGGTTGCATCCCTTGTTTTTTATAAGGGTAGAGATGACTATTTTTTTCTCCAGAAATTTTTTAATTTGTTCAATCTTATTAAAAGTCTGTATACAATAAACGATATTGATGTTTAATATTGAAAAAGTGAGAATAATAGAAGAAAAAAAGTCAAAGACATAACTACCGCTACATGTGGCATCTGACATACACTATTAAAATTTTCTTAATTTTGCGATATATTGCAGAGTATAAAAAAATAATTAGAGATATTTTTACTATAGCTTCTATGTTGATTTAAGAAAAGAAAAGTACCCTTACAGTTCACCTCCAGAAAACACTTTTTAATTAATTTCATAAAAAAGAAGTGTAATTTCTTATTAAACATTAATTTATTTTTTAAACAAAACTTATGTTGACATTGCTCATATTCTGATTGGTCGCTTTCATTTTTAGGAGTTTAAATAACATTGTATAGTTGTAATTTCAATTTTGTATTATTTCAACTGCACCTTTATTTTTGTTCTTGACCCACGGTCACTCTGTATATGGCATTTTGTTCGTTAATTGAAATAAAAATAAAAATAAAAATAAAATAAAATAATATTGTTAAGGGTCTTTCTACTATAAGTAGATATATTTTCACATAATATATATTGCATTTCAATAAATAAAATTTAAAATTTAACGCTTATGGCAGTTAAAAAAAGGAGAGTAAAATATTTCTCGACGTTTTCTTTGATTTAAATATAAGGTAAAGTACCCAGTACCGGGACAAAGTGAAAATTCGGAACAGTACTGGGACAGTAGCAAAACACTTCTATTACTATTAAATCTGATAAAAGTATCGAGGCATTAGCGTTGTTTATGATGTTATCTTTGTAGTCAAGACGATATTTTGTTAATTTAGAGCTTAAAATTATTATAAAACAAAATACAAATCTTTTGAGGTTACATTTCAGAAGCGTGTATAGGCAACTTTTATTCCCACTGCACATGCCTCTCAATTTGCATAACCTAGTAGTGGGACACATTTAATAATATATGTCCCACTACTGCATCCAAACGATGTCCCAGTACTGCGTCCAGGTCGATATATCCCGTCCCACTTCTGTATCCTTGTGTACATTTTTTCAAACATAATATTTTTTTAATGTCTTTGTATGTGTATAAATAAGTAAAATTGATTGCAAATTAATGGTTAGATTTAAATGTTTTGAACAATTTTGCTTGTTGGTTCTAAAATTGTTGTCCGTTCGTGAAGCACATTAAAAACTGTCCCAGTACTGGGTCTTTACCTTATGATATTTTATTATAAAATAAAAATATATTTCACAAATGATTGTAATAAAATTTTTTTTTAAATATTATACCTTTTAAGTGTATTTAATATATAAGTAATTTATGAAAGCTAAGAATATTTTAGTGCGCAGTTTGTTCTTTTATTAGGTCATCGAATGTCAAACATTTATTTTTATCCAGCATTCGAATCAGCAGCGATAACAATACGCAAACGTTGTTTTTAAGCAGTTACATTTTGCATCTTTTTTAGTTCGCATGTGCCAGTGATCAGTGAAATAAAATTTTATTATAGTTTTACGAATTAAAAACGAAATAGTTGTTTTTTGTTAATTATAAGAACCTTAAGGTATGCATATTATTTATTAAGCATTACATAAATGCAAAATACCCTAGTGGAAATCAAACGTGTATATATAAATATACAAGAGTGTACTTTTTATATTAACATAAACTTTTCATAGAGAAAATATTTAGTATAATTTAGCGATTTCATTTTGGACCTTCCACACTAGTTTATATTTATATACGTATATATATACTATCTTATAGAATTTCGTAAAAAATTTAAAAATTTGTACATTTATTTACACTATTATACACAGATTATGTGATAATGAGAGTTAAAAACCTATTATTTTATGTATATTTGATATTATTGAGTCATTATATATTTTTCGATGCTATTATTTATTATTTATTGTATATTCATTATCAATGTTAGCTCATATACTTAATTTTATTGTCGAATTAAAACAGAAATGGACACTTTTATACTCTTTTGTACATTTTTATACATTTGTATACACTTATATACAGTTATATATACTTTTTTATTTTCACAAAGGTATTAAGGTCGATATAATAAATTTCTAAAAATAGTTGAATGCTCATAGATGTTTGTAAATATCATTTAAATATTTTTCTTTTTTTTAATCAAATACTAATACATTAATTTATAAAAAAGTTTTAAATATCTCTAACAGAATTAGTTCATTTTATTACATTTTGAACAACTTTTTTTACAGAATATTATATAATCATCTTAATCATACACATAATAGAATGCAAATTCTTCATTTATTTTAAATTTCAAATTTTCTTGGATTGCCTGTGTATGTTTCAGATATTAAGAATGACTATCAATCCGATGAACGTTATACATTTGCTTCTAATAACATTTCAAGCTTTAAACTTACCAAAAACTCCAGAAACACCTCAAGAGATGAGTTAAAAAAATAGTATTGAGAATATTTTATTAAATGTTATAAAGGAATTTCACGATTTAGAGATGGTAGAATATGAAACATTAGATTTTCAAGAACCGTATAAAGATGTTGATATGAAAATTATAGACGACGATGGTAAAATATTTACAATTGATGAAGATTTACAACAATGTACAGAAGATACAGAAGAATTAGATCATGACTATAAAGCAAGAACCGTGGAATTCTGGAGAAGTGGTTTGACAAAAAATTTAGCATTAAAAACGGTATAAAATCGTTTTCGCAAGGTTCAGTCCATAACCCAATTAAAACGTTGGGCAAAAACATTAAATAAAGGAGGAACGTATAAAGAGAAAATAGGAAGAATTTGTTCTTTTGTTTTAGAAAATTTTAAAACTGCTATTGATGCTGGTTATCCGGTTCATGACAAGGATTTACAAAAATGGGCGTTGCAGGCTCAAAAAGATATTGGAAACAAAAATTTTCGTTTTAAAGCATCTAATCATTGGTTATCTAATTTTAAAAAAGCTCAAAAGTTGTTAGTAGAAATTGTTAGTAGAAAAATTAACAAATTTGTAACCAAAAAAACACTTGAAGGAGTAGATTATTTAGAAAGAACAGCTGATATGTTTGTTATTGAAATAAAAAAACTGATTCACGAGTAAGGTATAGAAAATGTATTTAATTCAGATCAATCAGGCTTTCAATTAGAAATGCACTCAGGTCGTACATTAGCAGTTGAAGGACAGAATCAAGTTCAATGTTTGGTGCAATCGGTGACTTCTACTACTCATGATGGTAGACTTTTACCTCTTCTTATAGTTCTTAAAGAAGAAAGTGGTGGATTTGGACCCATTATAGAACGAGACTTATTTAGACCCCATAATATATATGTTATGGCTCCGAAAGGAACTACGGGTAGAATACAACCTCTTGATGTTTATGGCTTCAGACTATGGAAGAGATATGTAAATCTACATTTAAGGAATCATATTATAAAGTTACAATCACTGGTACATAATCAGCAATCATCTCCGTGGTATAAAAGTGGATACACTGATGTAGCACCTGCGAAATTTGAAGATCCAGTTAATTTTGCTTTCGGTACAAAATCTAATACACACTGCGAAGTAGAAGGTTGCTCTAACATTGCAATAGTTAGATGTTCTTGATGTAAAAAGTCTTTATGTTTGAAACATTTTTTTATGACTACCATTATTGTTCATTGTATAAACACTAATTAACATTAATTCAGAACATATAATATAACTATTAATTAATGCACTAATTTATATTAATAAAGATTATATCAAATTATTAGAAATATAGAAATTCTAAAAATTATATTGATATGTAGAAAAATTGTAGAATAAAAAATCAACATCAATATACAATATACAATATATCGTTTGTATGATAATTTATATATATTAAAAATAATATCTAATTTATTTTTAGATAAAATAAGATATCTAACCTTTCGTATAAAAGCAGAAAAACGTCCTTTACAAAGAAAAAAATTGGCTTTGGGTTAATTGGAAAATTTGAATTTTTTTTTGTGATATTAAAAAAAAAGATTTTTCAGAGGTGAATTATAAGGGTGTTTTTCATCCCTCAAATGGTCGTATAAGTATGTATGTATATATTTGTTATAATTTTTCCATGTTTTACAATATATTACAAAATTAAGTAAATTATTAAGGCCTATGTCAGAAAACTCTTGTTATGGGGAGTTACCCCTTTAAATTATTCTTTTTTTAAAACTCCCGGGACCGGTCAACTTTTAATTTTAATATTGTTTATAATAGAATGATTTTTTATAGGATTCGGTTAATTAAGAAATTTCTGAAGAAAGAAAATATGAAAAAAAGAGTGAAAGCTATTACTATAGAAGTGCATTTTGATAAGAAATCAATTGGCGTTGGTTTCATCGGAAATTTCAATTTGTTTTTGAGATATTCAAAAAAAACTGTGTTTGCGGGTAAATTTTACGGGTGGGTTTCACCCCTTAAATCGCCGAATTAGCACGAAAAAAAATACGTGTCTAATACTTTTTTATGTACTCCAACATATCACAATATCAAGAAAATCGGTGAGGTACACCTCGAGTAGTTTCCTTGTTAGTTACATTGTCTTTAATGTTAATTTTATTATCATTCTTGTCACGTCTTGTTATTTTAGGGATTCGTTTTTGTGGTGGCTTAGCGTAGTTTATCGCTTCAGCAAATGTTTCTTTCTTAACATTAATTTCTTTTTGCTTATCTAGTAGTTCCGTCAGGAAGGAGGCGTCCGGAACGTCCGGAGGCGTTTCAGAAGGAGCTTGCTCGCTGTGAAGCGCTGGAATGGCAAGTCACGCGGCCTGCGGCCCACAGGCCCAGGCCAGGAGTTGCGCACTAGTTAAATGTTGTTATTATAATTCAATTTTCATAGCATAAAATCATTTATAATTAAAAAATATTTTATACTACAGAAATAGGAGAAAATGGATATACTCAGAGACGATATATAATGAGAGAGTTGTGATAACTTTGGTACCAAATAGCCTTAACATTTTACAATTACTGAATTTAGTGACAATAAATGATCGAAATAAGATACTTATATTGTTAACTAAAAATTGACGATTTCGGGAGTAGTTGCTTCTACGGGCCTTCCTGAACGTGGTTCGTCACTTATTGATGTACGACCACGCTTAAATTCATTTACCCAGTTATAAACCGTTGCTAAGGCAGGGGCAGATGTGCCATGAACTGAGTCCAATTCATTTTTTATCTCATATGGAGTTAAACCCTTTAAATGAAAATGTTTAATTACCGCTCTGAACTCGTTTTTTTCCATTTTTCTTAACAAGCATTTTTTTTTTTTTTCAATTGGTTATAAAAACACGTAAACTCAGAAGATGTGGACTGTGACTGCACCATATATCTAGTCGGGAGTGGTGCTGACTGAAAACAGATGATTTGGAGCGATTCGCGCGCCATCTGTTGGTTATTCTAAAGACTTATTGAACTACCCTCGTACACCTCGGGTAGTTTTCTTGTAAGTGTCTAACTAACGATAAGAGTATACAAACCAAGAATATATTAGTTAAAAACAAGGATGAAATACTTATTAGTTGTATGAACTGTGATAGTGTAAGTGCAACTGAAAATCTATTAAAAAAAGAACTAGAGAATGTATGTAACATCAATGCAGAGGAATTCAACGGTCCTAAAATTAAAATTGTAGGTATTGATAATTACACAAATATGGACAATGTTAATATAGAAAATGACATCAATATAAGAAATTTTAGCAACTTTACAAATAAAAGTAGAGTGCTACACATTTACAAAAACAAGGATAATCTAATTGCTGTCTTAATGGAGTTGCCAGCTGAAATCTACAAGCATATCAAAGAAAATAAAAATAAAATCTTTATAGGTCACTAAAATTGCAGAGTATACGATTTAATAAATATTAAACCATGTGATATAATAAATAATGAACGAAATAATGAACGAAAATGTAGAAATAAAGCAGCTGGTCTTAATTGCTTAGAACAGCACAAAACTAATGAATGTACAACTAATATCATTAAATGCCTAAATTGTGTTTTTAGTAATAATAAATACAAGACTAAATACATCATAAATCATATGGCATCAGATAGGGACTCATGTGAAATTCTGAACAATAAAATAAATAAATATATCGACTCATCTGATTATCCTGTGAAACCTACTTTACCAACATGGAGTATTTTAATGAGGAAACAACAGCAGAAGATAGATAATAGTTAACATCTAGCGACACAGGTGACGCCACAACTAGGAATATCATAATGGAAGAATACATTAATCTACTTGAAGAGGTCCAAAACTTAATACTGAAAGGGCATTAAATCAAATACTATCTTATACGTTAATAATAGAAGATTAAATGCAAATTTTGAAACACTACAAATTTTTATTAAGAGACTGAAGATTAAGACATATGTTATAGTTTGTGCTGAATATTGGAACCTTCAGCATTATGATATCGAACAGGGGCCCATTGGAAAAGATTACAGGTGCTGGGCTTTATTTTTAGGTACCAGAAACCATCGCCTGAAATTTGATAAAGAAATCGTCTCCCAGAAGGTGTGCACTATCCTTGTAAATAATTATGTAAATTTAGTAAGATGTCCATTTCTATAAATATCGGGGAAAACATGTTATTGTGTGTTTTAAATGCGAAGCTGCAATATTGTAGTGTATTTTTATATTAAAATATGATGCTTTCTAGAACTTTTATGGATTTTATCAAACAATATATAGTTAAAAAATATACTTAGAAGCAAGTGTGTGGGTGCAAATAATTATAAAATGAAATTATATCAAGAATCGAGGCTTAATTGATAAATAGTATCCAAGTCACTAATCTTGGCCACTGCTCGAATATAATTTTAACAGTACTTGATATGCGTAGAGAATACCGTGTAGCAAATTTTTTTTACGTAAATCAAATTTTAAACTTTCTAAATTTGTTAGTTTTTGATTAAAAGGTAATTTTTTTCAAATAAGAAGGTGCAATGCATTGATGCTTTCTTAAATATTGCCTCATTTACAAGGAGAATGCACCCAACTTGATGGTTTATGGTGGTAACTAGACCCCGTAATTTGTTTCAATGGGCCCTTGCGGTCGAGATATGAGGTATGTTATTCCAAATAAGCGTTCTTTTAATGAAAAAAGATACCACTTCTACAACTTTTACTGACCATAACCAAACGACAATAGAATAAGGCGAGAAAAGCTTTAATGTATGTTCTGTTTAGTATAATAATATTAATATGATCAAAAGTTGTTAATAATTGAAGATGGTGACTAAAATTGCATGAAAATCCGAGAAAATTTAACCATTTTAAATTCGCTGTCGTCGTATGCAAATTCTAGAATAATATTTTTATACTAAACAGAGATTAAATTAAAGCTCTTTCACCTTCTTTTATTATCTTTTGGGTCAACTTTTAATTACAAATACTTGCAGAGTTATGGTCAGAAGAAGGGTTAATTTATTTCATTAAAATAATACATATTTTTAGTGAACTTATAACTCGACAGCAAAGGTGTTGATTGGAACAAATAACGAGTATTAGGATTCATTTAAATAACTTTTGTCGGACAAATTTCGGAACGTACAAGGAAATCAGACATCACTATATAGCTTACATATCAAAGTAAGTGCAAATGGATCTTTGTTATTTTTGGGAACATAAGCGATTGTAGCAGAAGGTTTTTTAAAATTTCCTGATTTATGTCAGCACCAAATTAGATTTAAGCAGCGATTTCCCTAATTCAGTATATGAGGAATTCTACAAAAAATCGGCCGATAAGTGGTTCGAAAAGTAACGAAAAATAAATGATAATAGACGCCTCTGCAACTCGAGTTTTCATATTGTATAGGTCCTAAAATGTACGAGAAAAATTTTCAACAAACGAAAAAGACCTTGTGACACACACTTTTTTGTATATCAATTTTTCTTGTGGAAATTTAAGATGGGTATTATAGACTAAAAACGGTCATAATTGATATAACAATCACTTGACTTGTAAGGGTGCAAAATTTTTTTCCACTTAATAGTATGTAAAGTAGGGAAAAAAAACTTTAATTTGAGACGTGCCATGTTAAAAATATGAACAATATCAACAGTTATGATCGATCAAAGATAGTGAATAAACACGAAAAAATAGTGAAAAATAAGTATCACAAGATCTTTTTGGCTTCTTGGAAATTTTTTTCGTATATTTGAGAACCTGTACAATGAGAGAACTCGTGTTGCAGAGGCGTGCCCCAGCATTTATTTTTCGTCACTTTTCTAACCACTTATCAACCAATTTTTTGTTGAATTCCTCATATATTTTGCAGATACAAAAGGTTTTATTTGTATCAAATCATTTAAATTATTATAGAGAATAAGTCCACAAGGTTCCGTTTTGATAGGAATTGAATGCAGTTTCTCTTTAGAGACATTTTGTACTGACGCACTGATATGATGCATCTGTGATGGTACACGACTGAACGTATCGGTTGTTTGCTATATGTAATTAGTAGTGATAAATCATAAATTGATTAGCATTGCGGAAAAAGCCTTTTTGAAATATACATGTATGTAAATTATAAATATATTAATTTAATCATCAGTAATCAGTGATCACATATATACACAGATAACGAACAACTGATACGTTTCGGCATATAGGAAAGAGTATGACTAACAAGGAGTGTATCAGGTATGCGGGTCCCGACATTTCGTGAAACTTTAAGGATCATTCACGGGTAGCTAGAAATGAAGAGTGGCACCGGTAGTTTTTGTGAATGGGCCCTTTTTCGTAAGATATCAGTTATTCTACTCCGAATACGCATTATTTCATATAAAAATTGTACCTCTAGCTGTGATCATAACTCTGCATGTTTTTCTATTACAGAAAGCTGTCTGAAAGTATCTAAAAGTAGTCAAAAATAGCTTTAATTGTAGACCTGTAACGGTAAAAAATATTAATCTGAACTAAAGTTATTAACAATTGAAGATATCAATAAAAATACATGAAAAATCACCGGATTTAAAATATTTCAATTTCTACAAATATTCATGCATTTATAATTGATATCTTCAATTATTAATAACTTTAGTAGATATGCTATAGGCATGCCAGCTCACACGGATTCTGGCTCACCCCGTGCGTATAAGTCCCATCTATGTCTCTCCTTCCCCTCTCTGAGTGTTCCAAAAATCAATGGTAGGGTTTGCCACTGCTCTAGTGTCACCCCTCTCCAAGTGAGCCAGAATCCGTACTATGTTAAAGCCCATCGTCTCTCCCCTTCCCATTACTATACGTTTCACAAATCTGTGAGTTTATGTCCTCTTCTCCTAGAGAGAATCTGTTGGCCGATTTTTTCGAGAAGAGAGGGATAGGGGCGGACTTCCTCTTTTTTAGCGACTATTAGAGTCAAGAGTGTCAGGGAAAACATCTTCCGTTCTGGTATGCTTAAATAATTAATCTTAATAAAGAAGCATAGGCTTGGTCACTTTCTCAGAAAAAAGTGTACACGAGCCGATATATTGACCACGCAAAACCTCGCACAGCAGGCCCTTACGCAGGTATTGAAAAAAGGTTCTTTACATCAAATAGCGCACTACTAGAGTGAATTTATTGCCGACATGTTTGTGCGTTTTCTCCGCACGTACGGATAATAAGTCTTAAAGTAGCAAACTTAATATTTTCACGAATCGCAGGGCTTTTTCAGAAAAAGGGTGGAAAGGGGAGGACAGTTCTCGTCAATAAATACCAGGGCGCATATTGCAGTATTTTCAATTCTAACAAAGAATATTTTATAATCTAATTGTTTTTTGTTGACTTTTTTTTATAATTCCACCACTACCTTCTATTTCTGCGATGCAGAATCTTTACAAGGGAGTGAAGCCACCCAGACCGTCTTCAAAGCCAGAATCCCAGGGATCACGATCGAGAGCGAGCACATCCAGCTCTTCTAGCTCGAGCTCCTCAAGCAGCAGTAGCCCATCGTCAAGCTGCTTGCCGTGCAAAGCAACTCCAAAAAAAAAATTCATGATTTGGGGCGCATACTTAAAATAAAATCATCAACAAACAGTGAAAAAACAAAAAAAAAGTAAAGCAGAAGATGCAATAATGCTTATTGTTTTTTTTTTCTTTATTTTTTAATTCAATTTATTATTCTTAATTTTTTAATTAATACTATATTTTTTGCAATTGAATGAGAAACACAAAGCAAAAAGGCGTCGCCGCTGAAAACGAAAGTGGCATCAGAAATTTCAAGGTCCTCTAATGATGCCGAAAATACGAAACAAGAAACACCACACCAATCGAAAACTGGTAAGTTATTTTAGTGATAAAAGAATTCAAGCAACATGAATAATATAATTTTATGTAATATCATATTGAGAGTAATGTATAATTTTTGTTTTAATGATTTAATATATTTTCATTTAATAAATACAACAATACAGTCTTCATCGATTACCGTGGATTTACAACATATGTCGATATATTTATCATGTATATAAACAAAATAAATAAAACAAAATAGTACTTCATAGATTTAATATATTTTCATTTATTTTCATCAATATATACATTTACATCTACTTCATCTTGGTTATATGTATTTTGAATATTATTTTGCAGCCAAGCGCGCATAGTTAAAACATTTTGGACTGCGCACATAGGTTTTCTTCGTATACACGTGTGATTGCAACAATTATATATTGCAACAAATGATAGATGTTCTAGAATTCGACATCCTAAGTCTTCAGTATTGCAAATAGATCTGAAATAAAACCAAACAAAAAATGGAATGACAAAAAGTATAATAAAGTATAGCTTAAGTATAAAAAAAGTATAAAAAGTATAGCTCAGGTATAAAAAAAGTATAGCTAAAGTATAGCCAAAGTATAAAAAGTAAAGCTAAAGTATAGCCAAAGTATAAAAAGTATAGCTAAAGTATAAAAACGTATAGCTAAAGTATAAAAAAGTAAAGCAAAAAAACAATAACTTACGCATTGGGCAAAAGATTTGTTAACCATTGGACTTTCTGCTCTCCCTTGACAAATAACTTGTGCCTTGTATACAGATGTGGAAAACGTTTTGCAGACGATGATAAGAAATATCTCCAGCGCCCCATGCAATTCCATGATAATACTTTTCCATCCTGTAAGTCATACATTTTTCTTCTGCAGAGAGTTCTTCCCATGACATTGGAGGTTTAAAGTGATAAGTAGTTGGTAAAGCAGTTTTCCTTAAATTTATAAAACTGAATTCTTTAAAAATAAAAGAATCTTCAGTGATTCTTCGATATCCTTGAATAACATATATTTAAGCGTTCTCTTCTTGACACTGCAATGTGCGATTTTTTAACAATGGTCCGTAGTCGCTGGTTCTAGCCATCTTGCTCGCCAAATATTTCAGTAAAAAGTGAACTTGGAAAATGAGTATAAAAACTCACTCACATCGGAATTTAAACCAAAAACTCCGCCTCTTGCTTTTTAAGAATCAGTAGCAGCATGAGTCTCGACGTGTTCGGAAGAAAACTTAAGGGCTCGCAAGAAGTGAGATGCGGTCCTCCAGGCATTGGTTATAATCTTAAAATGAATTAAACTTTGGGGACATAAAATTTCGAGTAAAATTTAAAGATGTTGCGAAATTTGAAAAGCTGAATAAAGTTTCAGTAAATGTATACATGAAGAGAAAGTATGGCCCGAAGTTTGAATTGCCGCCTTGTCACATTACGTCAGAAGAAAAAACATGTGAATCTACTCATTATTCAAGAGTTTTATATAGATGAGCATGAAGAAAATAATCATACTGATAGTAGATAGGCTGTAGGCATACTGGCTCACGCGGGTTCTGTATCATGCCAAAGTGATACAGAATCGGTCGTGTGTATAAGGCCTATCCCGGTTTGTCCCCTTCTCCAATTTTTGAGCATTCGTATTGTATTTTTTAAGCCCCTCCCCTGGATTTACCCCCTCTCAAAGTGATACAGAATCGGTCGTGTGTATAAGGCCTATGCCTGGTCCCTTCTCCAATTTTTGAGCATTCGTATTGTATGTTTTAAGCCCCTCCAATGGATTTACCCCCTCTCAAAGTGATACAGAATCTGTAGTGTGTATAAGGCCTATGCCTGGTCCCTTCTCCAATTTTTACCGGATTCGTATTGTGTGTGTTTTAAGCCCCGCCTCTGAACTGTCCCCTCTTAATGTGATCTAGAATTCGTGTCTGATTTTTTCTATCCCCACTCTGTAGGCCCGAATACGTAAGCGTTTTACTCCCACCCGAAGAGAGGGAAGAGCTCTTTGCTCCTCTTTTCGAAGAAACAGATGGCAAGCGTAGGAAATGGAAAGTAGCCGAAAAGAATGAAAAGAAAGGGTCAGCCTTTCTTTCCTCTGCTTTTAAAAATAGATGGAACGTTGCTCACTGACTTTGCTAGCAATACACGTCATCGTCGCAGGTATGCGCTGTAGATGCGCGCAGATAGCAGGAAGATTGCATCAGTAAACGGCCTTCGAGAACTTACTGTGCGGAGGCGCAAGTTTGAAGGTCCTCGCGCAGGTAGTAGTAAATTACATTCCAGCAATAAATAACCTTTTGAGAAAGGCATACTGCGCGCATACATTCGAAAAGTCTATTTTCGAGCCAAAACACTGTCAGTTTTTCTCCGCAATACACGCTATACTACAGTATGTCATAGCGTGTGTTAAAGGTCCTTGTGCAGGTAGTAGTAAATTGTCCCCAACAATACACGACCCTTGGAGAAAGGCTTACTGCGCGCACGCTTGCTTTTTTTAGGCCTATACGCTGTCAGCTTTTCGGCGAGAAAAGATTTATTACAGCAAGGCTTGGTACAGGTTGAAGGACTTCGCGCAGGTGGCACTTTTCCCAGTAATAAGCAACCTTTTGAGAAAGGCATACTGCGCGCATGGATTCGAAAAGTCAATTTTCGAGCTAAAACACTGACAGTTTTTCGGCGAGAAACGATTTATTACAGTAAGGCATAGCGCGTGTTGAAGGTCATTGTGCAGGTAGTAGTAAATTGTCCCCAACAATACACGACCCTTGGAGAAAGGCTTACTGCGCGCACGCTTGCTTTTTAAGAGGCCTATACGCTGTCAGTTTTTCGGAGAGAAACACGCGGCCTTCCATGTGTATCAACGCTGTAGCGCTAAAAAAGGGAACGAAGTTGCGCTAATTAGAAAATTGATGTATTCTAACCTCAGAAAACCACTTTATCTTGTTATTTACCATTCTGAAGTATATATTAATGATTTTATTATATTTATTTATGTTTGAAAGATCATGATTTTACTTTGAAAAGTAAAAATGAAATAATATAAGTAATTATTGTAAAAACATAGTGCTCAAAATGGTATATAATAAGTAAAAACGAGCCGATGCATTGACCAAGCAAAAAAAGAAAAGCCTCGCGCAACACGGTCTTAAGAAAAGGGTGCGTGCAGGTAGAAAAAAAAATCTCAGCAAGAAACTGCTGTGAATGCGCGCAAGTAACGGAGAAATCTCAGCAGTAAACGATCTTAGAGAATGGTTTCGTGTGCGTTGAAGGTCCTCGCGCTTAGGTGAAAGCAAATGCTTTTAGCAATAAACGACCTTTAAAGTAAGGCTTACTGCGCGCAGATATTTAAAAATTCTTTTAAGCCGATACGCTCGCAGTATTTTCAAGGACGAGATGAGTCGATGTACACGAACTGATACGGCGGCTGCGCGAAAGGAAATCGTTCGGTATATTAAGTCATGGTCACTCTTTCACAGTAGTGGAATAGTATATTATGACACTGTTGTGGGAGATGGTTTTCTACCTTGCTCGAGGGTTTTCGCACGAGCGAAGCGAGTGAGAAAATCGAGCAAGGTAGAAAAACATCTCCCACAACAGTGTCATACGATATTTTATAGCACAACAACCTCAAAATCGACAATAAAGTTGGCATTTTGAGGTTAGTGTGCTATAAAAAGAGATTTCCTCTCGAGCTGTTTATTTCGAACTTATTCGCCGGCGGCGCGAAAGAAAATCGATCGTTAGATAAAATCCTAGGCACTTTTACGGTCAAGAGCAAACATCGGGATGAGCGGCTTGTAAAAATATATATTTTCAGTCAAAAATAGATAAGTCCTGAAAGAAAACAAAGGATAGCTTCCAAACTTTAACGGCGAAGGAAAGCTGAGCATAGCTGATAGGCAGGAGCCAATACGTTGACGGTGCACAGATACAAGGAAACTGCATTCTCAGCGATAAATCGTGTATGAAGATTTCTGGAGGAGAAGGGGGGTATTTTTGAAAATTAGAGGAGGGAACATTTTTTATGAACCGTAGGATTCTTCGAAAAAGTAGTGGGAAGGGAAGCTGCAAGAATGGGTCAAATTTCTGTAGGGGAGGTGTTTTGAGATTTTGGGAGGGAAATTTCTTACGAATGGTAAAACATTTCACAAAACGTAGAGGAAAGAGAAACTCAGTTTTCCTATATAAATATCACGGCGCTTCCTATGGCCCATCAGTTCAAGAATCGTATTTGATTTTTTTTTCTATCTCCGAAAGAAATGCGAAGAGAGTGTCCAAACTAAATGTAAACAACTTGACGTAAATTATGAAAAGTATTTTATTTTCTTTACTTCAAATACGTGAATAAATTTTCATTAAAATTCATTCTACCTCCTGCAAAATGGTATTTCGCGGATTAAACGAGCTAGGAATAAGAATCGTTCAGAATGAGGATAGATAAGAAGAGCTTTGGGTAAGTGCTAAACTATTTTTTTTTAAACTTATAAATATGTTTATTAATTGTATTATTAATGTACTTTATAGCGTTTGAACGAAGGAGAGATGCCAATATGGCAATACGTGGCCCAACGAATGGAGCAGGATAATTCTCGAGAAGAACAGAGAATGAAGTATAGAAGGCATATAGAAAAACTGTGTTACCTTAAGTTCAACGCTAGTAAAAGTGTAAAAGTTAGTTTCTGGATAAAATAAATAATAAGACGTATATTTAAAATTTATATTATTACATGTTTTATTTGATTAATCCGTACAATATCGAATTCCGTAATTACTCTTGAAGCATGGCGACGTGATAGATCGCTTTGGATATTTATAAACAGAATACAGTATTATATTATTAAATTCGAGAAGGCAATTTTTCCAAAGGATTCTTCATCAGCCTTTAGCAATGATACTGACTTGGAATCAAAAGAAGAATAAATTGTGTGCATTAATTTTGGTGAATACTTTTAAACCATTATGTGCAAATTGTACAGTGAAATATATTCAATTTACGCATTGGTACAATTTTTTTTAACTAATACATAAAAGTGAAAAAGGCGCTAAGAAGTGTAAAGTCATGTAAGGAAAGGTGAAAAGTAATGAAAAATTTTGAAAAGTTCAAATAAAATGTGACTGAATATTGTCAATTGTGTTTATTATTATCGATATGAAAATAATTAAATTTACGTATAAGAAAAAAATGTACAAAAAGTACAAATATTTTTCGAAACCAGATCAAGAAAGAGAAGAAGAAAGTATATATAACACACACTAACGAGAGAAAAAAATGCAATCGTACCATCCACTACTATTAACTACATATTTTTAAATGAATCGGGAACAAAAAATTATAAGTGTCGGAATACAACCTTTGCATAATGAACAACCACAGCTATTTATCCTGCTACCATCCAATTTCAGTAATATTGGCAGTATCGACGCAATTACTTAGATTAAAATTCAATATAATCTCAATGAAATAAGTGATTCTTTTTTGCTTCTGAATGCTGGATTGAAAATACTGCTTCACGTCTTACAATGAACGATTTGGAAATCGTTTTTACTATCACATATGACCATAAATCGATTATTTTTAATAATAAAGCATAATATACTGAAGATAACCAAACAAAATACAAGAAATTTTATCAAGCGACTAGTGTTACAAAATCCGACTTTTGAAGGATAGAAAAATGCTATCGTACAGTGGGATCGCGATATATTACCGCTCGCTGGGGCTGTAGAATCGGAATTTTTTCCAAAAATGTATTATAACCGGATCTCCCTCCATGCGGTAGCTCCAAACCGAAGTTCTGCGTTCTACTGCACCACCGCGGTGCGCAGACGCTACGTGCCGTGGTGGGACAGCCAGTGTGTGTGAGTGAAAGTACGTCCGGAGGTGAAGCGCTCTGAGCGGAAACATATCGCGATGTATTATATCGCGATCACACTATATGTGTAGAAGAGCGTCGATTTCAACTGATGTTAAATGATATAATAAAATTAAAATTTTTTTTTTTTTGTGAACAGTTAAAAGAAGTTATGAACGATATTGATGTAACCTCTTAACATGGCTGTGACTTTGTGATGATTCGGAATCGGATGATTTTATAAAACATTACTTTAAAATTGTAAACTTAGAATACACATCACTTCAACTAGATTATCTTATTCAGGAAATGCGCAATTCTTAAAAACTTTATTTATGTATGAATTCGTGCGCAATATTCGTGTGAAATTATAATTTTTGTATTTTTAATACATTAATAAAGTATTACTATACACGGCGGTCCTCGATCAACTTTAATTAAAAAAAATGACAATTTCGGATTTTTTCAGGATATTATACCTTGATCATTTACTAACAATTTAATCCGAAAATGAAAATATTTCGTCGAGCCTCTTGGGAGAAAAGTCCATTTATTATTTATTTTTTTCTCTTTTTTTTAGGCTTTTATTTTCTTAACGCTTATACAAAATCTTTAGATTATTATAATTATAGGTTTGGACATATAGAAACATTACCAAAGTTGAAAAAAAGACACAAATATGTGTATGTAGCATATAAAGTCAGAATGACCTTAACGCACTTAATAGTAAATACTACAGAGATAACCTAAAAATTACATCGTCTGACTCAAAGGTGAAAATATCCGTCTTTCAAACTAAACATAACATTGGGTATATTTTTGTTACGATGGTATTTTTGTTATATGGACGACTGACAATCTCTATAGTATTTACTACTTAATATACAGTTAAACAGGAAAGGTAAATATCGTAAGTTATCATGCCAATAAATCCGAGTAACCATCATGCACGAATGCATGAACAAAATAGTCTCGTGATTTGTTTATTATACTATGCAAAAAGTAAGACTATGATAAAGATATATCCAGCTTTAAAAATTAAATTAAAAGGTTTGTTTGAAGACTACGATTCTGATAATGAATGTCTTCCGCTTGTCGTCTGTGTTTCATGCAAACTAAGTGTATACCGCGGTAAAGTGAAAAAAACAGACAAACTTCTCGCAATTCAGTTTCAAGAGAAATACACGATCAAACACAGATGATAAGAGTCAGTGACACTTATGCGAACTTGCTAGATCACCAGGATACAAAACCTTTGTCAAGGAATCAAAAGTAGGTTTTAATAAAAAAAGTGTTTCCACGAGTAACTCAAAATCAACTCAAGATTTATGCAGTACCCTAAATAAAGTTTCCGATACACGTTGTTCGGCGTGTTTTTCTTTGTTTTGATAAAGAAACAAGTCACGTATGCACTCAGTTAAGTCGTATAGACAATTTGAATGAATGTATCGAAAAATCTTTTCGACCAAAAGAAAAGGAACAGCTAGTATCCTTGCTGCTTAAAAGATAATGGATGAAAAACAAAATCTAAATACAAGCGATACTTCAGTGTCATTATCGCAGTCATCTGGAAAGCTGCTTAGAGTAACCACCAATAACAATGCTTTTTCATTGTTATTCATACTTTTGCATTATTAACTCTTGGAGAAAAAATGGGTTGGAAAATATGCAACTATAGCTAAATTTTTAAAACACATTTCAAAAGTCAACATTTCAAAATGGATCTGAAATAGAGAAAGAATAATGGAAGAAATTTGAATACTGTCAAGTATGAAAAAATATGAAAAAAAGTATGAAAAAGAATGAAAAAGAATGAAAAAGAATGAAAAAGCATGAAAAAGTATGAGAAAGTATGAGAAAGTATGAAAAAGTATGAAAAAGTATGAAATAAGTACAAAAAAGTATAAAAAAAAAAGTATGAAAAAGTATGAAAAACAATGAAAAAGCATGAGAAAGTATAAAAAAGTATGAAAAAGTATGAAAAAAGTATGAAAAAGTATGAAAAAAGTATGAAAAAGTATGAAAAAAGTATGAAAAAGTATGAAAAAAGTATATAAAAGTATGAATAAAAATTAGAAAAAGTATGAAAATGAATGAAAAAAAGTGCGGAGGGTAAGCGAATAAGGTAAGATATTCAATCCTTTCTATTTTACAGTCTAAACAGAACAATTGTGTATATATATATATATATATATATATATATATATATATATATATATATATATATATATATATATATATATATATATATATATATATAGAGAGAGAGAGAGAGAAATGGAAATAAAAGTATTTTATAGCACACTAACCTCAAAATGCCAACTTTATTGTCGATTATGAGGTTGTTGTGCTATAAAATATCGTATGAGACTGTTGTGGGAGGTGTTTTTCTACCTTGCTCGATTTTCTCACTCGCTTCGCTCGTGCGAAAACCCTCGAGCACGGTAGAAAACCATCTCCTACAACAGTGTCATAATATACTAATATTTGAAATATACAATATATTTATTGTTTTGTTTTCGCAAAACGCTAATTTCTTTAAAAAAATTAAAATGTTTTTTTTCTCACAAGAGGAAAACAAAACAATAAATATATTGTATATTTCAAATATAATACTTTTATTTCCATTTCTCTCTCTCTCTCTCTCTCTCTCTCTCTCTCTCTGTATATATATATAATAAAATACACTTGTAAAATAAATTGATAATACTTTTAATTTAATCAGTTGATAAATATTTATATAAAAAACATTGTACTCGTATTTATACATGATGAGAATTGTAAGCACAAACAGCTTTTAATAATTGATTTTCAAACTCAGGATTGTTCTTCGCAACTTTGTATTTTATCCAAGTAGCATTGAAATCTAAATGAACAGATTCCATCGCTTGCTCATTATAAGATCTCAAGCCTTTTTGATATTTTGTACAAAAATCTTCAACGTGAAAAAAAACAGCATGGACTTTCGGAGTAACTGGAATTTGTAAATCTAAATAGCTCGCTTTGAATTCTGCAAACGTATTTCGCAAAATCGGGATCAAGACTAGTAGTGAAGCAGGCTTGAACAACATTTTTGAATTTTGATATGCTGAAACGTACTTTAAACCACCTATACTACATATCGCCCGCAAAATGACCACTTTATCTAATAGTTTTTTACATGAATTCCCTTTGAAAGCCGGACTTCCATGTGTTATTTCCCGTTGAACATTGCATTTCTCTGCCCAATTTAAAGCTATCTCTTCGCATTCGCGTAACATATGTGTAAATGATGTGTTTACTACACCGAGCATCATATGCAACTCAGGAGGAGGAATTACATCTAAAAATAACCTATGTTTACTAGTAGTAAACAATGATGGATAAATGCAGTTTTTATAGTTTTTAGTCTGAGATCTATCAGCTCCCGATTTTTGCAAAGCCATGTAATTATTAAGTGTATTACCAATGGTCCCGTAACATCCACGTTCAGCTACTTTTTCCTTTACATGTCCAATAAAATTATTGAAAATAGGGCAATAAACAACACTTTCGGCTGCATCCGATGTGACATTAGCTTTAACATTCACGAAATTAAATTTTTTAACTTCAAAATATTCATCTATAGTATGATTATTAAAATATAATGTTTTCTTCAAATTGGGTTCAATTATTTTTAAATTACAAGAAGCCACTCGAATAGCTGCGGCAATTCCACAAGTGGTTTTATAACTTAAGTTAAAACTGTTTTGAATTTTACAGAAGTCATCAGCTGCACAATCTTTTCGCAGTCATCTGGAAAGCTGCTTAGAGTAACCACCAATAACAATGCTGCGAAAAGATTAACAGAACCATTGTTTAGTGCTGATGACTTCTGTAAAATTCAAAACAGTTTTAACTTAAGTTATAAAACCACTTGTGGAATTGCCGCAGCTATTCGAGTGGCTTCTTGTAATTTAAAAATAATTGAACCCAATTTGAAGAAAACATTATATTTTAATAATCATACTATAGATGAATATTTTGAAGTTAAAAAATTTAATTTCGTGAATGTTAAAGCTAATGTCACATCGGATGCAGCCGAAAGTGTTGTTTATTGCCCTATTTTCAATAATTTTATTGGACATGTAAAGGAAAAAGTAGCTGAACGTGGATGTTACGGGACCATTGGTAATACACTTAATAATTACATGGCTTTGCAAAAATCGGGAGCTGATAGATCTCAGACTAAAAACTATAAAAACTGCATTTATCCATCATTGTTTACTACTAGTAAACATAGGTTATTTTTAGATGTAATTCCTCCTCCTGAGTTGCATATGATGCTCGGTGTAGTAAACACATCATTTACACATATGTTACGCGAATGCGAAGAGATAGCTTTAAATTGGGCAGAGAAATGCAATGTTCAACGGGAAATAACACATGGAAGTCCGGCTTTCAAAGGGAATTCATGTAAAAAACTATTAGATAAAGTGGTCATTTTGCGGGCGATATGTAGTATAGGTGGTTTAAAGTACGTTTCAGCATATCAAAATTCAAAAATGTTGTTCAAGCCTGCTTCACTACTAGTCTTGATCCCGATTTTGCGAAATACGTTTGCAGAATTCAAAGCGAGCTATTTAGATTTACAAATTCCAGTTACTCCGAAAGTCCATGCTGTTTTTTTTCACGTTGAAGATTTTTGTACAAAATATCAAAAAGGCTTGAGATCTTATAATGAGCAAGCGATGGAATCTGTTCATTTAGATTTCAATGCTACTTGGATAAAATACAAAGTTGCGAAGAACAATCCTGAGTTTGAAAATCAATTATTAAAAGCTGTTTGTGCTTACAATTCTCATCATGTATAAATACGAGTACAATGTTTTTTATATAAATATTTATCAACTGATTAAATTAAAAGTATTATCAATTTATTTTACAAGTGTATTTTATTATATATATATACAGAGAGAGAGAGAGAGAGAGAGAGAGAGAGAGAGAGAATGGAAATAAAAGTATTATATTTGAAATATACAATATATTTATTGTTTTGTTTTCCTCTTGTGAGAAAAAAAACATTTTAATTTTTTTAAAGAAATTAGCGTTTTGCGAAAACAAAACAATAAATATATTGTATATTTCAAATATTAGTATATTATGACACTGTTGTAGGAGATGGTTTTCTACCGTGCTCGAGGGTTTTCGCACGAGCGAAGCGAGTGAGAAAATCGAGCAAGGTAGAAAAACACCTCCCACAACAGTCTCATACGATATTTTATAGCACAACAACCTCATAATCGACAATAAAGTTGGCATTTTGAGGTTAGTGTGCTATAAAATACTTTTATTTCCATTTCTCTCTCTCTCTCTCTATATATATATATATATATATATATATATATATATATATATATATATATATATATATATATATATATATATATATATATATATACACAATTGTTCTGTTTAGACTGTAAAATAGAAAGGATTGAATATCTTACCTTATTCGCTTACCCTCCGCACTTTTTTTCATTCATTTTCATACTTTTTCTAATTTTTATTCATACTTTTATATACTTTTTTCATACTTTTTCATACTTTTTTCATACTTTTTCATACTTTTTTCATACTTTTTCATACTTTTTTCATACTTTTTCATACTTTTTTATACTTTCTCATGCTTTTTCATTGTTTTTCATACTTTTTCATACTTTTTTTTTTATACTTTTTTGTACTTATTTCATACTTTTTCATACTTTTTCATACTTTCTCATACTTTCTCATACTTTTTCATGCTTTTTCATTCTTTTTCATTCTTTTTCATTCTTTTTCATACTTTTTTTCATATTTTTTCATACTTGACAGTATTCAAATTTCTTCCATTATTCTTTCTCTATTTCAGATCCATTTTGAAATGTTGACTTTTGAAATGTGTTTTAAAAATTTAGCTATAGTTGCATATTTTCCAACCCATTTTTTCTCCAAGAGTTAATAATGCAAAAGTATGAATAACAATGAAAAAGCATTGTTATTGGTGGTTACTCTAAGCAGCTTTCCAGATGACTGCGATAATGACACTGAAGTATCGCTTGTATTTAGATTTTGTTTTTCATCCATTATCTTTTAAGCAGCAAGGATACTAGCTGTTCCTTTTCTTTTGGTCGAAAAGATTTTTCGATACATTCATTCAAATTGTCTATACGACTTAACTGAGTGCATACGTGACTTGTTTCTTTATCAAAACAAAGAAAAACACGCCGAACAACGTGTATCGGAAACTTTATTTAGGGTACTGCATAAATCTTGAGTTGATTTTGAGTTACTCGTGGAAACACTTTTTTTATTAAAACCTACTTTTGATTCCTTGACAAAGGTTTTGTATCCTGGTGATCTAGCAAGTTCGCATAAGTGTCACTGACTCTTATCATCTGTGTTTGATCGTGTATTTCTCTTGAAACTGAATTGCGAGAAGTTTGTCTGTTTTTTTCACTTTACCGCGGTATACACTTAGTTTGCATGAAACACAGACGACAAGCGGAAGACATTCATTATCAGAATCGTAGTCTTCAAACAAACCTTTTAATTTAATTTTTAAAGCTGGATATATCTTTATCATAGTCTTACTTTTTGCATAGTATAATAAACAAATCACGAGACTATTTTGTTCATGCATTCGTGCATGATGGTTACTCGGATTTATTGGCATGATAACTTACGATATTTACCTTTCCTGTTTAACTGTATATTAAGTAGTAAATACTATAGAGATTGTCAGTCGTCCATATAACAAAAATACCATCGTAACAAAAATATACCCAATGTTATGTTTAGTTTGAAAGACGGATATTTTCACCTTTGAGTCAGACGATGTAATTTTTAGGTTATCTCTGTAGTATTTACTATTAAGTGCGTTAAGGTCATTCTGACTTTATATGCTACATACACATATTTGTGTCTTTTTTTCAACTTTGGTAATGTTTCTATATGTCCAAACCTATAATTATAATAATCTAAAGATTTTGTATAAGCGTTAAGAAAATAAAAGCCTAAAAAAAAGAGAAAAAAATAAATAATAAATGGACTTTTCTCCCAAGAGGCTCGACGAAATATTTTCATTTTCGGATTAAATTGTTAGTAAATGATCAAGGTATAATATCCTGAAAAAATCCGAAATTGTCATTTTTTTTAATTAAAGTTGATCGAGGACCGCCGTGTATAGTAATACTTTATTAATGTATTAAAAATACAAAAATTATAATTTCACACGAATATTGCGCACGAATTCATACATAAATAAAGTTTTTAAGAATTGCGCATTTCCTGAATAAGATAATCTAGTTGAAGTGATGTGTATTCTAAGTTTACAATTTTAAAGTAATGTTTTATAAAATCATCCGATTCCGAATCATCACAAAGTCACAGCCATGTTAAGAGGTTACATCAATATCGTTCATAACTTCTTTTAACTGTTCACAAAAAAAAAAAAATTTTAATTTTATTATATCATTTAACATCAGTTGAAATCGACGCTCTTCTACACATATAGTGTGATCGCGATATAATACATCGCGATATGTTTCCGCTCAGAGCGCTTCACCTCCGGACGTACTTTCACTCACACACACTGGCTGTCCCACCACGGCACGTAGCGTCTGCGCACCGCGGTGGTGCAGTAGAACGCAGAACTTCGGTTTGGAGCTACCGCATGGAGGGAGATCCGGTTATAATACATTTTTGGAAAAAATTCCGATTCTACAGCCCCAGCGAGCGGTAATATATCGCGATCCCACTGTACGATAGCATTTTTCTATCCTTCAAAAGTCGGATTTTGTAACACTAGTCGCTTGATAAAATTTCTTGTATTTTGTTTGGTTATCTTCAGTATATTATGCTTTATTATTAAAAATAATCGATTTATGGTCATATGTGATAGTAAAAACGATTTCCAAATCGTTCATTGTAAGACGTGAAGCAGTATTTTCAATCCAGCATTCAGAAGCAAAAAAGAATCACTTATTTCATTGAGATTATATTGAATTTTAATCTAAGTAATTGCGTCGATACTGCCAATATTACTGAAATTGGATGGTAGCAGGATAAATAGCTGTGGTTGTTCATTATGCAAAGGTTGTATTCCGACACTTATAATTTTTTGTTCCCGATTCATTTAAAAATATGTAGTTAATAGTAGTGGATGGTACGATTGCATTTTTTTCTCTCGTTAGTGTGTGTTATATATACTTTCTTCTTCTCTTTCTTGATCTGGTTTCGAAAAATATTTGTACTTTTTGTACATTTTTTTCTTATACGTAAATTTAATTATTTTCATATCGATAATAATAAACACAATTGACAATATTCAGTCACATTTTATTTGAACTTTTCAAAATTTTTCATTACTTTTCACCTTTCCTTACATGACTTTACACTTCTTAGCGCCTTTTTCACTTTTATGTATTAGTTAAAAAAAATTGTACCAATGCGTAAATTGAATATATTTCACTGTACAATTTGCACATAATGGTTTAAAAGTATTCACCAAAATTAATGCACACAATTTATTCTTCTTTTGATTCCAAGTCAGTATCATTGCTAAAGGCTGATGAAGAATCCTTTGGAAAAATTGCCTTCTCGAATTTAATAATATAATACTGTATTCTGTTTATAAATATCCAAAGCGATCTATCACGTCGCCATGCTTCAAGAGTAATTACGGAATTCGATATTGTACGGATTAATCAAATAAAACATGTAATAATATAAATTTTAAATATACGTCTTATTATTTATTTTATCCAGAAACTAACTTTTACACTTTTACTAGCGTTGAACTTAAGGTAACACAGTTTTTCTATATGCCTTCTATACTTCATTCTCTGTTCTTCTCGAGAATTATCCTGCTCCATTCGTTGGGCCACGTATTGCCATATTGGCATCTCTCCTTCGTTCAAACGCTATAAAGTACATTAATAATACAATTAATAAACATATTTATAAGTTTAAAAAAAAATAGTTTAGCACTTACCCAAAGCTCTTCTTATCTATCCTCATTCTGAACGATTCTTATTCCTAGCTCGTTTAATCCGCGAAATACCATTTTGCAGGAGGTAGAATGAATTTTAATGAAAATTTATTCACGTATTTGAAGTAAAGAAAATAAAATACTTTTCATAATTTACGTCAAGTTGTTTACA
The DNA here is from genome assembly GCA_949152435.1 of Gastracanthus pulcherrimus. NCBI lineage: Eukaryota > Metazoa > Arthropoda > Insecta > Hymenoptera > Pteromalidae > Gastracanthus > Gastracanthus pulcherrimus. Next base: position 37,505,782 of record OX424572.1, read on the forward strand.
TTTAGTTTGGACACTCTCTTCGCATTTCTTTCGGAGATAGAAAAAAAAATCAAATACGATTCTTGAACTGATGGGCCATAGGAAGCGCCGTGATATTTATATAGGAAAACTGAGTTTCTCTTTCCTCTACGTTTTGTGAAATGTTTTACCATTCGTAAGAAATTTCCCTCCCAAAATCTCAAAACACCTCCCCTACAGAAATTTGACCCATTCTTGCAGCTTCCCTTCCCACTACTTTTTCGAAGAATCCTACGGTTCATAAAAAATGTTCCCTCCTCTAATTTTCAAAAATACCCCCCTTCTCCTCCAGAAATCTTCATACACGATTTATCGCTGAGAATGCAGTTTCCTTGTATCTGTGCACCGTCAACGTATTGGCTCCTGCCTATCAGCTATGCTCAGCTTTCCTTCGCCGTTAAAGTTTGGAAGCTATCCTTTGTTTTCTTTCAGGACTTATCTATTTTTGACTGAAAATATATATTTTTACAAGCCGCTCATCCCGATGTTTGCTCTTGACCGTAAAAGTGCCTAGGATTTTATCTAACGATCGATTTTCTTTCGCGCCGCCGGCGAATAAGTTCGAAATAAACAGCTCGAGAGGAAATCTCTTTTTATAGCACACTAACCTCAAAATGCCAACTTTATTGTCGATTTTGAGGTTGTTGTGCTATAAAATATCGTATGACACTGTTGTGGGAGATGTTTTTCTACCTTGCTCGATTTTCTCACTCGCTTCGCTCGTGCGAAAACCCTCGAGCAAGGTAGAAAACCATCTCCCACAACAGTGTCATAATATACTATTCCACTACTGTGAAAGAGTGACCATGACTTAATATACCGAACGATTTCCTTTCGCGCAGCCGCCGTATCAGTTCGTGTACATCGACTCATCTCGTCCTTGAAAATACTGCGAGCGTATCGGCTTAAAAGAATTTTTAAATATCTGCGCGCAGTAAGCCTTACTTTAAAGGTCGTTTATTGCTAAAAGCATTTGCTTTCACCTAAGCGCGAGGACCTTCAACGCACACGAAACCATTCTCTAAGATCGTTTACTGCTGAGATTTCTCCGTTACTTGCGCGCATTCACAGCAGTTTCTTGCTGAGATTTTTTTTTCTACCTGCACGCACCCTTTTCTTAAGACCGTGTTGCGCGAGGCTTTTCTTTTTTTGCTTGGTCAATGCATCGGCTCGTTTTTACTTATTATATACCATTTTGAGCACTATGTTTTTACAATAATTACTTATATTATTTCATTTTTACTTTTCAAAGTAAAATCATGATCTTTCAAACATAAATAAATATAATAAAATCATTAATATATACTTCAGAATGGTAAATAACAAGATAAAGTGGTTTTCTGAGGTTAGAATACATCAATTTTCTAATTAGCGCAACTTCGTTCCCTTTTTTAGCGCTACAGCGTTGATACACATGGAAGGCCGCGTGTTTCTCTCCGAAAAACTGACAGCGTATAGGCCTCTTAAAAAGCAAGCGTGCGCGCAGTAAGCCTTTCTCCAAGGGTCGTGTATTGTTGGGGACAATTTACTACTACCTGCACAATGACCTTCAACACGCGCTATGCCTTACTGTAATAAATCGTTTCTCGCCGAAAAACTGTCAGTGTTTTAGCTCGAAAATTGACTTTTCGAATCCATGCGCGCAGTATGCCTTTCTCAAAAGGTTGCTTATTACTGGGAAAAGTGCCACCTGCGCGAAGTCCTTCAACCTGTACCAAGCCTTGCTGTAATAAATCTTTTCTCGCCGAAAAGCTGACAGCGTATAGGCCTAAAAAAAGCAAGCGTGCGCGCAGTAAGCCTTTCTCCAAGGGTCGTGTATTGTTGGGGACAATTTACTACTACCTGCACAAGGACCTTTAACACACGCTATGACATACTGTAGTATAGCGTGTATTGCGGAGAAAAACTGACAGTGTTTTGGCTCGAAAATAGACTTTTCGAATGTATGCGCGCAGTATGCCTTTCTCAAAAGGTTATTTATTGCTGGAATGTAATTTACTACTACCTGCGCGAGGACCTTCAAACTTGCGCCTCCGCACAGTAAGTTCTCGAAGGCCGTTTACTGATGCAATCTTCCTGCTATCTGCGCGCATCTACAGCGCATACCTGCGACGATGACGTGTATTGCTAGCAAAGTCAGTGAGCAACGTTCCATCTATTTTTAAAAGCAGAGGAAAGAAAGGCTGACCCTTTCTTTTCATTCTTTTCGGCTACTTTCCATTTCCTACGCTTGCCATCTGTTTCTTCGAAAAGAGGAGCAAAGAGCTCTTCCCTCTCTTCGGGTGGGAGTAAAACGCTTACGTATTCGGGCCTACAGAGTGGGGATAGAAAAAATCAGACACGAATTCTAGATCACATTAAGAGGGGACAGTTCAGAGGCGGGGCTTAAAACACACACAATACGAATCCGGTAAAAATTGGAGAAGGGACCAGGCATAGGCCTTATACACACTACAGATTCTGTATCACTTTGAGAGGGGGTAAATCCATTGGAGGGGCTTAAAACATACAATACGAATGCTCAAAAATTGGAGAAGGGACCAGGCATAGGCCTTATACACACGACCGATTCTGTATCACTTTGAGAGGGGGTAAATCCAGGGGAGGGGCTTAAAAAATACAATACGAATGCTCAAAAATTGGAGAAGGGGACAAACCGGGATAGGCCTTATACACACGACCGATTCTGTATCACTTTGGCATGATACAGAACCCGCGTGAGCCAGTATGCCTACAGCCTATCTACTACTGATGATGGAATCTTTCCTAAATACCACTACGTTCGGATAAAAAATATGTCCGGACTTCTGAGTTCTCAACTGTATAAAACACATATAAAATATTATCACTGTGAACGGTGTTTGTTTTTTTTCTGCTTTACTTTTTTATACAAATTTTTTATAGTGAAGAAAGACTGAAAATTTATAAAAATGATTGCAAAAATTTGAATAATTGTCGAATCAATCTGCCCGACTCTTAGTATAACATTCTCAAATTTGAAGATTACAAGCAGAACGAAAAAGTTCCTTTTATTATTTATGCTGATTTTTAATATTTATTAAAAGTCTACTAGGACCAAGAATGGTTTTCAACTTCACGAAGCATACAGCATTGGATATTGTATAAAATGCAACTTTAATGATAGATTATCAGGATATAAGTCTTATAGTCAATAAAATAATGGAATGACACCTGCAGAGTGGTTTGTTCTAGAGTTTAAATTGATTGGTGAGAAGATTGAAGAACTATACAAGAATACAAAACCCATGAGACTTACGGATCTAGAATAATTATCTTTCCAAAGAGCAACCGTTTGCCATATATGTCGGAAACCAATTCGAGGTGATGAACTTGCAGTACTAGATCATTGTCATCTTACAGGATGGTATGTTACAAGTTTTCGATATAATTTAAATAAAGTAAATTAATTCATTGATTTTAATATGTATCTTTTTTTTCATCTTTAGTTTCAGAGGTGCAGCTCATAATTCATGTAATGTGAATTATAAGGATTCCAGATTTGTTCCAGTTGTTTTTCACAACCTAAATTATGATACGCATTTCATCTTAAAAGAGGTCGCCACTTCTACATTGATGAAAGGAGTGACCTTGATACCACATAATAAAGAAAAATATATTTCCTTCACGAAGTACATAGATGACAGTGATATAAGTTTCAGATTTATAGATTCATGGCGATTTCTATCTTCATCACTGGAGAAGCTTGCATTATATATGCAAGATGTGCCGATAGCAGAAAAGGAATTTTGATCGAATAGATTCACAGAGGAAGAGATTGATTTTCTCAGAACAGAAGGAATATTTCCTGATTTTGTAGATGGATTGGAAAAGCTGACGTGCACTAATCTGTCAGAAAAAAATGAATTTTTCAATTAGCTTACCGATTCACACGTTAGTGAAGAAGATTATAGACATGCTGTCCAGGTGTTAATATTAAAATAATGAGAGAGTACTCGGATCTGTACTTAAAAACTGATGTTTTACTATTGGCTGATGTTTTTGAAAGTTTTCGAGAGACATCTTTAAATGCATACGATTTAAGTCATGCTCACTTTTATACTACCCCAAGACAGACATTTTCTGTCGCTCTTAAAATTACCAAGGTTGAATTAGAGCTTTTCACAAATATTGACATGTTAATGTTTATTGAAGCAGGTATTCGGGGAGGAATTAGCCAGTGTTGTAACCGGTATGCCAAGGCGAATAATCCATATATGGACCCTGCATATGATGAGAAAGAGAAAATTGATGGGCAATGGTGCAGCATTTGTTGACAGCAGAATTTAAATGGATTGAATATGAATCAAATCCAAATTTCTTCAATACACCTGCATATTCAGATATAGGATACTTTGCTGAAGTAGACTTTGAATAAATATCCTGAAGAGATACACGATGATCATCGAGATTTGCCTTTTTGCGCTGAGCATCTTGCACCACCTGGTTCGAAGCAGAAGAAACTTCTCATCACTCTAAACCACAAGCAAAGGTATGTCATTCATAATCGGGCCCTTAAACAGGCATTAGATAATTGACTTGTATTAAAAAAGGTGCATAGAATCTTAAGTTTTGAATAGAAGGCCTGACTCAAACCTTATGTTGAACTAAATACAGAGATGAGAAAGCAGGCGAAGAATGAGTTTAAAAAACTTTTTTAATTATTAATAAAAGCTGTCTATGGAAAGTGTATCGAGCGAGAGAGGTCTCGTATAGATGTGCGATTAGTAAATAAATTCACAGGCAGATATGGCGCAGAAGCACGCAGATTTTTTTCAAAGCATTCTTTCAATTTTGTCTCAAAATTATCTAATCAAATTTTAAGATGGGAAAGAAAATTATTGATTTTATTAAATTCAGTGTTTTTGGGAATCTCTAAGTCAACTTTCGTTACAGCTATTATGTTAGTTAGATTTCTAACTTCTTTTCTTATAGTTTTTAGAAGCAATTCCAAGGTGACTGCATCATCAGGCTAACTTGGATAAGCAAGATTACATAATCTTCTATTTTGAAAATACAAAATTACAATCTAATGTAAGATTATAACTAATGCCTGGAGGACCGCGTCTCACTTCTTGCGAGCCCTTAAGTTTTCTTCCGAACACGTCAAGACTCATGATGCTACTGATTCTTAAAAAGCAAGAGGCGGAGTTTTTGGTTTAAATTCCGATGTGAGTGAGTTTTTATACTCATTTTCCAAGTTCACTTTTTACTGAAATATCTGGCGAGCAAGATGGCTAGAACCAGCGACTATGGACCATTGTTAAACAATCGCACATTGCAGTGTCAAGAAGAGAACGCTTACATATGTGATATTCAAGGATATCGAAGAATCACTGAAGATTCTTTTATTTTTAAAGAAGTCATTTTCTAAATTTAAGGAAAACTGCTTTACCAACTACTTATTACTTTAAACCATCAATGTTATGGGAAGAACTCTCTGCAGAAGAAAAATGTATGACTCACAGGATGGAAAAGTATCATCATGGAATTGCACGGGACGCTGGAGATATTTCTTATCATCGTCTGCAAAACGTTTTCCATATCTGTATACAAGGCACAAGTTATTTGTCAAGGGAGAGCAGAAAGTCCAATGGTTAACAAATCTTTTGCCCAATGCGTAAGTTATTGTTTTTTTTCTGCTTTACTTTTTTATACTTTAGCTATACGTTATTATACTTTAGCTATACGTTTTTATACTTTAGCTATACGTTATTATACTTTAGCTATATGTTTTTATACTTTAGCTATAGGTTTTTATACTTTAGCTATACGTTTTTATACTTTAGCTATACTTTAGCTCTACTTTTTATACTTTGGATATACTTAAGCTATACTTTTTTATACTTAAGCTATACTTTTTTATACTTAAGCTATACTTTTCTATACTTAAGCTATACTTTTCTATACCTAAGCTATACTTTTCTATACTTAAGCTATACTTAAGCTATAATTTATTATACTTTTTTTTATACTTAAGCTATACTTTATTATACTTTTTTATATTTAAGATATACTTAGGCTATACTTTATTACACTTAAGCGATACTTTTTTTATACTTTTTTAATACTTAAGCTATACTTTATTATACTTTTTTTCATTCTATTTTTTGTTTGTTTTTTTTTCCAGATCTATTTGCACTATTGAAGACTTAGGATTTCGAATTCCAGAACATCTATCATTGGTGCAAAATATAATTGTTGCAATCACATGTTTATACGAAGAAAACCTATGTGCGCAATCCAAAATGTTTTAACTATACGCGCTTGGCTGCAGAATTATATTCAAAATACATATAGCCAAGATGAAATAGATGTAAATGTTTATATTGATAAAAATAAATTAATATATATTAAATCTATGAAGCATAATTTTTTTTATTTAATTAGTTTATATACATGGGAAATATATCGATGGTGATCGATGAAGACAGTACTGTTGTATTTATTAAATGAAAATATATTAAATTATTATAATAAAAATTATACATTACTACCAATATGATATTACATAAAATTATATTATTAATGTTGCTTGAATTCTTTTATCACTAAAACATCGTGATCTATCATATGTAAATCTTCAATTATTTTTGGTTTCTCCCGCTGCGGTAGTGCTGTCGTGTTCAGTTGAAGAGATAGTCTTTTCTTCTTCTCTTCTTTTTCCTTAAGGCCCCTTAAGAGGTGATCAGCTATCCTTTTTTTCGACTGGAAAAAGAAAAATTATTAATGTTGTAAACTTTATTTATTTTATTTTATGTAATATGCGATGATAATTAGAAAAAATACCTTACCAGTTTTCGATTGGTGTGGTGTTTCTTCTTTCGCATTTTCGGCATCATTAGTGAGCCTTGCAATTTCTGATGCCACTTCCATTTTTAGCGGCGCCTCTTTGGTTTATGTTTCTCCTTCATCTGAAAAAAATATAGTATTAATTAAAAAACTAAAAATAATAATTTTAATTAAAAAATAGAGAAAAAAAATATTAAGCATTATCTCACCTTCTGCTTTCCTTTTTTTCTTCTTCGCCTTTTGTTGATGAATTTATTTTAAGTATGCGTCCCAAATCATTAATATTTTTTTCAGCGTTGCTTTGCACGACAAGCAGTTTGACGATGTGCTGCTGCTGCTGCTTGAGGAGCTCGAGCTCGAAGAGCTGGAGGTGCTCGCTCTCGATCGAAATTTTCAGAAGGAATAATTACGTTTTACTCAAGTTATCGTGGGACATAGGAAATCGATTTTTTTTTACAAAATGATTTTTTTTTCAAACATAGAAAAATAAAATGTCTAAAAAATCTTACAGAATAATCTTCTCCATTGTCCTACTCAGAGAAATCATCGTTCAAACAAAAAATTACGTTTCCATGTATAAATAAAGAAAGGAAACATCATGTCAAAAATTTTGGCTGGTAAAAGTTAGTAAATTAAATGCTCTTTCAAATGCATTGTCAGTGGGTCGATAAAAACAAACACTAATCCAAAAAACTAAAAAAATTATTATCACACCCGAATAAAATGAGCCCTAGAACAAAAATTTTTACCGTGGATTACTCAAGATATGAGCACACACACACACAAGTACATTTACACGCTCACGCACATTTACACGCACACGCACACGCACACGCACGCGCGTACACACGCACACACACACACACCCACTCATTCATACGGACATTTTCCAAAAATAGTGTATTTTGATTCCTTATGTCTCAAAACAAGTTTCTAACATGTTTTTAGAAAAACTTTTTTTTAGTATCACAAAGCTTCCTCTTTGAAGTAGCAATAGAGAATAGAATAAAGATTTGCGGAAAAGTTTGTGCGTCTAGTTATAAAGTCGTAGAGCGGATTTAAGACGAAATTTCTGTTCCGTACCCTGCTAAAAATAGATTGTTAAAATTCATTAAAAATTGTTAAAGTTCAATAATTTTAATTAACTTCTACAACTCTAATGAACATCGAATTTCAATTATCAAACCATGAATTAACTTTAATAATATTAAATCAATTTTAATGAACTTTTATAATTTATTGACATTAAATATGTTTAATGTTCAATTTCGGTATAGACATTTATGAATTTTAATAAATTTTAATGCACTTGCATAAAATTATAAAAACAATTAAATGAATGAATTTTAATTGTTTTTTTCTGAATAATATCCAATGAATTCCTTTGTCTTTAAATTATTTGCTACTAAATAAATTTTAATCGCAAAAATGTTATTAACGATGAATGAACTTCAATAACATTAACTCAATCAACCTATTTTTGTAACCGACTTCGAAAAAAGAGGAGGTTCTCAATTCGACCTATATATTTTTTTTCTATGTTTGTTCGCGCATTTTTCCGAAACTACTGGACCAATTTTAATGAACCTTTTTTTAATGATAAAAGGATGATCCCATGGTAGTCTTATTACAATTGTGTAAGATTTGGTCCAGTATCTGAACAGTAATTTAGTTTTTTTCATATATATTTTTCCGTAGTTTTGGCCGCTGTCGACTCTGTCGCTAATTATTCGAAACTACTGAACTGATTTGGATAAACTTTTCTTTGAACGAAAGAGAATGATAGCAGTTATGGGAAATAACGTGTAAAATTTATAAATCAATTGGTAGCAAATACCTTTTGTGGATCGTTTTTCTATGATTTTAGGAGCACAAAAATCGCAAAAATACTCACTAAATTGTTATTTTACATTTCAATATTTTGCTAACCGAGATTTGTCAATTTGGCAGAATCTGCCTTATCTAAAACATTCTCATCTCACCTTTAGATTTTCAAGTAATATTCATTGACTTTCATAATGTACTTTTGTAAAATATATTTAACTTTCATAATAAAAATCCACTGCCGAATTCGTATCTTCTGTCCTTATCTAATCTCGTTTCTGCTATTTATTCAAATTGTAGTTTGTTAATTGAAAAACTAAAAGTTGGCCCCAATTGGTATTAAAATAATTTCAATTTAAAATAACTGGAACTAAATCAGCAGATTCAAAATACGCGGCTCCCGCGCGTGCTGCTCTAACACTTTCTACACTATACTGACTTCATATTTTCGCTTTAAATATTATTAAACAACGAATATTTGAAAGTGCTGCCTGTAATTTTGTGTATTCGCACGGTCACAAAAACACATTATCCCTGGCATTTGCCCTGTGCCTTCGAGGAAACCGTGCAAAACTCGGTAAGGGGAAATGGCATCGGACACCTTTTTGCTGAGTTAATAAGTTGTTTTATAAAGAATTTTCATACATATGTACATCGTATTTCATATATATGTACTTTATAACTTTTTTCTATTTTCTTGGACGACAGCAAATTTACTCATTTCACATTTGCTTAACATAATCTATTTAATACTCCTTAAATTTTGTAACCGCTACCTTTATATTCTTTATGTATTGTAGGCAAAACTCATATCCGTTTTTCTCATAAGCATAAACATGCGGCGCGATGCCTGCCACGGCTTCTATTTCTATAGCCTGACAGCCACAGGTCAGCCTTTTGGATTTCCCATGTTGAAGTGACCTTCACTGCGGAGACACTAGCTCCCTACGAGGTCGGTGATAGACTCAGGGCGACCACAAAGTCGCCCCTAACTAAGGGCCTCAAGCCAACGAATTGCACATGCAGATTAGCGCGAATTAAATCTAGAAATAAGCCACGGAGGAACCACCGCCATGTGCTCAATCCAATAAATCATACACTATAAATTACATCTTATGCGCGCGCTTCGTACATACTTCATGCGTCTTTGGCACATATTTTTTTGTGAGCTTACTCCTATAGCTCATCCCTATGCGTGCTTGCGCGGTGGGACTATTGCTCATAAGAAAGTACTTGGTTTTTCTATTTCTCCTAATTTTCAAGATAAAAATTACTTAATTTTACACAGAGTTTAAATCAACCATTACGCAAATATCCCTAGAAAGTTTATGCTCGAATATTACGTTTTGCCTACAACACTTCTCCTTTCGCCATTTTATTAATCACTTCGCTTCTTATTTTGTGATAGCAATGATACTCAGATTTTTCTTAAACATACAAAAAACTAACGACTTGTATTGGTCGTCACCAACACAACAGTCTTCAGCCATTTACGCAAAAACGAAACAATCACAAATAAATATTTATGCAAAAAATTACCCGATTTTACATGTAGTTCATATCAATTTATCTGGGCCCTAGGTAATAAATTAGTAAACTACCAGCAAAATCAAAGCAATTATAATTGCATAAATGCTAACAACAGTGCAACTGAAACTTTTTATTTACTTCAAAATACAAAGATACTTTTGCTTGTAAAATCTTTTAAACACAATTATTTTCATAACTTTTAGTACAGCAAATATTTCTCGAATCATCTGTGTGTAACATAAAATTTACTATTTTGACATTGTTTTATCGCTTAACATGATAACTTAAATTATTAACTCTTTTCTAAAAGGTTTCTGTAATCTATAAACATTTTATTTACGGTATACAATCCCTGCTTAATTATTACGAAAAATGTACAAATTTAATATCGCACAAGACGAAATAAAGTGTCCTAATATGCTCACTTTTGCAGTACTGCTTTTTAAGAACACGCGTGTTATTGCGCTGGTATGCTGTTAATCTTGGTGATTGCGCTGCCGAAACAAGAATCATGCATTTGTCTCCATGCGAAATATGGTGCTCTTTCTTGCGCTGCCACTGTAGATCGTCATCGAAGCTGCAATTGCAGATTTGTCTCAGATAAATCCTCTCTACAACAAATTTCATAGGCCGTAAGAATTTTACATTGAATAAAATTAAATTAAAAATGAACTCGATTGAACATAACAACATTCACCAATTTAAACGTGCTCAACAGTCATAGTCCCATAATCTACAATAATATTTTCTGACGTTCCAAAATTCTTTATAATAAATATACTATAATATTACATTATATTACACAGCGTATTTTGTCGCGCTCCAAACCTTCCTTGCCATGAGAAAGTTTGACAGACCTATTTTAATTGCTGTACAAGAAATCCCGATAGTTTGGCTCGTAAAATTTCGACGCCGCACATTGACACCCGACACGCGGCTGCACCGTCTTCGAGCGCATTTGGCCGCGCAGCTGCCCCCCGCCGCGGTGCATTTCTTTCACGCGGTATTAGTATTTATAATAATGCTTTCGCTGTGTGTAAATACTTTGGCATTCAATCATTTCGTACTTAAAACAAATTCCCATTTAATGTGGCCTTAAAGATACACTAAAAAGTATATTTGACAAAAGTTTTAAACATTAAACCATCTTATTTTGCAATAGTAATGTATTTTACAAACTAATCGATAAACCGATTTTATTAAACAGGTCTAGCTATACTAAATGTTTCAGTATACATAATTTGCTATTATCTTTAACGATTATTTAAATCCTTGAAAATAAATGTTTTCTACTTATCATTCTCAAAATTTAACAATATTTTAAAATTTTAATTTATTTCTCAGATTTCCCAAGTTCTTAAAGTGCAACCGAGCAGCAAACAATAAATTAAAATGTATATTCAATTACTAAATCAATCACGAAATATAAATAAATTAGACTTAATTCTTTTATACACGTAATTCCTATACAATATTAAATTGCGATAAAAGTATTAAAATGTACTGTGCAATTTAATTTTAATAAAAATATATAAATACTTATTGTACATATCTTAACATTTTTATGTGCATTTTGTTCATTTAATCAGCATTTCAAAATCGATGGTTCTCGTACAGCATTCTCGACGAGGTTAGCCATCACCAAAATTAAGAGGCTGCCGTTGCGCCATTGCCGCTATCGATACGCAGCTACGTCTTTGTCTTGATTTGACTTTTTTCTTCTCTGCAAAGCGGCGGCGTCGATTTTATATCGATTTACCAACTTCGCTGCTTTACCAGCGTTAATATTCTTAATTCGAATCACTCTCGTCGGCTTTCTTTTTCGCAAACTTTATTTATTCAGTAACTAAAAACACTTCTTCCAATAGTATATTATGACACTGTTGTGGAAGATGGTTTATGTATATAAATATATGTACTCGCTTCGCTCGTGCGAAAACCCTCGAGCAAGGTAGAAAAACACCTCCCACAACAGTCTCATACGATATTTTATAGCACAACAACCTCAAAATCGACAATAAAGTTGGCATTTTGAGGTTAGTGTGCTATAAAATCCTTATAACTCAGTCCCACAAAACACAAATAATCCCGTCTTTTATTCCCGGGTTTCTGGCACGAAATTGTTCGGAACGTAATTATACGAAGGATTTTGTTAAAATAATTGATACGCAATTTGTATTTAAAGTAGTTCTTATTATGTACATTGGTCGGGTTGTTACGACGCGCGTTGAAACTGCTGTTCTGTACAACGGCTATAGTACATCTGACCTCTGCGCCATTCTTTTTTGAGCTAGAAATGAGCCGTTCTTCGCGCCGCCGCCGACAACCGCCGCAAACATATACATAAGAAACTCGAGAACGTTTTTACTATACAGAATGTTTTAGAGACCTTTTGCAAAGCAACTTATTATACAGTTACATTCTCTTATTACTAATGAATTCTGTCCGTAACACCCCCTGATAGTAGCCGTTATTATTTTCTTTCTCACCGTGGAAGCACCTAATTTTGACCCCGGAATCGAAAAGAGCAGAAAATTCTACAATCGAATTATGACCTTAGGTACTAAAAAATTCGACCTTGGAATTCATATCAAGGACAAGTTTTCGGATTAGAGGATAACTTCATAATCCGATTGTAAAACCTTCAAGGCCATAGTCAAGGTCAAAACCAAGGTCACCATCGTATAGCCAGGGACAAATCCTAAACCCCCTATGTCAAACATTTTTCCTAATTGTCGAATTTTCGAAGTTATCCAGCCGTCCCGGGACTTCTGGGACACCCTGTATATGATTATATATAATTATATATGACTATATTTAATTATGTATACTTATTTTCCTCCAAATTTCACTCGTGATTTTCTCTTCCGAATCTTACGTGCAATGTTATGCGAGAATAAACGTAATTCTTTCACTAGATTCATTTCAACAATAAGCGTAATAATTTCTATTATGATAATAATACACGCACGAGGCGATTCGGAAGAATTTTAATGGCAGTCATACTCGTCCCACATCTCTCCGAGATCATAATGAATTCGGCAAAGGAATTTCAATTTTGCGAGATCATGTCGCGAGGAGAACTAGACAGTGCGAGAGAGATGAAGCCCCGCCAGCGACCGGAGGCGTGTTTTCCTTGGCGCGCGTCGCGGGGTGATAAAGAGATTATACCTGCCAGGCACACACACACATATATATATATATATATATATATATATATATATATATATATATATATATATATATATATATATATATATATATGCGACTGAGCTGCACATCGGCCCGCCCGTGGCTGCATATCAATGCGCGAGAACTTGCGCGAATTATATTAAATTTTAGGTCAGGTCCTCGCACTGTGTCTCGACGATTCAGTTTTGCCTGTTCCATCCCCCCATTGGGATAAATCACGTGATTAAGTATATAATAAGTCATAGGATTTAACACATGATTCATCGCATGATATATTATATGATTTAATACATGATTCATCATATGATATACCCTATGATTTTTCATATTGAATAAAATTCTTCAGAAATGTTAATTAGCTATAAATAGCCCCCAAATAATTTTTTGAATACTTTTCTTTTTATTATCAAATTAATAAAAAACTGTAAACAAAGCCAAAAAATATGAAACAAATTAACCCTAACGTTTTTAGTATTTTATTTCTGTTATTATAGTCCTTGGTAACACCGTTTACCTAAATTTGACGCCCTAGAAGCGCTCACGCGTATCCGCGTAGACACAACATGTGTGCCTTCTCGCGGATTAATATGCTTCGTCACTTGATTTTTTACATTATTCATCATAACGTATATCTTATGGCAAAGGTGAGTGTACCAAATATGGCCCACCTAAGCTTTGATAATTTACCAATTACCATCATAGTTGATGTGTTCAAAGAGTTTTATTCGGGCCGGTTGGATATAAAAATATAGCATAAAAACTTAACATAAGAATTTTTTATTATTTTACCATATGAATTAGAGTATTGAAAATAAACAGCTAGTTGGACATATTTATGTTTGAAATAAATAATGCTACTGAAAAGCTGATGATACGTAGTAACATTGAGGGCATTGTCGTCTTGAACACTCTTCTTTATTTAATATAACAATGACTTACTCAAAATTATAGTGACGAATTCACTTATAAGCAGTTAAAAATATACATTTCAAAATACTTAAATTGAGAAGGTTATTATTTATCACTTTATATACCTAAAAATAAAAATTAATATACAATTCTAATTAACAGTATTCATTAGTTGTTAAAATTATTTTAAACATTAATGTTTTATTGTATGTAAAAAGTGACATTTTAAAATAAGTACCGCCATCTTTGCGCTTTAATATCTCGGGATATAAAAGTCAAACTGAAACGACTCTTTTTTTAAAAGGCGCAACTTATCGAGATATATTCATATATCTCGAAAGATATTTTTTAAACTCAAGAACCGCCGAGAAAATGTAGTTGTTTATATAGTCAGAATTCATTAAAATTTTCAAGTCGGTCTAATGTCGAACCACATTTCCTCACAAAACCTTCTCCACGAGGAAGCAAGAGAAAACCCATTACTTTTTACTTTATTCCAAGCCTGGACGCTGCATAATAAAGCGAAAAAATCCATGAAAATCGAAAAGAATGGAAATTGAAAATAAGCACGGAGAGAGCGCACAGCGGTGCGCGAAATTCGCCAAAAATTGCAGCGACAGGCCGCGACCGACTGCACATATAGTATACGTGTGTGCAGCTGGGCTAAAGGGGGCTGCGGCAGCCAGGCAGCGGCGCGTCCTAATTTCCTCACGCGCGCGGTATTTATCGATCCATCGTGGTCAAACGAAACGCGACCAGCATCAGCAGTAGTACCTAGCTGGCGGTCTCGTGGAGCCAAAGCGCGCACCGTAAAGCTACTCGAATGCTCCGCTTCTTATTTCTCCGTCAACTGACATTTTCATCGTATTTCAATCACGAAAGTTTTTCAAATTTTCGGATTATCGCAACATAATTGTTTCGCTAGGAAAAGAATCAGATGATAAATATTAAGCTGATAAACCACCTGATATTCTGATATAATATATCATATGATAAAACCATCCAATATGATCATCTGCTTATCAGCTAATCTATTACCTAATTATTACCTAAAAGCTTCTTTAAGAAAAATAATTTTTCAAGAAATGTTAAAAACGTCAAGTTATATTGTCGGATAGAAATCTAACGCCGTGGTAACTCTGCTCCTTAGGTCTCAAGCAGTCCATACACGGGTGTGCTAGTTGAGCGCACGCATTGAGCTAATCGAGCGGTCGAATGGGACCTACTAAGCTCCATCGATGGGCTGGAGAGTGTAAGTCACTACCTACTGGGTAAGTAGCCGGGAGAAGGTGCGCTCTTGCGAGCGATATTCAACGCTGCGATGGGACTGATTTGGCTCGATGGTGAGCGCTGAAATAGCGCGGTCCTCACAGAACTGATTCAGCTTTATTTTTTTTTCCGTACATATCTAAAGCTCCAAATTGGATAATCATCCAAATGATTCTACTTACATATGGGCCTGTAAGATCTATAGATTTTGATATTTAACGTATGTTGAAAAGAAATTTTGCAATAGTATTTTTAGCAGATAAATTACCTGATAAATCCAATGATTACATCTGGTAATTTAATTAGTTGATAAAGTCAGTTGATTAATTACCGTATATAATCTGGTGACTTAATCAGGTGCAAAGCCAAGTGACATAATGGAGTAAAAAGTCAGGTGTTCAGATAAGGTCCTTTTTAAATAGAGTTAAGTTTATTGTCTATTTATTTTTTGAGCTTCTGAATTGTGAATATGCACGGAACGTGATTAGATATATCTAAAATTTATTAAAGGGGGGAAGACACTGTACTTGGACTTAAAGTACTTTGTATCATTTTCTTTATAGAAACTATATATGGGTGATTGTCACAAAACCGGTAGTTTCTTTCTTAATTTTCGAACATCCTAAAAATCTTCTTTTGACGAGAATTTTGGTTTAAAATTTTTATTCGTGATAAAATGAGATGAAAATGAGATGTAACTACTATAGATTTAACAATATTTTCTTCAACATGCGATGTTTCATATTCTACGATTTATCGCTGCAATTATCATAAAAAATTAAAATTGACCTGTTACTTTAATAAAATATTTGTATGATTCTTATTGTTTTTGTCATCATTTTATTATTTTTAACCCCTTCTGATACATATAATATTTGATTTTTATTAGTGATTGAAGAATGAAAAATAATAACTGACCATCTTGGATATGTTCCACTAGCTATTTATTTTTAAAATTCTATAGAATTACCCAATATGCATATTTTAAATAAAGGAAAATTCTTATGTTAGTTTTTATGCTTTATTTTAATATCTACCGGCCCAAATAAAATTATATCTATGAATCAACTATGATCAATGCTCTAAGCTTAGATGGGCCATATTAGGCATACTTACTTTATATGATGAACGATTTATTTTTAGCTTTGCATGTACCACCGTTGAGTTGTAGCCGTACGAATATTCTAAATACATTTTATACATTTTTCTCAATTTTCTTCGACATGCGATGTTTCATATTCTACGATTTATCGCTGCAATTGTCATAAAAAATTAAAATTGACTTGTTACTTTACTACAGTGCTATGCATATTTATGTACTCGTGGATTTTTTAATAACAAGTAAATGCATCAGTAATACAGTTCAGATTCCATATTTTGCTTGAACTTCAGTTTTCTTCTGATCTTTCTGGTATATAGTTGATATTTAAGCTGGATGGAAATAAAACTTAAAACTGAAAGCTATAAATATTATTACATAAATAAAGAAATGTACTTCGAATAAGTAATTATGGACAAAATTATTTTATCATTATTTATTATTTTTATTATTTGTTATTTTTCTGAAGTAAATAGTTCAAATCAAAATAACTGGATCGACTTTACCTGTATCTGCATTAATAATACAAAAAATTATGAATGAATTTCAAAGTTATGTGGCATTGTATCCTAAAGCAAAATATCATTTAGCAGAAGGTGAAACAATTCCATACCTGGGATATATGCTAATGTTGATTTTGGAAAGTTTAGCATTAAATGTAATATTCATATAGATGGGTGTGATATCACAGGAGCGATGAAAGATTTGAGCATTTATTTCGGTTTTGTAAATAAATTCGTGAAAGAAGGACCAAGAGCCCCCATTCTCATTTTTTACGTGAATAGTAACACGAAATTTAAAATAGAAGCCACTCTCAGGAATTTGTGGCGAGAAAAATATTTGTACATCACTGTAATAGAAGTAATCTACCAGGAAATATGTAAAAATCGGTTAAATGCTTCAGATATTGGAAATCAACCTGTTCTTGTTCATCAATATAATCCCTTCAAGAATTCTTATGAACCAGAGCACCTGTCCCCAGGTATCAAAATCTTCAAAGATAAGTTAAAAAATTTACATGGATATCCTTTGAGCGCAATTGTATATGGTGACCATTTTTATATAACGATAAAGATTAATTATAATATTGGTAATACGTGGGATAATCTCTATGGTGTAGAGTTCTGAAATACTTTGAATTTTACTGTCAACGTCCGTAAATACGGTACACTAACTTTATCGAACAATGATTGGTTGGAGTGGCAAAATGCATTACAGAATAATAAAATCGATTTCTCCATGTCTTCCGCCATGGTGAATAAAAAGTTAGATGGGGTAAACGCATTTTATTTTATCGAAGCATATAAAAAGCAGCATATTTTACTAAAGCAATATGGCTACTATGAGCAAATAATTCCATTGGATTTATTATCAACAATTATCGTCGTGACTGGTACCGTTATCATTGTCAAAGTTTTCATGTATCTACTTCGATCAAAAATCGAATTTCTGTTGGCGTACAATATTGTCATGATTTTGATTGGACTACCAGCAATTTCCCAACCACAAAAGATAAAAGAAAGAATAATGTTTTTGTGTCTATTGGTCATATCTTGTATGTTTACGTCGCAACTAACAACATTTAGAACACTTGATTAACCTAAATTTTAATCAGAAAAAGTATTACAACTTTGAAACTATGAAAGACGTATTTGAATCAGGCCATAATTGGACTTCAATACCTTTAACGAAATATGTTTTGGCGATTAATGAAGAGTTTGAACAATATGCTAGTTCTATAAATGTATCAAATGAAGAATTTTGCGCGCCATCGTTGATTAAATATAATACTGTCAATATGTGTGAATATTACAAATTTATCGGGGATATATACGTTAATAAGTACTCGGAGCCAAAAAATGGATGGATTTTAAGCGTCGTCAATGAGCCAATATTTCCCGGTTGGGCTGCATTTATGTTTTCAAAGTATTCACCTTACACAGAGAAATTTGGCAGAATAATAAGAAGTATTCATGAATCTGGTATCCCAGAATTCTGGTTGAGTTGTGCAATCAGGATGAGTATTACTGACCGGATACGGGCAAATATGACTTGGGGAGACGCTATTGATATCTTTGACACAGAATTATTTCATGGAAAAATTCAGCAAAGACAAACGTATTTTGAAGTATCGAGCGAAGAAAACGATTTAAGAACAATATTAATTTATACACTCTTGATAGGACATTTAATATCGTTATTTATTTTTATAATCGAGATGATTTGGAAACGATTGGTAAATTCTATTCGGAATTGCATACCGACAATAAGTTGTCGAAGTTGCAAAAGATACGTAAAGAAGACTTTTCTATAGATCAAAGTGAGTAGAATTCTCTTAAAATTTGTAGAAAGACTTATATTAAGGGTGTCCGAAAGTAAATTAAGAATTGAAATAATTAATTATAATTTAAAAAAGATTTAGAAAAAAAAAACAATCTCGTGTGCCCTTCGTTGAATAGTAATATACCTATGTATGAAGTTTCAGTTTTTTTTTTATCTTTTAGGAGGGCGAATGGCGAAAAATCTATCAAAACGTATCATGGTATCGATACGCTTGCGAGTAAGGACCACAGTTTCTGTTTTGTGCGTAGCTAATTGCAGGGCATGCTCCGTCATCCACTTCATTATACGTCTCATAACTTCCGTCAGAATACTCTGCGTTTCCGCTGTGTCCTTTGCTATAATAATTATTGCAAAATCATCTGCATATCCTACGAGGATAACGCCGGGTATTTTTATGAGCTCCAGAAGTTCATCGTACGTGATGTTCCAGATCTCTGATCCCAGCACTGAGCCCTGAGCGGCTTCGTATCTCAGTATCCTGTCCTTCAAATAACTTTGCATTATTCGTAAGAGGTATTGAGGGACTGCGAACTGCCTATTCATCGCATCTAAGGCATCTATCTATCCACCTCAATGAGTTGAAGGCGTTTTTAACATCAAGTGTTACAAGGGTGCAAATTTTTTCCTCTCTTTCAGCTCTTTCCACTGCCTTTATTACCACATTCACTGCGTCCACCATCGATTTTCCTGGTCTGAAGCCGAACTGTCTCTTTGACAGGCCTACATATGCCTCTACTGCTCCTGTCAAACGTGCCTTTAGGAGTTTTTCGAGGAGCTTCCCCGCCGTATCTAGCATACACATCGGCCTGTATGAGCTCGGTGAGCTAGGGTCTGCCTTGCCCTTGCTGAGAAGTACCAATCGCTGCATTTTCCACCTCCTGAGAAACAATCCCGCCATCAGGCATTTGTTGTACATGTCCAAGAGCAGCTGTGGACAAACACGAACTGCCACTTTTAGTGCCTCTGTTGGTATCCCATCCGGACCTGGTGACTTCTTATTCTTGAGCAGCTTAACGGCATACCTAAGCTCTTCCATACTGAAGAGTGGGACATCCCCGATCTCATCAGTGTCATCTTCTCCCCGCAGTGGATGCGCGGGAACGAGGGTGTCAACAATATTGTCCATCGTCGCCCTATCCTTTATGGCACTTGGGCTCGTGAATCCCAGCTTCTTCATGCTTACCTTATATGCTCCCCAGGGTTTTTGTTATTCTCCTCTCCCAACTCTTTCCATTTGCGTGCCTTACTACGTTTTATTGCATATTTTAACCGTTTTCTGGCAGCTTTATAGTCTGCTGATTCTCTTGCTACATCCCTTGATCTCCTACCGGCCCTGGTAGCCTTTCTGCGACACTGCAGGCAGTGCCGCTTAAGTTCCGCGATTTCCTACGACCACCAGTATACTGAATTTTTTCAGTTAAACGGCTTCTTTCTTGGCATCGATGAATCGCATGCCCTGTGAAGAATGCTCATGGTAAAGGCAACAGATTCTTCTGCGTGTTTTTCTCTGTCGGGGTCCTGCACTACGTTTCCTACATTCCTGTTACCAACAACTAGTGCGAAGGCATCCTCGTTGAGTTTCGAAGTGTTCCTACCTAGCTGCCCCGCCTCCGCGGATCTTGGCGCTTGTCTCCTACCGTCGTTAATTTCGAAGGCAATGTATTGATGTTCACTCGCCGTGTAGTCTTCCAGGACCGTCCAACCTTCGATTCTACGTACCAGTGTCTCTGATGCCAAGCTGATATCAACGATGGACCCTTTGCACCCTGGTCGCCGAAAAGTGGGCGTGTTTCCCTCGTTTAACACTGTTAGTCCAAGTCTGGCGGACATTTCCATTATTTGTCTACCTTTTAGGTCCGTTTCTGGCATCCCCCATTCAATGGCCTTGGCGTTGAAATCCTCTGCGAGAATGACAGACCCAGCATGAATGCTCTATACCTCATCTTCTATCTGTTGAAGTTTAGCTCGCTTTTTGACTACATGGGCACGTAACCAAATAAGGTGCCGAAAATGTTGCCGCAAGATTAGGCCAACGCAGAAAATGTCCGCTTTTGTGTCAATGGCACGCTGTAGTACGTCGAGGCAACGTGTCTATTACGAACCTGGAACGTTACCCTAGATACGTACCTACAAAGTTTTGGGATCGTCTCTGATAAGCCATGATTTACATGAGTTTTCTTTTTACATTGCAAGAACGTTGCCGGAACGTTGCCACAGTAACGTATAAAAACGATAAAGAACGGGAGCAGATAGGTTTATAGATGTAGCATTTATCGTTTTTGTTGTACCATCCGGATGGTACTTTGCAATTTGAATATCTCGTCAGCCTGCTTGCCAAGTTATAATTGTTCAGATAGCACGACACGTTGTAGGGACGTTATCGCAACGAAATGTACTATACACGTTACATAGCAGAAATGTTTCTGCAGCGTTTCTTTAGTAACCAAGAAACGTTGCTCGAGAAACCTAGAATCGTCGCAGAAACATCGCAGAAATGTAGAAATGTCCTAATTTCGAGAAACTGTTTTGCTAAATTCGTAAACGTTTTCGATTCGTCACAGAAACGTTTCCGAAACCGCTTCAAACGTTTGTGCGAAGTATCGAAAACATCTTTAAAATGTATGTCATCGGTTCGAACAAAAATCTTATCAGGAAATCATTCAGGATTCTGGTTCGTCGCAGAAAAGTTTTCGAAACTGATTTCGAACGTTTGTACAAATTTTCGAAAATGTTTTTAAAACGTATATCATCTATGAAACGTGAATCATTTCGCGATAAGATTATTGCTCAAACCGATGACATGCGTTTTAGAGACGTTTCCGATACTTGTCAAAAAACGTTTAAAGCGGCTTCAGAAACGTTTCTGCGACAAATTGAAAACATTTACGATTTTAACAACATTCTTTTCGATTTTAGGACATTTCTACGTGTTTATGACGTTTCTGCGACGTTTCTAGGTTTCTGGAGCAACGTGCTGTGTGGGTTATAATATACATAAAGGTTAGAAGTTTCAGAGATATACCTATGTCGAAAACGGACGTATTTTCTGTAGATTAGAAGTGTATAAATTTAATTCGTTCTGCAATAATTTTCATCATTGCCGGCAGTATTAAAGAGATCGGCAAGTATTCGAATTTGAAAGGATCTAAATCCTTTTTTATATTTTTTATATTAAAACACCATAACAAATTAATTTTTATAAGTCTAACATGACAAGTTATAAGTGCAATATATAAGCTGTTTAAAAATTTGGAATGCTTTTTTCGAATACTTTTCTCATGGTATATACTACACTTATTTGTCATACAAGGCCGCTAGAAATACGAATTTTCATTTAATTCGAAGTTGTAAAACAAAAAATAAAAAGTTTTCAAAATCATTCTAAGATTACATACTTGCCGATCTCGGGAGCCTATTGGGGAGAAGCGGCTTGGTTGGCGCGTCGGCTCCGATGGCGCAACTCATTATCTACAATATTTGTTCGGTTTTCAATATTGAAAGTTCTCTTATTCGAATTAGTAGTACAAAAATAGCAAGTGTACACAAAATTATTGAAATCCAAAAATATTCAAGAACATTATTGAGAAAATAACAGAAAAGTACGTTTCAACCATCTTTGATGCGAAAAAAGTATACGAAAGAAATATTAATAACTATTTTCATATATATAGAATAATTAAAATAAACGTACTAAAAGATAGTTTATGTTATACACTTTTCGGCAGTATAATTTGTTTTTACATTTCTTTGCTTTGTATTTAGTAATTAAGTAAAATTAATAGAAAAATCCTAAGCGGGTTCGTAGGCGCACAAGCGATTACGGTCTCAATCTTCAAAATTTTTGTATGAAATTTTCCAGAAGGGAAAGAAGATTACTTACTCTATTAAGGCGTGTTATTTATGCATTAAAGATTATGTAAATAAAATATTTATTTGCTTTGGTAGCTAGTATGCAGGTACTCGTGTAATTTTTTGAGGTTACATTACTATTTTCTTTGCACATGAGTTGTTTTACTTACATAATATTTATAATCTATTTAAAAAAAACAGGATTATGTAGCATTTTGTAAAGTTTCTTTTAAGTTAAGATTTTCTTTTCATTCAATAATAAACAATTAAGATTAAGCCGACTGTTTTCAAAATCACCGCGACTCGATTACCTCGTTTCGCCGCTCGTCCGCGTTCAGCCTCCTATCGCGCAAAGTCAATTGTCTCCTCTCGGCGGCGTAATTGTCGGAATTGCGTGTGCATCCATGCCCCCCCCCCCTCCCGCTGTCACCGCGGTCGCGAAAGAATCGATTGCCCAAGAACTTATCCCGCGGCCGCGTTGCGACCCTCCGACTAGGTTTATAATGAAATATACATTCCACGAGATATCGCGAGAGGACCGCGCGAGTATAAAGTGCTATATAGGTATTCGCAAGAGCAGCCCATCGATCGCGAGCGATATCCGCGGGAATTCATCGAATTCGAGAGTAGCTCTGCCACCCACCCCGAGCCCCGAGCCATAAACCGAATTCGGCGAATAGCTAGCTCCGTCACGAGCGATCTACGAATTTTGGGGCATAGTTGCCGGTACGGAAAGAATTATGCGCGATGTGTCCCGTGACGTATCGCGCGATATTGCCAACGGTAATATGAGGTGTGGAAGTATTGTAGATGAAAGATGTTTGACGATTCGTTAAATAGTTTTGAGAACTGTGATAAATAGTGAAGTGAGAGTTCACGTAAGAATTTGCTGTATAATGTTACGTGCCATTTTACTATCGCTAAGGTGCTACTTCTTCGGGAATTCATTGAATTTAAAATTAGGATGTTGCATTTTTCAAAACATGTGATATTTTCTGTTTAGTTAATATATAAATATAGAATAAACATTGTGCAATAAAAGGAAAAATTTAATTGTACTCCTATTAATTAATAAATTAGATACAAAATCCGTAAAATTAAAATTTTTATTTCATCTCTATAAACGATTTGGATTGGTCGGAGAGTCGGTGACGTCACGATTGTATAGTTTATGGATTGCAGGTTAAATGTACTGTTTATTTACATAATATAATCTTTATTTAAATGATTTTTTAAAATGACAAATAAATTAGAAGAAGGATTTACTGAAGCGGATTCAAGGAATCTTCCAAAAATTGAATTGTACATGATCTACCAGTTTATAAGCAAGGACGATAGGTTTAATGCACCCGAGGCACGAGGTGCAAAAGCAGATGCGTAAGTATTCAATTAATTTTTATTATAAGACCGATTTCATCTCAAATCATGCGGGCCGACAACACCTATCTCTCCGAATCAGCTCAAATTATAGTATATTATTCTACTCGGAAAATAAGCGTATACGTATTTTTTGATTTTTCGATAGCATCAAAATTGCATGTGTTATGCTTTTTTCAAAAATGACTCCTCAAATTTCGTTTCTCAAAAATCGAAAAATTTTTTCTTTTTAAATCGTTTTAATTCGTCCTTTTATGGATATTTGAAAATAATTCTGTACATATTCAATGCTGTTGGTGATACTCTTTCGATCTGCCAAGTTCAAAAATTTTTTT
The DNA here is from genome assembly GCA_949152435.1 of Gastracanthus pulcherrimus. NCBI lineage: Eukaryota > Metazoa > Arthropoda > Insecta > Hymenoptera > Pteromalidae > Gastracanthus > Gastracanthus pulcherrimus. The sequence goes on from OX424572.1 coordinate 37,530,337, forward strand.
ACAAAAAATCAAGGATGATATGGCATTTTTTATAAACAATGAAAAATGCTTTTTTCTCAAAAAAGCCATCTTTTTTTTTACTCAATTTTTTTTTATAGATAGCTAGTCTCAATACCTATATGGTCATATACATGACATTTGGAATATTTTTGTTTTTTAAGAGATATAAACGAAATAAGAAAAAAAATTTATGTTCCTCCATAGCACTGTCGTGCAAGAAAAAATCCTATGTATTTTTCCCTTTTTTATGATTTTTAGACATTTTATTGCTTTTTCTAACTTTCCTGCTATCACGATTCTTTGAGTTGATTTTCTTCTTCTTCTGTTTCTCTTTATTTAACAATTTTGTTAAAGAATGAAGAGCAGTTCGACCTGTATGAGATTTTTTCTTTTTACCTACATTTACTTTCCATACATGGGTTTTCTGAATGCCGTTATATTTAGGAGCCTTAAGTCACTCTTTTATTTTATTTTGTCTAAAAACTTGAATATCTTCTTTTGGTAGTAAGATTAGTTTAATATTATTAGTATAAGATTGAACTTTTGTTACAAAAGCATTGGCATCTTGTATTGATTCAATATGACTGTTGTGAAGATTATGTCTAGTTGCATAGTGTTTGACTAGTCCGCCAACACCATCACATGCACCTTTCCCGTGACCTGTAGCTGAAAACAACCATTTTTTATTGATGGAAGCATTTTTCATTTCATACAATTGAAATCGATTTTTAAAGTGGCTTGCTGCTCCATCTGTTATAATCGATATTTGATCTATTAAATCGGTTGAATCATTTTTCATCGAATCAATTATTTTTTCCATTGCTAACAAGGCATGGGCAGAATCGTGTTTTCTATCATCACTGATGACAGCAAAAGTTTTTGTTAGTTTTCCTTGATAACAAACTGCTGTGAAAATAGAGACCTGTTGATTAACCCAGTGAGTATCTTGAATAGGGTTACTGTGAATCACTGCCAAATTTTCAGCAAAATCACCATGCAGTACTAGATGACCTGAGTTAGCTGCAGCTATTTCTTTCTCTTCTTTTATAGCTTTTCTTTGTATATTTTTAATATTTAAATGAACGCTTGTTTTGACTGTCCAAAAAGAAAGATCGCTATAATAATTCGAGATTGTTAATCTTTTCTTCACAAGATGGCCATTTTCCCACATAGCAAAAACAATCTCCTCATGTTCATTAGTTGTCTCTAATCCAAACAAACTTAGGTTGATATTTTCAGAACCTGGGCATAAAGTACATTCTTGAAAAAGACACTTATCGGACAAATTGGAGCAAACAATAGCTGATAAAAGTGTAGAACGAACTCTATCGAGGTCTGAATGTTTGCCTCCTAGGAAATTATTTAGACTATTAACGTATAAATCAAAATTTGCACAGTAAATGCACAGACACACTTCCTTCGACGGGCTCAACATAACAAACTTTGGTTTTAATGTATAAAACTTTGTTATACCGATTTTTATGTCTGGGTTTTCTTGTTTGAATAGTTTATACGCCTCTTTTAAACTGCGTGTCAAATAACGTTTTATTTTTTTTTCTTTTTTTCCATTTTGTTGAACAGTCACAACATCACATTTATTAGGGCTTTGACGTGTACAGTTAAAGTCATCGTTTAGAAAATATTCCATGGCAATTTTTGTAGACTTTTCGTCCAATGGATGACCAGTATACGCGTCAGGTTCAGAATATATTCCCTTAGTTGTTACAAGCATTCTTGCTTTGTCAATCATATAAACAGTTACTTCGGGAAATGCTGATAAAATACTAGATTTTGTTAATGACGAAGGAAGCAACGTTAAAATTCTAATTTTCTCATTGATACTGTCACAATTTTCAAGCGCTACTCGCAAGTTATTGAGCCATTCATTGCAGAAGCATTGAGTCAAATCATCATGTGATTCATCAATGCAAACATTGTATGCTTCTGACAATTTTGAGCTAGTTGTAGATGAGAATGAAGATACTAGTTCTGATTTTTTTCTAATAATGTATCTTTGTACAGATGAATCATCAATACCTCTCTTCCTTTTAAGTGGCGAAACATTACCAAAAGAACTTGAAATTAAGGTTTCGTTTAAATGCTCAATCCGCTCTGGGGTGCTAGCTCGAAAATCATGGTCTTCAGTATCACTGTCCAAGTCAGTATAATTGTCTGAATGAATCGCATCAATTATTTCCTTTGGTTCAATATTTTTAACGCATTCGTAACAATTGAAGCATACATAATCCGAACTCTGCACTGCTTTGTTAGGAAAACTTTGTCGAAGAAGTTCTGCTAAATTCTCCAATTTTCTAAATTTAACAGTGGCATCATATACGTTTTTTTTGTGTGATCCAAAAAAGTTTGGACACTTGCGTCTCTTTGTTGAATAAATTTCAGCCATAATTCAAGAGAAATCTTAGTATGTATAAGTAATACTATATATATTAAGATAACTAGACCGGGTTCCTTAAATAAGCTAAAATAACTAACATTATCTACGTGATAGCAAAAGATGAGTTTTAGCCACCTTGCGGAGAATTCTAGTACCATGCGTTATACTCCTCTATGGGGCACATACACACATATATAAATAATCGTACACGTATTCGCCTAATGCATAGAGTCTTGCTCTGCTATATACGTATAATCATTATACTTAGGGGTACATAAAATTTTTTTCTTATTTCGTTTATATCTCTTAAAAAACAAAAATATTCCAAATGTCATGTATATGACCATATAGGTATTGAGACTAGGTATCTATAAAAAAAATTGAGTAAAAAAAAAGATGGCTTTTTTGAGAAAAAAGCATTTTTCATTGTTTATAAAAAATGCCATATCATCCTTGATTTTTTGTAAAAAAATTTTTGAACTTGGCAGATCGAAAGAGTATCACCAACAGCATCGAATATGTACAGAATTATTTTCAAATATCCATAAAAAGACGAATTAAAACGATTTAAAAAGAAAAAATTTTTCGATTTTTGAGAAACGAAATTTGAGGAGTCATTTTTGAAAAAAGCATAACACATGCAATTTTGATGCTATCGAAAAATCAAAAAATACGTATACGCTTATTTTCCGAGTAGAATAATATACTATAATTTGAGCTGATTCGGAGAGATAGGTGCTGTCGACCTGCATGATTTGAGATGAAATCGGTCATAATCATAAACTGTTTATTTTAATAAATGTATGACACGTTTTGTTGATAGTTCATTATAAATATACATTTACCACTACGTTTATAATTCTAGATCATCACGAGAAAGTTACGGGGACACGACCGTAGGTTATGTTTGTATTAAACGTGATGGAATTATTTGCACACCCCATTAGCCAGGCTTGCTATGGCGAAATCGCGGCAATAGTTGCTGTGCAATGTTTGTTAGCAGTTTGCTTTCAACTTGCATTCAAGAAATGACGAATATCAAGGATTAATATCAATGTGCCGTAAAATTTACTGCAAATGCTTACCACCAAATTGCTGCCATATTGTTTTGTACATCAATTTGTTTTCAACTTGTTTTCAATATTATTAATATATTATATTATTTTATTTTCAATATTATTTTATTTTCAATATTATTAATATATTATATTATTTTATTTTCAATATTATTCACATAATATTCAATAAAAGTACTCATATAAGTGACAGTGCGAGAGAGAGAGGGAGGAAATTAATAACAGCATATTGATGGAAATTTGTGTAACACAAAAATCGAGAAAATCGATAGCAAAACGTGTATGTCAAATTGCTAACAATTTGCAATACATCTGGCTAATGGGGCATTTGTATTGGTTTTAAATTCAAAATTCGCTAATTCTCATTAAAGCAAGGTGAATACTTTTTGTCCAGCAGTTTGCGATAAAATATTGATGACAACAGTGTGTGAGAGTACCGATTAGCAACATATGTATAAGTCAGGTGGAGAGTGAATTTTAAAACCCCTCTCCCAAACATAAAGCGAGAGTGAGAGATAGAGGGAGATTGAGAGAAGAAGCCTCGCGGAGATTTGGACAAGACGTTTGGCGGCCAGCGAGACGAGCAGTTGGCGAACATCGGAACGGGCCATCCTGGTCTAAAAGCTACATCTTCTATTATTCGTGAGAGGAATTCTTTGTCTTTCGGCGCTAGAGATTTCTGCATTGTCACTGAATCTTCTAAGCGATCATCTGACTGAAAGGCATTGCAGAGCTGTCTATGTTATTATCGAGCCATGTGGAAGATATATTCGACGGTTGTCTCAGTTCACGAAAATCTGCCTCGAGTCCGGTCGTCGGCGTTGATTTGCTGCGACTGCTAAACGATCTCTATAGTAAGTCCTCATAAACAACTATCTCTCTCAAGCATAATATTCTGTGCTAGTTAAATTTAAGTGAATCATAATCTTGATAGATCTGTGACATATATCTGATACTCAATGTGGTTCGCGGTATTGTAAAAGCGATTAGAATTTGGTATTAATTATTTTATTTGGACGATGTGCGTAGCACACACTTAAGTTTTCTACGAACGACGCGTCTCTGAGTCGGGATTATACGTAGCGATATAATTATGTTTCTAAAGTTCGTAAATTCGTAAATATTGGAATTCAGAATTTATACATCTAAGCAACGACGACACGATAATGATGCGATGGCAATGATGTGACAATGATAACTATTTAAATAATAATCGGGCCAAGTGTTAATTTAATGTATTTTGTATATTTATTTATTGTTCCTATTTGTTCTCAATTATATATGTGTAATAATATGATAATTGCATAATCGAGTCGAGTCAGTATTTATCAACTTGTTTCAAATTGATCGGAAATTGAATAACGGAAGCACCAATTCCTTACAAGTGTCTACAGCAAAAAGCGCAGTAGCCCTGGTAGAAAATTATCTAGTTTTATCGAGGCCCTCGATTATTTCCTTGGCAAACTAGATAGATCTACATAGTTCTAGATTAATTTTCTACCAGGGAGTTTGCTATAATAGACTATTCTGACGGTGGATTCGCAAACTGTATGTTATAACTTATCAAACGTATCCGGAAAAGGATCTGGGAATTAAAAATTTCACGATTATAAAAACTTTTCTCATTTCAGATTTCAGTAGAAAGCAGTAAGGGTCAGTTCTGTAACACTACTGAGTTACTAAACATTTCCGGAATGTCTTAGACACGTCGCCAGAACGTCGCCAAAGGAATTCTAGTGTAAATAATCTGCTAAAATCTGCACAGGTCTGTCAAACTCTAGCTAACTCATGCAGAGTTTGGCAGAGTGTAGCCAAATTTGGTAGAGTTTAGCAGAGTTTGACAGACTTACGCAAAGTTTGACAGACTTACACAGAGCTTGACAGATTAACGCAGAGTTTGACAGACTTACGTAGAGTTTGACATATTTATGCAGAGTTTGATAGACGTTTTTAAATAATGTTTTAAAAGTCTATAGAACTCTACTAAACTCTGCTAAACTTTGCCAAACTCTGCAAAATGTCCGAAATCCATGAACTAACCAGAGATTAGCATACTTGTTCAGAGTTTGGCAGAATTAGACAGGGTTAGGCAGAAATCCCATTTCCACTATGGAGACTGGAATATTTTGTTGAAGATTAAAAATTAACAATTATAATTTAACAAGCGGGTTAGCGGGACTTATCAATTGCAAAGTACCATTCGGATGATACAACCAATGTGATAAATTTTATATCCATAAACCTATCTACTCCCCCATTTTATCATTTTTATTTAATTTCTATACGTCACTGTGGAAACGTCTCGGAAAGAAACGCGGTAAGACGTTATAGACACGTTACGGCAACGTTTCCTGCACCTTATTTGGTTACGTGCCTATGTAGTCAAAAACTCGTTGCCGTAATGTTGCCACAACGATATGTGCTATTTGGATGTTTACTTCGATTTATTAAGAAAATAAGCATTGAATAACTGACTTGTTTAGGTTTATGTTATTCATTGAATTTCAAATTTATTCTCAAAATGATTTTTTGTACTTGTTTCTTGTCATAAATCAATACAATTTATTAATTGAATATGTAAAATGTCATCATTTTCAGACATTGTAATCTAGCTTTTCAACTTTGTAAGAACTATGACTTTTGATAACAACTTTATAAAAATACGCAAAAAGTCTCACTGATCAAGAAAATTCGCTTGAATTCAATAATCTAAGACATATCAAATAATAGTGATGCACAGTCCGACTGACTTGTTTAGGTTTATGTTATTCATTGAATTTCAAATTTATTCTCAAAATGATTTTTTGTACTTGTTTCTTGTCATAAATCAATACAATTTATTAATTGAATATGTAAAATGTCATCATTTTCAGACATTGTAATCTAGCTTTTCAACTTTGTAGGAACTATGACTTTTGATAACAACTTTATAAAAATACGCAAAAAGTCTCACTGATCAAGAAAATTCGCTTGAATTCAATAATCTAAGACATATCAAATAATAGTGATGCACAGTCCTAAAAGAAAGAAGGTTTCAAGCATCATAAAATTGTTATAGATTCTTTATGTCGTGACTGCAACGCACCTACTAGTTTAATAACTTTATAAGCACGTTAACGGTATCGATCGTAAACTTAAAACTTTGGTCAACAATATTCGCTCTTTTAAAGTCGCAAAGTGTCACATTTTAACATTTTAAGAGCATGTAAAAAAACGAAAAAGAACAAAAAAAAACTTTGCGTCCGAAACGCTTATTCACCTGAGAGTGACCTGTGACACCGACGTCGTACCTACCGGAGTCCCATAGTGTTGATGGATGCCATCGAGTCCTCGACAGGTTCCTCAAAGTGACTTCCTGGTAACTGATCATCGAGCGATCAGGAGAGGCAACGTATCGTGACAGACCACGTGCGAGCGAATTCCGGACGAAAGGATCGCTGTACAGGTATGTAAATTAGGTTGGACTATATATGCTATTTCTCTCTTTCTCGAGTGATATATTTTACTAACTTTATTATACCGCTTTACACATATGTGCAGCGGTACGGCTCAAACTTCAAGCGTACTTATTCCGTGTTATTCTCCAACGTACTTTGGAAACTTTTGGAAACTTTGGTATGTTCCCATGAGTTTCAAAAACGTCGCAGAAACGTTGCAGGAACCCTGAAATGTCCATTTTTGCGTTTCAAAAGAATCCTTATAGAAACGTTTCTGCGATTTTACCCTCGTAATAAAATTATATGTTCGAAAATGTATTAATGTACTGCGGGTAAATTCAAGGTAAATACTCCGCTGCAATTCCAAGAATAATGCGGCTTTAGGGCCTTATGCTTACACAGAAATTTACAAAAATATGTCGATTTGCTGCAATCGATACGTGCGTCCGCATCGTCTATGTCCGTTACATCGAATTGTTTAGACAGGGCGTATTGGTTATAACTTTAACTTTGACACAAAATTATTATTAGTTATAATATTTGAATACCATAACTGTATTATTTTCATTTGATTAGGTTAAATTATAATCAAAGATAAGAAGAGTGTACCTAATAAATGTGAAGGTGAATTCGTGTGTGTTCTCATCGTCTCGCCTCTTAATTAGGAATTGTCCGCTCCTATGCCAAATGTACTTACCAGACAGCACGTCACGTTGTAGGGACGTCATCACAACGTTGCTCTTGAAATCAAGCAACGTTATTCATAAAAGTTGTAGCAACGTGTTATCAACGTTGCAAAAACGTTGCAATATCCGCTTTGATTGCAAAAGGAATGTTGTACAAACGGCGTGGTAACGTGCCTACGACGTTCTATCACGTTGCTAGAACGTCACCATGGAAATGTATTTAAAACGTTTCTGAAACGTCTCTAACAACTTCTGAAATTGCCTTAGTATATTTCTCACGTTGTAGGTACGTTGTCAGAATGTTCCTACATAACTAACAAAGTTTAAAAATTAATAATTAAAAATAATTAATTTTCTCCTCGAAGATGAGATATATAAGAGGCGCAAATTGCGAAGTACCATCTAGATGGTACAACTAAGTAGGCCATTCTGATGTAGCTATTTCTATTACTATAAATATTTACCAATAAATATTGTAAGTTTCTGTGGCAACGTTCTAGAGACGTATTTGCAACTTGGAAGAGTGATAATCTGGCAAGTTCTAAACACGTTTTGAAAGTAACGTTCTAGCAACGTGGTAGTACTTCGTAGACATGTTACCACACCGTTTTACAACGTTTCTTTTACAACCAAGGCGGACACTTAAACGTTTTTGTAACGTTGTTAACACGTTGCTACTACGTTTACGAACAACGTTGCTTGGTTGCCAGAGCAACATTGCAGCAACGTCCCTACAACGTGTCGTGATATCTGAGTTAAAACCTAATCCGCAGGCAATTTGTTTAAGATTGTTAAACCGTAAAAAACTGTATTTAAAAGTATGAATAGATATTTTACTTTGCATTAGACTATTACACGTTTCCTGATTGAGAGACGACACGTTGATATGCCTGGTGATAAATCTACTATTCTTTCGCATGATGTTCTCTACTAAATCATGTCGAGAGAGGCAGACTACCCATGATGGTCGATGACGCTCCGACCCAGACGCTGCTGAGCAGCCATTAGCCTGCCTTTCAGATCGAAGTCAGCGTGTTGACATAATGTCATCCTTCACAATGGATGGAAAAATCGTGGAAAGAACGGCATGGGCTGCGTCTTCACACTGCTCATCTGTCCCATCGCATATGTTGGAAATAATAATTTCCGTCGTTATCACAACATTACCCATTCCATTCAAAGGAGAACGATACTTATTCCGATCCGAAAGCTGTTATTTTCCGGGGCGAGAGCCCCGAGTTCAACTCCGACGGTGTTACGTTCAAAAGCCGTCAAGAGTTGGTTCCGCCAGCGGAGAATTGCTCAACTAGGTGTGCTCACCACCGCAAACAATCACACTACGATCGCCAACTGCGTTATTGTTACCGACTTTACTATTATCATTACTACAACTATTTATAAAATTACTATTTACATAGCTATTTACATGACTATTTTCTAAAAGAATAATTTTGGCTTCGAGGGACAGCATACCTCTAAGCCATGGCCTCGTTGATATTCACTAACAGGGTATGACTTCTCGCATACTTCTCCACCTTGTCATTTTGGCAAGCTAATTTTCCTTCCACGACTGATAGACTCTCACGAAGATCTTTAATGTCTGAAATTAGTGATGGCACAACATTTAAAATATCATGATACTGATCCCTTCTGGCAATCAGGGAGTTGACCTTGCTATCGATGGTAGAGATGTTACATATATATTTTTCTAACTTTATTATCATTACCTTACTATCTTCGCTGGTAGTGTGTACGTATAAGGGCTTGCTGACGTTGTCGTCCTCGAAGATGTTGTAGGTATAACCGGTCACTAGCCATAATTCCCAGATAGCACATCTCATTGAAGCAACGTCGCGGCCACGATTTATTTACTACATAAATAGAACGTTCCTTAAACACGTGCACGGAACGTTTCCGGAACGTCTTAGACACGTCACCAGACCATTGTCAAAGGAAACTGGAATATTTTCTTGAAAATTAAAAATTAACAATTATAATTTGGCAAGCAGGTTGGTGACAAATCCAAATTGCGAAGTACCATCCAGATGATCCAACCAAATCGATAAATTTTTTATCTGTAAACCTATACCTACTCCCTTTCTTTATCATTGTTTATTTAATTTTTAAACGTTCTTGCAACGTTCTTGCAATGTAGAAGAAGAACCCATATAAATTCATGGTTTATTAGAGGCGTTTCAAAAACGTTACAGGCACGTATCTAGGGCAACGTTCCAGGACCGTAATAGACACGTTGCCTCAACGTTTCTACGACGTGCCATTGCCACGAAAGCGGACATTTTCTACCTTGGCATAACGTTGGGGCAACATTTCTGGCACCTTATTTGGTTACGTGCCCATGTAGTCAAAAACTCATTGCCGAGACGTTGCCACAACGTAATGTGCTATGTGGAATTGGTATGTAAAAGGAACGAAATGTTTCGTTTTGTATCGTAATCTACTTGTGGCCATACTGTGACTTAATTTTCTTTGTATGGATACCCCTCTCCAAGCAGATAAATTTGTACAGCTCAGTGAAGTTTAAAATTGAGAATAACAGGTTATGTGAAAAGTGACACAAACTATTCAAATCGCCAACCAATTATGTTTCCGATTGATTTAAAAAATAAGACAGTGCTCCTTTTTCAGGATATATTTCAAGCTTTATTTTGCTTTTTGTAATTTCTCATTTCATTAAGATTACAAACAGTTATGAAGTCAATATTGATTAAGCATAAACAAACATTGTACTTCTCTCTTAAGATATTTTCATATACATATTTTAACAGCAAGTGTATAAAATTACGCTGGCCCATTATACTCTATATTATATTTTACATCGCTATTTTCGAAGTAATTTATATATAAGTGTACTTTACAGTTTTAAAGGAACATTAAATGAGGCGTTGGATATCAGAACCTGCCAAGACCTTAAAATATGGAGTTTCAAGAAAAATACTAAAGACCTATCACAGCTACAGTTAGAGGGGTAAAGGGATTAGAAGAGTACATATTGATGTGCTTTATATTAAAAAATATAAAGATTTAATAATTGGACTTGACAGTTTTTTGGACAGCAACGTTGGGCTTAACAGGTTTTGGTATCATATTTATTGGACTTGACAGATTTTGATCTGATATGTTACCAAATTTAAAAGTATCATCCAGCTGGTACTTCCAAAATTGGTAATATTTGTAGCATTAAATTCTATTTGCTATGCTAGTATTTTTTCAAACCATTTTCAAACGTGTTTCAAACGTTTCAAAAACGGTTTTATAACGTCTTATGTGGACCGAATCTACGGACATTGAAAATCGGAAAATTAAAAATCGGATTACTAAAATAACGGAAATTAGATATTCGGAATGCCGCAAATTCGGAATATTAAATGGAGTGGCACGTCGTACTGAAAGTATGCATTCTGTAGGGAATCTAACATTAAAACAGCATATTCTTATTGGCGCCATAAGGCCCATGTAAAAATAAATGAAGGGTCTAGATTTGTAATCAGTTTACATTTGTTAGATATGAGAAAACATAGTTTTCTTTGAATTATTTTTCCACTTTTCGATATGTTTGACTTTTAATTTTCCGAATTTTTAACTCTCAGTAAAAATATTTTCCGAATTTTTCTAAATTCTATTTTTCAACTTTCCAATTTTTTAAATATCCGAATTTTAATATTCCGATATTTTGGCTTTCCGAATAAATAACTTTCCGATATTTTAAGGGGGCCCCAAATAGCGCGAGTAGCACCCTTTCTCCTCTTTCAACTTTTCTTGAAGTGACGATTCTAGAAATTCAAATTAAGTATTAAGCAACAACAGTCTAATAGATGGTACGCGAAAATAAGTCTATCAGATATTACCTTCAGAATAACATTTGCAGAAGGGACAATAATCGAATACATTTGACTCTTTTATATTATTATTAATTGATTGTCTATTACTCTTTATACTTTTACAATATTTATTTCTGAAACTTATACAAAGTGAACTATATTCAGTTTATAAAATAAATTTGGCGAATATTCTGTAAACGCATATAACTGAGCTCAGTTATTGATCCGCGCCTATTTTGTCATTAAGGTAAATATCAATCTTTGTTAAAAAGATCCACCGCTCTTTCTTTAAGAATCCAATAATTTTTAAACCATTTTACAGAATTGATCAACAATTATGGGTAATACTTAAAAGCTCTTATTTTTAGCTTTCAGCTCTTTTTTCGGAGCTAAAATCAGTACATGTACAAAATTTCTCATATGCCAGCCATTTGAGTGGAAGTATCCACAAATTTTTGTTGTTACTTTTTGATACCAAGAACAACAGAAATTTGCTAGATTTAAAATTTTTAATTAAATTTATTTTTATGGTTAATGAATGTTAAAATTAGCTTCAAAAGAAAATTTCCAATAATTACATTTTCTTATGATTTTAGATCGATTATTCCCCTAATTAACTTCGAATTATTCAGAGTCGATCTGTCCTGTATCAGTATTTAGAAAAGAATATTAAATTATTATCAGAAAAAAAAAGATTTTTTCTGTGTACCTGATTTTCCATTTTTCAAAATAAAAACAACTCACGGAGCTTTTGTGTTTCCATTTTCCGCAAGCTGCTGTTGGCGCTGAATGTCGTTGATCTGCGCCTCATTTTCATCTTGCCTTTTGCGCTCACTTTGTGTCCCATTTGCAGGAATAATGTCGCGATTTGCATTGATGATGGGGATTTGTCTATAATCTGCAGATATATACAATGAGCTGACTAATTCTTCAACCACTATAAAATATCATCAGTCATTGTTCACACAGATTAGAATATTTTAGAAGAGTTTCCAGTTTTCTTTATTTCGATTCCCGGATAATTAAACTGTATAATCAGGCGAGCCTAGATAAAACTAATTGATTTCCTACCAGGGGTATATTGACATAAGGAAAATATACATATATATAATAAACATTTTTTATCCATATATAATATTTAGGTTACAAATTGATTAAATATACTGTTCCGTCGATGGCGCAAGGGAATACGTGGCGCCATCTATTCGTATGGCGCCATATATTCTTCGCGCGATCGATAGGCGGACGGAAGCGATGTTGACCGCCGCCGATAGAAGCGGGAATAGTGGGGGCTCTCGAGGTACTGGCGCGAACTAGTCAGTAGCTTTCGAGCATTCGAGCAATCAACACGTTTCTCGAGAGTTCAACAATCAGGAAGAAAAAACCGATCGTCCGTCTCGTATATGGGATGAACGTCGTCGTATCGTTTCATATTGTCCGGGTGCACCTCAGTAGATTCATCGGTTCGCGACTTGTTCGGTGGGCGGTTCGGGTTTCGCGGTGCGAGTCTTTGCGAAAGGAAACGCGGTTTATCCTTTTATTACGCGTGGCTCTTGCCACTTACGACGCGAATCCGTGTGGCCCTTACCGCTGCGACGCGATTGCACCTAGTGCAAATCTGTGTGGCCCTTGCCACTGCGACGCGATTTCACCTAGTGCTATCCGTGTGGCCCTCGCTACGATAACGTGGTCTCACGACCCGTAGGAGGTGCGCATTCCTGACTAGATCCACACTTATTTTCTCTCTACAACTATAAATATTACGAGAAGGGTTTTATGCCGCAAGGCTTTCCCTTCTAAAAACTAAATAAATTCTTTTCCTTGTGACACAATATTTACATCTTTATTTTTGTACCCAATTTTCCGTTCCTTTCCTTTAAATTAATAAATATCGGGAATTTACCGCGTTGGCAAATTCTCGGCCACAATTCATATACCGTTCTCTTCAATTTCGAATGCGTCGTACCAATCCTTCCCACACGGGACTTTGATGCACTTGCCCAGCTTTTGCATTTGGTCTTCTTCCGTGATACTCGACGACGGATGCGTTTTGCTCCATAATACCACAACTTTCATCTTGATACTTTGCTTATATGATAAGCTGTTATATTTCCGGAGATATATAACCTCATGAACAATAAAAGAAATTGAATAGCGCGTAAACGATCATCGATCTTTGATGATTCGAGAAAAAAAAATTGCCGATTATTGTAATAGACTGCAAGAAGAATAAAGAGAAATATTCAACAAGTATTTTAGGCGATTATTATACCTGCTGAATCTTAGTTAATGATCACCTGATTAAAAAAAGAACAAATATGTGATGAATATTTTTCGATGTTCTTTAAAAAATGGACTTCATGGTTTAGATTTTTTTCCCGTGCAACATCTAAATTGATTGTATGGGAGGAGAGAGACTTGTAACATGTTAAAAAAAGATAACGTTACCGAATTTTTTTGAAGAAGCTGTATAATGAAAATTTCTAAAAACATTTGGATACTTTTATATAACATTTTTCAAAGTACAAAAAATTTGTTTGTAAAACATATACATTTTTATATATAGCAAACAGCACTAGCGGTTTAATAAACAAATGTTGAAGTAGTCAAATGACAAGAAATATAAAAATATGTCTTATTCTCTGCAGAATTACATAGTCAGTGAACTTCTAAAATATTAAGAGAAATTGAAATTTGAACAAAAAGCCGTCCCATTGATAAAAAATATGGTGTCTAAATTTTAAAACATGGTTTTTCAAAAAATATTTTCACCAGGTTACCAAGTATAAAAAAGACTTGAAGCGAAAAATCGATATTTGTCAGAGTTTATAATAATTTTTATTCACTTCTTAACTATAATGACCACTTTATTGACCTGAAAAGCGGGTCGAAAATGATACTTTATTCCCGCAAATTTACTTTATTCCAGCATTTGCGGGAATAAAGTAAATTCTTAGTTTTTCTGGCTTTCTCTCTTTTTTTTCAATTTTATATTTATAAAAGTCAATAAAGTGACCACAGTTAAGTCGAAACTGAAGTTCTATATGTAACACGGGAATAAAGTCGACTATTAATAATCTTCGACTTTATTCTCTTGTTGCATAATGTACTATTGATATCTCTTAGCTACCGTCGCGGTAGCTGACAGACAACACTCGATATAAAAACAATTATAATTTTATAAATATGATGTTTTAGAAATTCTTATTTTAATGTAAATTCGAAAAATATCCTAATATTCATTATGTAAAATTTTGGTACAGTAATGTTAATTAGATTAATAAGTAGAAACGATTTTGTTAACAAAGACTAGAAAATTTGATCATGAGAGTTTTCAAAAACTGATTTTTTTACTTCAAAAAGTGTTTTCTCTTAAAGATTTGTGTATTTTATGAAGGTCAAATACATTATTATTGATTATACTTCATTTGTTGATTGTTATAATGAATGTACTTATTGTGTACGTGCTCACTGACACGACCGACAATGATTATACATAACCTCATCAAATAATTACTTCTTTTAAAGATTAACGTCCAATTTTCGGTCAACTAATCGTTTGAATTTGTTCATTTATATAAACTCTTAATTATAATTTTTTTTATATAAAAAATGTCATATAATATAGTTCATAAAAAGTTATTTTTTGTTTGTCAGCCACACGATGGTAGTTGCGTGATAAAAATTTCACGACGGTAGCTAAGGGTTAACATTATATTGGTTACCAATCATTTTTTAAAGTAAAATTAGCTCCAAATTTGACTTAGATTATTACAAAGTGTAAAAAAGTATTAGAAAAGTGTAAAGTTATGTATACATACATCCGAATTTAGACACTTTTTCACATTCTAACACTTTTTTATACTTCCTTACATTTTGTACACTTTTTATTACTAATTTTCTTCACTTCTATACAGAAATAATGTTGACCATGGTCATGTAAATTTTTCTCCTCTGTTGATTGACAGGTTCCGTTTTCAAAAATAGAAAATCAAATTACAAAATTTATATTCCATAAGAACCCTAATATGCACTTATTTTGACAAATAGCAAATAAAGATCTATATATTTTTTTCGTGACCACTAAAAAACGTTCTCCAACCAACTTTACTTTTTCCAAGAATTATTTCAAAGTGAAAGCTGCCTTGACTTCACTATATTTTATATGAAACAGATTTTGACAGTATATATTGAAAAGGATACAATTAGTCAAGCTTTCAACATTTAAATGTTGTTTTTCGAGTTTTTACAGTGCTTTGTCCCATTAAGTTTTTCAAGAGGTTTATTAAGAGAAAACGAATGCTGTTCAACAAATGTGCTTTGAAATGTGTGAAAATATTTTACAAAAAAAATTGTTTATGTATTATTGAGCGCATACATAGTCAGAAGAAAATATAAATTGGTATGAACAATTGAGCAAAGTTGCTTAAAAAAGTGGTATACTATTAAAGACTTATCATAAAATAATTCTTAATTAGACAATATGGTTTGATTCTTCATAAACGTTTTTATTTACTCAATTGCTTTTAGTTTTAGTGTAGAGTTATATAATTTTTATGAAGTACATCAAAAACACTACTAAATATTAAAATGACAATTTGCCATAGTTCGTATAAAAAAGTTAGACCAAAAAACTATCAGAGATAAAATTAGTATGACAATGAAGTCTTCCAATAATTAATTGAAATTATTTAATAATACAGTACTAGCTGTGTACTAAAATCATTATTCACAAACGCACACAAGCACTTACATTTAAGTTCTTTTTTTTCTCACTTTCACATTCTATTTCACAAAAGTTCATAAACAACACGAATATCATCATCGTTTCGTTTGTCACTTTTTTAAAATCGATAATTGCATGATACAATTCGTTTCAATTGATTTTTATATTTAACTCCTGTAAAAAAAGTCAAATAAATTAACTGTATAAATATGCTTTATTTACGTTTAGAAATTTAAAATAACCAAAACGAAAATGATACTAAGTTTTTCGTTTATGTTTCATACACTTAGCCTGGACACCTGAATCCTTATTCACTTCAGACTTTTGGATACATAATTTACACTTGAAATTTCTTGGAGCTAGTCAGATTCAAATACAGTTGTAAAATTAATTGTCTAGTTCATTCAATTCATCAGTATATGTACTGAGAAAGTCAATAGCACTCCAAAAAATTTAGAATATAATATATAGTCAACGATTTGCATTTGTACATTACAGGAGCAATTAAAAGAATAAGTAATCTTGTTCGAAAATTTGAGCGAATTTTTTCCTCAGGCGTGACACAATCAATTCACTATCTTAATCACTGTTTCATTATCGAGATTCTGCCTTTGTTTTTGGTGGCCTAAAGGATTTTAACTTCTTTTCTTTCTTTTTCTTCGATGGGCCTCCAGAACCAGACGTGAAAGCTTTCCAACTGTCAACTCTGGATTGTCTGGATTCTTCGAAATTCTTTTGCCACTCACGTTCCATTGCAGCTTGTGCTTCGGCTGATATCTCCTCTTCTCGCTTTCTTTTCCGCTGATCTGCGTCTCGCATTGCCAATTCTCGTCTGCAAAGGTATTTTTATTTTTAAAGATGCTGAACAGGCTAATTATTGTAACATAAAAATTTACCTTCTTCGTTCCATGTCAGCAAACAATTTCATTGTCATCACCCACACTGCATGTCGATATCCATCATCTGTTTCTTCCTCTAAAGCAGCTGCATCAGTTGGAACTTTTCCATCTTTTTTCATTTTCTTTTTTTTCTCTGCAATCTGTCACAAATAAAATAAATTAATGTAAACTTATTAATAAATTATTTTAACAGACGTTATATTTTATGCGTTTACCATGTGATCTGTCCTGGCTTTTGCCTCTTCAATAACATCCATACATTTTGCTCTAGTTTCTTCAGATTCCAAAGTTTTCCATGCCTTATTAACGGCTGCAAAATCAAATATCAAGATTAGTGTTTGTTCACAGGTGCCTTAAGATTTACTCAAAATGTTAGCGACTTACTTTCGAAAGCTTGTTGAGCTCTTTCAACGTCATCTTGATTCTTGTCTGGATGGACTAATATGGACATCTAAAGAACAAAAACAAATTTAAAAAAATATTTCCTAAATACAAAATTCAAAATAATCCAAGTATTACTCACACGTCGATACTTCTTTTTTATCTCATCTATATCTGTTGTCGGATCTATGTGCAACACTTCAAAGGGATTCAAATTGAAGTACGACGAACCTGGTCGCAGAAGCCTGTCAATTTGCTGTTTGGGTGTTAAAACTGAATCCCTCTTCTCGATTTCCTTCACCTTGAATCGCAAAAAAGTGAGATTTCACATTAAAAACAGCCTACAATCAGTACAGACACACACATGCGCAACTGAATTTACCAGTCACACAAACCACTATTCACCCAATTTTTTTTCTCTCCCGAAGCCTCTCACTCGAATCTAGCACATAAATATTGATCGACGAAGGCTTAATCAAATAAATCACACAATCTCAACAAGAACCAAGTAAGAAAAGCATCCCGTATAGGTTAGTTCAAAAGCCAAACTCAAGCTCCAAAACGAACATCACCCCCGCGAACTATTCGCTCAAACCCCCAACCAAGTCAACCTTCAACTCCCCGACAAACAATTTCTCTCCACATCCCCAAGCACTTGCTACCACAAGTGTATTTACCCCGAGCGTCAAAAGTAAATAACACCACTCGAACGCAAAAAAGCTCTCTCCAGTTTCTGCGTTACATAACGAAAGCACCCAGCGCGAATATCCCTCGTCTATACCCCCCCAGCTTCCAAAGCTCTGTAATCTCTCGAAAAAGTCCCAAAACTCCAGCTTACTTCCGTGTAGAACTCCTTGAACTCGTCCTCCTTCTTCTCGGGCAGTCCGGTGGCGAGACTCGAGTTCGTCGCTGCCATCTTTTGCGCGCGCGCGTGTGTGTATGTGTGTGTGTGTGTGTGTGTTCACGCGTGTGCAGCTCTATCCGCGATCCGCGATGCTCCGCGACTGACTGGCAGCCTCAGCAGGCAGGCCCAAACACCTGACACAATATGTTTAACTTTTTTATTTGGCAGGCATCAGCAGCACTCAGCAGGCAGCGCAGCTGAAGTTGAAGTTGGTGGCGCTGAGATCGCGCATGCGTGCTGCGAAGCCGTTTTCGTGCGAAGCTGTTTTCGTGGTGTATATATGGGCTTGCTTTTACTCGAGTCGCGGACAGCGACACTCGGCGGTCAGTTGGGAACTACTGTAGTGCTGGATAAACAAAGAGATTTGTACGAAGAGACGTGTGCGATATTAATAGTTTTTAATGAATGTGAGGCGGAAGTGTATCTGAAAGATGATATTTAGTATCTTAGTGTTCGTTTGAAGCGAAGTCTACGAGGTGCGCGTCGATAAAGTACCCACAATTATGGGAAACCAGGATAATTGTACCGATAGTTGGTAAGACGTAACCTCAAATCTTAAGTTTTGCCATAGTTTCATGAAGCAGACGACCGAACAACCACCAAGAGTAGTTCTGAAATGGAGCGCTGAGACTGCTGAGAGGCGCCACCTGTGGCTTATGAATACTTCTATTTTATGAACCAAAACAGAAAATTAAAAGGGAGGGGGCGGAGGCGATATATCTTGTTTGGGTGGAAAAACAGAAGCATGATGGTTTAGACACGCTGTGCGTTCTCTAGTTTTGTTGTTTATTATTTTTTTTAACGATAGATATAGTTCGGAGATCGGTCGAAATTGGTCGAGGATTTATTTTATCAAGGTACGTATTGCATAATATATATTGAATGCGGCGCTTTACACGGAAATGTATAAGAGTATTTTATGTGCTTTTGTAGGTTATGATATTTTGAGTCTCTTGTTTTTCGCGAGAAAACTGTCGTCTTTGAGGCAATATTTAATTTATTGTTAAAGAGAGAGAGAGGAATTGTCGAGGATTTTAAAATGGCTGAGAACAATAAGATCATGGAAACTCCGAAGAAAATCATCGAACCACTGATAACGGTTCCCAAGCCCAGACCGCATATGCACCTTCAGCAGCAACAGCAACAGCAGCAAAAAAGTTCGAATTCGATTACAAATTGTACGGCTGCGAAGCTCATCCCTGGAACGTCCAAGTACGCCGATCTCCTATACGTCATAGGAGATCTGGGTCAGCACATTCGTCCGAGCTATGCTGGCCATAGAGGTTCGGCTGAGAAAATCAGACAAGGCATCATTAAGGCTCGAACTCTAGTCAGAGAATGCTTAATCGAGACTGAGAAGAGCGCTCGTCAGTGAAATCAACATTAATTTTTTAAGTATACTCTAACGTTAAGAAGTCACTTTTTAAGATTTAATACATCAAGTATTTTAATAACGAGCGATTCTGGTAATATAATTGCAAAGTAAAAAGAGAGATAAAATTGACTTCTCAAATCTGAATGTGAAAATTAGCCAAAAACTACCTCATTAGATGCAATATCAAGTGTGGTATGTTAATGATTCGCACAGTTGTATTGCATTTGTTAAATAGAATTTTAACTATGAGTAAATTCGATATAATTTAAGGTGGCTCTCCGGTGATCTTTTCGAAGAATTTCGAATTTTTTTTACTGTTTTAAAAGTTGGTTCAACTCTTCCTTAACTAAAACATTTCATAGTTTACTCAAAGCTATTTATTGCAATTTCACGTTATTTATTTTAAAAACACTATCAAATCTTTTGGTTTATAAATGTCACTGTGGTATGAGCCATTTACCATACAGCCTAATATTACTCAAAATAAACCTATTAGGTATTCTAAATATCTATCTAAAATGTTTGTATTAATTGATAATATCATTATAAACATGCCATGTAAATTTTACTTTGTTAGCCCTAAAGCTACGGAAGTTTTATTTTTCACCGGAGAGCTCGCTTAATAGACACTTCAATTCTGTCTAAGAACTGTTACAATTTGGAATTGCGCAAGGGACAGTGTACATTTTAAAATCTATATTACAAAGTATTTTTGATGCAATGAATATATTAAAGAATTAATGGACCTGATTAATTTTAAGATAAGCAAGACCTTATTGCCGACTAGTATGTGATAAATACATTGAATGAACCGTAATATTGTAAAAAGTAGTTTATTAAAGTACAGAGAAAAAGTACAAAAGCATTTCATTCATTTTTTGTGTGTATTAATGAAATGCAGCATTACTCTGCAGGCATTAACTCAAGTAATTTTTGTATGTATTTTTAAAACATAGTTTCATCTTTCATGGGCATACAAGGCTGTTTTAAGATTTCTTAATCCAATGTAGATATACATCTTTTATTTTCATTCTTAATTTTTATTTACAACCATTATTTTATTAAATAGGTTTCTAACTATTTTAAAAATAAAAAGTATCGATTTCGATCTCCATGAAAAACAATGTTCTGTTGAGCTAACAGTTACCATTTTGTTGTTCATTAAGAAGTATGTTGGTATTTTATATTTTTAAATCTACCAATAAATGATAAAATCAACTTAAATGGAAAAGTCTAGCTAATTATATGTATAGTGAAGTGTAAACTATCGACCAGATGCTAGATTGACAGCACTGGTAATGTGATAAAGTAATTATTTTAATTGATAAAACGACTAACACAAAGAATAAGAAAGCCAATGTTTATAAATATTGATAATACCAAATGCGCTTGCCATTAGAATGTACCTTAAATATACATTGTACAATAAGAAGAGTTTGTATGACTTATGTATTAATTTTAATAAACACTGATCTCAACAATTACATATCGAGTGTATTATTTAAATTTATAATTAAACTGATATATCTATACATTTCTTCAAAGACGACAGTTTTCAGATAAACAAATAGTTAAACTAATCTGCAGTAAATAAACATTTTTATTGAATTTCTTTTCAGATACTAGTTAATCTTACCATAACTTTCAATGTTTCAAACATTGGATACATTCGACACCGAGTTTTCTGCTGACTCTGTCGAATGGTGTCCTGTAGAAGATTTTTCAGATATTTTTGCCTGTGGAACGTATCAGCTGGCACCAGAAGACGGCGATGGCATCACCGGTAATACCGAGGGAGAGAAAAAGAAACGCATAGGAAGAATCTACTTGTTTCGAGTAGTGAAAAACGAGAAACCACAGTTGAAGCTGCTTCAGCAATTAGAAGTGCCAGCTGTGCTGGACATGAAATGGGCTCACGTGAAATGTTTCGGCAACAAAATCCTGCTCGGAGTCGTGAATTCCCAAGGATTCTTGCAGATTTACGAGCTGCTCGACGAGTCGGAAGTCGTGTCTCTGAAGCTCCTGTCGGAAATTTCGCTTGGCGAAGCGCAGGGCTCGATTCTCGCCTTGTCGCTGGACTGGTCGACTGGACGGAGGTGCGAGCCCGACAACGACGAGATAAAGATTACGGTGAGCGATTCCGGTGGCTCGATTTCGTTGTTCAAATTGGCCAACGGTGGGGAAGGAATTGCGAGGATTGGCAATTGGCACGCTCACGAGTTCGAGGCTTGGATCACGGCCTTCGATTACTGGAACACCAATGTCGTCTATACCGGTGATTATACATTCGAATGCGATCTTTTTGTAATGCTTTTTGCAATAAGAGTGTGCGGGTACCCGAAAGACACGGGTCGGATCGCGAATTTCGAATATCTATACGACTTGTTTAGGTACTAAAGGATGATCGTGGTATAGCTAAAAAATCGACCTATAGCTACTGAAAATATCAAGTGATTAATCACGTGATTTAAAATAGAATTATATACATGATTTGATTTGGTATAGTGATAATTCATGAATTATCTAAAAGCGTACCAGCAGTCAATTGAAAATGAAAATTCAAATTTCCCGCTTCAAACCTTACCGACCGAAAAATCAATAATTGGCTATAATTAAATATACAGTACTAATTATGCAAAATTAGAAGATGGGGCTCTTTTTTTATAAACTTATCTGTCATTATACGTCATTTTAAGCAAATATTTCAACGCTTCTGCAAATACTGTTATAGGATATAATCTGAAGTCAGAACACTATAAGAAAAAGTAATATATCATTATTTTTTATAACTCGATCTATTTGTTAGTCTAATATAATATTGAATTACAACGTTAGGGCATATTTACGACCAATTATTCATTTCTCGGTCGGTAAGATTTGAAGTGGGAAATTAAAATTTTGACTTTTACACCTCCTTATGTTGTAGAGAAAATCTTCATATAATTAATTACCTGACTAATCAAGTAATGTGTCGTTATATTTTTTTAATACTTTCCTAAGAATTGTTGATTGTTAAAAACAAGCGTTTTACTCATGATGTACGTACGACCCGTTTTGAGCATTCTCAACTGAATGATAACACAAAAAGGTCTAATATAGGTATGTATACATAAATAACCCATTTTTTATTTATCTATTTATTAAATAGTTCAGACCATCAGGCCTAAATACAAAAATATGCATGAATAATACACAGTAATCATAAAACGAATTATTTATAACAAAGTAAAATAATTTTCAAGTTATAGTACGCAAAATTGAGACAGCTAAGTCAATCAAGAAAACTTTTACATTGCACTAGCTAAAGTAGTATGTATCCCAAGATTATTAGTAACAATAAAAATCACTTCTTATCTTGAGTTATTTTTAAACAATGATAGATTTTCAATGTTTAGATAGTTAAAATGAGGTAAGATATTCCAGAGCCAGCTAATGGAGCAATGTAGAGAAAAATTAAATTTTTAAGTTGAAATTTAAAAAAAAAATTTATTGTTAATTTGATTCAGTTATGGTGTGCTTATAGTCATAAGATAAATCATGTAATGTTTAAATAACATGATTAATCATTTGATTTTTTCACTATAGAAACCCATAACCCATGCGTATAAAAAGTATTAAAATTTATCTGAACTCTCACATATTTCACAGATTTCTCCGGTAACTGCATACTCTTAATTTTCAGTAATTAATATCAGAATATGTATAATTAGTGAATCGTGATTTACTTTTCAAAAGGCGGAGACGATTGCAAGTTCTTGCGCTTTGACACTCGCATGGACACCGATAGCCCAACAAATACGAATCGTTCTCACAACGCTGGCGTTACCAGTCTTCATTGCAATTGGAAGAAAGAATTTTGTCTAGTCTCTGGCAGGTAATATTCTTTTATTATTGTTTAGATTTACAGAATTTACTATTACTCCGTTTACATGACCCCGATAACACATAACGTTTTTCGGACGTTTTAAAAACGTTAGAGTTGAAACCTTCAAACGTTGAAAAGCAAAGTTTTAAATACGTCTTAAAACCGTTGGTAAAACGTCTCAATGTAAGCAAATTCATTCCATATAAGACGTTGTAAAACCGTTTTCGAAACGTTTGAAACAGGTTTGAAAATGGTTTCAAAAAATACTAGCATAGAATACATAGAAAAAAATCGTTTAAATAGAATTTGATGCTACAAATAGGGTAGTGACCCCAGTAGTCGGCTACTTTGACTATTATCTTTTAATAAATAAACACGTAGACAAAATATCGCTAGGTTAATAATTTTTTAATGATCTATGCCATTTAAACATTTAATTCTGACGTTAAAACAGTCAAAGAACCATAAAATAAAAATTGTTTTTGATATATCTTTATCGATATGTGCTTACAGGTGGTCGACTACAAGAATTTTTTTAATTTTTGCCGAATTTTAGTTGTCGGCCGGGCCTGGTCGGTAACTCATATCCAAAGGCACTTTTAATTGTAATGATCATTACGATTAATTAATATTTAATTTAATTCATTTCATATTTATTCAATCTTTTATAGCTGAACTTAAATCATAGAACTATTAAAAAGAATAAACAATGTTTTAAAGCGAGATGTATTGCCTTAAATTGCCCTGGTCGACTACTAGCGATCGACCGAGTACTAGATTTATTTTATTAAAACACATAATATAATTATCCTGTAAATATTTTAAGCAAGAATAAACATTTTATCAAAAACTAGAATACGGTTGAAGTGTGATAGAACCGGTAATTTATAAACAAATATATTTCTGAACTTTTTGTAATAGCTTGAATACAAGTTTTTCCTTAGATGACCGACTACTGGGGTCACTACCCTATTATCAATTTTGGAAGTACCATCTGGATGCTAGTTTCTTTCAAACCATTTTCAAATCTTTTTCAAACGTTTTAATCCAAACGTCTTTAAACCGTTTACATTTTTACCATTCAACAGACCTTGGAGAGATTTTCAAACGTTTTAAAAACGGTTTCACAGCGTCTTATGTGGAACGAATCTTCGGACATTGAGTCGTTTTACCAACGTTTTTCAGACGTATTTATAACTTTTCTTTTTAACGTTTGAAGGTTTTAATTCTAATGTTTTAAAAGCGTTCATAAAACGTTATGTGATATCATGGGAAGTAGAATTAATCTGATTCGAGCAGACACGCAGATGTTATACGCATTTATATCGTATAGAATTATTTTGCTACGAGTGGCACACTGATTGGCCACGAATAGTATTCATTATGCCAATATAAATACTTTAAAAGCCGAAAAGTAATTTTTTTAACATCTCAAAAATCACTATTTTGCAATATGGAGTTATGCGATTTCTTGAAAACATATATAAAACGAAGATATTACTATATTTTCAAATCGTTTGAAAAGACTGCTTTTATCATCTTGATCGATTTCTGGTGGTCGAATAATGCTCTTCCTACTCCATTTTAATATCAAAATGCCTCAAAGAATAGGGAAGGTTGTCGATTTTCCGTTGTATGTATGTAAATCCAAAGTTGAGAGGAAAAAGAGGCTATCTCAGAAAATGCTTGAAAAACTGGGGTTATCTCGGTGTACGCGTGCTTCAGCCCGTTCTTCATCGTTCAAGCGTAAACTCAGATAGCCTCCACTCTTCGAGCATTTTCTTCCTCTCAAGCATTGGTATATTCTTATAGTTCCTTTGTAAACTTTTGGAATTTTCGCAATATCTTCAAAATCTTAAGGTAAAGCTAAACCCACTCGCCCCAACCTCGTAAAGGACCAACTTTTATCATTCAACTTTTTAATTTTAATTAAATATCTCTCTGGAATGTTATTGTTCCAATCAAAAACAACAATTTTCCAGAGAGATATTTTATCAAGATTAAAAATTAGACGAAAATAGTTGTTCCTCGATTACTCTGGTTTTTAATTAAATCCACCTATAATAAACCCATAATTCTTGAGAAAATTAAGATGTCTGATATTTTTAAATCTTGGATATAATGCGTAGAATATACCTGATTGCGTGCAAACAGATGTACGTATATACTGCATTGACCGATAAGATGCTGCACCTTGCTAGATTAAGTACGGCATTATTTTATAAATGTTTGAATCTATATATACAATGGTCATTCTTTTTTTATTTTCAAGAATACTATAATACATCTATACCTATGCAATATTCACAAATTGGCAGGCTATACAGTACGTATTCAAATGTGTGTGAGTGCCATTCTTTGAACTAGGTTGACCCTGTGTTTTTTTTTATAATTTCTTGTTCAGAGATCCGACCCATTTTTTAAAAATTATTAATAATTTTCTTATAATTGCTCGGATGTCCAAAAAAATTATAAAATAAAATTAACGAAAAAGTGCTTTACTTCATTTTTAGTACATGTCAAAAGCAGAATCCAGGCTTGAAGTGAAAGAAATACATATTTGGTTAGTTTGCACCTCCAGAAAATTGGTGAAAATAAGGTTGAGAAACTATCATTCAATAATAAATATCACATTAAGTACTTGATTAATTTTTTAGAAATACAAAATTTTGTGTCACTTTTTAGATAATTTCGGTATGAAACTGCAACTTGTTAATCAGATATCCGGTAATACAAAATATGCAATCTATTGTACATTTATAATTACCGGGTAAAAATATACTTATATATGATCATATAAGAAAATGATATATGAAGATATATGTATATATATGATCATATATGTAAATATTAATCCATGTATGAGCATAAACGAATGGCAATATATAAGCATATAATATATTATGAACGTTTATGGTCATGTATGCCCATATATGGCTTTATACCATTATATATATATACACCTATATGGACGTATCAAAAGTTTCATTTGGATGTTCGAAAGGATCCATATATAGTCGTATGTAAGCATGTACAGTCATATATAATCGTATATAGTCATATGTGGTAATACATTATTATATATGGTTATTGTTGGAAAAACTTGATATATTTTTCTAACATATTTTACTTGATCATAACTAACTATACCAAGGTACGCGCCTATACCTACATCGAGGATTGTATTACGAGCGGGGGAAAGGAACACGTCGCCGATGCGAGCGCCGCCGCTCAGTGCAAAAGTTGATCTCGTCAGATCACTCAGAACCCTCGAGACATGAACACGCTACGCGCCTTTTTCTAATAAAGAAACCTATTCCTCAATCTGCGTCTACTTATTGATGTGACACCTCATTTGGCTTTTATATAATCATGTATAATCATATATGATCGTATATGGGCATATATGAAATCAATTTTGTCAATTTTCGGATTTCAATTTTAATAAATATGCTTATCAGAAAATTTTAGAATCATAGTCACATAGCTTAGTTCCTCAGTTTGAGTGTTATCATCCGGATCATACTTTCAAAAATGGTATATTAGTTCAGTGCAGTTTTTTAAGTCGTATAATGAAATGTCATATCAAATAAATATTTTAATGACAAAAACCGTACATGAGCATTTATGTTCACATATGATCAGATATGTTCATGTGTTGTCATAACTCGTTTATGATCATATATGAGCCGTTTTTATGCGGGTAATCTTTCCATTACTTTTGTAAGTCTGGAGTTTGCGCACAGGGTCAAATGAACTTTTTTGTAAATAAAAAAATTGGTATGTTTTGCAGAAATTGTGCTTGAGGAGCAGCTATCAGAAATTCAAAAATCTGTAATTTAAAAAAGTTTTATTAGAATCGGTGTAGGCCAACCTTCACTACGCATAGAAAATTAAAAACGTAGACATTCATTGTTTGTCAATTATAGTAAAATGCTCGTATATGGGTAAAGATTTAAAAAATTGATCTCCCCAGATTCTACACAATGTTCTTTTTTTCAAAACTTTCGTACAACTACGTAAGTTTACTATAAAAAGGAATATACTCTAAAAATTTCAATGGCTTAAGTTATTTAAAGCTAAAAATAATTTTTTATTTATATTTCGTATTTCTATATTGATGAATTTTTTATTGAAACTCCAATCCATGTAGAGAAAATATTCAAAATAACGTGGGTCACTCAATTTGGACAGTAAACTAGAGCGCTTCTGTGATAAGTTTCATATATTTACTAGCGGTATCGAATATAAATTTGTACCATCAATTTATATACTTCCTAACCACTTTTACAAGGTTTCATTGTTTTAGATATAAATGTAAAATATGAAAAATGGAATAAATTTAAATTTTCTTCTGGATAGAAAAAATGATACATTTTTTTATAATATAAAGTTCGTACCTATTCTTATTTTAAGAAATAATTTATTTATTCCACTTTTCTTTCTTTATGGACCCGGTTTGAAAAAAGGTATTTAAGGGGATGTCGGAGCCCCGCCCCCCCCCCCCCTTTTTGCTGTCCGACCTATTTTGTATTTCCAATTGTTTGTAAAAACTACAAGTCCGACTGACTTTATCTTGTACAGATCGGTTCATTATAGTAAGCACTACGGTGCGCAGCTCTAAATCTTACTGTAAAATTACATTACAAGAAGTTATTAGCAAAAGTTTGGTATGATTACAGTTTTGAGGTTAGGTTTCAATGCGTAAACACCCTATTGTATTTCCAATTAATCAGAAAAATAACTCATCAGATCAACTTTATCTTGCATGCAAAAGCTTTATTATAAAAAGCACTACGGTGCTCTGCTCTTAAGGTTTCCCTGCATTCTATATTTTAAAAGTAATCACTAAAAGAAAATACACGATTTTAGTTTCGACATCCCCTTAACCCACATTTGAATTACCTTTATTATCTCCTTTTTTCGCTATAATTTTTACCATGTGAGATCTCTCTTGTTTTTTGTTTCTCAACTTTCTAAGGGTTGTAATTTAACAATGCAATCCTTTATTTCATTGACAATTATTTTATTATGAATTGAAACTTGAAAAAATACTTTTTTTCATATGTAGATTATTTGCAAAGAAATTTGATTGTAAAGATAAGAAATTTAGGTGAGATTATTAGGATTTCGAGTTTTAAATTAAATTCTGAAAATTCATCATTTTTCGTGTAAAAACGCATTTTTTCGGATTATTAAATACAAATCTTATGTTACTGATGAATTTATCTTAATTTTCATATTTGAAATCAGCGAGTTCAGAAACCTATACTATAAAAGTGCAAAATATTTTACTTTATACTAAATTTCTGGAGAGAAAATCTCCATGTCCGGAGTCGAGTTTCGTTCAAAAAGTGAAAGCACAGTTACTGGCGTGAAAATCTCGCTGCAAAAATTTTAAAGATATAAAACACTGTGGTTGAGATAGTCCAAAGGGCTTAATTAAATAGACAGAAATGAAAAATCAAGGGAAAAAAGGCCTCGAATCTATTTAACCCCCACTGAAAGAAGAGAATCACTTTGACGCCTAAATTCTCGCCGAGCAACCAATACAAATTTTGGATGTCATGGTAACAACTAAGTATTGCTACCACATTTATACTGTTATAGTTAAGAGAACAATATATTAGCTGGAAAAAAGAGATTACGATATAATTTTTATTTTAATTACAATATTTAATACGTCTAAATAATTATAATCGGGTTTATATTCAAAGAATCTTCTAATATAAGAACATACAGAATGAAAATATAAAAAAATCATATAATTAACTTTTTACATCATCATTATTAAATAAATTTTTAATAAATTATCTTAAATTGTCATAAATATTGAAAAATGAAAAACATTTTATATTTAAATATGTTGCTGGTAAGTAAAAACTCCTAATTTTTCATAGATTATGCTTCGTGAATAGAATAATATTGTATCTGTAATCGATATAGCTAGCAAATTGCCAAAAGAATTTTTCTTTACAAGTAAGTAATGAGGGTTATATTTTTGCAGTTAATATAAGGACAGAATCGTGTAGCTACAATCGTATTTCAGAGCGGTGAAATGCTAGTAAACACCGCGTTGCCAAGGGGTATCTTGCTGAAATTATGGTTTTATTAACTAACCAAAACATTAATCAAAAAGTACAACTTTTATATTGAGTTTGATGAACAATCTCGGATAAGAAATTTTAAATAAATTTTATACATTTAAGCAGCAAAATATTAACGATAATTGCATAAATTAATCGCATATTTACTTTGAAATACTTTAAAAACATTTTAACGCGAAAGCTGTATACTCGACGTGGGAAATTTCTGGACGAATGCGTTTGAAATCGTCCAATGAGCTTAGCGAAAACGTGCGTTCAATCCAATGAGACCCAATGAAATTGCAGTATTTCAAAAAATTCAAATTCATTCGACCAGAAATTTTCCACGTCGAGACTACATGCAAAGCTGTCACAGCATTCGGTATTGCTCTAGGAGCTATACCGATTGTCAAGGTAACGAACAAAAATATATTCGAGGTTATAAAGGTAGGAGAGCGATTCTCTTTTATCAGTGCTTTTGTTCATTTAGGAGGTTCTGTACGTATATATATATATATATATATATATATATATATATATATATATATATATATATATATATATATATATATGTGTGTGTGTGTGTGTGTGTGTGTGTGTGTCATAAAAAAACAAACTATTTTTACTACAATTTAATCCTCGATTTAATCTGTAATCATATAAAAGTCAATATATTATGAAATAAGAGATTTTTGCGATATTAAACATTCTCTACTGTTTTGTCGAATCTTTCTTTAGTTGTCGATAACTTCTTGTGGAAATTTTGTTGAAAACAAGTTTTTAATAACACGTGCATTAAAAAGGCCTCCTTTCGAAACATTTTCTGCCCGCTGCGCATAGACGCTCGAAATTCTTCATTCTCCATTGACTTTACATGCCTAAAAGAGCCTTTTACCTGAACTTGTTAAAAAAAATACGGCGTGGAACAGGGGGGGGGGGGGGCGCATAGGCAAACCCGATTTTCTCCCCTTATTACGCAATGTATTTTCAACATTCGAAGTGCCCTACTTTCATACATATTATATTGTTTCTCATATTATAATCCGAGAACAAATTATTACATAATTATTTTATTTAAGCTACATACCCCTGCGGAAATAAAAAAAGTAAGAAAACGTAAGAAAACATAAGAAAACGTAAGATTCTGTTAGATTTCGGACATTTTGACGTTTCTTTACGGTTTCCTACGGATTGTTATACTTTATTACGGTTTCGTACGTTTTATTACGTTCCGCAATTACATGAAAAGAATATAGCTAGAATTTTCCACCGATAGGTGGCGAGGCATATACAAACCAATTCACGTGTACAAAATAGAAACTTTAAGTTACTGAAGAAGCATTGGCACTTAGACAATATTTTTCTGGAATATTGGACACTATGGAAATCTTTTTAATGAGCGGGATTTTCAATGTGAAAATGTAATCTAAAATGATGAAACGTAAGGAAACGTAAGAAAATGTATGAAAATGTAATAAAACGTAAAATATGTCCGAAATCCAAAAGTTTCTTATGCTTTGTTACGTTTTGTTACTTTTTATTACGTTTTCTTATGATTACTCACACTTTTCTACGTTTTCTTACGTTTCTTTACGTTTTATTACATTTTATGATTTCCACAGGGGTATCTACGCACACAACCTCCTAAAGGGAGGTCGAAGCTTACATGCAGTTACATAGTTACCGACAATTTCGTATTCTTCAGTATTCTCATTCAATTTTTAATTTTTTTCAATTATCTCAGTTGTCCAGTATTCCTTAATAGATGAAGAACGTCGGTCAACTAAAGTTTTTAACTTTTATGAACATTTAAACTAGAATAATGTAAAATTCAATGCAGAAATCTGTAATCGGCTCCGACCTCCCCTTAAGCCGAGTATATATTCGTCCAAACAGTGCTGCTCCCGACCCAATAATTCAAAGTCCACATTCTTACTTATAAAAACCGTTCGAACCAATTTTACCCAAAAAGATCAACTCCATTAAAAACTCTAACACTCCATTGCCCATCTCGCACCCATTCGCAGCTACGACGAGAGCCTGCGCACCTGGGACACGCGCAGCCTGCGCCGTCCGCTCGCCGAGCTCAGTCTTGGCGGTGGCATTTGGCGCCTGAAGTGGGACCCACGCGAAGCCCGTCGTCTGCTGGCCGCCTGCATGTACAAGGGATTTTGCCTGGTGGACTGCGGCAACGAGGAGACACCGGAGATCGTCGCCGAGTACAAGGAGCACCGGAGCATCGCCTACGGCTGCGACTGGTCGCTTGAGGATGAACTGCTGGCCACCTGCTCGTTCTACGATCACGCGCTCAAACTGTCGGCTGTGAAGTTTGAGGAGGATTAAACGAGATTTTTGAAAATAAAGGGCGTTTGTGTTGGTTCTTTTTTTCTTTGGTTGGTTGGGTGGAGTTTTTTGGTATTTTTTTGTGGGTTTGGTGAGTGGTTGAATTTGAAGGAATGCATGCGTGGGGATTGTAGTTGATAGGGTTTTTTTTCTTTTTTTTAATTTTTCGCATCTACGTGATAAATTCGAAATTGTGCGAACTCAATGTATGGACCAGATCTGAGGGGGGCATGCCAGATCTCGTGATTATGGAATAAGTCATTTTTGGTCATATAAGAACCGAGGAACTCAAAAAATTGAAAACAGAAATTTGCAAAAAATCCATATATAAAACGGCTGAAACAGATTACTAAACCTTAGAAGGGTTTTGGTTAAGGGTTTGAATAGTTATATAGATTACTATGTAAAACGCATAAACAAAGAGTAAGATTTCGAATTGTTCTTAAAGAGCTAGTGCAATGAAACTTTTTCAAAATTATTTAGATATATTTATACACATTTGGAGAAGTAGAAAATATTTTTTGTTAAAAAGGATTCCTATTATTTTTCTTAAAATTGCCCATTAACTAAAATGTTATAACCAAAAATAAAAGTCTTTTGAACAATTTCTGCCTATTTTGCCTCATATGTATTGGTATACAACAAAAAGTTCAAGATTATTTTAGTCAAAATGACGTCAATTGCCAACGTTGCACACAGAATTATTTGTACAGACTGTAAAAATTCCTACTTACTTTTTATACCATTTTGAAAATATTTGAGCATTTTTATCAAAATTGAATAAAAGTAACCATAATTAAGAATAAAATCATTATATTTAAATAAAAAAGTAGTATTTTGTATAATATATAACTTTTTTTATAAATAATTATTTTTCATTTGATCTAGATCAACACACAGAGAGGACACAACAACAGTGAGATTGGTGCAGGAGTTAAATGTTGTGTACAATTAAAAGGTTTTTATTCGTTCTCTGATTGGTTGTTCGGTTTCGCGAATAATGTATATACGTAGTATGTACAGTCGGTACGACAGACGCATAGCGCGTAGGGAGACCGGGGCGAGACGGGAATATGTAGTTGTTAAACTCTACAAACTACAAGTTGCACTTGGTTTAAGACAAAAGGTGACCGACATGGCGGCCAATAAATGATAATGAGGTCCAGGTAGTGTACTCCGTAGTTTATGGTACCTAGATGTATGTACAATGATCACAGAAGGTATCTTGCGGTTGTTTAGACCGATAACGAGGTCCAGCTAGTGCGCTCCGTAGTTTTTGGTATCTAGAGGTATATTCTAGTCGCAGATGGTATCTAGAGGTAGTTATGGTGGCCGATGATGAGGTCCAGGTAGTGCGCTCCATAGTTTTTGGTATCTAGATGTACGTTCTCTTCGCAGAAGTGTCTAGGCGATTATGGTGGCCGATGACGAGGTCTAGGCAGGACCGGATTAATTATATGTGGCCCTAGGCATATTTTCGTGGAGACCTATGTAAGGTAAATATTTTATGAAAATTAAATATTTTACTACGGAAAAGTAACTATTATTAATATGGTTGTGCCTATTATCTACAAACATTTGTCTACAAATTCACCGGTTAAAACTTGTATTGATTTAATTTTAAGAAGAAAAGACCAATTATTGCTTATACAAAGAAACATCTGTGCATTTGCAGATACATTTTTAAAGAATAAAATAAGCCCTAAAATATTAAAATTGATCGAAAGATAAAGAAAATTTAATTGTATTAGTATTTTTTAAATTTTACGGTCTGCTGAAATATATTCTTTTTTTCATTTCGTTAAGCACCCTTAATTCTTTAATATATTTTATTATTTATATTATACAATCCTTTTTATATAATTTTTTTGTAAACCTAAGTTTATATTTTTCAAAGAAAAGATTAAAACGTAACTGTAGATAAAAGTTTCATTGGATAAAATATTATATGATTTCTATTAATCTTTTGAGACTCGGGGTTTTTCATTAGATAGGAGGTATTTTTTACACAAAATTCATGTATATATTATGAAAACCACATCTTCTGAAAAGTTTCCAAGTTTTTTGTTGGCCCGGTACTCCTACAGTACTCAAAAAGTTAACATATCCTGACTATACTTATATCTGGCTACGGTCATGACAAACTAGTTCATTACGAAATCATGGAATTTATTTGCGGTTGATCATGGGTATGACCAGATAAGTGTTACAATCATGATCATGTCCTTATCATGTATACTGACCAGGCCCTGATTTCAAATCATGATAGCCTGATTTGATTTCTACTCGGGCTTAACCACTGAGCTAATTTTGTTATTTTCAAATGTCACATTTAACAATTATTAGTGCGCACGACTATCGTTCATATATACTCGTATATGGTCATATATAATCATATATGAACATGTATGAGCTCAAAAATTATTTTTTTTATTGTCCAAATCTTTAAAAAATATTCTAGAGCACAACTATGGAATATTTTCATTTTTTAAATACATTATACTAATAAATCAAACATGCGAAAGATAGTTAATACAGTTTATCTAATGGCAAACTTTTTATATAGCGATATAAGTAAACAGTTTTTCAAATAAATTTAAAAAAAAAATTATCTTAGAAATTTGTCTGAAAATGGGAATAAGGGATGGAATTATTCTTTTCTAGTATGTTAATTAGCCCATTTCTTCATAAACTTCAAATTATGAAAGTTATGAGCTATTAAAAGTTGCATTCTATGCATTCTAACGAAACACTTGTAATCAGCTCATAACTCTTATAGCTTTAAATTTTTGTAAAAATTAGTAAAAGACTATATTATAATAATAGTCTGTTCCACAGTGTGTCCTGAATCTTTTTTAATGATTTGGGATAAAAAAAAATTTCTCCTCTCAGAATTAACGATCTTAATTTCGTAGACAATAAAGTCCGTCTCTCTCACCAGAATTATTTTCTGTACATCAAATTTGTATCTAAAAGCAGAATTTAAAAGAAAAATTTGTTATTTAAATTTTTAATAATTTTTGTCTTAGAATGGATTCTGCAGAAAAATTATCAAATGTAAGGATATATAAAAGTATATAACGTATTAGTGTCTCAATAATGCATCATTTTACTAATAAATTTTAAACGATTTCTGTTTATCTAATTTATTGCATGTAATTTACGTCACTTGAAGTCTATTTTAGGGATAGACGATGAGAAATACCAATTCAATTCGTGCCTAACCGGATTTTAACTTATCATATTTTTCTTGTATTAAAATAAAATCTCTAAAAACGCAATATGAGGCAT
The DNA here is from genome assembly GCA_949152435.1 of Gastracanthus pulcherrimus. Lineage (NCBI taxonomy): Eukaryota > Metazoa > Arthropoda > Insecta > Hymenoptera > Pteromalidae > Gastracanthus > Gastracanthus pulcherrimus. Next base: position 37,565,640 of record OX424572.1, read on the forward strand.
TTCACGTGAAATATCCTCAGCCGAAAATAAACGGCAAAATCAGCAACTTTTGCGTTCGATATAAATAATATAAGACTTGCTTTTAAAAACTTTATCAATAATGATTTTTATAGTTTTTTTCACAAGCTTTTTGATGGTGATGACTGTTTTTCAAAATTTTCATAATTTGATCTTGAAAAATGAAAAAGAATATTAAATTTGCATTTTTCTCAAGAAACGTCATTTTTTTTAATACTTTTAAATGTAAGGTCAGTTTCTTTTACATAAAAATCATCTTTGTCTCAAAAAGGTTTTTTTGGTATTTTCGAGTAACTGAGCTTCGAAGAAAGCGTGACCTCCGCCGCGCCGGCAATACCCCAAGCGTAACCAGCGTAAGTCGCGAGTTGATTTATTTTTCGTCGGTAGGTGGCGAAATCTACTTTGTTTTCTATGCACAAGTGAATAGTGCAAGAAAATGTATAAGTAAGAGTGAAAAAAGTTGATATTTTTAGTTTGTTTATTAAATTAAATATTGAACCATCAGTATTTAAGGTAAACGTATTCTATACGTATTCTATATATTGATTCAATATTTCTGTATAGTTCAGTAATTAGAATATTGTATGTATATGTAACGTATTCTAATTGATTCAATATTTCTGTATAGTTCAGTAATTAGAATATTGTATGTATATTAAATTCGTACATTATAAATTGAATACATCGTATTTTATTACAGATTTGATTCATATTCCTTTTATTTAATTTCCTCTAACCATTTATATTCTTTTAATTGAGTTTAAAAAATTATTTTACATAATGCCACCGAAAAGAAAAGAATGTATCGTGGAAATTTAAATGTTTTAATCCATTTCAAAAGGACAATCATGATGAAAGAAATAATTTATTTTATTTAACTGGTTAATTCAAAAATAAGTATTCTTCACTCCCAGCAGAAACTAAAATTTGTATAAAATGTAAAGCTAATTTTTATAAATCTCTTCGATATTCTGATCTAACCCCTCCAGTAGATAATAATTATTTTGTTCAATGTGATAATGAATATCATAAAGCCGGTATTGCTACCCTTGATCAAATCAAAGAAAAGTTCAAACAATCTACTGATAAAAACGAAAAAATATTATTGCTTACTCTCGCTCCAAAATATTGGTCGCGCGCAGAATTAATGTTAGACTTTAAATCGACTGAGCGAGAAGCAAGAACTGCGAAAGCTTTGGTCTCAAAACATGGTATTTTAGCAACTCTGATTCCAAAAAAGGGGGAAGTTACCATCTACTGAAACAAGTACTTTATTACGTCAATTTTATGAACGAGATGATGTAAGTCAATTATTGCCTGGAATGAAGGATTTTGTATCAGTGAAACAAGATGATGGAACTCGAGTTTACATGCAAAAACGACTATTACTTTGTAATCTTAACGAATTATATGCTGAATTCAAAATTGAGCATGAAGACGTAAAGATAAGTTTCACAAAATTTACACAATTTAGATCGACCTCACTGTGTTTTAGCAGGATCCAGCGGAACTCATACAGTTTGCGTTTGTACACATCATGAAAATGTAAAATTAACGTTTAAAGCTATTGATTTAAAGAATGTGACAATAACTTTAAAAAAAAACCTCTGAAAAACTATCGTGATTGCATAAATGTAATTGTATGTTCAGATCCTAACGATACTTGTTTTCTAGGGGAGTGTAAAAATTGTCTTGGTGTAGCAGAAATTAAAAATTATTTAACAAAAGTTTTGGATGATAAAGATATTGAAGAAATTAGGTGTGATACATGGACACAAACTGATAGATGCACATTAAAGACTCAAGTAATGAAAGTTGACGAATTTGTAGACGAATTTAGTGAACGATTATCTAAATTAAAATTACATCATTTCATTGCTAACCAGCAAGCGCTATTTTTAAAAGATCTTAAAGAAGATTTAAACTATTGGGAGTTTATGGTTTGCTTTGATTTTGCTGAAAACTACGCGTTTGTCGTTCAAAATTCAGCGCAATCTTTTCATTGAAATAATAATCAAGCTACTGTAATTACAGTAGTTGTTTACTACATAGAAGCTGGTAAACTTAAACATAAAAGTATGGTAATTTTATCTGATAATTTAAATCATGACGCTATTGCTGTTTATGAATATCAAAAAATAATCATTGATTATTTAAACTCAAACTTTATGGTTACACATATTTATTACGTCACCGATGGAGCGGGTCAAAATTTGAAGAACAAAAGTAGTTTCGCCAATCTTCTTGCTCATGAACAAGATTTTGGATTCACTGGTGAGTGGCATTTTCATGCTACAGCTCACGGTAAAGGTACATATGGCGGTATAGGGGCTAATTTGAAAAGAGGTGGCAAACAGACTAGCTTACAAGGTTCTGCAGGAAATCATATTCTTGATGCTACAGCCTTATCATATACTCATGGGCAAAAAATTACTCTAAAGAAACAGAGGTATTTTTTAGTACAATCAAAGTTATGATTTAACTACGAATGCTTTAAATGAAAGATTCGATAACGCAGTGACGATTCCAGGCACATTGCAGTATAACGCATTTATACCTTTCGAAAGTGTTAAACTAAAACTAAAGAAATTTTCACAGTCTACACCCAGATAGCAGCCCGTGCCGAGCACGGCGTGCTGGCACGGCGTGACGAATTTGTGCCATCACTGTGCAGTCGCGGCGTGCTGTCCGATTCGGTGGCACGTCGTGACCGCCCTGTGCCGTCATCGTGCCGTCACGCAACATCACTTTTTTGAACTTTTAGATTCCAGCAGAATGACGGCACAGTGCAAGCCCGCCGTGTCGGGAAAATCGTGGCCGCAATGTGACGGATTATGGACAGCACGACGTGCCATCAATATAATTATAAAAATATAATTTAATTGCATATTTAAGTTATTATTTCTATTACAAATAAAATTGATAATAATAGTAATGATTTGTTAATTTATTTATATGGGGCTCAATTGGTGTAATTGAATAAATAAATAAATATAAATAAATAAATAATAGTATAATTTTATGATTTATATTTTTATTAATAATAAATATATTTGTTTATAATTGAATATTAAAATTGATTTACATTATAAATTTAAAGTCTTGAAATAATTTCTGTTGTTTGAAGTAATATATCGCATCCCGCCATTGCAGTAATCTCCCTGCTTTCATGAAGACTTGATCTTCAATTGCAGACGCGTGCAATAAGTGAAATTGTTCTTAATAATTATAGCGGTATTATTGTAGTTATTAATTATTGTAGTTATCTGTGGTGTAATTTGGAATTCTGAATTATATAATTCGACTGTGGCAAGTTTGTGGTGGATGTTCGAGAGGAAGTGCAGCTCGTCTTGTGGATCATCCTGGCGCGCGCACGTGCAATTGCAGTTCATAGTAAATAATTACTATCATTAATTATTTACATGCTGCAATTTGGATTTTCCAAGAGAACTGTGGCAACTATCTGGACATTTCAGAGTGAAGAGATTGTCTTGAGGATCACCCTGGCTGAGATGTAAAATTTTTTTATTTATAATTATTCTAATAATTATATTATGTTAATAAATAGGTTAGTTTTGACGAGGAAGGACGAGTGGCCAGGACGAGGAAGTGCGACGATGGATGCAGCAGGAGGGGTATCTGGGCTACGGTCCCCACGAAGGGGCACGAAGACGAGAGCTGCAAGGCCCAGGACGGCGTACTTGCGGCAGCAGCAGTGGCACGGTTAACCTCGAAGAGGTTATGTTTACATACAGCTTCCTACTGCATTCGTCCACTGCCAATATTATCAGGTGAGATTAGTGTTTAGTTTATCACTGTAATCTCCCCTTACTAATGCTGCGTTGTTTCTAGGTGTCTGGTGAGTGCTTCGGAGGTTAAATGAACACTCAAACTCTAAAATCCACGAATCTTCAAACATATGAAACCTACAACCCATGAACCGTCAAACCCCTGAACGCAAGACTTAGTTTTATAATTATTAAATTTTTCATTTCTTAAATATATCCTTTATGTTTAGGTCAACTACTTGATTTATCTTGGTGGTAGAAATACCGATGACTGACTTTGCAGTCAACACAGAGCTTCTGTGCAATGTTACTTGGCTTGGAGATAAGAAAAAAAATGTCACAAGACTACGTGATACCCGTTTTGTGTCAGCTTGTGAAGGTATATTGTTTTATATATTTTATTTTACTTGTCACACTAGACTTATTATATTAATTATGAATGTTTCCATTTTTGACCAGGGCCCTGAAAAGCCTTAAGCAATGTCTACGGCGTCTCGAAGAGATACGCAGAGACGTGCTACTGCCCGAAGAAAGAGATGAGGAGCAGCTGCCACCATCTCCGAGGAGAAGACGAGCTCCTGATGAAGAAGAAGAAGAAGAAGAAGAAGAACATCAAGAACCCCTGCCATCCAGTCCAAAAAGAAGAAGAGTTTTTGAATGCGACATTCATGAAATTTGTTTTGCCGTCTGGGAATTCTTTAGTGTTATTATTACTTCTATTAAAATAAAAATAATAATTGTTTTCAGATGCCGTTGAGAGACGTTAGAAAATAACTCTAGAACCGATCCAGCACGTACTGAGAGACGACGTCAAGGAATAAAGACTGCCGATTCAGCGACTGACCCAAGACTGAGGTAGACAAGCTGAGGCTGGGAGCGACAAAAATGACATCGTTTTCAGACTTGCAAGCTGAGCTTCAAGGAGGGCCTAGCAAAGGTAATTTATTCATCATTCTATTATAACTTTCCAACCCATAATGCAATAAAAATCTTATTTTTTTGTTTGTTTTCAAAAGAGTTCATAACACTTCGAGCGCAGAAACGGTGTGCACCTGCCTGGAAGTGATAGCGATCTGCTGAATGGTTCCCAAGGTCATGCTGTTGTCGTACGAGCGCGTGGACATGCCTGCAAAACTCTCGATGACGCAGGGGCAACGAGAATGATGTTGAGTAGGAGGCTTCTTGCGAGTTGCAGCTCAGACAATCCCTGTTAAAAAATTGAAGCTGGATTTCAAGCTTGAAATTCAGCGATGAGGTTGAATCTGGTTTGATCGAACTTAAAATCCAGCTCGATTTCAAGCTCGAAATCAAACTCAAAAAATCCACCCTGATCGACCTACATTTCAAGTTTGATCAAGCTGGATTCAACCTCATCGCTGAATTTCACGTTCGATCGAGTCGGATTCAAACTCATCGCTGAATTTGAAGCTTGAGATTTAGCTTGATATTTTCAATAGGGGAACCTGCACACGGCCTGCACCATTATTTACGTAAATATTTTCAGGGACTATATATATATAAAATTTCTTCATATATATATATATATATATATATATATATATATATATATATATATATATATATATATTCCACGTCGACCATGGAAGAAATTTTTTACATTTCGTTTTAAAATGTTTTTACTAGTTCAGAATAGTTAAAAAATGTATGCAAAAAAAATTTAGATCACAATACCCTAACTATGCAGAACTGTGGCCCTATTAAAAATAAAGTTTTTTTCAATTCTTAGAAACAGAGAAAACTTTAATAATTTTTAGCTCCAGATAGGTGCAATTTAGGTATTTACACATATACATTTTTATTATTTTTCTGTATATTTTTCTGTAAATTTTCTATAGAATATGCTAGCACTTTTTTTAGGCCCTAATTACCACGTTTCTGATTGATTTATAAAAGATATACCGTTATATAGTAATAAGAGCTTCAAAATGAGACCAGGTAGACCATGGACCGAGCTTATTAACCGAAGTAACAGAATTTTGAAGGAAATCTACATACAATTTGTATATCTATATATGAAGATTTATTTTATAAATGATATACCCTAAATACATATAGATATATAAATTGTATGTAGATTTCTTTCAAAATGCTGTAACGTCAGTTATAAAGCTCGGTCCATGATCTACCTGCTCTCATTTTGAAGCTCTTATTACTACAAAATTTTGAGATTAAAATAAACTGCCGAAATTTTTTAAATAGCATATAACAGTATATATCTTTTATAAACCAATCAGAAACGTGACAATTGGGGTCTGAAAAAAATGTCAGCATATTGTACAGAAAATTTACAGAAAAAAATGCATATATATATGTAAATACCCAAATTGCACCTATCTCGAATTGATTTTTCTACTTTTCTAAAAATTTAAATAAACTTTATTTTTAGGGTCACGGTTCTGCAAGATTTGGGTCTTATGAGCTAAAATTTTATTTACATGCTTTTTTCACTATTCTGAACTAGTAAAAACATTTTCAGCGATTTGTAAAAAATTTCTTCACGGGTTTACGTGAAATATATATTATTATGAAATATTGAAATTCGTTCAGAATGAACTTTTACTACAGTTTCTCTATTAGTCTTGACGTTTCTTTCGCCTTTACAATACATCAGGAAAGTATAATACATTTTTAGGCCAATTTTTTATTTGAAAATTTTTATATATTAAATTTTTAAATTTTAAATCTCACCTGAGATCTTACCAGAGATCTCGTGTAAGATTTTGAGTAAAAATTCATGAGGTTTTCGCATGATATTTCACCTGAGATTTTTTGGTAGGGATATATAATATATATATATATATATATATATATATATATATATATATATATATATATATATATATATATATATATATATAATCATGCGAAATATCATGAATGTTTACTCAAAATTTCACACGAGATCTCTGGTAAGATCTCAGGTGAGATTTAAAATTTCAAAATTTGATATATAAAAATTTTCAAATAAAAATTGACCAAAAATGTATTATACTTTCCTGATGTATTGTAAAGACGAAAGAAACTTCAAGACTAATAAAAAAAACTGTAGTAAAAGTTCATTCTGAACGAATTTCAATATTTCATTAAGTGTACATATAATAACATGAGATTTTGGTATGAGATCTCAGGTGAGAATCTTACTTGAGATTATTCAGTAGGAGTATGTGAATAATCATAATTAAAGTATAAAATTATAATTAAATTTAAATATTTACGTAAATAAATGGTATATATATGTTATTATTGTATGTATATATCTGCTGCGGATTCCCGGAAAAACAACTCAAGTCCATTTTTTTTAAAATTGAGTTTTAAGCGATTTTAATATCTTTATATAGTATATTTTCAGATAAAAGTGCACAAAATCAAGAAAGTGTAAAAATAAGTAGCCTTATCTACGATTTATGATTTTTTTTACATTAGTTCAAATGGAAAATAAAAATTTTAAGTATTAGTATCTTCAAAACAGAAAAGTGGACTTATGTTGTTATTCTGCAAAACCATATATATATTATGTATTAACTTATTAATTTATTGTACAAAAATTAAATATTTAAAGTATATAAATAAAAAATTACAAATATAAAATACAGTATTTTTATTATGATAAAATTATACATTTAATATAAATAATATATATATATATATATATATATATATATATATCGCCGTGCTGGCATATTGTCGGCAAATTGCACCGCACAGTGCTGACACGTTGCCGGCACGCGGGCCGCAGTACCAATCGCGCATGCAAATTGCGTCGGCAAAATGACGGCACTATGACGGCCCGCGTGCCAGGACCGCGGTCCTGCACCGTGCCGTCTCAGAAGCGGGGCAGGAATCCGTCACAATGCCGGACCGCGGGCGGCCCGCGGGCCGTCAGCGTGCCGACACAGTGCCGACTCAATGCTATCTGGGCAAAGTACGACATTTTTGTAGAGACAAAGCGAATTAAGGCCAAGAAAGCTAATTTGAGTGAAATAAAAATTAAGAATACAATATAACAGTCGAAGCAAACCAAAACTAAGAAAAACAATACGATTAGAAAAAAAGTTACGAAAGTAGTAAAAAATTTTAAAGTAAATAAAAAGAAAACTTTTTTATGAGGTAGAAACTGCGCTGCCCCAGCGCTGGCGTGTTATTCGAACATACCAAAAAATCCCTCTTGAGATAAAGATGATTTTTATGTAAAAGAAACCGATCTTTCATTAAAAAATATTTAAAAAATAAAAAAAATTACGTTTCTTGAGAAAAATGCAAATTTAGTTTTCTTTTTGATTTTTCAAGGTCACATTATGAAAATTCTGAAAAATGGTTATCACCATCCAAAAGCTCGCGAAAAAAACTATAAAAACCATTATTGATAAATTTCTTAAAAACAAGTCTTATATTATTTATATCGAATGCAAAAGTCGCTGATTTTGCCGTTTATTTTCGGCTCAAATATATCTTATTATATATTATATATCCTCCGTATTAAGGGGTAAATTTTTCTCAATATGAAAATTTAAAAACTGTTATTAAGTGTTATGCCTAATTATATTGTGCACATGACAAGGAAGTTGAAAAATCATCAGAGAAAATTATCCAACCTAACCCATTGCTACCTATTGTCTTCATCGGTGACTCCCAAAATTGACAAAACCACAGCTGCCGTAGGATATTTTTTCAAATTTTCAGTAGCTTGACCTAAAAAAAATTTGTTATATTCTTTATACATGTACTCATTGCAGTGACCAGTAAAATTATAGTTTTTTAAGATCACCGATGAAGACAATAGGTAATGGATTATTATTATTATTATTACAGTGACCAGCTATTAATGGTAGCAATGATAAGGCTTAAAACACCGCAGTTCCTATATCCGCTGTGGTCTTGTTAGCATAATCACCGTAGCCACCGTTCATGGTTGATGGGACTATGCAGTCCATAGCCTTGTTCGCACAATCACGCCATTTCTCTCTATTCTTTGCACGGTTAATCCAGTTTTCCTCATAGTGTCCTATTTCTTGCAAGTCGGCCCTGACATTGTCTTCCCACCTTCGTCTTGGTCTATCCGCAGGCCTTGTGCCTTCTGGTTTTCCTACTAGTACTCTAAGTGCTGTCCTATCATTTTCCATCCTCGCTACATGCCCGGCCCAGTCTTCGAGACTTTATAACTCTGGTAATATCCGTTTTTCCGTATAACTCGTTTATTTCCCTATTGTGTAAGATTCTCCATTCTCCAGTTAACTCACCAATTTTGTCTCCAAACATCCTTCTCATAACTTTGTTCTCAAATACTCTGAACCTGTCCACCTCTCACTTAGTTAGTGCCCATGTCTCACATCCGTATAGGACTACTGGCATAATAATTTTCCTATATATTTCTAATTTTGTTTTCCATGATAGTAGTCGCGATTTTAATAATTTGCCCATGCAATGCAATAAAGGCATGCATTTCCGAAATGCAGTCTTTTCTTAATTTCTTTGTGCGTCTCATTTTTGGAGTTAATTATAGTGCCGAGGTATTTCAATTCTTCTACCATTTTAAAGGTTTTATCTAACACCTTCAGGTCGCTATACTCATTCACGGGTGCCATTCTGTCAGTGATCATGTATTCCGTTTTCTTTTCGTTAATTTCTAGACCTATTTCTTTTGCCGTTTTTATTAGTATTTGAACGTTTTTTATTATTATTTCCCTGTTCTGTCCTATTATATCTATATCGCCTGCATAGGCTAGCAATTACGTTAAGAAACCGTTCAGTATTACTCCTTTCCCGCTATCTTGTACGGCCCTGACAACGTATTCTAGTACTATTTTCTATATCTTATTCTAGGTTAAACAGAAGTGTTGAATACCCATCCCCTTGTCTTAATCAATTGTGGATTTCGAATAGTTCTGATAGGCTATTTCCTGCGTGAATTATTCCCCTGCTATTATCTAGACATATTTTTATTAAATTAGCTAGTTCTTTTGGGATCCCTAGTAGTATTAAGACGTGGTACACTTTAGCCCTTATAATCGAGTCGTATGCTTTTTAAAATCAATAAATAGTTGGTGTACTAATTTGCTGTATTCCCATTTCATTTCTAAGAGTTGCCTAACTGTGAACATCTGGTCGTTAGTCGACCTACTTTGGCAACATCCGCACTGATAATCCCCAAGGATTTATTTCGTGAGGGAAGTGAGTCTCGCTAGTAGTACGTAGGATAATATCTTATAACATGTACAAATCAGAGAAATCCCCCTGTAATTATTGTAATTTGTTTTATCCCTTTTCTTGTGAATCGGACTTATGATTGAGTCTCTCCATTCCCTAGGCATAATTTCCCTTTTCCATATGGTACGTATAAGAATGTGAATTATATCAATAAATGGACTTCCTCCCTCTTTAAATAGTTCCGCTCGTCCTTAATCTACTCTCGGGGATCTGTTATTTTTTAGCTTTTTGATTGCTGCGCTCGATGTGTGGTTCAGCAGTGTGGATTTCGCTGAAGTCCGAGACGGATTGTTGTTCGTGTATATTTAGGAGCTCATCAAAGTAGCTTCTCCACCTGAATCACAATAAATGTAAACAAAAGTTATTTGATATTTTAAATCAAGAGGGGAATTCGTTTCGACCAGTGAATGTACGTTGATTTCCAGAGTTAGTACGTACATCCTTCCTAATATGGAGCAAAATATTGCCTAATAGGCCAGCCAAATTAGCCTCTGGAGACCCCGTTTTCTGCAAAAATTCCTGATAGCAATTTTATTATTGGAAATGGTCAGGAACAGTATGTAGAACAATAATATTTGCAAGAAAGCCACCAATTTTGTACGCTAACTTTTTTATAAACAATTAAAGTTCGATTTCGGCACTTTTTTTCACATTTCCCTCTGCGGTTTGAAAAGTATTGATTTTAGCGGGAAAAGTTTCAAGTAAAAGTTGTTTATTATTCAATTATATACAAAAAAGTTAGCAAGAGCACCCATCTAAGTCTATTAGTTTACTCGTAAATTGGAAAAAACCACAAAATTCGTCAAAATCGAAAATTGTTAATAACTTTTAAAAAATTTACTTTATTACATTGATACTTTAAGAAAATGTACTCTTAGAAATGAAACTCTGTAGTCCAAAATAGTATGCCAAATTTCAAGCTTCTATCAATTACAGTTTTTGTTTCATAAATTTCTATATTTCGAAATTTTTTTTTTTATACAATACGTTTTCGATGTGAAAAAATTATTCAGTTTAGGCGCCGTGGCTTGAGATTAAAGTGAAAGAGTTGTATTTCAATAAACTTTTTAGAAAATCACGAAATTTTAATTAGAAGAGCCCCTGGATGCTAATGTTTATAAGGTGCCTAATTAACTTTTTTCTCGAAGACAAGATTTAATTAAGTCCAATCAAAATTGAATAAAGTTCATTGAAAAGTACTGATTTTTATCTAAAAAAAAAAGACATTTGTCTACGAACATTAGGAGCCAAGTTATGTTTTTTTTTAGTTAGCCATTGCTCCGTAAATAAACAAGATATCGTCATGTATATATATTGTTTTACTTGTTCACGCTTGTGGTTTTCAAATAATATCAATAGTTGATTTTGGTGAACTAACCAAATTTATTTATGGCGACGTTTCGACGACCATTCGTCGTCGTCATCAGGCTAAATCTTTATTACAATTTTATTATTAATATAAAAACATCTTAACACAATTATATTATTTGGCTAAATACTCACTATTTGTCAATATTACATATTAGAATGTTATAATTTCTCTGATTCGCCACCCTATTAATTAATAAACAAAGGTATTGATAATAATAATTATATGAGGACAAAATATTTACACAGATAAATTAATAAGTAAGAATTCTGCACACAAAATAAGATTTTTTTTTTAAATATCTGTTCAACAATGTTCAATAGCTGTGTGCAATATTTTATAATTTATTTACTTATAATGTATTTTATTAACTTTACTAGTCATTTACCTTGATAATTCTAATATATAGAGTAATAATTGATGTACCTGAAGTGAAGTTGTAGGTCGATGAACAGAGGTCTCTGAAATCGATATTAAAATTTCAAACATTATTGCTTGTGATAACCGCGTTGAGCACAGTATTAATTTTTGTGACTGGTTTTTCCTTCAATTGTTGTTAATTTACTCGTGTTGTCCAGTAGTACTTAGAATTTAATTTTGACGAAAAATTTTAATGATAGTAAATTCAGACATAGTTGTTGAACATGTTGATTATTGAACGAAACAAAAGGAAAGGTAAAGATTATAACCTTAATTTATCTGTGTAAATATTTTGTCCTCATATAATTATTATTATCATTACCTTTGTTTATTAATTAATAGGGTGGCGAATCAGAGAAATTATAACATTCTAATATGTAATATTGACAAATAGTGAGTATTTAGCCAAATAATATAATTGTGTTAAGATGTTTTTATATTAATAATAAAATTGTAATAAAGATTTAGCCTGATGAGGACGACGAATGGTCGTCGAAACGTCGCCATAAATAAATTTAGTTTGTTCACCAAAATCAACTATTGATATTATTTGAAAAGATATCGTCATGTTCGAAATCGAAAAATGCAGTTAAAGACTTGTAGTTTATGTATAATTATCAGTTGTTGCTATCATATGGATTTTCAATTGTGAAAACTATAACGGAAAAAAGTGATCGGACAGTTAGTGGGGGTGGGCTCGCGCGTTCACAGCTCGAAACTGAAAAGTAAGTTTCAAATCAGGACGCTCGGAAAAAATGGCGTATTTTAGCCAAAAATGCTTCTTTCGTGCTCTTTCTTTTTTTAATTTAGGGTAGCGTAACTAAAAAATAACTTTAGCCTTGTCAGATATTAGATTTGAATTTATTTAAACAATCAAAAATTAGTACTTTTCAATTTTTCATGTTTACGTGCAATTTTTTTTTATTTTAATATTTTTTTTAATTTAATTTTTTTTTATTTTAATATTTTTTTTATTTTAATTTTTTTGTATGTTTTATTAATTTTTATTTTAATATTTTTTTAAATTTTAATATTTTTTTTATTTTAATTTTTTTTTATTTTAATATTTTTTTTTATTTTAATATTTTTTTTTATTTTAATATTTTTTTTTATTTTAATATAGTTATTACATTTAAATTAATTGGAGATAAGGATTTGAATAACTAACGTTTTATTTAAAAAATTTGCGTTTATTTTAATATAAAAAAATAATTATATCCAAAAACTTATTTATATATCTAACATAGTCACTGTCTTTTTCATCTGGTTCACCGTCGTCATTCTCGCCATTCGCATCATTACAGTCGCCGTTTACATCGTCATTTAACATATATTCTACACTATCCGTCTCTACTAAAATTTGTTCGATATTTGAGCAAGACTGCCCATGACAGTTATGACAAATATCTGAACATCGAAGGCCATACTTCTTACAACTGCAATTCATTGTGTTGCAACCCGTTGTGCATTTGCATGAAATTTATTGTAATAAATTTTGTGGAATAAGATCATCGGTTGCGTAAACTGGTTGAAGGCCCATTGTTGTTGCTTTCCATCCCCATTTCGTAGGTTCTTTAGAATTACCCAGCCACTGTTGAATTTGTAAATGTGTTCTATATGAATGTTGAGCACTTGCAGCTTCAGTCGGAGGTAATACTTCAAGTTTAAAAGATGCTTTTATCGATGATTTTTTAAACAATAAATACCTTAATGAATTCAAAGACATTTCTTGATTTTTATTATTGTAAAGTAACCTAATTATTTTATTACCAGCCTCAGCAATACTATTATTATCAGCATTAAAATTATAAAAGATGTGCGCTATATTTACAAGATTCTCGATTTTATCGAACAGTTTTGTTAATTTATTTGTCCCTTGCCTGTAAAATGCTGAGGTGGTATCACAGCCACTAAATGCGTGTAAAAATGCAACTACAGGTTTATATTTGGATACTTGAAACTATGATTATTATATAGTTTTTCATGAATCTGACGTTTTCCAGGCTTCAAAAAATATATTGTTTTATCAACTCGAGCTAACTGGGTTAATATTACAAGTAAATCTATATCTTTGCCAACAATCATCGCATTTGCATCAGTATTACCTACTTCGATTGCAGTTTCTACGATTAAAGTATCTGCATCTTCTACAGTTTGCAGCGTTCGAAATCCAGCTGCAGTAAAATCTGCACGAAGCATCGCAACAAGTCTATTTTTATTTTTTTCATTAGATAAAAATGATTCTTGAGAAAATGTAATATTCATACTTCGTTCAAACGCTACTTCTCGGCCAATTTGTCGGAGACGTTGTCTTTCTACGCTTTTGGTGTATAAATTTTTGGAGACATCAGGGTATCCGTCAATAACTATAACGCTATTTTTTAAATATTTTTTGACGTATGTAACGTATTGATTCAAAATAGAGTTAACACTTTAATCTTGTCGCCATAATACGCGTTGCAATAAAAATCCACCGTCAATTATATGTACTACATTTTCTTTTGATAATCTTATAGATTCTTCTAATGGTGAAGAACTTTCATAAAATACAGATTTTTGAGTTTTGCGCATGCCAGCTTCATTGAAAATTGACAGAGGAAAGGGCGCAAGTTCAAATTTTAGAAAGTTTTCCATGTCATCTTTTTTTTCAATATGCAGCGAAATTCTTTGAAAAAGTAAAGTTGGATCTATAGATATGACTTCATTGTCGACTTTAATCAAAGAATTTACAGCTCAAAGTGACTAAACTCTATTTTTTTCTTTGAAATTTTACATCGCCAAAAGTTTTTCCTATTATAGATGCAATCCTGAACGACCGATTTCAAAGGATTTGTAACAATTAATATTTTCAGTTGCTTTTAAACCAGTACTAATCGATATTAAAAAGTCTGATTCTGGGAATGGATCCTGGGTCTCTATGAATCTTAGTAGTTTTACTAGATCATTATTATCTCGGTTTAGTCGAGAAGAGTATTACACAAATTTTTCATGGCTTCGGAAACTTCAACCAGTATAGATAGAATCCATTTGGCTAATACACTTTGCGTAATTCCTCGACCATGTGTTAGCGAAAAAACCTAATTTGACTGGCCTATAAACATAGTAAAGAAAGTCAAGTGTATATATGGTATCGACAGGTATAGTTGTTGTGCGTGAAACTGGTGCCCACCTAGCAGTAAAGGCAACAACTAATAAAATTTCTATGCTATGTTTGTTTTGTCGAGGCATATTCGTTACACAATCCATCTCGCGTGGAACTACTAAATGTGCCTGTCCTGAAAAATGGTTATTGTTTTTGCTATATATTGATACATTATTATAAATAACTTTAGAAAAAGAACATAAAAAAGAATTTAACTATTGTGAAGAAATGTTTTAACATGTGTAGGAATGTGGAAAAAAATGCTCTAGAAATGCGAATTTCCCATCATCTGCATAAATTTGAGTTGTAATATAGATGTTCTATGTAAAAACGCGAAAATAAATTATAATTCTTTTTGATAAAATCTATAGCGTACGCGCACTTTCTAACTTTGAATGTAGCTAAAATGTGTTTACTTATTCTTTTCACTATACGAAGCGTAATATAAAAAAATAAAATTTGATTTTTTGTAAAGTTAGGTGCATATTACCTTTAAATGAAAATAATTCATTACCTTCTGATTTCTCATGATTGGTGCCGTTTCTTTTTCTCTTGTTCCTAATTTTAGTGTCGTTATGGTCTACTTTTTTCAGCTGTCTATTTAATAAATGTATTGTATTATCTCTTCATTGAAAATAGTTTTCTTTGTTTTGTTTACCTATGCAAAATGTTAATTTGAGCATTTCCTCAAATTTAAATTATGAGGCTGGATACATAAAATCTCCTCTACTTGAGTAATTATGATGCAAAAATTTCGTTTTACCTCGTGGAAACAAATAGATTCATTTTCATTGTAATTAAATGACGTTAACGTTCATACGTAAACGCGAATTTTAGTTCTTCCGTAGAATAACAGTGGCTTTTTTTATTTTCAGTAAGTTAACAAAAGTTAATTTAAGGTAGTACACTATCGATTTTTTACAGAAAATTCGATTTTTTAAACTGACTTTTCTTAATTTTTAAGTTCTAAGGTCCTTATTCGAAAGTGGTTTATTAGTTTTAAAATAATATAAAAGGTGTATACGAGTAGTTTGTAAAAGAAAAAGACGTTCTATAAGTATGCTTTTCTCAGAAAATATATCATTACATAAAACCATTATGGCAAACACAAGCCTTTCACCAAAGATTAATACTTCGGGGAAATCGGGATGAAGGGTTTGCCTCGGTTCTATATAAAGCAGGGGCAAAACGATATGCAGCCACGAGTGCAACGGATATCGAAGGACTGTATCCAGTCGGACAGTTGCCAAGTACCAAGTTTTCCGCAATCAACCGCATTACTGATGTATCAACCTGGAGGGCTAAGGTAGACGATATCGATGATCTCGTTACAAATGACGAGATCATTGAAAGATTAAAGACCCTGGGGCGCAGGTTGAAGGGCAGAGAGAAGGCACGTGAGTGTCGGGAAAAGATATGGCAAGCACGAGCCCGGCTTGTCCGAAAGACTACTGCGAGCCAAGAGGCGAATGGCCAAGTACCAAACGACGAGTCTGATGATACAAATTCGTCATCCACGCTCGCCTCATCGGCTTGAAATTACTTCCCGGTGCCGGACGACGTCTACCCGGTGCTGAGCGAGGGGGCATTTTCCGCCTAGCATTGGCGCGGAGATCACATTCTCTTAACGTAATTTTTAAAATAACAAAATATTTCACATTTTTCACTTCAACTCGATATAACTCTTTCAAATATGTATTTTTATCTATTTAACTTTTATATAATAATCTTCCCGGATAAAGATAATTCATACATGCTCATATATGAATCATATATGATCATATATGGATTACATCTAATCGTGTATGATCATGTATGATCATATATAATCATAACCGAAGTATGGCAACATATTAACATGTATGCACTTATATGCGCATATATGAGCACATTTAATAATATCTCATTTAATATGAGCGTAGATAATCATATATGACCATATCATATATAATACCATGACAAATTTCTGGCTTTTTACTTTAATATAGGGTCATTTATGATCATATATGTACATATATGATCGTGTATGATCTCATATGATCATATATGCAACTACATGTAGATATTAAATTTTGGATCAGGCGTATTAAAATGACTTTATGCAGTAATAAGCATATCATTATAAGTACAGAGGAGACTAAGGCAAATTGGAACCATTTATGACTGTGTATGGTCATATATGATTATATATATTTATACATAATTATATAGAGACAAAAGTTATATAATTATATATGGTTATATATAATCGTACAAGATTATACACGATCATATATGATTATATATAATTATGCATAAAGTTATAGACAATTATATATGATTATATATTGTTTTTAATAATAAAAAAATAAACGTAAAATAATTATTTTTCTAATAATAAAGGTAAAAGGTAAAGGTATAAGGCTCTACTTTAAATAAAATATTAATGAAACTTGGTTCAAATTTGTGCTTTCCTATTTATCTCCATTTTTTTAAAATAAATTTCAATAGAACATATCTTTCGATTAAATTAATAGTGCACTTCTTTTCGAATTGGGAATAGAAAACTAAAATAAAAGTTATAGCTTCTTAAAGTTCTTTTGACGTCACATCTTTTCAAAAGATTTACCTATATATTTTTCAATTTTGACTTTGCATGAACTTTTTTATTCGATATTTTAACAGTTTATGCACATAAGGTCGTATTTGTTTCATTTTGTCAAAAATTTAAGTACATACAGCAAGTTAAAGTTTGCGTGACATCACCTTGGTATAGAATTTGTGTTACACGATATATAACATTAGAGTATATCTATTACATGTACATCAAAAATACGGGAAGTTTAAATGACTAGGTATAATTTATTAATTAACTACTTATATGAAAAAAGGAAAAATGTGTCCAAAAACGGGTTAAAAATTTCATAACATATAGTTGAATAGCTGAACATTTTACAACTCATTGATAATGTGATTTTTACCTTAATGAAGATATATGGTAAGATAGATACTTTATTTTTTAATAATCAAAAAAATAAATACAATGTCTAGTAAAAGAAGTGAGACTCAAGAACTTTTTGACCACTCAAAATAAAGATCCATCTATCTTCTATCATTATTATTCTACAGATACTCATAAATACATTTCAATGTTTATTTGGAAACTCCTAATATTGAGGAGTTAAAGAAACTGTTGGAATTCTGAAATATTTTACGTTTTATTACGTTTTCTACATGTTCTTACGTTTTTATACGTTTCCTTACGTATCCTTACGTTTTATTACTTTAGATTATATTTTCACATTGAAAATTCCGCTCATTAAAAAGTCTTCCATAGTGTCCAATATTCCAGAAAAATATTTTGTAAGTGAAAGTGCTTCTTAAGTTTCTATTTTGTACATATGAATTCGTTTGTATATGCCTCGCTACCTATAGTTGGAAAATTCTAGCTATATCTTTTTTTAATAAGTTAACAAATGTTAACTTAAGATAGTTGAACGACTCAAAATTCGCGTTTACGTATGAATGTTAAGGTCATTTAGTAAGTATAAAAATTAATCTATTTGTTTCCAGGAGCTATACCGAAATTTTTGCATCATTTCTCAAGTAGAGGAGACTTTATATATCCAGCCTCATGTGCCTTACTGAGTGAGTGTAAGAAACAAAAAGCCTCGTTGTAATCGCAATAAACGTGAAGACAAGTTATTTGATATTTTAAATCGAGAGGAAAATTCGTTTAGACCAGGGAATGTACGTTGGTCTCCAGAATTAGAACGAACATCCTTCCTAATATGGAGCAAAATATTGCCTAAACATATATATATGGAATCGACAGGTATAGTTGTTGTGCGTGAAACAGGTGCCCACCTAGCAGTAAAGGCAACAACTAATAAAATTTCTATGCTATGTTTGTTTTGTCGAGGCATATTCGTTACACAATCCATCTCGCGTGGAACTACTAAATGTTCCTGTCCTGTTATTGTTTTTGCTATATATTGATATATCATTATGAATAACTTTAGAAAAAGAACATAAAAAAGAATTTAACTATTGTGAAGAAATGTTTTAACATGTGTAGGAATGTGGAGAAAAATGCTCTAGAAATGCGAATTTCCCATCATCTGCATAAATTTGAGTTGTAATATAGATGTTCTATGTAAAAACGCGAAAATAAATTATAATTCTTTTTGATAAAATCTATAGCGTACGCGCACTTTCTAATTTTTAATGTAGCTAAAATGTATTTACTTATTCTTTTCAGTATACGAAGCATAATATAAAATAAGTCAAATTTTATTTTTTGAAAAATTTACGTGCATATTACTTTTACATGAGAATAATTCATTACCTTCTGATTTCTGATGATTGGTGCCGTTTTTTTCGCTTGTATCTAATTTTAGTGTCGCTATGGTCTACTTTTTTCAGCTGTATATTTAATAAATGTATCTCTTCATTGAAAATAGTTTTCTTTATGTTTTGTTTACCTATGTAAAATGTTAATTTGAGCATTTCCTCAAATTTAAATTACGAAATTTGTTGATTGTACCGAATTAGTTGATTTTTGTTTTTCTTAATTTTAGTCCACTCTTTAAATAAACGTGTACCTTTTGTAATTGAGTTACTTGTTACAGAAATTTCAGCACATTTCCAAATGTGCATGAAATTTTTAACAGTACCCCTAGTGGAATTTTCAAAATGTGAAAAACTGTGGCAAAAGTGTAAATAAGTGTGTAAAACCATGAGAATTTCGTGAAAAACTGTGAAATTGGGCTTTCATTTGGAACAGGATTTTAAAAAATAATTGTAGCATATTTTATAAATTTTGTCACAGTTTCTCATAGTTTATCACAGTTTCTCATAGTTTTTCACAGTTTCACACAGTTATTCATAGTTTATCACATTTTCTCACAATTGTAATTTCTTTTATATAAGAAAATGTAACGAAAAAGAATATGAGAAAATGTGATAAAATGTGAAAAACTGTGAAAAAATATGAAAGATTGTGCAAGTTTTATTAGATAAAATACGTGTTTTTTATAAGTGTGTGAAACTGTGAAAAACTATGAAAAATCTGTGAAATACTGTGCATATGTGTTTTATAACAGTGGTTCCAAAAGTATGTGTATTTTTACATTTTTTCACTCTTTCTCACATTTTCTTCATAGTTTTTCACGGTTGTCATTTCCACTAGGGACACTTTGAACTTTCACAAACGGTTTTTTCTAACATATTATCGCTGTAGAAAAAATATCGCATATTTGTCCAATAGTAGACAACTTGTTTTTTCCCGAGATATTACTCTCTTCGGTTCCAATTAAGTATACCTTTGTTCTGCGATTCATTCACATAAAAGAATGCCACTTCTGAGTATTAAACCAATAATTTATTTACTAAACTAATCGATGGAGTTGAAAGCCAATTTTGAACTTGAAAAGCACGCTTACGTACACTATATATATGGTAGGCTGATCTATAAATTCTTAACTTATAAATTCACAAGTTCATTTAATTACTAAGGTTTAATATGTATTATTTCTTAGAAGATATTCCTCAAACAAATATTACTTATTTGAAACTGTATACAGTAAATAGAACTTCTTATTTTTGTTGCATCTTAAAATTTATTCGGTCTTAAAACGAAATTGCGAATTTACTTATTTTAAGAAATCTATACTTAAAATAAGAATGAATTGCTTATTCGAGGTTTCCTACGGATTGTTATTACGTTTTGCAATCACACGAAAAAAAATATAACTAGAATTTTCATACGATAGGTGGCGAGACATATACAGACGAATTTACGTGTACAAAATAGAAACTTTAAGTTACTTAAGAAGCATTGGCACTTAGAAAATATTTTTCTGGAATATTGGACACTATGGAAGTCTTTTTAATGAATGAAATTTTCAATGTGAAAATGTAATCTAAAGTAATAAAACGTAAGGAAAAGTAAGGAAATGTATAATAACGTAAGGAAAAGTAAGGAAACGTATAAAAACGTAAGAAAAAGTATGAAAACGTAATAAGATGTAAAATACTTTGTTCCGTTGTCTTACTTTGTATTGCGTTTTCTTACGATTACTCACGCTTTTCTACGTATTCTTACGTTTCCTTACGTTTTATTACATTTTATGATTTCCACAGGAGTGTGTAGCAGTTAACTATCATTGTCAAAGGTTTACATTCAACCAGAAAGGTCGACATTTATAAAGGTTATCAGTGAATCATTGTAAATGATGAATCATTCGTTGTTTAAAAAAAAATTATTTTGTAATTTTATTAAACTATTAACGATATTTACTGTTAAGTGTTAATTATGAACGTATACATATAAATAAATAGGTTATAAAATGTAACTGTATTTTTATAATTTTATAGGTTGTATTATAATATTTAATTTGTATTTTCTCAAAGGTTGTCTATTTATGAATACAAACTTACAAATTAATATTTTTTATAATTTTAAGTGGTATTCATCTCATTTTTAACAATATTAAAATATTACAAATATTACATGTATCTTTTTAACTAAAAAATTGTGTAATTAAAAAATCTTTATCAAAAGAAATATTTTAAAGTATTCTATAAAATAATCATAAGCTATTTTATAAATATTTATAATAAATACACTTAAAAAGTAAATAAGTAATGTCATAAGAAAAGAAATAAGAAAAAAAGGTGACCATGGTCTTAGGTTATATCAACGGTTCGGGATTCTGACGCCGTCTGAGGCTGTACATGTTTTGTAGGGTCAGCCCGCAAGCTCATTATAAGGATAGGGCTAACGTTAGTTGCAGTTTGCGACTGAAACCTTTAAACACATGCTCTTCTTTCCGATCAAATGTTCAGAACTTTAAGAGCATCTAGCAACCAGTATATATTGTTTAAAAAATTTGAAAAAAAATTGTGACAATTGTATCGATAGTAAAGAATATATAACAGATGGAGTAATTTAAATTTCTAATGACTATGGTCATGAACCTAGATGAAATAAACCCTAAGAGCCACGACTATATGCACCAAAGTGTAATATCTACCTTTTTATTTTAGCTAGTAGATAGTTTCTTTACTAGTCATGTATTATTTAGCTCTTTATGCCCGATTTGATCGAAAGTCATGATCATATTATTCTCTAAGGTAAAATTTGGTGGAATGAATATTCCACCTCTTTTGAATTTAACCTGATTTAACCGTAAAATAACCTTGAAGACAGGATCTAGGGTGAAAATCAAAGTCATTATAGTGAATCTCCGATCAATTTCTGTATAGGTAATTTTTCCAAAAGTTCACGTTTTATGTATATAGTCTAAGTCTGTGATTTCCTGAAATGACCACTATAAAGTTCAATTTTCGTATTTTCGAGATATTAAGGTTTTATAATTTTTGAATTGCCTTTTAAACCTATGCAAAAGAATAGCATAGATTAGGAAAAAAAGAAAATATTATGATGTATCCTTCGCAACTTTTGACTTTTCAGATGAAAGTATAATACCAAGCATATATTTCAAAATCACTAATAACACAGTTTGCAAAGAAATGAACTTAAAACAGTGGTTATTCCGGGAATAACAAAAAAAATAATTAAGTCGGGTGTAATTTGGAACACTCAACTGAAATATATATCGGTCAATCTCGTAGACAAGACTAAAATTCAGTCGAGTGTTCAAAATTCCTCTCATCTTGACTGTTTTCTTCCACGTCAGGAAATTACAAGTTTGGCAATTAAACTAAATAACCCAAGAGTCCCCTGTATACACACAGAGATCTTGGCCTCCGAACTCCGAAGGGCGAAGGAGGACGTTTTATTGTCTCAACTGCCTCCTGCATTACGTCACACATGAAAAAGCCTTATATACATAAATACACTTGATAATTTGTATTTATACAAAGAAAACTTGTATCTGCATCCATAAATTACTAAGACTACAACGTAACATCCCTTACTCAGCGCTTAACTCTCAAATAATTCATATAGTGAAGAGCGCGTATACATATATATTATTT
Organism: Gastracanthus pulcherrimus; assembly: GCA_949152435.1. Lineage (NCBI taxonomy): Eukaryota > Metazoa > Arthropoda > Insecta > Hymenoptera > Pteromalidae > Gastracanthus > Gastracanthus pulcherrimus. The sequence goes on from OX424572.1 coordinate 37,588,585, forward strand.
TCGGTGCTCCCTCGCCCGAAGAACCGCAAAAAAATCGAAGCAGCAGTATATATAGCAGTAGGAGAGCAGCTCAAGGGCCTCGCAGTTCGACCCTACACAACCATCACCCATCCCATATCCCTCCCCCCTCAAACACACACACAACTACATACACCTACCCCCAAGCCCAGCAGCTCGCAGGCCGAATATAGCTTATCGATCCCCCCTTTCTGCCTTACCACACGCGCGCGAAATTTCGTGGCACGCGCGAGGGTGTGCGTTCGTATACACGCGCGCGCGCGCGCGCCGCGACTGCGTAATACGTATAATACACGCGTATATACGTATAGCTAGACCAAAACATCGATGACCTTGAATCGCGGCGGCGGCGCAGGCTCTCTACTCACGTGACACGCACCGCCGCCATCGCATCGCGCGCTTTGTGCCTCGTCGCGGCGGCGGCGGCAGTTGCGAAGTGTATATACGCTGTATGGTGGTGATAGTAGGAGGCGCAGCGGGGATTGGCCGGCAGGCCGCGCGTTCCTGCTCCGGGTATAATGGGGCGTTATGGTCCGTCTCCAAGTGGCGCGGCGAAGGGCTGGATTTGGGAATATTCAGGGAATTAAGAGTGGGTATAGAAGGTAAAGTACCCGGTACTGGGACAGTTTTTAATGTGATTCACGAGCGGACAACGATTTAGAACCAACAAGCAAAATTGTTCAAAACATTTAAGTCTAACCATTAATTTGCAATGAATTTTACTTATTTATGCACATACAAAGACATTTAAATGCTTTTTTATATTAAAAGAGTTTGTTTGAAAAAATGTACACAAGGATACAGAAGTGGGACGGGCTATATCGACCTGGACGCAGTACTGGGACATCTTTTGGATGCAGTAGTGGGACATATATTATTAAATGTGTCCCACTACTAGGTTACGCAAATTGAGAGGCATGTGAAGTGGGACTAAAATTTGTCTATACACGCTTCTGAAACGTAACCTCAAAAGATTTGTATTTTGTTTTATAATAATGTTAAGCTCTAAATTAACAAAATATCGTCTTGACTACAAAGATAACATCATAAACAACGCTAATGCATCGATACTTTTATCAGATTTAATGGTAATAGAAGTGTTTTGCTACTGTCCCAGTATTGCTCCCAATTTTCACTTTGTCCCGGTACTGGGTACTTTACCTTAGAGCGCTCTGGGAGAGAGTTTTAATGGCTATTTTTAGGATTTGGATCGCCGAGGAGCGCGAGATCTTGCGAGGAGAGGATATAAGGTAGTGGACCCGGTTCTCGATAGGTACCCAGTTGTCGATAACTCGAAGGAATAATACGATTTTAGATATATTTTGAGCAATTTTTCGGTACGAGAAAATTATTTCTATATTAAGAATATATCACTGAATAAATATTTTGAATTATAAAAACTCAGTTAGCGCTACTTGTTAAATAGAAATTCACACTTCTTGGCACTCTCAGATTTGATGAGTTTCTCGACGTTTCCTTAATCACGACCGTAACAAACAGTAAACTTTAAAGTGACATTTTTGTAATAAATAGAACGTTTTAAAAAACTATAAAGCCAAGATTAGCTTTAAATTCAACAAAATAAGCGTAATCAAAAAGTTAAATTTTGATTTATTTACTTATAACTATTTTAATTCATATATCGACAACTCCGTCTTAATTATGCGTACGTACCCAGTTGTCGATAGTCAGATAATATATACAAAATACAAATAAATTTTTCTTTAAATGTTATTTCAATGCTTAAAAGTACTTAAGCACTACTTTTAATTAATAATTATATAATTATAATAATCAAAATGTGTATGTTATTCAATCAAGTTTTGACATAACCTAGAACCTAACCTGAATAATGGGCTTGTTGGTATATCGAGAACTGGGTCTTTTGCATCTATCGAGAATTGCTCCGACTCGTAAAATGGTTATCGACAACTGCTCCCTCGGATTATTTTTTGGTTTATTGAATTTAGAAGTAAACATTACGTTAAATTTTCGTCTTTTTCGAGTTATTTGCTAAATAAGTATATTATTTAATAGTTGAAAACAAAAAATTTCAATTTTTTTTAAATTAAAGCATTTTTTATAGCGAAATAAGTTGAGTCTGTTACTAAGCTATCGAGAACAGGGTCAACTACCTTACTGCTCTCTTGTTTCGAATTTCCGAACAGCTACTGAAAAGAGCGATTCCTTCGAGGATTTTGAAAAATTGCATTCTGAGAGAGATCACTCTTATAGCCGAGAGCTTGGAGTGTGGTGGTCGCTCTTGCGAGAAGCGATACTCTAGAGAAATTTCATGAATCGCTCGCACGGAAACAATGATATCGTATGTTTTCTGGATGCAGGGAATAATTGAATAACATCCGAAAAGAGCGCTTTCTATTAATGAATTACCAAGAAAGAGCGATTCTGTGAAAGACTGGTAGTTTCTCATAATTCACAATTTTTGGATTAAAAGGGATTTCAATTCCCAGACAAAAGAACTTTAATAAGCTTGTTAAAAAATTATTTCTAATTTACATTCATATTAAATTCTTATAAAGATCCGGTAGAGTTCTTTAAATGAGTTCATTCGTTCGTGCCTGAGCAAATTGATTATCCACATATTTATATATTTTAAGTACTTTTATAACGGATATTCAATTATTTTGGGGAATTAAATAATACCGTTTCGGATGCATCAAAACATTGATGCAAATATAATAAATCGATTTTGGAATTATTCCACGTGAAATCCATGTATACACCATGTGTACATAGAAACTCATATGTGGAATTTTAACTAAGAACATTACTTGAAAACCTCTGGGAAACCATTGTGGCATTCATCGTTGGATGCCGTGTGAGAACATCCGAGAACATCAGATAGAATTTCGCAATTAATTAAATCGCTTTAACCTTTAGAGCACCGACATTTGGGGTACGTGATTCCTCTAAGAAAATGCATACAAAAGGTATCTTATCGTATCTTATATCATGGATTGACCATGTGTGAAGTGTTGATCATGGGTCGAACCACTATAGTGGCTTTCCGGTCCGGAAGGGCAGATGTTAGGTTCTTCCATTTTGAAAAAAAATTCTCATCCGACAAAAACTGAAAAACTTTTCTGAGACATTATAGTGGCTTTTCGATACTCTAAAGCTTAAATATATATAAATTAAATATATAATGGAGTCTTATTTGATGATCCGGATGATATCGTTTAAATCTAGGCCCATTATATGTGTCTGGTTAGCGTTGTATAGTGCATGTGCGCGTGTATATGGGAGGTTGATGTATATATATATATATATATATATATATATCGTTTAAAAAGAAAATTTCACCCGACGAAATACTTTAGCGAGTAATTAAATATGTTTCTTTTAGTATACTCATAAAAAATACTTCACAAGAACTGTTCACAAATACAAAAATTCTTTAAAAGAAAATTAAAACCCTTTAGCACTATATATGGGTCACTGTCTCATGGCTTTCAAACCCTTGCTAAAAACGATAATCGAAGAAAATCGTTTTCAAATAATTTAGCAAGCTAGATTAATTTGAAAGATAGCCTTCAGTACCATTAGTTTTAAAAAAAGTACGTTTAACTACTGAAAAGAAGTAGGTGTAGCCTTTATGGACCTACTGAACCTATTGCTGTTTTTGGTTTAAATGATGGATGAAAATGCATCTTTTTATATTTACAATAATTGATAACTGTACAAGTATGACTAAACTATGAAAAAACCTTGTTCATTATTGAATTATAATGAGTTTTGAAGCTTTATGATCTAAAATGATATTTAAAAAGGATCTGTGCCTTTGAACCAAAATTTGATCCTTTAATCTTTATATTTTGCACAAGAAAAAAATAATTGTAGATTCTAAAAAAGTTGTATTTATTTTTTATGTTATACTTAAGGGAAGAAGTTACAGCAAACACTAAAATCCTTTAATTTAAGAAGAAAAATATTTTTTCTACAAAGCATGTTATAATATAGAAAAGATGACATTTGAGACTGGTTTTGTTCAAATTGACCACCCTTTGAAGTAACCATTCTGAAGAAACCTGTAAAAACAGACACATGTTTGATTATCATTGTGGGCAAGGGGTTACGATGGGTTGGTATACATTTTTTTCTATGAACATTTCATATTAAAATTAAAACATTTAAAGAGCAATATTTTTAAATAATATTTTTGAACTATTCTGAGGTTATATTCTGTATGAACAATTTATTATTTACGATATAAGCCTGATTTTAATATTAACTTATATTTTAAAAAACGATATTCTAGGTAATAATAAAAAAACTCTCTTTAAATTTGTTCAAAATATGTTAAAGAGAAAGTACAAAAATTTTCAGCGTGACTCACGAAGAACTGTTGCGCAGGTTACAAAGTAAGTTATGAAAATTAAGTTTTGAGAAAAATGAGTTTAAACATAAATATCAATAAAGATAGTATGATCTACCATTTATCTACAGCTTCAAATAAGTCGAAAAAAGAATTAGTTTTCACGTGAAACCTTTTACTTTCGAAAGTAAAAGGGTTAAATAAGTGTTTTACCACTTAAAAAGAATCGATTTTTTTACCAAAACTCGGTAGCTTCTTCCCTTAAGATATTTGTGCATTCTCAATCAAAATAAATGAGTTTAATATTTAATTTTATTCAATAAACTTCATTAACACAATTAATTAGGGTCGACCGATGGTTCAAGTGGTTAAAACGCGTGCCTCTTAAGATAAAGGCCGGTCAAGGGGCATGGGTTCGATTCCCCGTCATTCCGAATTCTTTGTAGGACATTTAAAGAAAATGTCTTTCCGGTTTGGTTAAAAAAAATTAACTTGAAATTTCATGCATTCTTATAATAAATTATAGATAATTGATTTGGAATTAATATTTAATGTTCACATTGCCTTGGTAATGCACAATTTTCTTTTTAATATTCTAAAGAATATGTATAATTAATTTCAAAAGATTTTGAAACAACCTCGTCGACATAAGGCTCATAAAGTATAGTCAGTAAACGACTATACAAATCAATATTATTTTGAGATTTATCTAAGATTCTTCTTCCGTTTGGGTTTTTACCAAGTATTTAATAAAAAATTGTTTTTCTCGGTAAAATTGAAGAAAAGTAGTAAGAATATGTAAATGTATGTACATTTCATGTTTTGTAAAGTTCAAAGACTTCAAAGTTTTGCTAGGACAATAAAGTCGTTTCTTTTCACTCAAAATTGGCAAAGACCCCCGCTTCAGTTCTGAAAATAATACCCGAGTTTTTTTCTTAAATTGTTGTTTAATCTGCATACTAGGTAGCGACTATTTCGAGTTTAGGTAATTGAATAAAAAATTGTTTCTCCTGCGAAATCGCAGTCCTGATATTTTCTGTTCAGCGGTACTAAGTTATAAATTCGTACTACAAAAATTACTTCAACAATGCGTTATAACGCCTATCCCTAACTATTCGATTACGGATTAAAATTGAACAAAAATTGTATTTTTTATAATTTAAGAAAAAGTATATCAACAAAATAAAAAATAGATTCCTAAAAGTAATTGGCCCACCCATAAGTTGTTAACGCAAACAAAACATTCGTGCACCAAATAACTTAGAAAAAAAAAACTCAAATCAAAATTACTTACAAAAAAAGTGTCCACATTCACCCCGCTCTTCCCCAATTAAGTTTTGTTTACATTATTTACTTGAATAAACCATCATCTCACACGCGAACCTCAGCCCGCAACTGGACGCGAACCCTTAAACAGCGTCGCGCGCATAGAGGGAGCAGCTGTATACTGATATACTCTGTGTACCACAAGCACACTTACCACTACACGCGCACTAGGGCATACACAGGATAGGAGATTCCGATTCCGCGAGCCGACGCCGCCGCCACACTCTCACAAGTCGCGGGACGCCCGCGAGGAGAGCGACACGCACGTACCAACCCACACATACTAGAGACGCGCGCGCGCACGGGGACAAAGAAAAAGCCCAAAAAGAGCGACTATACTCGTCGCTCGCTCGCTCGCTCGTCGCGCTCAGTAGAGATAGAAAAGCCACAGCTGCACGTCGACGCTGTGGCAGCAGCAGCAGCAGCATACAGCGTCACGAAAAGAGAATAAAAAAAAGGAAACGGAGCGCGCGTGTGTCTTACACCGTGTAATAATAATAATACACAAGAAAGGATGGGCGCTCGCCTCTCCGCCTCTCTTTTGAGGTTATAAGTGCGCGCGCTGTGTACATACGCGTATGTGCGACAAAGCGAGGACGCATATGCACACGGTGCACACGTACCCAGTGCCCCACACCCCCGAGAACTGAATTCGGAGCGCGACAAGGGGTTTCGCGTGTGCGCGAGTTGGCTGTACGTATTAGCATCAAAAAGAGAGAGAGATAGAGAGAGAGGAACAGGGCGTCGTGCGTGGTGCGTGCGTGTGTTCGTGCACCCATGATAACCCATGAGAGAGCGCAGCAAATCGACGAGCAGCAGCAGCGGCGGAGGCGGCGGCAGCGGCAGCGGCACCGCGATGTGCAGCAACAACGTGGACTCGCACACCAAGTACCTGAAGGAGTTCCGGGTCGAGCAGTGTCCGCTCTTCATACAGCGCAAGTGCACCCAGCACCGGCCCTTCACCTGCTTCAACTGGCACTTTATGAATCAGCGCAGGCGTAGGCCCACCAGGAAGCGCGACCGCACCTTCAATTACTCGGCGGATAATTATTGCACCAAGTACGACGAGACCACCGGCATCTGTCCAGATGGGGACGAGTGAGTGATGTTTTTTCATTGGTTGCTTTTTTTCGGGCTGGGTGGCTGACTTCGGGAGGAGATTCATGAGATGGGGTGGAGTTGTGGGATTTGGAGGGGATATAGTGGAAGTAGAGCAGAATTTTGCTGGGTGGAAAGGTAGGAAGAGCGTTGGAGGGTCGCATGGTGTGAGGGGGTTCTTCTTAAACATTGAAATAACATTGCTTGGTCTGTATAATTGTTTTTTGTAAAATGACCAATTTGATAAATTGCAACTTACTTTCTGTACCTATAACGCACTTTTTAACAATGATAAACAAACCTGTAATACAGCTCCTAACTATCAGTCAATGACAAAATTCACTTGTGGCAAAGTGTCTCAAGTTACTTTATTCGGATGGATACCAAATTTTTCAAAGTAAGATACAATACGTGTACAGTTACCTGCCCTACTAAACTTTTAACAATATTATAATTTTGAATTTTATGAATTATTAAAAAAATGCAATAACTCATTGTAGAAATATTATTTTTGTTGTATTTTAAGCTAATCCGATGAAAATAACTTTTAAAAGTCATCGAGTAACAGTTAGAAGGTCTGGTATAGGTATGATTGTTAATGGTTTACTTTTATGATGGAGAAGAGTAAGTTATACGTATAGAAAATATGTTACAATTTATCAAATTTCTCATCTCATAAAAAAGTATTATATGGGCCATAAAATGTTATTTTCAATTTTTTAGATCTTTAAGCTGTATCTACCGCTTTCAATTATTACGCTGACCACCTACGAGCACAGTAATATTACAACATCAGATGCTGCTAATTTTTATCTTACTGTGATCATTATGTATTGTATTATTACACAAAACTGTATAATGATCACCACCTGTAAGTTTACTGTGTTAATAAGTGGCACATACCTTAATTTCCAATATCTAATGAAGTAACTACCGAGCTCACAGTCAAAATACATTAAATGGATAAAATTACAACATTTATTTTGATTAATTTACATTCAGTTCAGTTTAGTATAAGCTTTATTACAGTGCAGGTACAAGAAACATTAATTGAATCATGGTTAATGATTAAAATAATTATATTGAAATGATTAACCAAATTCTAGTCAATAATTTTGATGTAGTGAATCACTACAATACTTTCATTGTGTATCTTCTTCACTGCGATTGGGGGTTAGGTTAGTGTCATGACATTTTGCTTAAAAACAAGGCAAAATTTACTATACTTTTGGAGCAAAATTAGGCTTAAAAATTGGATTATTGAGTAAATAAGAACTTCTTACTTTGGAGTTAGTAAGATTTTACTCGGTTATATGAAACATTGCATTTTTTTGCATATGCAGTAAAAAAAGAAGCTTTTTATAATTACTGTTCAACAACAACTGGAAATAATGAGGCATATCTATGCTGATTACTGTAATGTACTGTAACTAAATATTACAATTGAAATACTGTTTCTAATACTGTGAATGAATAGGTACAAATACATTTTTTGTTCTTTATAGAGAATAGTAAATTTCGACGTTTTTATTGTAATATAATAGTTTTCAAAATATATACTGTTATCTCCAGTCCTTAACAATGTAATTTTACAAATCCCTTTTGAGCGCTAACAATTAAATTAGGTCACTTCTCTCAGGTGATGCAAAAGTTTCTACGATAAGCATAGTACATTGTACTATAATATTCGAGAAATTTGAACAGAAAGTATAGTTATTCGTCAGGTTTTGGCATAATTATAACTTATAATTTATAAGGCTATATTGAGTGTGCGTCTGTGTATATATATATATATAGTCAATGGTGTATATTCTCCAATTTACTTGTAGTAATTAACTTCTGTTTACATAAATAGAATAAATGTTATTTGATGAGAAAAGTTGAAATGAGTTTTTATTGATCTGTAGGTAAAGGCATAAGTCATATTTAAGACCATTTAAGCTGTCGTATTTAGTGAGATATTCTTATTTTACAAATTTTATTAGTATCTATCAAAGAAATACTCAAAACAAGAAAGCTCCAAAATTATTTTTTTTGAGTAGGGGAAAATAGAAAACATTTGGTAGGATATTTTTAAACATTGATATTTATTTAATTGTATTCAGTCAATATGTAAATACTTGATTAATAAATTTATGTCATTATAATACCACCTGATAAGCTCCATAGAATTGTATTATTTGCATATTTTAATGTTTATTCATTATGTTACACAAATATATATGTACCAAGATATATTAATAGTAATGCTATTGAAATAATTATTTGTTTCAAGTAGATTGTAATCACAATTAAGTGGCCTTCATTTTTTAATCTATCAAAATAAAGTCAAATTTTAAAAATATTTTCATTGTTTTAGTTATGTTATTTGATAAATAATTAAGATTACCTATTTCAAATACTGCATAAAGAATACTTAAGGTGTGTTTCTTTAGAAGATGCTGATAACATTTAAAAAATATATATACATGGAATTTATACCACCTTTATGTTATTCAATATATTCTAAACATAATTTTATATAGGGGAAACTCTGGTAAAGTGAACATAGTAACTCTAAAAGTCGAAAAAAAATGTAACTTCGGACTTTAAACATTACTTTGTAAGTTGCACAAGAAACTTCTTACATCAATAAACATACTAGCAACTTTAAAGAAAGTCATTAATTAAGTTTAATATTATTTACCTATTTTTGGAAAATACCTGTTCACTTTACCCGGGTCATTCAGTGCAGGGTAAAGTGAACTAGAGGATAGAATTAAATATTTTGAAAATATTTTACTAGTTTTTGTACAAGAATTGATAAAAACATTAATTTAGATAATAATAAAACTAAAAAGACATCTTAAAACCTTAATCTTAATATTTTAAAATACTGTAAAATTCCAAACAGTTAAATATGGAGTTGCAACAAAGGCTTTGTATACTACACTAACACTCACCTTGATTAATATTTTGTTAAATTTTCCATCTGGCCGCGTATAAATTAGTGCTTTCGCATTATTTTCCGGACCACTTTACCCCGATTCACTTTACGAGACGTCGATTCTTTAAAATGTTTGTTTAAAAAAAGAAAAACCTCTCTTAAAACTCTGTATTCTTGGTAATAGTAAGTAAAACGTATTTGGAGTAATTAGAAGAAAAGATCTAGCGATAAAATTGATTATAAACATCTTTAATCGTTATAGCGAATTCGACAAACCAACTGTCTTTTATGGTCAAAAAATAGAATTATTTTTCTTTCATAAAATATTAGTGGTTATGCAGTAAAACTTTTTAATTATCATCTTTGCATAATTATTTTTCACTAAAATTAAAATTGGGCATAAATAATAATTTGTTGAAGAAATAATAAACGTGATTCACTTTACCCGTGTGTTCACTTTACCAGTTTCCCCTAAGAAACTAATTTTTCTTTAATGTTTATAAAATTTCTTTCTTGTTTTTTGTTAACGGTGTGCAATTTTTCATTCAGATACTTGCCCATGTCTGGCCATACTGAGAACTGTATAATATTACAGTAAAAATGTCGAAATTGACTATATATATATATATTCCCAACCTAGCAGAATTCACTTTCACCTGTCAATAATGCAAAGTATTAAAAGATCGGTAAATATTCGGTAATACGACAGTCCTCAGTGCCACCGTAATTTTGCATCTCTTATTCTACGGTGTTTATAAATATTAGTCCTCTGCGCACACGAAAAGAAAAAGAAACGCTTTTTCATATGTATAATATGTACAAAAAACTTTCTGCTCCAATTTCCGCCACGCGTTTGTTGTTTACCGAGTACACCATCAACGCCGATGATTATCTCCTTCGGCTTTTAATTCCAGCCGAGCACGCAATATCACCCTCGTAATAAATTGCATACCATACACGATAATCTCTTTCCTCTTTTTTTTATTTTTGTTAATTAAAGAGGTTAAAAAGGGACATCTCGTAATATTTATTTACATTTACGTTGGCAACTCATAATTCCCTGTCGTCGGTATACATATAATAATTGTGTCGCGCGCGAGCACGCTTTATCCGCGTTTGAAAACAGACCTAAACTCCGATTATGTCACGTTTAAAGTTTCTCGTGCTGCTGCTGCAGTCTGGTGGTGGTGGTATAAAAATAATGCAGTGCCAGATCGAATCGGAGATATCCATTACCCACGCTGCTTGACTTTGTTTATCTTGCCGGTGTACGGCTGTTCTTTTCGGCACCTCGATTTATGCGTAAAAATAGAAGCCAGAAGAGAGCGTGTGCGTTTTTTTTTTGTGGATCTAGTTTGAAATTGAAGGATTTTTAGCAGTGAGTAATAGTAATATATTGAATTCCGGAATTATTGAATGAATGCTGCTGTGTTTGTTGAAATTGTGGATTCGGGGGAGAACGTATTATTATGAAGTTTGTAAAGAATTTCACTAATTTTTGACACAAGAAATAACCGATTTTTTTTTGTCACTCAGATTATGAGTTTCTTTTATTTTTATTTTTGTGTAACAATTCACTTTAATCTTCTTATTAATTATTGCTAATCGGCTTTATGTTTCTGCTACCGCAGATACTCCTTAGGCCATAACCTGGCAATTACTTAGACTCACGTTATAATAAAAATTAATAGATTCATTTTTATAACAGAAGATTGGCGTAGCCCCCCCCCCCCCCCCCCCCGCATAAAAATTAAAAATATAATCCAAAAAAAATAAAAAATAAATTAAGGAAACTACAAATCGTGTAAACAAATTATTATTTAACCAAAATTCATTAGTTAATTAATAATCAATGTCAATCTTTATACATTGTTTGAATAGAACCTTATATAAATAAGATATTTTGTTTTTTGAAAAAATAATAAATGTTTATTGTTAACAGTTAATTTGAATATATTCATTTACCCTATCTTGAAATTTTTTAAATTAAATTTTAATAAATTTATAATATTAATTATGAAAAAAAAATTAATACTAAATTTTAAATTGAATTCCAGATTGAATATTCATAAAACGCGCCAAATTGTCATATACAATCAGTTGAACTAACCTCTTAAGATTTGAAGCATTATTTTAAGGATTTATAATTATTCTCTGATTCTTGTCATGCGTATTTACCAGGTTTACTACTTCTTCTTTCTATTAATATGAACGAAAACGTTTATTTTGAGTGTTTTTAGTCTTTATTATAGGATACTACGGATCTGTGGCCTATGTGAATTCATTATTACACTGTGTAATAAAGCGCCACTTAGGTCACGGATAAGCGTGGCCTAAGTGCGGGTTTAGGTCACACAGTGCTATAAAAATATGATTTTGGTTCCATTACTTGTCTTAAAGAATGTACTAATTTTGTATTCAAAGCAGTTTTGTGTACTTTATACGAAACAATTACTGTATCAAACATTCAGAAGGATCACAATGTGTTACCTACAAAATTGTAAAAGTTTACGAGTACAAACATAAAACTTTGTTGAAAGTAACAGCTAGAATCAAATGAATTCTTGGCACTTCTTTTTTTCTCATTTTGTGCATCTCTTGGCCAAAAAAATTACACCTTTTTGCTTGAGGCTCAATTTAAACATTGGCTTCATCTGGTTATTAATTATTTTTTGAAACAGGATCATTGATCTTCGACCATAAAATAACCGAAACTTCTGCAATATTGTTTCAGCAAAATTAGTATTGCGACGACTATTAGAACATATATATTATTTTCTGATAAAAATTACCGAGAAATTTATAGTAAACCTGGGATATTCTCACTGAAAAAATTACTCCGATTCATGGTAAAATTTATTCCACTAAACGGTTAAAATTGCCCTAATCACAGTAAAATTCACCTTACCGAACCATAACTGTTATGAACAAAAAATAATGTTAATATTTACCGTTTATCAAGGTAATTGTTTCCTTAAAGTCAGTCTGTACCACATTTACTATAATTTTCATGAGTTTTTATCAGAAAATTCTTAAAAATCACGCAAGCAATCGAAAATCTATTTGACCACAACGAAAAATGAAAATAATTATAGGTATCCTAAAACTGAAATTATCTGTTGGTCTTCTTTCCTGCGACACGCTTTTTCCTCTGCTACATTATGTTCGGGGGCTCACTCGCATGGCACACCGGAATGTTCACGCTATTTTTGTATTCCCCTCGGGTGTTCATCATATTTGGGATTCCGAAAGACTTTTTCTGCGATGAAAAAAAAATATTCCGGCACTTTGGTCTCCGTTCTCGAGTTTTTAGTGGCATATAAAATATTAAAGGGAAACAGGGTCGCGAGGGAATCCTTCTAATAATAAAATTTCACAAAATATAAATAAATGATTATCTCGCGCGTCAAAAACAAGACTGCGACAACTCAAAACTCTGGATTTTAGAAATAATGACTGAGAAATAAACTTTTTTATTAGCTAAAATGTTTCTGTTTAAATTTTAATATCACTAAACAAACTTTTAGTTGTCATAATCATGCTCTAGGAGTACTATACGATATAACACCATTTATAGAAGACATATTTTGTCGCAATTTTCTTGAAAAGAAATATGTAAACTTTGGCGGATATTCTATTTTAGAGTTTTCTTCGAAGAAAACCTGACTGTATAACATTACAATTGATAATGTATCAATGCTTCTTACAAAGACTATAGCATTTTACTTCTCAAGAAAAATTGTTTATTTTTCATGAGACAAAAAACTGATATGAATAACAAAAGAATGTTTCATCATAGTACTAAAATAAAACGCCGATAAAATAAAGATATCTATTGCCGTAATATTTTGTATTTAAACGTACTTTTTTATCATGGTAATATAAAACTAAATCGTATGTCTTTTTTAGAAAAATGTTGCGATACAGAAAAATATACTCTATCGATAAATCTATTGCATAAATAAATAAATAAATCTATTGCATATTACAAACTATATGAATTCTGACTGTTATTCCCATTTGATAACTAATTATGATAAAATTTTTAATTGTCACAAATTATGATGAACTCGGTCAAGTTCTGACAAAATATTTAAAGGGACAAAAACATCCTTGAGTCCTAATAAAACTCCCATAAAACTATTTATACTTATATCAAACTATCTGAATTTTCTTTACTATAAATACTTGATTATATCTTTATGTGTACCATTGTAAACCTCAACATCTCTTTTGAAAGATCCAAGAAATTTTGAAAAATCAGTTGGATGACCGAAAAAAGTTATAAAAAAATTTTTACGAAAAAGTGATTCACATAATTTTTAGTACATGTCAGGACTCGATTAACCGTCAAAAAAAATTATTGTTCATTATGTCACCTCGAATTATGCACGTCGCAAAGTCCTTCCAGTAAATATGGTATGGACAATAGTGATCAATCGTGACTTGTAGGATCAAGATTTTGAGGTTTCACAATAGTGAAATTACAGATATGATCAAGTATTTATAGTAAAGAATTTTTCAGGTGTTTTGCCCCCTTAAGGCCAAAATGTTTTATAAGAATTTGACACAATTTCTCAGAATTTGACAGAATAACTCAGCAATTTACATATTATTTCAGAATTTGACAGAATGTTGGAAAATTGACAGCGTTTTTCGGAGCTTGATATAAATTTTCAAATCTTGACACATTGTCTCAGAATTTAGCCATAAAACCTCAGAATTTGACAGAATTTTCTCAGAAGTTCTCAAAATAATTCGTAATTACTTGTCAAATTGAAGCAAAAGTTAAAATTCACACCTTGAAAAAACTCTAAACCGACATCCATCATATCACTTTCACCTACTAGCGAAAAAAGAGTAACGCGTACCAATGAAAAAGAAAAAAGCAAGAAACCATCAATAAAAATTCAACAGCAAAACCTACCCATTGTTATAATCACTCAAGTATCTAACGTATATATACACGCGCGCTTCGGGGCCGTATGGATGCTTGTTGCGCGATACGCACGGCATTTGCCATAATATAAAACAACTCGCTTAGCCCACGTGTGCAGCGAGTACAAAGGAACTTCGGAATCTTTGTGTCCACGCACACGCGCCGCCCTGCGCGCGGGAAAAATCAATATCCCCCGCATACATATGTGCACGTATAAGGATACAATCCTCTCCCGTTTTTCTTCTTTTGTGTGGGACGCCGGTCTAAGTCACCACTTTGTCGCTTTCGCCCTCCCGTACGCGCGCGCGAATTAATGCTAAAATGTATGTATCGGTTTGCAATTATATCGTCGCGGGCGTGTGTGTTATCGAGCGGCCGAATAGCGATGTAACGCGCAACACGTGCGCGCCGGTGATAAAAAATATATATATATATTTTTTTTTATATAGTCCGTGGTGGATTGTGGGATACGTGTACAAAGGCTATTATATACAAAGGACTGACGTGGATGTTTTGGTATAGGACGTTGAAGGTTTCGAGAGAAAGTGACTACGTGGCAAAAAATAGAGGGGAAAACGACACTGACATTAGCGGAAAATCTATACAAATAGTCTTTTAGTTGAACGTATATTGAAAATGTTCTATTCTTATACTGCAAAAGGTGTTAGTGTTGTTAGTAGAGTTTTATAAGTAGAAGTATCCCGGTATAGATTGACACTAATTATCAAGGTGTCGGTGTTTTTTATCGTTAATTGCAATTCATAGATATTCTTTCGGTGATGATCTTTAATTTTTCTGTTTTTAATATTGACGGAAGGAACGGAAGGACGAAAGAAATAGAGGACAAAGAAGGTTACTCGTGATATTAGTATGAAAATAAGATTTTAGGGTAGACGTATGAAACCTATATCATATTATTCAGAACATAAGACAAAACATTAGATTTAAACAATACTTTACATTCTCACTGTTTACAGTTTAAGGAATAAGTTAAATGAAAAATGGATTTAAAAATTTGCCTTGCAATCTATGCACACCCTATATTTACTTGGTATTTAAAGGAACATGTCCACGCGTATGTAAATAACTTCTCGAACTTAGAAATGTAATTGACACAAAATATAAAAAAAGCATGAATCTAGAAATAAAATATTGACTACCCTATATACAGAAATCAGAAAACGATCCCCCTGTTCCAAGAGGATGCCATTTCAAAATAGATAACAAGAATTCCACTCGTGAGAAAACCAAAATCCATTTGTGAGAAAAGCGTCCGATTGCCCCTAGACTCATTTTTTATTTAAGACAATTTATGTTCCTACAAGTTAAATTCCTCATAGATATATATTTTGAGAGGACATCCTCTTGGGGCGAGATCACAAAATGTGATCAGTACCTATTTGAAAATTTCACATATTCGAACTCGATGGTATACATTTCAAGTATTTCTTAATTGGAGATGGTACAAAAAGGTTACTTTGCGGATTTAATATTGAAGGATTTCTACTATCCAGCGTGGTCACTGTCCTTCATTAGCCTATAAACTTTTTATACTACTACGGTGGCAACAATTTTCTAAATTTAATGTTTCTTACGCTTTAAATGATGATGAACGTTTCATACATGTATCTTGAAAACTAAAATGTCTGCATTATGGGAATCCATCTTTTGAATTCATTAGGATGACACTGATTCAGACACATAATGTAAAAAAGTATTTTTAAATACATTCTTAAGTATATATAATACATTTTATTCGACATTTTAAGAGGATGTCAAAGTGTTAATATCTACATCAGATTAACAATTGTTAGTAACAATTAAACTGACCATTTTTAAGCTCTAAAACAAAAAAAACGGACTCAGCTGATCAAAATATCTTTTAAAAAACTTGGTTTTTGCCAGGAACATCGATTTGATACGAACCATTCCAGTGGCCGCTGACCTACCGTAATGTGGGTTTATATGCAAAAGAGAAGGAGTAGAGGAGGAGGCAAAAATCTGCCTTGCTGTACTTGAATTGGTGGCCACAAGTGGTCTAAATAATTTTAAAATCATTTTTTAAACTAATTAAAATCTGTCATAAAATTATTTTATTTACGAAGTATGAAGCTGCAAGTCACGCAGAATTTTGTAGTATATAATTAGTTTTAAAATTCATCTACTTTGTATTGCTTATTTTACGAAGAAGCAAATTGTCATGACTGCCTTGCGTGTATTTATTCTATTAAATTTCATATATATATATATATAAGTACATTCTATTTTCTAGTATATTTTGTATACACTCTATTATATTTTGTATACATTCTATTACATTTTGTATACATTCTACTATATTGGATTATATACGTTTTCGTGTGTATCAAAATGTTTGCGGAAAACTGATCTGAAAAGCTGAATAACTATCAACATCGGACAATAACAAATAGGGAAGAATGCAAAATTTATTCTTTGAGTGGAACTTGAGCACCTAAGTCAAATTGCTTTATCAATTAAAAAAAATTAAATTCGCCAAAGTTACAACTTATTAAAGATCCTTTGACCACATCACATCGTTTTTAAAGTTTTACAAAAGTTTATAAAGAAACTACTCTGTAATCTACAAGCATATACAGTAGTTAAGTTAACAGTGTTAACCCTTTAGTGCCATGTGTGACGTATACGTCCATCCACTTTAAAGCAGGCGTATAATTTTAATAATTGAATAAAAATGTTTCTGCAACATGTGACTCGATGGTGTAGATGGATAGTAAACTGTTAATACCGTTAGATTAAAAAACAATCGAATCCGCAATAGCATGAAATTCAAAATGACGTGCCATATTAACAAAGATATGCGTATGGGAGAAAACAATGCGTATGATGCTGCAGATTTTTCCATAACAATTCAAAAACAAATTTTTTTGTAATTCTTTCTATGGGTACTTGTACAAGGACACTTAAGCTAACAAATTACAATGTTACTTACTCAAATTTAATTAATCTAAGAGCAAGACGGCCAATAATCGTATTTAACGTTCACTTCGAAAAATCGTATCAGAGTAAATTTTTCCTCTAATAAACTATTCGGTGCAATGTATAGGACTATTTTTGAGTCAACTAACAAGGAGAATACCAACCCATCGGAACTCAGATTTTGATGAAGCTTTGGGATGATTTCTAGTACCTAAAAATATAGCCAAGCACCCGTAGTGTATTCTAATAAGCCCTTATATTCGAGATAAAGCTTTTTTACTCCGAATATGCGTAATTTTAGTGAAAATGGGCACCTCTTCTAGTGATTATAATTATGCTGTGTTAATATTAGAGAAAATGGTACAAGAGATGATAAACATATGCAGAAAGAGCTTTAATTTGAGACCTGTATGTAACGTTAAAAAATATTAATCTGAGCCAGAGTTATTAACCATGAAAGATGATGACTGAAAATGCATGAATATTTGAGAAATTTAACTGCTTTAATTTCATTGGTTTTTCGTGCATTTTCAGGCACCATTTTCAATTGTTAATTACTTTGGCTCAGATTAATATATTTTAACGTTACAGGTCTCAAATTAATGCCCTTTTCGCCTTCTTTCATATTCTTTCGGGCCATTTTTTCTAGTACTAACACCTGCATAGTTATAATCACTAAAAGAGGTACATCTTTTCACTGAAAACGTATATTTGGAGTCAAATAGCTTATATCTAAAATACAAAGACCCACTAGAACAAAGTACGAGTGTTTGGGTTCAGAAAGCACCTCCCAAAGTCTCGTAAAAATTGGAGTTCCACAGGTGTTGGTGTATTCTCCTTGTATTTAAGTGGAAAAATAAAGACCATCCTCCTAACTCAATCAAAAAACTAAAAAAATCGTCATTTCTCCCTCGTTCCAGATGCCCGAATCTGCACCGCACGGCCGGCGACACGGAGCGCCGCTACCACCTGCGCTACTACAAGACCTGCATGTGCGTCCACGACACGGACGCCCGTGGTTTCTGCGTGAAGAACGGGCCCCACTGCGCCTTCGCCCACGGCAATCACGATCTCCGGCCGCCCGTCTACGACATCAAGGAGATCCAGGCCATGGAGAATCCCGACCTCGATCCCAGCGCCAGCGGCAACGGGCCCAACATCCTCGACAAGGAGAGGAACCTCATGAACGAGGATCCAAAGTGGCAGGACACCACATACGTGCTCAGCAATTACAAGACGGAGCCGTGCAAGAGACCGCCGAGGTTGTGCAGGCAGGGCTATGCCTGTCCCCAGTATCACAATAGCAAGGACAAGCGCAGGAGCCCGAGGAAGTACAAGTATCGGTGAGTGATGGAGAGATTGATTGATTGAATCTCCGGGCCTCGGATTTCGATGAAACAGTACTCGTACTTTTGTCCAGTGGACCTTTAAGAGGGTGGTGTTACAACATTCACATTTACCGCCATAATTTCTAACCTCAAATCTTTGACCGATATATGAATAATTTATTGTAATTGGTAAATAAACCGAGTTGTGAAAAAACTGGAAAACGTTGCCCTTCCATTTATAATATTCTACCACTCTGCTAAGTTTCGAGTAAAAATATCATTGCATATATAAATGTCATATGAATGAAATTTCGGATCACCTTTTGCAGATCTCTGTTTTATCACGAAATTTCGTTCAAATGCCATTAAGGCGATGCTAAACCCCCTGTCACCGACAAATATGGGGAACCACTTATTTTATTCAATTTTCAATTTTGAGAAAATATCTCTCTGAAACGTTATTGTTTATGACTACGACAATAACGTTTCATAAAGATATTGGCTAAAAATTGAAAATTAATTGAGAAAAGTAGTTCCTCGTATTTGTCGGTGACAGGTGGCTTTAACGTCACCTTAATACAAGCCGTAATATTTTTACTTAAAACTTTGCATAGTGGTATACTTACAAAACAAAGGACGATTACCTACTTTTTCATAATTCTGTTTATTTTTTTAACAGGTTCGCGCCGGCATGAGTCAAAAATGACTCATGAATTGTCGCAAATTTCTTTACATTTTGTCTTACTGTAATCGTAATAATTAATGAAATTTTTTATGCAACCGGTTTTGTATTCTTTAAGTTCTTAGAAAGAGGCAGAAACATCTAGTTTTTATCGAATGTTTGAAATTATAATTAATTTTGTAGATAATTAAAAAAATCGTATTATACATTAGCCGGCACAAACCTGTTAATTATAGCAAACATTTTAAAATTCTCGAACGAGAAAGTTGGAAGGATAAAAATTGACTTTGAACCCCCATTAAACCTGATATAATGATAAAAAATACTAGCATTGCTCATATGGGCAATCTTAAAGATCAAATATATACATATATACTATCAACTTTAATGAAATACGCCATATCTACCGTACAAAGGTGCATTGGATGAAATCACAGGTATTGGGCTTTATTTTTAGGTATAAGAAAACGATCCCTAAAGTTTCATCAAAATCCGTGACCCAAACTCCGTGATTCTCCTTATAAGTAGAAATCATTTGCTGGAACGGATAATTTTGCTGTGGCAGCTGATGTTTTCGTTATTCTGTAGCTGAAATACTAGCTAGCTGTGTATCGACCTTAAAATGTAAAATGTCTTGCTGTTTTATCAAAAAGATTTCTATTTGTACTGGAGCTATGGTTCCATGATACGGAAAGTAACTGAACGTTGAGGAATATATCTGTATTTATAAATATTTATATACATACTTATTCAAAAGACTAGCGTCTACTGATTAAGCAATGATGATTAGAATTTGAAACTCAATTATACCTGAATTTTCTTAGTAATAAAGCATTGATACTCCAACACAACAATCTGATTACTAATTTTGACAAAAAACTAAAAATTCGACATTGTGACTTGTAAACTTACTGTGTTGCATTTTGCATAGAGCATCGAAAGCCTACTTTGCATATAAATATATTGACGTTTATGTAAGAAATTTAAATAAGTGAATTTGACGTTTGTACTGTACACACCAGAATATTATTGTATGCTTGAACAAAGACTTACGCACATTGAAACCTCGACTGAAACGTGAATGCTTGTTTATTGTAAAGAATTAACTGTTAATGTTTAATAAGTAAAGTATTCCCTTACATCTTTGGATCAAAAATCTGTTCATGTTATTCAAATGAAACTTTATTCTCTCATAGTTCAGCTAGTCTCAGTTTCGTTATAGTTTCTTTACAGGAACATTTTGTCTGTTTACCAGATGGGAAATCATCTGTTTTTGCTTTTCTTACACTTATAGTAACAGAACATTTATCAGTAAAGTGTTAATCATCTATAAACGAGCAATGAGGCCTGAAGGGGCTACCATCTTGCTCGGTGGAAGTCTTGAACAAGTCTATATCCTATTGTTACCTATTGCAACAGCCTAAAAGTCGTACTAAATCTGCATTACTCCACTACATTTTACGTATCCACTACATCTTACTCCTGCTACATTTTACGTGGCTACTCAACACCAATACACCTTTATTCCTCTCTGCGTGTGTACTATGATTGGTCGAAGTATATAGTAGGTTACCATCTGAGTGCGGTTTCTTTTAACCTATAATTTATTTCTGAAAAAGGTGATGACCCTAAGAAGTGAAGCATTTTAAATCTCGATGTGATTGGCAATATTTTTGAAAAATATGTATAAAAAAATTAGAAGACGCAATAGTTCGTTCAATAAACTACGTTTTGTTTATATAGGGCTTGACTATGCATCTACGTGTACCATTTTTTCATTAGAAAAAAAAACAATTAAAAAAATTGGCACAAACCTCATAAAATGTTGCATAAAAGCACCAAATTTCAAGCTGTTTCGATAAATCGTTCATGAGAAGAACGAGAAATCGAAATGATGATAATGTAGGGATCTTATGTTGGTTTTACGGCGTAACTAAAGTTTTGCAATCAGATCTATATTCCACATATGTGCTATTCTACGTTTCTGTGTCTCTGATTATATATCCATTGTCACATTTTCAATATTTAAAACGGTGGATTCAAAATGAAGGTCCGTATTTCCTTCTTTTTTCTTTTTTATCATCGATTACAAGTCCGTTGTGCGTTTTCAGATATTCAAAATCTAATTTAACAAATCTTAAATAGTCTCATTATATAGGAGCATGTAGGTCATTAGTTGGTGGTTCATTTTATCATTTATTGTCAGGAAACACCTTTCAGAGTCTTAGCTGAATTTGTAACCCAGAAAAGGTCAGATTCCTTACTGGCTATAAAAAATCATTCTGGTAAATTATAGTTATAATTAGAAGTTCGATAATAATTTTCTTATTCATATTTTATATAAAATATTATTTTACATTAATACATTATGGGATGTGCAGGGTAAACAGATGACTCGATTATCACGTAATTGTGAAGTGAGAGAATCAATTCAAAAACATTACATGATTGCGATCTCAAAAATCTCTCCAGATAATTGAAAAGGCTCATAATTGTATACTTATGTTGGGTCCAAAAACCAGGACCCGACCCCGACCCGTAAACTCGATTTAGGTTCATGAGCTCTTTCAAACTTCTCAGTCGTTATCTTAAATCACAAGCAAGTTTATTTATATAATTAACTATACCGCTATACAACTACATAAGCATCACATCTTTATCCTGGGCTCGTATGACCTATATCCAGCAATTATGAACAAAAAATCGGTCGGTTATGATTCGGGTTCTTGCACGTCCCCAACACACATCGTCCAATCATACTCAATCATCATAGCCAACGTTCTGCTACTTTTAGCGTCATCTAACTTTTGGACTATAGGGCTACATCTTTTCACATTCATCCCTCGATATCTGATTATTTCTCCATTCACAATGTTCTAACCCTCTTGTTTGCGCTTGCCCTTCCCGCGACGCCGCAGCTCGACGCCCTGTCCGAACGTGAAGCACGGCGAGGAGTGGGGCGAGCCGGGCAACTGCGACCAGGGCGACAACTGCGTCTACTGTCACACGCGCACCGAGCAGCAGTTCCACCCCGAGATCTACAAGTCGACCAAGTGCAACGACGTCCAGCAGGCGGGCTACTGTCCGCGCGGCGTCTTCTGCGCCTTCGCCCACGTCGACCGTGAGTTTTTACTTTCCCCCTTCTGGCTTATATATGTCTTGTGTTCTTTCGCGTTTTCTTCTGCCCTGCTGGAAAAAAAAGAGAAACAATCAGGCGATTTTTCGGGTGGATTATCCCGCTCGAGCTCTCAAGGGTGAAGCACTCGGTTAGCAGGTTCGAGTTGTACTTTATTGATGCGGTCATCGTAATGTTACTTTTAATTTTAATTTTGCCAAGAAAATTGTTTTGTTACCGAGCAAAGTGCTTATCTTTGGAAGAAGATAAGGATAACAGACAGTTGATTATTTAACAGGTTGAATGCTATGTGTACCATATATGGACACGGATTTCTTTCTCCAGGGGCTATATGAGCCATATATGGCTCATAACTCTTTTTTAATGACAATGTTCATGTAGAGATGTAGATATTTTTAAAACTGTTTTGGCTAAAAAGACGCTTATTCTTCATAAGCAATAGAAAATATTAATAATGAGAACACGTTATAAGAATGTTAGAGTTTGTAAAATAACACATACAAATTTCAATTTTTTATTGTTTTTAAAATTTTTTTATTCTAGCTTTAGCCTCTGGAGAAAGTCGCCCAATTTCATAGATAGCACTCAACCTGTTAAAAAGTTGGATAACATTCTTTTTTTAAACATTAAGTTGTGATGTCTAGAAAGTTTTATAAATAAAACAGTAAAATATAACGTACCTAGATAGTAGTATCTAGATAAAGATTAACATTTAGCTAGATAATTATTTTATCTTTCAGTTTTAAATTGTTTCTTAACCCTTATATTAGCTGTTAATGTTAATTATTAGTTTATGTATACCGTATAGATATATCAGTCTTTGGCAAAAGTCATCTCTTATACAAAAGATACAGATACGAAATAGTAAAGTATCTAAGATACTAGATACAAGTATGTTTTTTTTTTTCAAAGAGAATGGTATCAATTAGACAGATTTTCAAAGAAAGATATAGTATCTAGATACTTTAAGGAGATGTCAAAGGGAAGGGAAGGTTCCTGCGTTATCGACTACGGTTTTTATTTTTTAAATAATCTTTCAAATATTTTTATGGAAAAAATGATACATGAGGCCCACCTTTCTCAATAAACATTAACTAAAAAGAAAATTTTTAAGCCATTCCAATCATTTGTGCGTTATAAACTATACGTTCTAGATGCTGAATACGGTTGTTTACGAGAACGAAATATTCGTAATGCCAAATAAATAGAATGGCTAAAAAAATTTCATCAAAATATTTGAAAAATTATTTAAAAAATAAAAAACATTGAGTCGGTAACGTTGAAATCCTGTCTTCCCTTTCACATCCCCTAAATGAATAAGACTACAAGCTAAAGTATGTAGGCACATAAGCAATTAGGTATACATTATCTAGATACTTTTGAGATGAAAAAGATGTAAATACTTTTTTAGATACTTTTAAGATAAAAAAGATGTAAATACTTTTTTAGATACTTCTGAGATAAAAAAGATGTAAATACTTTTTTAGATACTTCTGAGATAAAAAAGATGTAAATACTTTTTTAGATACTTTTAATTTAATTTTCTTCAAGTGCTTTTAACAAAAGCTAATATAAATCTTTTTATATATTTTTGATGAAAATGGGTATGAAAATACTTTTATTTACTGTAAAGATATTTCTAAGCTTCTAATGTTTATTTTTAGAGAATATACTTCTTGTATCTAGATACGTATCTAAATATATGTCTTGGATATTGTCTATAATTGGATATATTTTAATAAAGATATTTTTTATCTAGATCATTATTTAGATAAATTTATCTAGATATTTATCCATATATGCATGTACCTTATTAGTTCCCCCTACGATGATACCAGTATGAAACACTTCCAACCTAAATCATTTTTGAAAAATCA
The DNA here is from genome assembly GCA_949152435.1 of Gastracanthus pulcherrimus. NCBI lineage: Eukaryota > Metazoa > Arthropoda > Insecta > Hymenoptera > Pteromalidae > Gastracanthus > Gastracanthus pulcherrimus. Next base: position 37,613,209 of record OX424572.1, read on the forward strand.
TGTGTGAAACAATGTCAAAATCTCAAGTGATTTTTCACTTAATTCTTCGCCACCTGAGAAAGCGACTGATTTTTTCAGTAGGGTTCTCTTTATTGCTTTTCTTTTTCTTCCTAATGATGGTCAATACATACCCTTACATTTTCCTAACTAAATCGACATTATTATGCTATGTGTTCTGATGGAGCAGTCTTGCCAACAGAAGAAATGGTGAACGACATGGTGGGTTTGGATTGCAGCTCGAATTTGTTAGATTTGCTAAGAAATGCCCTGCCGCCCGACAAACGTGCCAACGATAAGGATAAAACTCTCAGTGACAGCAGTGTAAGTCAGTCTCATACGATTTAAATATAGTTGTTGGTTTGGTTTATTATTTAAAATGTTATTCATTGCGTTGTCCCTTTCAGTCGCCGCGTCCTTCTTTAAGACTATTTTCAAAACATTACTACTTTCAATAAAATTTCGTAAAAATTACGATGAAATTTCAGAAATGTTACAGTGAAATTTTGTAAAGTTTAAGGTAATTTTTCGTAAAGATTATATAGTAAAATTTCTTAATATTATAGTAAAATTTCTGAAGATTGTGGTAAAATTTCATAAAGATTACAGTAAAGTTTACTATAAGTACAGTAAAATTTTCTGAAAGTAGAATGTCATTTCTTGGGTTTTGGCCTGAACTAGTATACTTTTTAACCCTCCTGCGCAGAAGTTTATTTTCGTGTATATGGACTAGATCGAATGTAAGTCTGCAACAATATTTTCTGCAAATTCGTAACATCTTCTAAATAATAGCTATACTATTTAGCTTCAATTTGAGAGGTTGTAGATGTCCCAACAAAGTAAAGATTTAAATTTCTGATACAAAATGTATACAAAAATGACGTGCGGTTTGGACGAGTATACTCGGCTCTCTGCGCAGGGGGGTTAATAAAAAAAAGAACTAACTATTTTTACAATTTATTATACAATGTCTGTGTATATAATGTGCGGATATAAAATGTAAAAGGGTTCTAATGCACTTTACATTACCGGCACTAAGTTTTTTTATTTTGGAAATTAATTCTACATATTTTTTCGGAAAACAAAACGAATCGTCAGCCACTTATGAATAAACAATAGCTTAAATTATTTTCAACGAATTTCATGAATATTATCAATACTAAACTTCACATATTCTGGACTGTCAATTATAATAATTTGAGAAGGGCCCCTAAACTTTCTACAATAATATACATATTTTTCAAACCAGTGTGCAATGCAATTGCAAAGTTATTCCAAATTATGGAAAGTACTCTAATCCCGCACGCTTGAAGCAGTGCAAGAATGAGGTCTTTTGCGCACGCAGTTTGAAAAAAAATATTTGCAACCTATTGGGGAAGAAAATATCCACCAAACGCAGCGGTGAACTAGTATCAATGCACTCTCGACCGCCATGTTTTTGTCGTACCAAATGAGATGCTATATCTATATAATATATGTGAAAAATGGCTGAAGAGGGGGCAACCTACCAAAGGTCGCATGGTAAATTTAAACTCATAAGTATAAACGCATTGCCGGTAAGGTAGGCATCGTGTCGGTATTTGACATATCCTTAACGGGACGCCGGATATCTCTGTCCTTGTCTAATTGAGTTTTCATTCATAATTTGAAGAGAAATCATTTTTTTGATAAAATAATAGTTGTCCCCGCTTTGTTTTATAGTAATCTAAATATATGTCCAAGCTGGGTTCATATGATTGTTTTGTTTTCGAGAAAACTTTGACACACTATGAGGGCCAACTACGTGGAGATTAACCTTTACATACTAAGTTTGTCAAAGTTTTCTCGAAAGCAAAACAATCATATGAAACCAGCTTGGACATATATTTAGATTACTATAAAACGAAGCGGGGACAACTATTATTTTTTCAGAAAAATTATTTCTCTTAAAATTATGAATGTAAACTCAATTAGATAAGGACAGAGATATCCGGCGTCCCCTTAAGGAGATGCCGGTTACCGACATTACAGTTTTACGTTTTATTCAGTGAATATATAAGATTTTCAAATTTCGCAAACGTGCGCATGACAACCTATTTATCACTTAGAATGTGCGTACGTTCGGAAAATTGCATTAAAGGAAAAATTGACTGCATAAAAAGAAAAATCGATAATGTCTTAACATTATTTTCTTTCCTAGAATAGTTCGAAACCAAAATCTAACCTCAATTTTCGCTGTTCGTAGTATTCTCGGAAAGGAAATAATGTTAGATATTTTTTTAAGTCTCAAAATATTCCTTATTTTACGAAGAATTGGGGATGACTTAGTTTTTCAATTAACAAAATACTATTTGAATAAATAGCAAAAATGTAATTAGACAAGGACAGTAGATACGGCCTCCTCTTAACGTTTATCATGAAATCATTGATTCATCTTATTTACGTAAATATTGTACGGTGTTTAAAAATAAGGAAAAAACCTTCTTTTAAAAAATTCGTCTGGCACTTTGAAAGCTAAACCGTGACTCTATTAAAGCCTAGGCGCACGAAATAACAATACACCACAACCTCCAACAACCCATACCTAAAATAACTCTATCAACTCGGAATTTCTCCCAAAACACGAGTACCTATATCCCACGCCTCCTTTCATCCCACCGCATCACCATACGTCGCACTCCTCGCAAAAAAAACGAACAAACCCGGGCCGTGACTGAAAGGGGGCCCTATAGCCCTCCATTCGACCCAAACAATCTGTATGCATATACCTATACATATATTTGATGCAAAGAACGAAAAAGAACAATGGCAAGTGCTGTAATGACTCGTGTCATTAGTTGGCTATATTGCAGAACGGTAGTGGCGAGATGTCCGAGTCGGCGAGCACCAGCAGCCTCGGCAGCAACGGCTCGCACAGCAAGGCGCCGGGCGCTCAGCTACACCAGAACTCCACCAGCCAGAAGCTCGCCAACACGCTCTACAATCCATCCTTGCTTCAAGCTGTGAGTCCTGAATTTGGGAGCCGGGGGGGGGGGGTGTTCAATATCACTGTCTTGTTTGAACGTGTGATTTTTGCGAAACTGTCGTATTTTCAATCGCAATGCGATTCTTCTACCAAGAAATATTCAGTATCCGATATTACCTTTACTTGTGGTTGCTTAAAACGGAATATTTTATGCGCAAAAGCTTAACGTGTTTCGCTTGAAATATGACCCCAGGGAAGCGACGTTATAACAGGAAACGTAAATGAGAAGTATCATCAATGGCAAAAATTATGATCTACTTTGTAACTAAATTACATACTATGATTTTTTGATTTTTTTTAATGAGCGTAAGGTATAGCACGCTATTTTTAGTGGTCCTTCGACACCAGGAGCTCCCAACCCGGAACCGCTTTCGCATTACTTTGGGTTAAATTACTATGACCTATTTTTGTTTCTATTGCTTTATTAGGTTCTTATATTTATAACATCGGAAAATGATGAGAATGCCACGGGGCTGACTGTCATGGATATATGAGCAAGTTTTAACTGTTTGTGTTAGTCCTTTTTATTATCTTCATTTGGTTTCCCGATGAGGCACATGATTGAAATATGGCTTAAATTTTTGTTTTCGTTACAAGAAATAAGATAAGTCCTGATATTTTAAAAATGGTGCATCAAACGGAGCAGTTGATATTTCGATAAGGCTACAAAGAAACGACCATTTTTTTAAAACGGCTAAATTTGTGGGTCTTAAAGAAATATTAACTGCGCCGTGTACTGTACCCTTATTAAAATATCAGGACTGATTTCTTGACATAAGGCAAAAAATGTAAGCCTTGGTTCAGTCATGTGACTAATCAGAAAACCAAATTACAGCTATTTGTAAATGACAATTAATTAATGCCAAAAGTGAAAAGCTTTGTGGATAAGCTTTGCCCATATAGCGTTTCAAATACTTTCCTTTAGATCTTTTTGTACTCTTTGACAACCGTACAATTTTAAATATATGTATGATAGTTTACAGTGTATTGCTTCGACAGTACATAAAACACGAAATACGACCGTTTCGTGAAAATCACCCATATAGAATATTGTTAGAAATTTAATAAATGCCCGGTGTAATCTTGAATTTTTTATATAAATTACGTAATTATTAATCTAATTTATTTAAATTAAACAATTTATGAATAGCATATTCAAGTATTAATTGCATTGACAGAATTAATTAAATTTTACTATTCTATGACATTAATGGTGAAACGTTCGCAACAGTTTCCAAAATGAATTTATTTTATTATGTTTCTGATTATTCGGTATAATGATTCATTTGGTCATCAATTCAAATGGTATTCCGCAGAATATTGAAATATTTATTTGAAACTTGTATAATACTAGATTCAGACATAAGAAAGAGCAAAAAGATTTGCATAATTCGATCTATACATTTAATTACAACCAATTATTCATCTCTTGGTCGGTAAGATTTTACGCGGGAAATTTCATTTTTTAACCTCTTGACAGTCAATGACGGAAAAATCCGCTGATAAACAACGACCAAAAATGTTTCATGACGGAAAAATGTACACATACTATAACTCAATCGCTCTTCTGATGCATCAATTAAGTTATCAATTGACAGTATGGACACTTTTGTTTTTGGGACTCTGGTGAATGAGAATTTGAAGTCAGAATTTCGAAATTCACTATTGCTGATCCAATATGGCGGATTAAATATTAATAATTTTCCTTTAAGTCCATTTTGGCATGCAAGCATTGTTTTGCCGGATAGTCAAGGGATTAATGAACTTTGACGCTCCCCTCAAATTTGTAAATTAAATTGATTCTACTGGTATAAACAACATCTTGTATTTTTCAGAGTGAGATACGTAAACAAATAATGGCCATTGACGGCGATCCTTTACTGACTAAGGCTGAAAAAGCTCAAAAGAAGCAGAATCTTTATATAGCATACAACTTAAATTCACTAGCTCCAGGACCAACTATGTCATCTCGACTTTCACCCCCTTTTTATCATAATGACTTTGTCGAATCTGTTGTAGGTAAGTAATCGTATGAAATACAAAGTATTACAATAAAAATTGTTTCTAATCCTAGTGAAAGTATAAAAATATAATAACATGTGTGAAATTGTTAAAAAAATTTGTATCTACCCAAATATTTTCTACATATAGGGAAAAGTTATACCCCAATGTGGATACCCATAGCTATTATGACTGTAACTTTTGATTGTCTAGGTTAAAATCAAAATTTTAAAATGGAATTTATCGTACGAATGGGCTTTCTTGTCATAATAAATTAGTTTTACTGAAATTCAATCATCTAAATTAAATATTTATAAAAAACGAAAAATTTAATTTTTTAATTTCAAAAAAGTTTTTTTTAGGAGGGATACCTAAACCCTATACTGGGCATGTATTTAACCCTCGGGAAATAACTTTTGACACGAGAAATAGCGTCTTTTTCGCCATTCTCGAGAGAATCTTCGGATTTATAATTTCAAAACAAGAACCTCCGATAATATTTAATAGAATTATAAAATACATCTAGTACAGCATATAAAGTACTGCCATATAGCAGTACGAGCCTAATAGCCATGGGTAGTCATATTGGAAGGAAATCAATGCAGGGAGATTCTCACCTAAGTCTGAGAAAATATCAGAAATTAGTAAGCACTAGGCAATGTGAATAAATTTGAAAAGATACGTCAGAAAGTGTAATATTATATGAAACAAAAAATTGTCAGAAACTATAAAAGAAATTTTGACAAAAATGAGAAAATGTACAAAAACATTCAAAAGTGTGAGTAAATGTAGAATAGATCTTGATAATCACACTCCAAATGCAGAGCGAATTCACTTTCTCTCGCCTACACACTTAAACATCTTCTCACTTTTACGCTCTACACAAAGAGAAATAGTTACTATACACGGTTAACGAAACGCGTATACGAATAAACTTCATTATAACTATTCAAATGCTAAGATATTTTTCTTCAATAATACACGTAAAACATATAAAATAAGTAAAATAATAAATAAATATTCAATACTAACCATTATCCAAAGATCGAGAATTGGTTACTATAGAATACAATAGAAATCAGTCCAACGCGTTTTCATCGTCTTCGATTTAGCCATCATGTATTGAGATTTAAAGTGTACTGGCTCAAGCAAAGCAATTTTGACAATTTCTTCTTTCCTAAATAAACATACACAACGGATGGATTTTAAAACGAATTATAACTATCAGTCGTACTAAAAAAAGTGGTTACAACGTTTTGTATCTAATAGTGAAGGAATTTTTATTGACAAAGTTATTAACTCTATTTGAACTGACTCTAGTATTTTAAACCTAATATATTTTCTAATCATTTATTAAACTATTAAAAAGTGGTCATTAAATTATTTTCTTTGCAGATTCTGAAAGTATAAAACATGCAGAATACTTTTCCATAATTACTTTTTAAATTCATTCGTTTTATATGCTTATTAACGAAGACGTAAGTGTCGCTACTGCTGTCCTCCGGCCCTGACACTTTAAATCCCAATACTTCTACTACGTCCTAACCACGTTTATACACTGAGAGAATACATCGGTCAGACTTGCTGAACTGTTCGGTAGTTTTGACCGAAGTGAGTTCGGTAGTATGTAATTTCTTATTTCTTTGTTACTGTAACCTTTTTATATATGATTAGTTAGTCTAAGTTACATTTTCGATGTTCTACTTTAACCTTACTTCTGTTTTACCTTATCACAAACGTGATAATGAGGCTACAATAAAGCGCAACACTACACATCCGGCAAAACAGCCGAACTCTTCCGCAGTTTTTACCGAACTCCTCGGTAAAAATGCCAGACTATGGCCTCCGCAAACTTAGCAATGCGACTTCGGCAAGCCTAACCGAAGCATTCTCTCAGTGTAGCACAGCAATTACTGTCCACTCAAAAGCTCGCTTCCCAGCGTAACAATACCGTACCCCACACAGGCAGCGCACTGGACGACCTGCACCTGGACGATCCCCTGGGCCTGGTCGACTCGCTGCACCGGGACGCGAGCTCGCCCATCAGCAACTCGATATCGGCGGGCCTGGCGCGATCGGGCCTGCTCTGCAGCAGCTCGGCCCCCGTCAACATACCGGGCATGGCCGAGCGCTCGGTACTCACGAACTTCTCGCCCTCGACCTCGAGCCCGCTGCAGCCGATGCAGTCGGCCGGGAGCTTCCTCACGGCGGGCTCGAGATTCTCGCATCAGGACTCCATCGAATCGGTAGGATATGCAAGATGTGTATATATGGCTGATTGGCAAAAAAGCGGTATTTTTAGTGTCGCGAATACACCGAGTAGAAAGGAAATATTATTACGGGCTGGTTCTGGAAAACGATGCATTCGAACATCTTAAATATAAACTGAGACGACTATGCTATATTTTCAACACACAAGTGATATATATATATAGCCTAATTACCGTGGCCTGTCGCCATCGAACAATTCGCGTAATTCTGAATTTATTAGACAATAACTTTAGGATTTAATTATATCTAATCTGTGAGACTTTAAAGTGCATTATACGTACAATATGTTCTAATTTTTTCAGAATTTTTTTTTAAATATACGTGTTTACACGAGTGCTACGAATGTTGTCGCCAACTTTTTGAGTTTTAAAGTCCCATCTCAATTTATCGTATTGTAATGAGTACATCAGCTTAATAGGGTCATCTAACCTATGAGGTTATTTAGTTCGAACTTCAAACAACTACGTAAGCGAGCGACCCGGTTTTCATTTGCCGTTTTTATAGTTAGTTTTGACGTTTTTCGTTTTAAAATTCCAAAAGCTAAAAGATACGTAATTACCGTGGTCATACAAATTATTGGTAAGTTACGTATGAAAAAAAATTTGTATGCGGTATTCTAGTGTAATAACGTATATATATATATATATATATATATATATATATATATATATATATATATATATATATATATATATATATATATATATATATATATATATATATATATATATATATATATATATATATATATATATTATGCGTAAAATATTATTGTTACACTAAAATAAAACTACATGCATTTTTCTAGTAAAAGGCAATTACCGTGACCGATCTGGTAAAATACGCATAAGAAATACATGTAAAAAATGTTGTCACCTGTAGTTGTTTTCAAGAAAAGTTTGTCTTATTTTACCATAAATAACAACCTAAACTCCTAATTAACACTAAAAAAGAGATTTTTAGTTTGGTCCAAATTTAGGTGACAAACTACCGTTTTCTTGACAATCACCCATATAAGATTTGTTTAACTTTGAGTGAAAAGAAAAAAATTGCGGGATGCGATGTTATGACACGTGATGTTTCGTGTGATGGGTCGAATGAAACGTTACGTGAAGGGATGAGTTATTGGACGGTTCGTGAAACGTGTTTGAGAATGTGTGTGAAAAACACGTGAGATATCACGTAAGAAGTGTACACGAGATATTAAGGACGTTCACCGGCTGACAGTGAGGTTAGAAAGTTAATTTTTGAAAGAATCGTCGTTAAATGGCAATGTTTGTAATGAAGACCCTTCAGTTTGTAATATAAAGCACTGAAATATTAGTAAAGCATATAAAATCTATAAAAGAGCACCAAAAAATCAAAGTACGGCCATTAACTATTGCATATACTGTACCACGATATGGATATACTAATAGCATTGGAGCACAACTTTAGATAGCTATATCTTTAAAAATACTACCGTTTGCTATGTGTCCAACTGTTTATATATTACTTCTATGCTTATTTTACATTACATACTAGTTTTTCAGAACGATTCAAAGAAAACTTGGCTTGCAATAAATAAAAATATCCGTTTTGTGAGAGCGCAAGATTAGGGCTCCCATGTTAAAAATTGAAACTTTGAAGCTGAACCACGCATAAAACACACCTAAATTGACATTTAATGTCATGTAAGTTTTTGGAGAGTTTAAAGAAATTCAATTATCCGGTGAACGTCCATTCTTACATAGATATCGCGTAAGAATTTGTCTGAAATGCCATTTAAGAATTTAATATAAGATGTCATGTAAGAATTTAATATAAGATATCACGTAAGAATTTGACACGTAAGATGTGATATATCACACACCCAGAATAAAACTATGACAACTGAAAGTTTGTTGAAGTTTATTTTTGTAGACAAAGTGTATACGAAAATAAAATTCCTTTATACACTTCGAAAATGGGTATAAAAATGTCAAGAAACTATGAATAGAATAATAAAATTCACGTACATAATTTTTGTTTCGTGAAAAATTATTGGCTTGATTTAAAAAAATAGAATTTTGAGTTGTCATAGTTTTGTTCTGAGGGCGATAACACGTAAGTACTTCAGACACAAAATATCGCGTGACATTTTACGTGATTTTTACATGAATTTTAAACAATTTTCTATGAATTGTTAAATAAATTTTTCCACAAATTATCACACATGATTTTTCGTTCCATTCTCTGGTTTGGTAAGACATCACGTGATTTTCGTTAATATGACTCACTTGTTTATAAACTGCTTTTTAATTGCCATGTTAACGTTATTTTCGAACGATTTTCATTTTCAGTCTATGTCTTCATTTATAAATCAAGTGGCGGATCCGTTCAGTAATCATGTGTCGCAATCAAGCGGCTCAGCATCGAAACTTGGTGCTTTCAACAATAGTTTATTCGATTTCTCTACCAATCAGGGAATGTCGCCATCATCGCGCACTCAACCACTTGCGGCATCGCCATTAGTTAATGCCTTTTCTATCAGTCCAAGTAACAATAATACAACAGGGTCATTATCAGAAGTAAGTTCAAATATAGTAGCTTACTATGTATGAAGGTGCCTTTTCATGCAACGAATAACTTTTACTAAATAATAATAACTACAAATACTGTTAAAATAATTTTCCTTCATTCTTTAAGCTTTTTGTACAAGTTTCTGATATGAAAAATGCGCGATATCTGAGCAAACTTTCAGTGTATACTCGTAGTGAATATTTTATTAATTAAATAATATCGAATTAACCTTTTTATTCACAAATTGTAATAAGAATCTTCATATGTCAGACCTAGAATATCTTCCAAACACTCAAAAGTTTATAATTTGAACTCAATACAATTTATTATATTATTCACTAAAATCCTTCTAAATTGTCAGAATTCTGTAGAACTTTTCAGAAGGTACCAATTCTTACTTCTGTTTCATCTAATTACGACAAATTCTGGAAAATATCATTAAAATCAGTGAAATTCCAACAAAATTTCTGAGAACGAAATATTTTGTTAAATTTCGATAACCACCAGAATTCGGCCCAATCGACCGTTAAAAAAGCAAAATTCTACCAAATTGAAGCAAAAAGTCCAAATTCACCCTTCTGACAAGTTCTGCAAGCTTCCATCTTCACTCTATCACTGGGCACGCAAATACCTCCAGCTTTCAGCGAATCATTACTGCGCGAAAAGGCACGTGTCACACAAGCGCTCTGCGACGTACAGCTCGGGCCCTTTGGGCGAACGTTAAAGCGGAAACATGTGAAAATGTCAAGTTGCAGGTGCAGAGACTGAGAGAGGAGCTGACGTCGAGTCGCGCCCAGCTCGCAACCTGGGACGAGCGAATAAACCAGGCGCGCGCCGCCTGCACCGCCTGGCAGTTGGAGAGCGAGGAGTCCAAGAGGAAGGCGGCTCTGGCGGAACAGCAGAGAGACGAGGTGAGAGGGACTCGATCGACGCCACTGCCGAGGGGATATGTGTATTTGTCACGGGATGCTTTTGAATTTTCGTTGGAGAGTGTGCAAGAGTTGAACGTGTACAGTATCCCCACTGAAAAAAAAATTGTTAAATCTAAGTAAACGTTTCCTTGAATCGTACTAAGAAAAGATTTACTTAAATAAAGTATATATTTCTTAAATTAGGAAATATTTATTGAATTGATGAATACCAGTCTAAACATAATTAAATATTTACTATTATCAAATAAATCTTTTCTTAGTACGATTCAAGGAAACGTTTACTTAGATTTAACAAATTTCTTTTCAGTGCCGAGATATTTCGTCCAAACGAGGTTTTTACCGTAGCCTCCTGGCGATATCTCGTCCTGACATTTTTCGCCATGACTATTGACTGGTACACTTTTAGAGTACCTATGACCACGCAAATTAATGCTGACAACTTACTCTTTATGATAAGCTTGGTTAAATTTCGATTTTTACGCGATCCCGAAAACATAAAGAGAGATATTATCCAATTTCCGAACATGTAAAAAAGAAATATGCATTCGGGAATGGAAAAGTCGGGTAAAACGCTTACGCAACAGGGTTAATCACGTGAAATAAATTTAAACGGACTACAATAGTTTACCACGAACTTTCGCAGGTTTCCATCACCACGAAAATCATTTCCGAAATTTGCTGAATTGAAAATAATTAGAATTTTAAATAGTGATTTTAAATAGTTTTTTAATGGATTTTAACATTTTCTATCAATTTGCAATTTACATTGATTTCGGCCATACATTTTTTCGTGTTTTCTTCGTGAGTTCCAGTAAATTTTCAACGTTTTTTATATTATTAATTACTATTTCATATATTTTTATATAATTAAACGTTCAATTTAAATAATTTCAGTTAATGTTGAGCGTTTCTCTGATTATTAATTGCAATTTCAGACATTTTGAAACGATTATTGAAAGATTATTTCACAAATAACAGTGCGATTTCATTTTAAATCTGATAAGGAGTGGAATGTGAAGCTTAAACATTGACATTTTTTCATGTTTCTTAACATTTATAAACAGCTTTGACAATTTTCATTTCTTCAAGTTTGAAGATATCGTAAGAATTCCAAAGGTTTACGAAGAAACTAAACCAAGATCTATAAAAACATACTGTTAACTAAAAATCAGTGTACCTAATTCCCTTTTTTTATTTTGTTTAAATTTGTAACGTAATGCTACACATTTCAACGTTTACGAACAATTATTAACGATTCTCATCGGTTTTCAGTGTTTCTTGCAGAAGAATTCTTCTCGGATTCGTCTTTGTCAAAAAATATTACAGTAGAACCTCGGGCAGTGATACGAGTTAGGATTGGGACTGAACATTTTGGGCAGCGATAATCAGGTTCACCTTCAATATCACATAGATATATGCATATAAACACCATTCTTAACGATCTAGTATGCCTAAAATCATAAGATAATACTTCATGTATAACTACATCTCTTTCTAATCAAAATCATTAGTCCACGCGATAGGAACAACAGTCAGCACTCATATGAGCATTTCGCAATGTAATGCTCAAAGTTTATCAATCCCCGAATTCTCACTGTCCGAGGTTCGACTGCCTAATTTTTCAAAAAAAGGCTCATTTTTATTCAAATTAAAGTAGAAAAGTATGATCTGAGTTAAAATTTTAACATTTTCTTCCAAATATTAAGGTAACGTTATACCGATTTTTTATGATAAAAATCGATATTTTGACATTGCATAGAAATAATATTTAAATAATGAAAAATCTAATTTAAACAATAATAAATGTCGTGATGACTTAAAAAGGAATTGTTTTAAAAATGTTGTTATCTTGTAATTCACATTCTGAATGTTCAAATTAATTCTTGCGTCACAGTTTTTAATGAATTCATCTGAAACTTGAAGGATACATTCTTAAAGCTATTTCGGTGAAAAATTAGAGTCATTTCTTCATTATTTGCATGTACTACAATTTAAAACAACTTGTTAATTAAAAAAATATAGTTTTGGACCATTTTTAAGAATTTTTAAAAAATCTTTTCGATTCAAATTATTTATAACGTCGGAGCAAGTACATTATTAAAAACAGTAATCCCTAATTTTCTTTATTATAGCTTTATAAATACTTAAGAATTTTGTTAAGTCGGTTCATCGAAAGGGCCGACGCATGGAGAACTCGCCAGAATGCTTGTTCTCGCTAAACATCAACACATTATCCTGAATAACAATAAAAAAACTACCTATAAACAATTGAAATCTTACAAAAAATATATGATCACTGCCTAAAATTATCAACAAAATTTGACCAACCAACGGACAAAAGTGCGGAAAAATTCCAGCGCTACCCAATAAACATCCCAATCTCTACTTCCAGGCTCTACTCCAACTGAAAGCCCTGAAAGCCGAGACCGAGGCGACGAACGGTTGCAGCGGCGGCAGCTGCGGTGCCGGTGCCGCTGGCAGCGTCAGTGGAGGAGTAGGAGGCGGAGGAGGAGGAGGAGGAGGAGGAGGGGGAGGAGGAGGAGGAGGATGCGGAAGTGGCAGCGGCGCCTTCCTCAGCAGCATCGGGCGCAGCGGCGACCTCAAGTCCCTCTCGATAACCGCTTTAAAGTCGATGCAGTCGCAGCTGCGCTCGGATCTCGAAGAGATCGAAAAGGTAAAGCAAAGTTTACACTCGGACTTGAATAATTACTGGTGCAAGGAGCAGTTTTGCAACTACTTCGACAAGACGTAGAACAGAAAAAAGAGAGAGAGAGAGAGAGACCCGCCGCGTCCGAGTCAAGCAGCAGAGAGAGAGAGAGAAAGAGAGAGAGATAACTCGCGTTATATGTGTATATATATACAGTTCGTGTATGACTAGAGCACTCGTTCAGGATTTCTTGTGATTTGGAGAACGGCTCGGGGGGTTGAAGTTGCAAACGGTTGCTGCTATAAAGTTGAATGTCAAAATTGCTAGCGCATATACATACGCGCGCGCCCACGTGCCCGCGTGCATACGTACATACACACACAGCTTTTTGTATGCCCTAGTTGAAAGGTTTTGTCGAGTGCAGTTGCGAAAGATGATTGAGTGTTCGGTTAAAAACTATTTTTTAATTATTAACACTTTCGCGGCGGTTAATGTGTAGATAAATAGAAAAGTTACAGGGGATATTTGTCGTGGGTTATACTGTTTCAATGGCACAGTAAAGAATGTAAAAATTGACTGAGAACATTATTTAGGAATGTTTTAGGTGCATTTTCATGGAGCGTCAACATTTTTGCGTCAACTAGACCACATGATATATTGTTACGCGCGTTTTTCGTCATTTTCATGCTAACACTTTGAGTTTTTTTTTACAAAAATTAAATTTGTATTACACTTTTTTTTACAATACTTAAATTTGTATTGTAAAAATCAAGGGACGCGGTTCGAATCCCCGTCAGTTCGAATTTATCGGGAAAATTTTGAGAAAGGGCAGTAATGCCCGTATATGTAATTAAAATATATATATATAACTGTTTAATTTTGCATTCTGGTGAGCAGATTTGGACGGCAGAACGGACTATGAATATGGGTGTCTTAGATACCGCGTGGAACGGAAGAAATACCCCTAAAAATTTAGTTATGTTTTCCATTAGAATGAAAAAAAATGTTAATAAAATTTTTGCGACCTTCATATGGGTCGTACGTAGCACCACCGGAAATATATTTACGACCCACATATGGTCGTATGACCTTTAAAGTGTTAAAATTGTTTAACTTCAATAAATAATTGAACTGTCACGTATGTTGAATGAAATGGTTACCCAAAGAAAACGTTTTAAAATGTGTTGAGAATGTATTTAAATTTCAAGGAAATTAATGTAAAATATTACGTTTTAGGAAAATCATAAAATAATATATTACAAAAATAATAAAATTAATGTAAACATTAGGATTCCCCAGTAAAAAGTCACGTGGTCAAATTGATGCAACAAATTGCACTGATATAAAATGTAACAAAATTTTCATAAATTCCTGCCTCATATATAGGTCATGCCGCTACGAAAGTGTTAAATAATTAAATCTAATATTAATGAATTAATTAGCCTTGCCTGTAACGATTGTAGTAACCTTTCGATTCGATCACCAATGTATTCGACTTGACATTTCAAGTAGGGCAAATCTGCTTGACGCTTACCTTAGCCTAGTGTTGACGATGATAAAAGCCAAAAAAGAAAGCAAAAAAAAAAGAGAAAAGACAGAAGCACCGCGCGACTGCGAGAAATCTCGAGCGACGATCGCAAAATGGACGGATGAGAAAAAAAAACTGGTTGTGTTGCCGTTTGCAGGTGCTGTACAGGGAAACGGCAACAAAATGCATGGTTTGCGAAGAGCAAAATCGCACTGTCACACTGTCTCCGTGCAACCACTACGTGGTCTGCTCGACCTGCGCGCCCAATCAACGTGAGTGTCCGTACTGCCAGACTCCGGTTGTCTCCACGAGTTAGGCGCGAGCGCTTTTCGTATTACGGCCTGTATATCGTACACAGCGGCAATTCTGCTCTGCGAGCCTCGCTTGGCTCTCGTGACCAATGTACCAGAGGATAACAACACAAATTGTCACCGAAAAGTTGTATAACGATCTCCGACGATGAAAATCTCTTTTCAAGATTTTTTAGGAGGGAGGGGGGGGGAGGGGGGAGGGTGGCAAGTGAATTAAGATGGCTCCCTGATGTTTTTTTTTTTTATGATTTTGACTAATTTTTCTATTCATTTTCTTTCCATTAGTAATATTCTTTTTTCATCTGGTTAATGTTAAAAACAATTTAGTTTATTCGATACTACTATGATATAAATGAGAAAAAAAATTTTGTAAATTAAAAGTTTTATTGAGAGTCAAGGGCACTTTTCAATGAATGGTCTTATCAAAGTTCTGAATTTGGACATAATATTATCCTCGCGCATACAAAATTAAAAAAACTTAATGAAAAACTCTGAGAATATATACTTTAACGTATTTTTAACAAAAATTTGCTCGTTGTTTTAAATAATAAATAATCAAGTCAAATTAAAACCGCATATTAGTTGTTTGTAGCTTTAAAAACATGATAGAATTTTGTTAGAATTGTATGACAATGTGGTATGCGCATGGGCTATTTTACGTATAGTCCATTTTCACTAAAAAATAACACGCTGTGCTGAATAACTTTGAATATATAGGCTAAAAAAATTTGAAAATTGCTTTGTGACTTAAAATTTAATACAGAGATTTTAGAAATTTCACCAGGGAGCCACCTAAACTATCGCCAAAGACGAGGTGGAATGTGTTATACGAAAACTGCGTCTCGCAGTTTTTAGCCATGCATTTTTTTTTAATTTTGTATACCCTGTGCAGCGATGCTTTACTTTTTCTTTTTTCATGTGACATCTTTTGCTTTAGAAACGAATTTTTCGTCTCGGAGATGTTGATCAGAATTGATTAAGCGAGAAAAAGAAGCGAGCAAAAACGTTTGTAAACATTTTTACGTTGTTTAGAGACAGAACTCGACCACTTTCGCAGTCATTTCATTCAATTTTTAGTAAACAACGTAGCATTGTTTGCACGATGCTGCAAAGTGCGATAAAGAAAACGTCAAGCCGTAAAAAAAATAATATATTCGAAATTATATTGCCATTGTATTTTCCAATACATATGGATTATTCCATGAAGAATTGGATAACGTTTTAGGATTGCTGTAATGATTGTGTATTTGAAGATTTTTATTTTGATAATTGAGACATTGGATCGAAAATTATTAAATTAGTTTTAATAAATCTAATGTTTATATATAGTTCTATATTAAAAGTTGCTTTAGTGTTAGACTATCAGACTATTTACTTTTTAAAATTTTTGACGAATTAAAATTCTTTACAGCTTGAGATAACATGGAATGTGACATCACATAGGATTTTGTATAATAATATATATTATAATATATATAATTTAATAGGATTCTTCAATTCTTACCTAATCAGGTAAATTGTAGAGTAAATGTAGTATTAATTTCATAGGTTTATATTGCAGAGTATTCAAGTGACCAATTCGGACTCGATAAAAGTTTTTTCAAATGCTGTTTGCACACGTGTCTATTTATTGAATAATTGTAAATTGGAGTCTAATACTTAAGTGTGTGGTATTAAAGTATTCAAGTTATAGACACATTTAAGTACATAGTGAAACAACACATTGCATTTATCAATATTTGATAAGCAATTGATAATTTCAAATATTTTCTTTAATATTTTAACAAAGCTTTTTAAGACTCAATTAATCGTACTTTCAAAATATATATACGCTTATCCACTATTTGGCGTTAAAAACGAAAACTTTAAAATAATCTAAAATTTTATTGTACATATTTTTAATAATTAAAACATGTCTATTTTTTATATTAAAATTTGTCTAAGCTTTATTATTTAGAAGATAGATCAGGGCAAGATGGAACATTAAAGCTTTAAACTAATTTGTATTACAAAGGATACGTTTATCAAAATTTAATCATTTATATTAATATATTTATTATATTAAAAAAAAAAATTCTTATCAAATTTGTATTTAAGAAAGTTGTTAAACAATTTATACTGATTTCCATTGATTGTATAATGTAGATTTACTATTGGGCTAAGATGGATCGACCCCATATTTATGGTATGATCTATAAATACACTGAAAAAAATAACAGGTTATCCCAACTCGACAGTCAAGCAATAACTACTGTAGTCAGTCAAGTAGAGGTAGTCTGAAAGTAGATACTGCTTGGGTTCACAATGCTGACATTGCTTTTTATTTTCTACAGTGTATAAGTTTTTTAACAGTCATAAATATTTAATTATGAATATAATGAATATTATTGCATCAGTAGAATGAATAATTACAAATGATAAATACTGGCAATACACCCTGGTAGAAAATTATCTAGTTTTATCGAGGCCCTCGATTATTTCCTTGGCAAACTAGATAGATCTACATAGTTCTAGATTAATTTTCTACCAGGGCAGCTACAATTTTTTTTGTTACGTCGTAAATTGGAATGACTTTAAACCACTTTGAAATTTATTAAATTTATTAATTTATTTATAAATTCATATTACTCAGGTTTACTATGCTGCAATAATTAAGTTCTGAAACATATGTTAAAAGTTTAGTCTTAACACTCAAGGTACAAATTTTCCCAAAAATACCTTTGCTCCTTGTAGCTAAACTTTAATTTTAGAGCACCTGTTAGTCAATTATAAAAAAATTTTATGTAGAATAAGTTGGTACGATAATGAGATGATTATTAAAAATCTTTTTTGTGTTCTGCTTAAAGCCACCTCAGTCCACGGTATTTTTATATTTATATAATCTATTTGATTTGTTTAAAATGGTATTATTGATATTATCATTGTAATTTCAAAAGCACTTAGTTCCTCTTAGTTTTTGGAACTAGTCAAATAAAAACGTTTTTGTATTTACTTTCTATTCCTATAATTTTGTAAGTACATAAATTAAAAATGCTCAATAAATATCTCATAAACCTGGGAATTCTTCATCCTTATTATAACTAATGAAGTTAAAAAAAATTAAATTTTTTTAATGTGTGTTGTAACATAACAGGAATATTACTAGTAGTTCAAAGACATAGTGTCTAAACGTTTTCAATTTTCTAAAATTTTAAACCATTTTCGATATAATATAATTCAAATTAATGGTCCATCTTGTCTATTAAATTTTCACATAGATTTTTGTCAGCTTTTTATGATGAATAACGAAATTTCTATCATTAGTTATAAAACGTAAAAATATATATTATGTAAGTGGATGTCATAGATACTCTACTATAAAATATAATAAGCATTTTGTGAGCAGCCTTTTCAAGTTTAATATAAAATATAAGTAATATAGCACTTTTATGTCGTAGTATTAGTTATTGAAATTAAGATAATTTAGTAGATATCAAATTTAGGATTTTTCAATTAAATCAAAGTATATATTTATATATTTAGTAACTATTTTTCAAGGCAGTATGTCTAGTTTCTTTTTTTATGGCTTGACGTTTAGATTTTTTTTTATATGGGATCATCAATTTGTATTTGAAAATCTAAAATGCAATTGTTGATTAAAAAATAACTGAGTATATAATGAAATGACTAATAATATTCAGAATAAGGTGAAATATTATAAATTATATTCAAGATATAAAACATAGTTTAGATAGGAGATCATTATCAAATTTTTACTTCGTACCTATACATAGGGATTATAAAAATGTTACAATATCCAATTTTTTAAAGACTATTATTTAAATATTTACATTTATATTAGAAAGTTTTGAAATCTTACAATATGCTCTAGTTAGTGACTACAGCGAATTTTAAAAGAAAAAAAATATAATATACATTTTTTCAAATGTTAGGTAGGTTATTTTATTAATTTTTTAATGAAATGAACAAACACAAAGACGAATTACTTAATTATTTCAATTACCTATATAAATACACAAGAGTACTATACAATCTATGTAATTGTTGAGTTATCTTCCATGTCTTCAACTGAATGTCTCTTGTATGTAGATCACTACCACTATCTCTTGTATCAAATGTGAGGCCAAAAAGAAAAGTGTTTTTATTACATCATTTTTTTTTAATACAGATATTAATATGAGAAATATTATAAACACGTGGAAGTGAAGTATAGAGTGAAAAATTAATAACTTATATTACTCTATAGTGCAGATGGTCTGAATCTACTTTGAAGTCTAGTAAAATATTTAATCTAAAAATGAAAGTTATTTATATTTTTATCCTTTGATTTTTCATAGTATCTTGTTAGACTGAAAATAAAAATATAATTTTATGTCCATTGAAATACAAGACCATATGTATCATAGACTATATATCTAGGCTTTAACAAATTTAGCGCTATGTATCCTAATATGTATTTTTTATTTTTTTTATGTTGGAATTTTTTAAAAGTGAAAAGTTTTAAAAAGCATTTAGACCAAAAAGAATATTCCTAATGCTTTAATAACATTTCATTCAATTTATAAATTGACTAAAACTTTTAAAAAATACCATTTTAATGTACTCGTTACAGTTGTCTGTTCTCCAGCTGGTGATGGTTAAATAAAATTATTGTATTTTTATATATTATAATTTTAGTATTTCCCACTTAGCTTTTTTATCCCATTTTACATATTGCATTTATGTTTGTATAACCATAACAATGATAGATCTACTTTGGCCTAAGGAATATTGACAGGAACATACGACTGTAACAAGCTGAAAAACGACTTGAGGAAAAGATTTCTAAATAATTAGGCTATATAAGTAATATAAATGATTGTGCTACGTTACATTATTTCCTCAATAAATAATATTGTATGATTTTTTATATTATGACGATTATAAAATTAAATTATTGTGAAAAATGTTTAGGTAACAGAAGAAAATTAATAGGTTAATAGGAGTAAAAAAATAAATAATTAGCCTTTATAATTAATTTACCAATCAATAGTAAACAGTTGAATATTTATAATAAAAATTGTCCCGTTCGTTAGTTTTTCACAAATTCTTACTTATATAAATCGACTAAGAAATTTAACAAAAGACTTGCTGAATTTCGTACAAATATCAGTTTGCTGATATCACTTATGTAATGTCATAGTCAGTGCTTAAATACATCACTTGAAAAATGTTCATTTTACAACATTTAACCAATATAAATGAAGGATAAACGATCTGGGACAATCCAATAAAATAATGAAATATATATCTAAATGCGTATAAATTATATATAAAAAAGTATATATATATTTTTTTGATAACTCTTGCAACAATACAAATACAAATATTTAAAAGTAATGTGTTTGTGTATAAATAAAAACAAAAACCTCATCTTTGTCATTTAATTTTTGACTGCGCAGATTCAATTGAAGAAAAAAAACTCAATGAATTGGCATATGTAACCTCTTTAAAAACTGCATATATTTGTATCAATTTAATATGATAATTGAAAATGAAATTAGGTATTTAACTACCAATTTCATTGAAAGTCGATTCAAAGAGCCAATTTCATTGGAAGCAAACGCGTGTATTTTATATAGAAATAATGTTTTTATTCACATACAACAAAGAGTATAATCTAATAAAAATAATAAAATGAGCTTCGACATCGCAAGAATTAAATACCAAATACAACCTGAATTTTTTTATTCGCTACAAATTATGATGCACAATGTTTAAAAAACTCCGCAATATATGTTTTAACACACACCGAAATGTCTTAATAAAATCCAAATGAGACAGCGAGACGATACTCGACGAATTATTATGATGCAGCTCTGCGTGTACTGTTGTGATCGAATTGTATATGCATTTTCGTTGTGACCAAAAAAGATGAGAAAATTGCGCACACTTCTGTCGAAAACTGAAAAATCAATGCAGGTAATATACAGGTTTATCCATTGAAACTCTTCAGAATTACCACAGCTGCTCTGGTGAGGGCAGTTTCTTTCATCGAGCTTGTAAAATAATAAAAAATGAAAAGCGACGAGAGCGCGCATAATTTAGCCCCACAGGCGCAAATGACACTCAGCTTATACTACAATGTATCTTTTATAGAACAAAAAAAGTAACAATAGGTATCTTTGCCGCAGGGACCGAAATGTGGGCCAGTCATGTTGCGCCCGCCAAATATGGACATCTAACTTCACGTTAAAAATAAAAATGCCTATACAATATTTATTTACGTCGCATTTTTGAGAAAATATAAATGATAAGAATATATTTATTTAGTCTTCGAATAGAGAGAAATCGACATACTCTGCGCAATACTTTCATATAAGATGGATGCGATTAATCTGAGAAAAATGCGGTGTAAGTAAATCAATTTTTTTTTATTCATAAGTGATTTATTCAAACTGTGTATCTTATGGTATTTGGCCTGTTATTTGAAATAAATAAATAAAAAGTGATAGAAGAATGTTCATATTTGGTGTCAGATGTACTAAATTAATACTAAAGTAATAGCTTACATGATCGACATGAAGCCAATATTTGAAGGAAATAAAACAGCGATTGTAACAGTGCCATTTTTGTGAGAGCAATTAAAGCACATCAAGTCTATTAGTATAGCCAGATTTTTGCAGCAATATGTAATGATAAATTAATAACGTAACATGATACTTGTGATTATAACCACCACAATGTTTCTGTTGAGATTTTTGCACCTTAATGATGAGGTAAACTATAATCGTCGTAAAATTGTAATGTTTGAAATTACAAAGAGAAAAAGAAATGTTAATAAACATTATTAGCTAAAATTGGCAAAATAATCTTAATATATAGATTAAAATTGCATTACATAAATTTAAAAAAAACTGTTAGCTATAAAACCACAAAAATTTAAAGATTTTTCGTAAATCGTTTAATTATTAAGATGCAAAATTCAATAGAAATGCGTATGTCTGTTCAAAATATTTGACTACTTTGCTATATTATATGTATCGAGACAAACCTGCGCGTCTTCCGGAAAATACTAATATGCATATTTAGCGTAGCCTAAAGCAGAAAAGTAAACGCCGCCAATTTAGGTGAAAATCAATTAAATAGCTACATAGTATATGTAGGTACACGTATATGAAAGAATGAAAGAAAGGAAATGGATTGAAAATGTACAAAAAGTTTGCTCTGAAAAGATCTTGCACGTTCTATATTAAAACTTTTAGATGAAACAGCGCTAGTTTATCATAAATCATAAGTGCGTACAACTCGTAAAAAATATGAATTAAACTCGTGGTCTTGGACAAAAGCAGTGATCAACACTATATGCATTATTAGAAATATCAAGTACACATAGATTTCATTGGCCTTGCTGTATCAGGAAGAAAGAGAAAAGGATGGAAAGTCAAACTACACTTTTTGACAGGTCTAGTTTATATTTTGTACGAGCGTTTGCGTTGTGTCGAGTTAAAAGAAAAATCTTTTGTGCGGAGTGTGAGGTGCCTCTTTCACTATCATAATATACGAGTAGGATGGTCGTCTAGCGAAAATTGCGAAGCACTTCCTACTAAAACAAAAATCAGCTGACAAATCACCTGATTTTTCTCGAGGGCTCGCATAACGAAGAAAGTAATTTGTATAAGCAATTTCTCGTAGATTCTAGTCATGTTATGTGAAACGTAAACAGACTCTTTGAGCAATGATTATGAAAATTCTACGGTCAATTCGCTAAGAAAGTAAATAGATTATTCTTGTTTTTAATAATCTGCACGTTACGTTTCTTTTGTTTTATCTTTCGTGTCTTCTACTTGTCGCTGACGACCAGTCTCAAGTGCCACTGATAATAATAAATGCTATATAATTACAAACATAAATCATACTTGCAATAATGATAATAATGTAATATCAAATGTAATAACGGGCGATAAACCAGATTTTTTCCTCAAATTTTTCCAGTATTCTAAATATTTTCATTCTGGTTGTGTGCTTTATTCTCTCTTATACGCGATCTTTGTGTCTAATGTGTGCTAAAAAGAGCGACGAGACCATTTGTATATTGAATTCTTAAGCCTTTAAAATCGAGTTGACGATTGATGCGTACGAATTACATTTCACTGTCTTATTCTTATCATTAACTGTAATACAGTTTTGTAAAGCGTTTTTAAAAGCTATGATTTTTTAAAACTGTATTAAAAAAACAAAACGGATAAATACTATGTATGAATATAGTTTGAAAATCTATACTCGTATATCTGAAAAATCTGAAAGATCTCTAATAGACGAAAACCTCAAATGTTTGTAAGACTGTATGACGAGCAATGTCTCAAAAGTTTCAAACTCTAAACTATACTTATTATATACTCGATACGGGAGAGAATAAATTTTTCGATCGACTATTTACAGATTCTATCATCATCACACTTTCACATATAAAAATCATTGATAGACGTTTTAAAGCAGTGTCAGCATTTATATATAAAAACCTCATTTTACTTAAAAAAGAATACTTTGTGTCATTATAATCTGCGCGCTCTTGTTTCAATACACGTACGCGCTATTATATCTTTCTAAATAGACTTTTGTGGTGTTTTCTTGACTTTTCTTGGGGGGAAAAAAGGAGATAAACATGTGATGCAGCGTACAAATAGAAAACTGTTAAACGTGCGTAATTGTTGTGAGACACTTTTGACTTGTGCGTAGATTTGAGTGGTGAATACAAAAACAAAAAAAAAGCAACAAAACAAAACAGCAACAAACGAAAGCCAATAATGTTTAATATTATAAATGTGTATAGCGTGTGCTGATATACCTAAATCGAAAAAACTCAGTTCCATGGAAAACTGCGCTTGAACAATAATGTAGGAGATGATACAGTGCGAGGGTACACACAGATACACGTTGATACACGTTGTTTGAAATACAAAGTTTATACGCACGACATATAGGGGAAAAGATATAAGATCGAGACTTGGATAAACGATGTGTGCATTTTTTCGGGGGTTTGTGCATCCAAGCTGGTGGTAATATCGACTCCAAAATTCTAATAATAAAATGTCAGTACAAATTGAATATATAGGCGGGAGAAAAGAATCGTCTGAACTGCGAATAAGGAAGTGTGAATAAAGAAACAAAAAAAGAAGAAAATTTACGAACCTTTATTTTTGGCAATACTACAATTAAAGTAATAAAAACAAATGAATTTAAATATAAAGAACGTAATAGCTATGTGACATAGACCATAAAATAAATAAAATATGAAAATTTAGTTGTAAATATTTTTTTATTAATTGAAAGTTTATAATTGTACATGAACTTTCATACATACAATAATTACTTTATGACGTAAAATGATTCGTAGAACGAATTTTCATTACTGCTTCTTATGCTATAATTAGGTAGTGTATTAAACAATTGAATGAATTAGAGGTTGTAAATCAATAAATCAAAAACCATTGTACACGTGTGTAGCGTTTTATTTCCTATTCTTTTCCTTAAGTTTCCCAATATTTTAAAATTTTTTTATCATTATTTAATTTTTTTGTTTCTTCTATATGAAATATTTAAAAACTTGCCAAATATTAGCCGTATTCGGTTTGCAAAAATTAATAAGTGACGTAATAATAAAAATTCTTTAGTGTCTCAATGGCTTATAATAAAACCAGTATTTGAAACTCCGATTAAAATCATTAAAAACGATTAAAATAGAGCACAAGACCGTATTAAAACCAATTATTTAATAATAATAAAAAACTATTAATTGGTTTTAATCGAATATTTTCAGCAAAGTTAGTTGCAAAAAAATGGACATAACTATTTAGCACAATGAACTCATTAATGAGAGTTTCGACTTTAACATTTTTTAACTTTACAGGTCTCGTTTTGAAGGTATTTTATAATCACGTATTTTTATATAATATATTCCTATGTAAGCATATATTTTTTCGATATGACAAACCGTTCTTGAGTTATAGCATTTTATTTATAGAAAGAGCTCAAATTACAATTTATTGATTTAAAAAAAGATCCCGATAAATTGACTCTTCTTTATTGACTATATTCAGAACGACTTTTAATAATACTAGAAATAGGTGAAATAGGAAATCATATTAGGATTGTGAACGTAAAAGACTTAAAGTTTAATAAATAAAAATGTCATAAACTAGGTATCATACCATCAAGAGTTTTCCAATATTTTTTAAGCATAATACCGATATCATTTTTCATAGTTTCTTTTTCAATCTTAAAATAAATCTCGAATTTATAAGCACAAAACTCCCATACTCCAATTTCACGAATGGAAGTGCATACCGATTCTTTGCTAAAAATTAGATTTATTTCAATATAATGACACAACTTAAAATTTGAGAATTAAAATTTATTATTATGTTAGAGGTACCTATATCATTATTTACTGTAGATGCATTTGAAAAAGCTTAAAAATACTCTGCACCTTCATAACAATTTTAACTAGCTTAAAATTATCCATTTTCATAACGATTTTGCAATATATGATGTACTAAATCCAATGTTTATAAATTTAACTATTTTACAAATTATGACTATTTTCTGATACAAATTTTATACTTAGCATCTAGAATTATAAAACATATAACTCATTCCTCAAAAATGAAAATAAAAAAAGTTTTGGAAAATACTTGAATAATTTAAGTATTAAGAAAATTTTATAGAGTGCCAGTTGATCAAATTAATTTGGAAAAAACATTGAATTATTATGTTTGACAATCGTTCAAATATTTTTCAATAAATAGCTTGAAAGTACAGCTATTTATCCTACGCGACGCGCTAATATATTCATACCTACCTCCTGACAGCTGTCTTAGCTGCCTGATCACCTTTGTCCCTCTGACAAACTGCCAGACCGTTTTCTAAATATTTTATGCTCTATACAATATTTACGCACCAATTGTGAAAACCATTCAAGTCAAATTAATTAATTTTCTTGACACGCTTATATAAGTGCCAGACCCATTTTGTACTGCAGAATCATTTGCCTGACCAACATGTTTCGGTATTACATCATGGCCAGCGGTAAATGATAACAAAATTTCAGAAGGAACCATTTAAGTCAACAACCCTAGTTTTTCTTAAATGTTTCACTTTTTATGATGTACAAATCATATAATAATGTTTAAATAATAGAAATTGTCCAAGAAGTTTTCAGATGAAGATATTCAGAATGAATTATAATCAAACTATGGTAGATTAATAAAAGTTGATATTTAAAAAAAAATTTATTTACAATTAAGTCTATGTACACATAAAATGCTAACTTAATTATTCGTATTCAATTTTACTCTCACCCCTTTAAAACCACGTGCAAGAATAAACTTTTCTGATGATTCATCTCTGGTAGCTTGCGGCCTTATTATTTTGACTTGTCTATAAAACTTTGCAATATCTGTTTCTAATTTTCGGGACAAAGACCCATCCCACACTTTAGCAATAAAGGTTCCATCATAAGAAGTTAGTTCGAGAGCAAACTTAAATGCTGAATATGCCAATTGAATGATATTTTCGTGATCTAAATCTTTCATGCCTGTAGCATTTGGAGCCATGTCTGACATAACTAATTCTACAAATTTTCCATCCAAAGCATCTACCAACTTTTTTTGAGCTGCCTCAGTTGTAAAATCAAGATTTCCAAAAACTGTTGCTCCTTCTATATGATGAATTGGTAGTCTGTCGATTGCAACAACTCTTCCTATCTGCTCATCTATCATTTTTCCATCAGCATTCGTCAAATGTGTAGCAACTTGGGTCCAACTTCCAGGAGCTGCGCCACAATCGACTACAATAAGTCCAGGTTTTAGAATTCGATACTTGTTATTTATTTCAAGAAGTTTAAAGGCACTTCGACATCGATAATTTGCTTGTTTTGCTTTCTCTACATAAGGATCTTTTAGCTGTCGTACTATCCATTGTTGCGAACTATGTGTCTTGCCTTTTAAATTAGTTGGCTTGTCTCGTAATAGAGTTTGAAATGTATGAAATTTTCTCATAATCATAATGTTGTATTAAGAGGCTATTATGTTCTGCAAATAACATTAATTTGTAATTTGTTTTATAAGATTAAAATTAAATTGGTAAATAATTTGAAAACACTAACCAATTATTATTCAAATATGTTCTCTAACCAATGCATTTTCATTTGAATCGAATATTGTTAAAACAGTGTTTGTCGCATTTTTTATTTCATGTTATCGATTAATCACTCATAAATTCTGTACAATAATACCAAATATTCTGTAACAATTATGTGAGATAAATAACAATACAAAGAAGCTATCATAGCAGTTTTTATATCTACTTAGCCTATACATTTCAAATTTTAAATTCGTAACCATGTTTTTCTAATTTTTAAATGTAATAATTTATTGTGTTAACATAATATTCAAACTTCCTTATATGTTATCAACATAAGAAAAAAACAATTTGAACAGTTTAGTTCGTATTATTCGATTACAAACCAATTTTAAAAAGTTATTCAAACTAAAATTTGCAAAGTATATAGTTAAAATAGCATAGCGTAAGTGCAAAATATTCATATTAAATATGTACATCTGTAAAAAAATTGTGGATCTTTAAAGGAACATTTTAATTACATTAAAATTATAATAGAGGTACAAACTACAGTGTCCTTATATTCACGAAAAACATATTAAGTTTTGTTACATCTCTGAAAACAAACAATTTGTCACATACATCACTTTCACAATATATGATTCATTTTGATCTAAAATCGCAAATCGTTTTGCAAATGCTAAATATAAGATTAATTATAATTTTAAATAGTCTATTATAAAAATTAATATAAAATACATAAAAATACTAAGAGTTTTTGATAAGACAAAGGTATGATTAAAACAAATTGAAAAAGGAGAAAATTATTCAAATTATATCTAAATCTCCAAAAATCATTTATTTATAACAAAATTATTCATATATGTACAAATAAATTTTTATAAAAAAATTGTACATGTTCATGTTGGACTATATTATACAAAAATATAATTAGATAGTAATGCTGTAAAACATTCTGAATTCAATTTCTCAAAACATTGATATTTACGTAGGTTAGGTTTATAGGTTAAAATATTTGTTTCTCAATCCAAGCAAAAAATATAACAATTCAATACATGTGATTGAAAAATAAATTACATTATTGATACTAAAAGAAATTTTCACAGACGTGTTATTACAGTTTAAAGTTAATAAAATAAGTTTGTTATCACATGTTTCTGCAACTTTTCCTTGGTATACGATACATGCATATAGCCTGTGTTTACAACTGTCTTCCAAACGTGGAAATTTCTTATGCGCTATGTGCTGACCAATCAGCGTTGAGTTTCGCTAAAGAGCTCGGCCTGATATCACTGATTGGCCAGCATATGGCCTTGTGTACATGATGTACACGGAATTTCCACGGCTGGAACATGGTGGAACACGGTTATAGACACACCCTAATAAGTCTATTCTACGCAGTTTCGTCATAAGAAATACGCAATAGAGTGCTGGTGTGACTTATAGAAATACGTTACTAAAATAAATCACTCGATAAGCGCAAAGGTTCGGACAGGAAATACAAAAAATAATAGAACGAAATTAAGAGGAAACCAACAGCACTTGTCTCGCTCTATGCACACAAAGGGTCTTTCATAAATTCACAAGGAAAACCGAGAGAAAGCACGTACCTACACGCAGGCCCAAATCAATCTACCCTTTGACCTTCGCTGATTGGCCATCACTAGAGAGCGAGGGTGGAGAAAAGGAGAGCGGCACCAAATTGCCGAGCTTGCACTGTAAAAAATTAAAATAGATTTACAACCACGCTTGTAAATTTATTACTAGTTGAGTGTGGTAAATAAACAGCATTGTAACTACATTGTAAATATCCGGCATTGAATGTAGCAAACTTACCGTCACGATTGTAAATTTACCGAAGAATTGCAAATTTACTAGTTTGAGACTTGGAAAAATAAAGGCCTAGTCTCAGAGTAGTAAATTTACAGCGACTTGTAAATTTATAATGTGCTGTAAAGTTACTAAAATCTAGTAAGATCACAATAAATCTAGCAAAATCACTAAAATCTGGTGAAAGTATCGAACTGATACTAATATTTAGATGATTGGAAGAAAAGCATTTTGGCTCAATATTTCGGTAGTTTTTGGCTAATACAACGAGGGGTGATCACCCAAACGAACAAACAATCATATGCCACAAAAATATTAAGCTAACGAGGTGTTTTTATGGAGTTCAGTCGATCTGCAAATAAACCATCATAACCTCAAATCTTACAGGTGTTATGGCAACTAGCAAGTTTACAACGCGACTGTAAATTTACTACACTGAGACTAGGTCTTCTTATTTACAACTATCAGACTAGTAAATCTACGAAATGATTTTTTACAGTGTGGAAGCAGCGGAGAGGAGAGGAGAGTTGCAGTTCGTCCCGAGATGCAAAAGCATTCAGATAGTTGTACTTTCAGATATATACATATATTGACAATATACAAAAGGACTTGGACGGTTAAGCTAAGTCCTTATTTAAACTAAATCAAAGAGTTATTTCATTTAAAATTCCTATTATACTATTAAGAGCAATCCCCCATTAGCCAGATGTATTGCAAATTGTTAGTAATTTGACATACATGTTTTGCTATAAATTTGCTTAAGTTTGGCGTAAAACTGCGTCCGTATATGCTGGAAATTTTGTATCAAGTATTGAAGTACATTAAGAGGTCAAAGTGAAGGCAAAATTACAGCAACTATTGCTCATGATGTGACGGTGTATCATAGGCATAAATTGCCATCATATTGTCGTCACATTTCTCGATTTTTATGTTACACCAATTTCCATCAATATGCTGTTATCAATTTCCTCCCTTTCTATCTCGCACTGTCGCATATATGAGTAATTTTATTGAATATTATGTGAATAATATTGAAAATAAAATAATATAATATATTAATAATATCGAAAACAAGTTGAAAGCAAATTGATGTACAAAACTTGTAGCAACAGTAATACATCAAATGTAAGTAAATCTGCGTCCGAATATGGCAGCAATTTTGTGGCAAGCATTTGCAGTCAATTTTACGGCAGATTGACATCAATCCTTGATATTCGTCATTTCTTGAGCGCAAGTTGGAAGCAAATTGTTAACAAACATTGCACAGCAACTATTGCCGCGATTTTGCCACGGCAAGCCTGGTTAATGGGGTCCTTTAATTTTCACACTAATAATATAATTTATAATAATAAGCATCTTTAAATTTTAAACACTTTCAAATTACGCGCCCTCGAATCCACGCTAGTATCGGACTTATCATACGGGCCGAATCCGGGTAAACTGTTAAGGCCCTTAATAAGGCTATAATGCGGCGTCAGATAAGAAGTTTTTTTTTTCTTCCGCAGGTATTAGCCCCAGGCTATGTCCTAGAGATAAGAAGTTAGAAGGATCGGAACGTGTTGCCGGATCTTAAAACAAAATGAGAAGTTGTTTTACGGTCAGAATAACCATGACCGTCACTTACGGTACTGTCACTTTTTTACATTATTTGACCAAATTTCTTAATACAGAATAAATTGGCTCGTAATGGGTACTTTTCGAGGTATCATCCGGATGGTCGAAATTGGGCGAGGTTCTACTCGATAAGCGTTCCCTAGTGGAAATGACAACTGTGAATAACTGTGAAAAACTGTGAAAAAATATGAAAAAAATTCGAGAAAATGTGAAAAAATGTGATAATACAAATACTTTTCGAACATCTGTTA
This sequence comes from Gastracanthus pulcherrimus, assembly GCA_949152435.1. Taxonomy (NCBI): domain Eukaryota; kingdom Metazoa; phylum Arthropoda; class Insecta; order Hymenoptera; family Pteromalidae; genus Gastracanthus; species Gastracanthus pulcherrimus. Next base: position 37,644,256 of record OX424572.1, read on the forward strand.
CAAAACAAATATGCACAGTTTTTCACAGTCTTTCACAGTTTTTCATAGTTTTTCACAGTTTTTCACAGTTTCTCACACTCATAAAAAGCACGTATTTCATTAACAAAACTTGCACAATTTCTCACATGTATTCACAGTTCTTCACAGTTTTTCACATTTTTTCTCACATTTTCTTTCGTTACATTCTCTTATATAAAGGAAATTACAACTGTGTCCAATTGTGATAAAATGTGAGAAACTGTGAAAAACTGTGAAAAACTATGAGAAACTGTGACAAAACTTATGAAATATTCTAAAATTATTTTTTATAATCCTGTACCAAATGTAAGCCCAATTTGACAGTTTTTTACGAAATTCTCATGGTTTTACACACTTTTTCACACTTTTGTCACAGTTTTTCACATTTTAAAATATCCACTAAGGTTCCTTAACGATTAAAAATTTTCGAAAATCAGGGTTACTTGAAAAACCGACGTGCCGGCTCAGGACCTTAGGTGGCCCGGATTCTTTGCCGGACTTCAGTATCTTATCAAGGCCCTTACAAGGGCCTCATCTGCACCGTAACTCGATTTCTGATCGGCATCCGACGGGCAGGATCATCACACTGGTTAGGCTGGTACTACAACAGGTGTTTCCTTATGTTTGAGAATGTTTGAGTGTGTTTGTGCGACATGGAATATTTAGTAATCTTCTAAAATACTAACTATAGAATGAAAAAAGAACCAAAACCGAACGATGAATTTGGTTTTTTCTGGATCTTTTTTTCTTTCTATAGTTGGAATATTAGAAAATTACTAGATATTCCATCTGGCACAAACACGCTCAAACATCCTTAAACACGAGTAAACATCCTGTTATAGAACCAGTCTTAATGGTCCGTTTACATGCAGCGAATGCTATGCTAACATATATAGGTGCGAGAGAGAGAGGGTATAATCATACTTTTTCTCTCGCACCTATATGTTAGCATAGCATTCGCCACGAATAATTCGCTGCATAAAATCGGACCTTAACTCGATGTCAGGCTCTTACGCAAGCGCGTTGTCACGCGTATGCTTGCATGCTGCGTGCAGCATGAAGCACTAGAAAATTTTAGTGATTTTCGATGTAGCCAACGCAAAATGCAACTTTCGCAATAAGACAGCACTGCAGGCACTGCAGGCACTACAATAATTGGGCGCCCTCCGGAGAAATTCGGAAAATTAATTAATTATTCAGGTAGGTAATTTATCGGAGGATTAAAAATTTGGTTACTAAGAAATCCGGATGGTTATATAAAATCGGAAAATGAAAATTCAGAAATTATTTTTAGCGATAGTTAAAAATTTGGTTACTAAGAAATCCGGATGGTTATATAAAATCGGAAAATGAAAATTCAGAAATTATTTTTAGCGATAGTTAAAAATTTGGGAATTATTTTTGTCGACAGTAAAAGATTCGAAAAATATTTTTGTTGTTAGTAAAATAAAAAAATTTGGAAGCAACAAAATTTTGTCATTCCCTGGTAGAAATTTATCACGTCCACTTTATAGATCTATGTAGAATAATCTCGCACTGTGTAGATCTATGTAAGCAAACTAGATAGTTACTATACAGGCGTGTAACGGTCGACCCTTCTAGTTTCCCATATTATTTGCCCCGATAAAACTAGATAAGCAAAATTATGACAATAACAACCACTTAAAGGTTATGTTTTAAAAAACAGAAGCATAATCTATTATGCTTATTATGTATTATTTTGATTTAAAGGTATTTACTTGTTATTGTTCACCTATTACCAATGTAAATAATTGTAAATAACCTCTAAAGTGTAAGGTTATCTAATTTTAGATACGTCGAGTTTTTGTATTTAAGAACTCAATAACAATATTATGTTAAACATATATATTAAACAATCAAAATAAGAAAATAATCTGAATATCCAAATAACTAAGTATATGAAGTATTAGTGCATATATTTATTTTGTTTATGTAAAATTATTTTCCTTACATTTGATTATGTTCCATCCTAAATACAGGTTTGGTTTCCAAACCTGTATGGTTTATGTAAGGAAAACTATTTTCACACACATTTATTATCAACTGATTAATTTTCTATTTTTATAAAGAAATAATGTATTTGAGTTATTATATATATATATATATATATATATATATATATATATATATATATATATATATATATATATATATATATATATATATATATATATATATATATATATATATATATATATATATATATATATATATATATATATATATACTGGCCATAGATGTCAAATGAAAGTGTTTGATTATAAATTAATCACAGTAGGAAATACAAAAATAGAACACACATATATATATATATATTTTTTGTATTTCCTACTGTGATTAATTTATAATCAAACACTTTCATTTGACATCTATGGCCAGTTAATACATAGTAATTTGTTACTTACAAAGAAAATTATCGTCTACATGTGTTCGACTAATGTGTTTGTCTTTGAAAATGTTGTCACGGATGAGCAGTTTATGTATTATAAAAACTCGCAGATGGATACAAAATTATTTGTAGTTCTGAAATTAAAATTCTAGTTTTTAAATAAAGCATGTCATAAAGTACATATTTGTACATATGATATTATTATTATTTATACATTACTTTTCAAGAAACAACTACATCAATCAATAACATTATTTTGTGATCACTGTTTTTCATATGCAAGGAACATTGTTTCTAAATTTTCATTTCTTAGGTTAGATATGCTTTCTGACTACTTTTATATGTAAATAGTATGGATATAACTGTAGATCTTATTATTATAATTGAAAACTTGCATGTTAAACTTTATTTAACATTAATTTTTACAATAAAAATTCTGTTCAATAAATAATATATAACCTCACAGATTTTATACGTACATATTATTATTGAGAAAACTATATAGATCTGTGTGGATTTATCGAGTTTTGTACACTCTTGTACTATCTAGTTTGCCTATAAAGGCCGTTATAGCGAATGTGACCGCCACGATAAGATTTCTACCAGGGTTATTATATATCTTTCCATATTTATCACCATCGTCGAAAATATTTTCCGAGTTTTCAGCCATAGCCGTGGAAAGAAATTTTCGATTTTACGAACATCCAAATTTTTAATCCTCCGATAAATTAACTACCGTCAACCGGGGTGACTTTGGATGGCGGGGTAACTTTAGTCCAAATTCGATTTTCAAATAAAATGGTTTCCCAGTATGAATTTCAGATATTGAAAAATAGGTTTCACCAATGACTTTTTGAATAGATGAAGGTACAAATTTATACAATCTACGTTTATTTTTAAAACGTCAGTGCAAATTTATAAGAGTATGAGGCTTACAATTCGCAGTAAAGATAGTTTTAAATGTATATCGTCTAAACTTTGTTGCGCTATAGTTCTCAAGATTATGTAGAATTTGAAAATTAAATTTTTTTTGGTTGGTATAACTATCGACATCACAAAAGCACCACAATTTTTTACCGTACATAGCAAAACGGCGGCGAGCTTCTTTAAAAACTCACTTTGATGAGTTTTCTTTAAAACGCAGGGTGACTTTGGCCACATGATTGTAAGATCTAAAAGCTGCTAAAAGAATGGTTTGGCTGCTAATGGTTATAACAATAGTTCGACGTGAAATTAAAAGAATTTTAACTTCTATTGTTTATTATAGGTAGAATCACTGATGCGATGATGTTTATATTAAGGGGACAGTACAGTGTTAAACCGTAAAAAACCTTTTTTATGAGTTCATAAAACTTTTTATATTGAAAAGCAAGCATTCTAAAAAAAATTTTCTATTAATACTTGATAATATCTTTAATATAACTTTTGTAAAACCTAAAAATCTGAAGCCTACATGTAATATTAAATTACCATTGTTAATACCATTTTTTGGAGGAACTTTACGGTGAACACGATTGTATGTGACATAATGAACAAAATTTATTATTTTTCGATGGTAATTCGATTCTTTTTGACATGTACTAAAATTTAAACAAAACATTTGTTTGTTAAAATTTATTTCATTATTAGCATTATAATTACAAAATTTCGTTTATCATGTCATCTTGTGCGCGCTGCAAAGTTCCTCCAATAGATATGGTATTGACAATGGTAATTTATGGTCACGTGTAGGATCAAGATTTTGAGGTTTCACAATGGTTAAATAATAGATATTATCAAGTATTTATAGTCAAAAAATTTTCAGAATGTTTACTTTTAAATATAAGAAGTTATATGATCTCATAAAAAATGTTTTATTATGATTCTACACTAGTGGGTTCCCCTAAAGCTAAAATTGACTACAATATATATATTCAGTATAAATAAATAGTGAATAGTTGATTTTCGGTTGAAATATGTAGGAGAGGAAAAGATACGACGGGCACAGCGGGTTAAAGTGGCACCTCCACTTCATTTTCAAAATTAGTAATCAAAAAAAAATTTTCCTGGCAGATTTAAGAAAAAGTGCACAAATATTTTGATCATTGTGATAAATTTAAAGTAAAGAAAAAATAAGTGTAACATATTATAAATTCTGATTCAAAATTTTAAGCAAAGAAAATTAAATATTTGCACAATTTCAAACACGTGCGAAAGTAAGAAAGAAGGTATTAATTAATGCATTGGACAAAATATGTATCATAAAGCTTATATATCCTACTTTAGGTTTGCATAGTTTTAATTTAATTTTTTTTTCTACTGAAATAATCAAAATTCAATAAAGGTAAAAGCTTAAAGAGGGGCAAAACGAGCAGGAGGGATGGGGCACAACAAAAACGAGTATTGCTGATCATTAACAAATTTTTTTTTCCAAAATAGCTTTAACAAAAATTAATTTGAAACGTACATAAATCGGCATCATCGTATGTGATTGTAATTTTTTAAATTTTCAGAATTTTCAAAGATTATCAAAATTTTTAAGTTTTCAAATTTTTTAAAAAGTTTTTTGTTATTACAAATTTTTCAAATTGTCAAACATTCTAAAAAATTTAAACATTTTTCCAATTTTTACTTGGTTTTATTGATGTGATGAACGATTCAAAATGCCTGATGCTCCATCCGTCTTGCATATACATATAAAGAAGAGCCGATTCATGCATGCACTATTAAAAAAAGAAAAAGTAATATTAGGAAATATTATGTGCTTAATCAAATACTATTCATTGTTATAACACTTGTAAACCTGTAAAAAAGCGTTTTTTTGAAACTTATACAAAATATTATCCATTTCATGTGCTTTTTTGCCTCATAATTGATAATAAAAATAATTGGTACGCTAGTTTAAGGAAAATATGTAAATTTTTTATTACGCAGGATATCTCTTATAAAAAAATTAATATAGCGGATTTTATTCTCCATTAAAATAAGAGTACGTTAGTATTTTTTGTTTTACATATTAAGTATAAAATAAATTATCTACGCGCCTTTGAATTTACAGGTGCCCGTAAGTCCCCACCCTCTCCTATTTCAGAGATAGAAAATTATAATTTAATTGAAAATTACTTAGAGTACAATTTTTTTATTGTAAATTATAGTGGAGTTTTGGTATAATGACGGAATTATAACACGAGACCACTGTACAGTTGTATTAATATATTTTTTAATTGTTCATATATGATTAGAATATTATTAAATTGTTTACTTTTTATAAGAATATAATATTGTTTATAGCACTGTGTGGCCTAAATCCGCACTTAAGTCACACCTATCCGTGACTTAAGTAGTTCATTATTGCACCGTCCTTATCGTCGCTAACCTAACGATGCAATACTGGACTGCTTAAGGCACGGCTAGGCGTGGCAGCAGATTTAGGCAAGCAGTGCTACAAAATAGTATACGATACTCGTGTCAAAAGTCATCCTTCATAGCACGGCGTTTAGGCTAATACACGCCGTGCTGTAAAGGACTACTTAGGCCACACGTATCGTAATGTACTATTATAGCACTGGGCGGTCTAAATCCGCACTTAAGTCACGCCTATCCGTGACTTAAGTAGTCCATTATTGCACCGTGAGGTTAGCGCCCGAGCGTAGCGAGCCCGCTTAAGGCACAGCTAGGCGTGCCAGCGGATTTAGACTGCCAGCGGATTTAGGCAAGCAGTGCTATAAAATTATATACGATACTCATAATTTAAGTGGCCCATCGCACGACGTGAATATCGCCCTCGCTACTTAAGGGGATATCGGAGCCCCTCCCCCCCCCCCCCCCTTGCTGTCCGACCTATTTTGTATTTCCAATTGTTCGTAAAAACTACAAGTACGACTGACTTTATCTTGTACAGATCGGTTCATTATAGTAATCACTACGGTGCTCAGCTCTAAATCTTACTGTAAAATTGCATTAAAAGAAGTTATTAGCAAAAATTTGGTATGATTACAATTTTGAGGTTAGGTTTCAATGCGTAAACACCCTATTGTATTTCCAATTAATCAGAAAAATAACTCATCAGATCAACTTTATCTTGCATGCAAAAGCTTTATTATAAAAAGCACTACGGTGCTCTGCTCTTAAGGTTTCCCGGCATTCTATATTTTAAAAGTAATCACTAAAAGAAAATACACGATTTTAGCTCCGACATCCCCTTAAGTCACACGTATCGTAATGTACTAATTTTATTTTTGTGTTTAAATTTTTAACAAAAATTAAAAATTGTATCCCTGCTGGAAAACTTTTTGTAATTTAAATATTATTTAATATTACTGATATTATAAGAAAGTTATTGAGCATGGACACAATTTTTGTAGATAATAACCTATATCGAGCGGCCATATATCGGGAGTCCACTGTACATAAAACCTGAAATTACATCGTCTATAATTATATTATTTTTTCTCTTTTTAGACTGTAAATGTTGCATTTCATAATAATTTGAGTGATGAGTAATAATGAGTGCCGATTTCCATGCCCCGGAAAATTTCTTTAACGAACTATAAAAACATCTTATCTCGGTAAATAATAGTTTGTAATCCCTGGTAGAAAATTGAGCATATTAGATGGTCGGTTCACGATCTATTGGGCAGATCCGTTTCCTAATAGTTCGCCAGAAATAAACCAGCATCTGACCAGAAATTTATAGAAAATCTAAATAGCTTACATAACCCAAAAAAATTATTGAAAATGTAAATCCCATTATAGTACTTCTACGTTAAAACAGCATGCAAATTTTTATTCGATTATTTATTTGATTTTTTGATGTCTTATTTAATTATAAAACTCTAACCTTAAAAAAACTTTTAATGAAATAAGTTTTTAGTTTTTATTTCGAATCTATCCCAAATATATCTTAGCATTCTATTAACAATAAGCTATTAAATCCATGACATAATAATCATTATTAACTTATAAAAATTCGTTAAACGTTATTTTTTATTTATTTATTCATTAACCATAAGTTGGTCATGTTTCTGACGAGAAAACGTCGACAGGTAGCGGGGTTTCTGGCCAGACTTTTAAGCAGAAATTGGCTATTCCCTATAAAATAGAGTAAAATCTGGCGAACATATGAGGAACGTTTCTACCAGGGATATAAATTACACTTTTGCAGAATTACAAAATGTGTTAATGATTGTTCGAAGAAAATTTTTAGAGGTCACGGAAATACATACAAGCTTGGACAGAATGTTGGTATGCCCTATTATTATTATTACAATAATTATTATACTTTAAAATGTACATTTCATCTAAATATACATTTCTATAATTTAAGATATATTTATAGAAATAAAATAAAATTTGGCTTCATAAACTTACAACTACTTTTACAGCATCTAAAACAGGGTGGCCAAAGTCATCACACTCGGCGGGGTGACTTTGTTATTTATTTATCATAGACTTATAACGTGAAGTAAAAATCTCTGTGTGGTCTTAATGACTTATGTGGGTACAGATCAGAGTTTTTAAATTTTTTGCGCCACCTAAATCAAATATAGATTGGAATGGCAGAGTTATGAATTTTGAAAGTGCCCAAAGTCACTCCGTTTTACGGTATTCGAATATATAACTTTTCGAATTCCTACTTTTCGTGGAGAGTATGGAGGTAAAATCAACATCACCATAAATAATTTTTAAAAAATAATTTTTTTTTATTAAATTTCTTATAATTTTAATGTTTTGCTATATGTAAAATAGCATAGTTTGCTTTGTATTACAACATTTAAATATAAACAACGTGTTATCTGGTTTAATGTACAAGCTTTACTGTATCGGATTTTCCGTTTTAGAGAGTAATAAATACCTGGTCGGAACTATTTTTGCATTCTGCTTCCGCCTTAGAGAGGTTTCTATTTTTGGATGTGACTTCCATTATGGGAATTGGGTAAAAAACGCATTTTATCTAATATCATATTTTGATATATTACATTTCTTCGTGAACTATTGAAATTTTTCAGATATTTCGAAAATTAAAGAAGATACACCGTTTTGAAGTTGTTGTGACATCACGATATTAACGCCGGTATCCTTTGATGTGTTATTACGATGACGTCATACAAAAGAACTTTGACCGTTGTAACTTGTGTAAATCTTAATAATTATCAAAAATTCGAATTGATCTATGAATCGTCTTGGGTTCTCTATTTATCAAAACTATTTATCAAATGCCGATCAAAAATTTTTTTTATTCTTTCACCCAATTTGATGGGAGTAACAAAAAGTGTCTGTAGTAATAGGTTTCCGACTTATACAAGTTCCTCTTAATACAAGTTTTACTGTAATTACACATGATTCACTTAGAAATGACTCATTCATAACGTATTATTCTCTTGTAAAAGAAATTTTAAATTAATTTAGCTTTGCCTATTTTATAGCCTTAAGTTTCTAAATAGGGGAGATTCCCCAGTATGACCTCCCTCTCAGCATGGACGCCCGATGTCTATTGGGCTTCTACCGCTACATAGCAGTATTTATTATGATGGATTAGATGCATGTTATAGTTCTATTAAATATGACCAGAGGTTCTTGTTTTTAAGGGGATGTCGGAGCTAAAATCGTGTATTTTCTTTTAGTGATTACTTTTAAAATATAGAATGCCGGGAAACCTTAAGAGCAGAGCACCGTAGTGCTTTTTATAATAAAGCTTTTGCATGCAAGATAAAGTTGATCTGATGAGTTATTTTTCTGATTAATTGGAAATACAATAGGGTGTTTACGCATTGAAACCTAACCTCAAAATTGTAATCATACCAAACTTTTGCTAATAACTTCTTTTAATGTAATTTTACAGTAAGATTCGTAACAGACTACTGTAGTGCTTACTATAATGAACCGATCTGTACAAGATAAAGTCAGTCGGACTTGTAGTTTTTACAAACAATTGGAAATACAAAATAGGTCGGACTGCAAACGAGGGCGGGGGGCGGGGCTCCGACATCCCCTTAATAAATGTCATTGTGGTGTGCGCCAACAACTTTTACCGTACAGCCTAATTATACTTAAAATAAACCTATTATTCTTAATAACTTCAATATTATTTGATAAATTTTTTTTAAAATGTGTGTATCAATTGATAATATCATTATAAACATGCCATGTAAATATTATTTCTTTAGCCTTAAAGCTACGGAAGTTTTATTTTTCACCGGAGAGCCCTTAAATCAATCCTCCGAATGTTTTTGCGATAAAAACGAAAATGCCGTTATTATCCGAGTTGAAAGTTATTTCGCAAAGGTTAAACATCAGCTAACTAAATACTAATTATCTAATGTATGATATGATATGATTTAAAGTAAAATAAATTTAAACAACATACTATTTTAAAACATATACCTGTCTTAGAAGCACCATTTTTAAATACTTAAACAGATAGTATTATATCAGATAGGAATATAACAGATATATTCCTTCCTAAGCTATAGGTGTCCATACATACTGGGGAACACTTTTTCGAAAACTTAAATCTTCATTTTTCGTTATTAACTAATACTTATAGGAGGTACAGGAGTGTCACTGGGTGCTAGGAAGAGAGAGGGACTCCCCCCTTTACCTACGCGCCGCTCCGCCCCCCGCGCACCACCTTGCGCAGTCGACAAGCTTGAGTTTTTGTTTACGTTATCGTAATCGTTTATTTCTCCGATTTAAAAGGTGGCTCGAGCGACTTTTCAAAAATACTAAATCACATTAAAAATATGCGGGAAATATACTTTAAATGTTAAACTTTTTATTGCTTTCCAAAAATCATAAGCTCATCGACTAAATTATAAAGAAAAAAGAGTTGTAAAATGAGTCTGTACAACACGTAGCTTATGGCGTTTCTGTCATTATCTGTGAGTAATTATTCTGTAGTAATGTTGTAAAATACTAAATCATAACAAAAAAACAGGTGGTTATACACTGGTTTATGAGGATTACAATGGAATAAAAAAAATTGTGAGTAGTCGATCAAAATAGAGAAATAATAATGATGAAAGTGTATAAACTAACGATTTACTACACTCTGTAGTACTTTCTGCGCATGTCTATTATAAGCGGCAACATCGCATTTCAAAAAATGAACATGAAATGGCGGGAAATTTAAACCGACTAAACTTTAAATTGTATGACTTTTATTTTATTTGTGACTATTTCATTAATACTATTCAGAATACATTATTTATTTAGGAGTAAAAGAAACTTGTAATAAACAAGAAAATCAGTGTAAAAATCGTATAAGTACATTTCATTATTTTATAATTGTGGAGTGTCGGAATAAAATCGGATAATTGCAATTTTAAATGTCAATCTACTTAATATTGTTTATTATGGAGTAAGTGCATCTTAAAGTGTTGTTTTTATGGTAAAATATTAAGTTTAAGTATCCAATAATGTAAAATATATAAAGACAACAATAAAATATAATAGATAAATACAATTATTACCGAAACTTGAATTATCCGGTTATGTTCTACCACTCCTCAATTAAAACACTTTTCATACATTTATAAATTTATAATTAATCGCATGATTTTATCATACTTAAATTTTAAGCTCGATATAAAAAGACTTATAAAAATACATTAATATCATTTGATCGTATCAGATTTTCTTTTCAAAAGATGTTATATAAAAACAGATGTAAAAAAAGGCTATGTAAAAATTCAATCAAAAACATGTATTTATATATGAATATATTGACATAGCATCTTTTTGACACTGGCTTTTTACATAACATTTTTGTCAAAGTGATATTTTACGTAATAACTTTTTAAAAGTGGTTTAATACATAAAACTCGTAAATTTGTAATTTACTTTTTGTCGCATGCACAGTATGAGGCATGTTTATTTGAAACAACTACAGAAATCACAAAGTAAACGTCATGGGCGCACATGTTCTACCGGATCAGCTGATCCTTGCGACGTTGTCACACTTACCGAGTCAGTAGCGGTCGAAAAAATTGTTACACCCACAGATAAAAGAAAAAGTAAAAAATATTGAGTTTGTTTACTCATTTATGTCATAGTTTTTACATTAACATACTAGGAAGTAGTAATTCATGTTTTTTCTGAAATTATGACTATTAAATAGCTTGCTAATGCAATGCTCCTTACGGTGCCCTCGCTTGATACGGCACCTAACGCTCGAGCCACCTTAATGCGGTAACACGGCTTGAAATTTTGCATGCAGCTTTATAAATATTCACTTAATAAGTATATGTAGTCTTTCATTATTGGCTCTGCATTTTTACAGACATTGCACCCTATGTCAATCTGTTTCTATGACTCTAGCCCCATAAGAGCTCATGTATAACGGGAAAACTTTTAATTAAAATATCTTAAGAATATGTGTGGTATAAAATGTTGAAGAAATGCAGGCAGCTTTATGATACTCTAGCACAAGATTTGACCTACCTCAGAAGTAAAAAACGACCAAGCACGCATTTGACTCACGGAGTACCGATAGTACTCCCTTAACTCAGATTATTAACTTTAACAAAACTAATTTACTACGTCAAAAAGGTCCATTCATTCAAAAGTTACAGCTAAAATAGCTATGGGTGATCATAATCCCGAAAGGACATTCCGTATATATAGATATACTTTGTATTAGGTTGAATTTTGATCGGTAAAATAGAAATTTCGACAAATTTTGACAAATTGCGTTAGAATAGACCGCTGAATCATTGAGTTCGTTTACTTTCATACGAGCATGAAATTTCTATACAAAAATTCATAATTTATTAAGCATTATATTTAATTATGATTGTCAAAGCTAATTTTTTTATGTCAACGTCTTAATTAGTATGTATATTTTTGAAAATATTCTTGTAATATTTTAAAAAAGCAAAATTGCTGTATGAAAAACTATGAATATCTGCAAGTGTCACTTTCTTCCGTAATACTTCTTAGTTTGGTGTAGTTTTTCATAGCTTTTCATAATTATTTACGAGATTTTTCAAATATTTGTTTACTTTTTCAAAGTTATTCGAAGTCTTTCAGTATTTTTCATACAATTCAAATTTTCTGAAAAATGCACGTAATTGCAATAAGGTCCTGGATCGAAAAATTATATATTTTTTGATAACGCCTAACTCTATACTTCTAAAACCTTATAAAAAAACATTGCACCATGGATAAAATCATTACAAAAAATTCTATATTAATTAAAAAAATGTTTGTATGAAAAAAGTAAACTTTAATAAAATTATGGAAAATAATAATCAATAAAAAAGCATACAAATTAACATCTTTCTTCTTCTATACTTAAGTCACCTTCAAGGTTCGATTTCATGCAACGAATTATTCGCGGCGAATGCTATGCTAGCATATAGGTACGAGAGAGAAAGTATGATTATACCCTCTCTCTCGCACCTATATGTTAGCATAGCATTCGCTGCGAATAATTCGCCGCATGAAAACGGATCATCACATCCTTGCACGAACATAATACGCGTCCTTATTTGAATATTTGTATCGGTCAATATTTGTATAGCTCAAATGACATTCCACGCAATCAGCAATTACTATAAAACGCATTTGTGTTTACTTCGATGCATTTTAATTCATACATTCGTGACACTTTTGCCCTAATATATACATCGCAGCTGTTGTATTAGCCAAAAATAACGGTGCATACTCCGTCTATCCCTAAAACGCATACGCTCCATATACAGCTATAAAGAACGAGGAAAGAAAGCCATATTAACTGCTCCTTTTCACCGGGAGAGCCAAGTGCAAGGTAAGCAAATATCCCCGCAGCGTAATACACAAACACAGATGTATAGGTATACGACGGATATAAATCTCGCCGACGAATCGAAACGAAACTTATTACACACAAAAATCCCCCTCCCCGAAATCTGCACTCGCATACATAATTACCGCAATCATCAGTGAGAACTGAGACGAGAGCACAAGACAGAGAGAAGACGAAATGTGCAAGTATAACGACGCATGCGCGTTCGAACTTGCGAGTCTCCCCTCCAATATAATAGTGCGATCTCCCTCCCTGCATCTCCCCCACCAGCAATAAAAAAAATATAGTCGGGCCGGAGTTTCGCGTTCCGCTGTTCTACGCGCGCTTTCTTCTCGGCTCTCTCGCACACAATCCAACTGCGCACTATTTGTTAATAATAGTGACGGGCAGCGCCTCCTCGGTGATCGCTCGAGAATCACTCTTGATGGAAAAATAATAACGTACGAAATTCAACGTGAAATTGGTAAAACGTAACTTCAAAGCAAAAGTATTCTCTAAGCACTGTGCATTTTTCGATGATTCTATACGTGCGATTTTTCTCGGTTTCTTTAATTTCGGGATGTGTACTATTGTAAGCTTATACTAAGTAAGTTTTATTTAATATTTACAAGAAACTTTTAATTTTGTACAACTTTTCTATATAAATATGCTTGCCTACCACGAACAGAGCATTAAAACAAATTATTTGAATTTCATTTAGTCAATTAAAAAAATAATTTTCGTTAAGTAGAAATAACCAATAACTATTTGTTCTATGTATATTATTAATTTCAATTAAACAACAATCGTCTAAATAAAATATTTTTTAGGGAGTATTCATTTATCGCCTTCAGTCACTCCATTTTGTTTAAGTAAATTTATTATTGTCAGTGTAATAATAGATATATAGGGGAGACCGGGGCGAAACTGAAAGCGGGGTCAATTCGAATAGTGTCAATATTTTTAAGTCTAACTGGAGGTTGTGATTTTGACAAAGTAATTCGTTTATGTTAAGCGACAATTAAGTGGCGCCCTCCTGATGCCAAAATTCGATACTTTGAGAGCCTCCCAAAGCGTCGTTCAAAAGTGCGCGCGGAAGCTAAAAAATGTAAGAAGTGCAAAAATGGCTTCTCGAATTCTCTAATAAATTGCAGAATAATAAATTATATTACAAATTTGTTCAATACATAGAAGAAAGATGTAGAAAAATATGTTGAAGGGTAAAACATTTATTAAGGCCAACTATTTGATGTATATAACTAGGCATTTTTTATATAGGCATTTGGCTAACATCTGGGTATGTTGTAATTTTTAATGATTTTGATCATTTATGCAATCAAGTAACTAAAATTAGTTAATTAATCATAATATAAATAACCTAACTTATACGAATGCATTTAAAAAAACACAGCTTTTGCCGGATGCTCGTGCCTTGCAAGAATACTTGGAATTAATTTTTTGTGGTTTATTTATACAGAGTAAATTAGCTTTAGTTCACGTGGTGAGCCATATAAATTACTTGTTTGGAGACACAAATAAATGAAATTTATCTGTCGCCGTTAAAGATGTGATGCCTACATACATAAAATGATTGGTTATTAATAATTTTTCCCTGCTACATCTTACGTCTATGCATTGTTCAAATTCGTTGTAATTTATTACATATTTTACGATTTTTGGCGCGCACTTTTGAACGACGCTTTGGGTGGCTGCCAAAGTTTCAAACTTTGGTCACCAAAGAGATGCCATTTGTCGCTTAACATAGCGAATTAAGTAATAAATTATAAGTTTAAAAGTCTTCAGAAAAGAGTTTCTTATAATTATGGTTACCTATATTGCTCGTATTACATAATTGCTGTTTTCTTGAGTTCCCCAAAGAATTTTGAACTGTATTTAAGCTAATTGTAATAAAGATAAAACTGAAAATGATAATTTTTTTATTAATGTGCTACATAGTATTTGAATATGTATAAGGAGAATCATGAAACAGCAAAAGCAAAACATAAGGTTGTTAGGATGAAATAGAAATTAAAAGAAACTTATTAAACATATGTATCATAAAAAACTTGAAGCTTAGATTCTACGGAAGTTACAAACAACACACACACACACACACGCACACACACACACACACACACACACACACTGTGTGCTCCAAGTGGCGGCCGGCTGCGGCTTCGTCTCGAGAAGCAGCCTTTCAACGCCAAAAATCATATACCTACCATTTACCACCCCAACCCCTGCAAACAATAGACAATATAAAGATGCGCATATATATACTCATCAATACTTGCAGCCATTCATCGACGAGCATCTGGTCATACGTCCTCCGCATTACGAATTAAGACAATAAAAGTATTAAAAAGGATCGGCGAGAATCATCTCCGCCTATCGCCGGATTTTTCTCCGACCGTATAACTTGCATAAATAACCATATTACACTTGAAACCGTGCCATCTTATTGGTTAATTTATGTGAATCTGACAATCTCATTGGAGCATTTTGAAAACGTTCGATCAGAATAGATCCATACTGTCAGTGTACAAACAATTTCAGATCCCGATCACTTATTAAGTGCTAAATTGAGCTAGTTAGGATTTTTTGAAAATGTTATAAGTACATACGCGACGTGGATATATTCTGATCGAATGCTTTTAAACCGTGCCATCTTATTGGTTAATTTCTGTGAATCTGATGATCTCATTGGAGCATTTTAAAAACGTTTGTTCAGAATATATCCACGCCGAGTGTGTACAACAGCAGTCTTTATATCCGGCATTTAATTTTGTTAGAAATTACATTACGTGCTATACATATGTGTATTTTAATACTGTTTATGCTATTTAAAAGATTTTTAGATCGTATAAAGTGAACCGTATTTGACAGAAAGTCAATTTTTCGTGAAAATTGTCGGTTACATTTAAAATTTGCGTCTGTTCAATTGTTTGAATCTGCAATCAAGGATCTCTTCAATTTAAACAAATATTTACTTTTCTTTACAATACTTATATAGAAATCAACTATAAAGGAAGGTCTTTCGCTAGATATGGGGCACAAAACAAAAAAATTATATGAGAGTTTATAAAGGTCCTATGATATAAAAAGTGTAATGTACTTGATAAAAGTCCATAATTTATACATGAAAAGAAGTTGTTCCAACAAAATCGTGATGTCACAAGTGTAAATATTGTTAATTAAAAGTAAAGTACCCCAATTTTATTATCATAAACATTTATCTACAAAGTTAGCGGAAGTTAATTGTAAAATAATATATCTGTAATAAGAGAAAGCTAATTCCGTATTTATCAGTAAAAGAGTAAAATTTCATAAACAACTAGCTTTCTCTTATTACAGATACTTATTAGTACTTTTCTCACTCGCTTCGCTCGTACGCAAACGTCCCATGCGCTAAAAAACCAACGTACCCAACACTGCCGAACATTATTTTTTGATACGGTAGGTGTGAAATTGCAAATGAAATGGGTAAAGTATTTTATAGCACTCGGTGGCCTAAATCCGCACTTAAGTCACGCCTATCCGTGACTTAAGTAGTCCATTCTTGCACCGTGAGGTTAGTGCCCGAGCGTAGCGAGCTGTTTCAGGCACGAATATGCGTGACTGCGGATTTAGTCAAGCAGTGCTATAAAATAGTATACGATACTAGTGACTTAAGAGGAGGTCGTATCTACTGTCCTTGTCTAATTACATTTTTGCTATTTATTCAAATAGTAGTGTGTTCATTGAAAAACTAAGAGTCGTCCCCAATTCTTCTTAAATCAAGGAACATTTTGAGGCCTAAAAGAGTACCTAACATTATTTCCTTTCCGAGAATAGTTCGGAACGCTAAACCTAACTATTTGAATAAATAGCAAAAATGTAATTAGACAAGGACAGTAGGTACGACCTCCTCTTAAGTGACCCATGGCACGGCGCAAATATTGCCCTCGCTACGCTCGGGCGCTAAACTCACGCCGTGCAATAATGGGCCACTTATCGTAATGTCTAATTCTACAAAACATGTTATAATATAGAAAAGGTGACATTTTAGACTGGCTTTGTTCAAATTCACCACCCTTTGAAGTAGCCATTCTGAAAATACCTGTAAAAACAGACATATATTTGATTATCACTGTGCGCAAGCACTTACGATGGATTAGTATACATTTTTTATGAACATTTCATGCTAAAATAAAGACATTTAAAGAGCAACATTTTCAAATAATATTTTTGATCTATTCTGAGGTTATTTCTATATAAACAATTTATTTTTTGCGATATAAGTAGTATTTTAATATTAACTAATATTTTAAAAAATTATATTTTAGGTAATAATAAAAAAAACTCTTTAAATTTGTTCAAAATATGTTAAAAAGAAAGTACAAAAATTTTCAGCATGATTCACGAAGAACTGTTGCGACGGTTTACAAAGTAAGTTATGAAAATTAAGTTTTTAAAAAAATGAGATTAAACATAAATATCAATAACAATAGCATGATCAACCATTTATCAACAGCTTCAAATGAGTCGAAGAAAAATTAGTTTTCGCGTGTAACCTTTTACTTTCGAAAGAAAAAGGGTTAAATAAGTGCACTACAAAAAGAAAATCTTATTTTAAGATTGACCGATCTTAAATTTCTTGCATATTAAAATTTCAAATGCTTGAAAAATATAAAAATAATATTAATATTATTTTTTTTTTTTTTTTTTTTAACGTCGCCATGTTTGTGCTCCCATGTGGTGCTAATTGACGACGGGGGTCTGCGGTGTGTTTGTAAACAAAGCACATGTAATTTTTACAGTGGTGCTTGTATCAATCGGCAGAGACTAGGATTCGAACCGGGTCATCAGCGTGGGAATCCGACACTCTACCGACTGAGCCGCCGCAGGCCCCTTTAATATTATTTTAATAATAATATTAATTATTTTAATATTAATTATTAATTATTTTTATTTTAATATTAATATTATCTTTATGTTTTTCAAGCATTTGAAATTTTAAGATGCAACAAATTTAAGATCGGTCAATTTTACAATAAGATTTTCTTTTTGTAGTGTGTTTTACCACTTAAAAGAATCGATTTTTTTACCAAAAATCGATAGCTTCTTCCCTTAACGCAATTTTACGAACGATTTAAAAAAAAAAAAATATATTCTTTGTTTCTGTCCCGAAATTGCAAAAGAAATTTGATAGCTGGAGTCTCCGAACCTTTTCTATCTTGTTTTAGGGGCCAAATTATGAAGAAAAATTCGCTTGAATAATGAAAATTGACCATGTGACTATGTTTTTCTAGCAAATTAGGTGTTTTTGTATACAGCAAAAAAAGGAGGGTTTACTGCGCAGTTAACAACTGTGCACGCAGAGGTGGAAATTTTTCTTTTCCAAAAAGTATATAAAAATAGAAGAAAAGACATTTAAATTGATTTTTTGTTCGTTGAAAATGGATTGGTCGGTGCAAAGTTATGACCAATTGAAAATAGGGTAATAATTCGTCTAAAATGGGGTAGAAGCGGACGGATTTTCCATTTTTTTGCAAAATTTGAGTTTTCCGACGAATTTAATTACCCTATTTTCAATTCGGTTTTAACGTGATTTTTTTATATTATATAGCATACTTTCTTTGTGAACTATTTGAACTTATACAAAATATCCAAAATTAAAGAAGATATACCTAGCGTTTCGGAAATCCTCGTGACGTCAGTCGTAGACGCGGCACCTTTGAATTGAAGTAACTACGGTCTGACGCCATTCAAATGAACGTAAATAAGCTATAACTTTTTTAGATTAAGCTTTTTTGAAAAAATTCAAACAGAATGGCAAATCAGCTTCAATTCTCTACTCGTATCGTAGACACCGCTGGAATAAGAATATTCACGTTAAAGCCCAATTGGTCGTAACTTTGCACCTTCAACGAACAAAATCTCAATTTAAAGGTCTGTTCTTATACTTATATATATTTTTTGTAAAAAAAATGTCCCCCTTGTGTGCAGTTATATACAAAAAACACCTAATTTGCCAAAAGAACATAGTCACATGGTCAATTTCCACTGTTCAAGTGTGTTTTTCTTCATAATTAGGTCCCTGAAACAAAATATAAAAGGTTTGTGAAACCCCAGCATTCAATTTTCATTTCGATTTCTGGACCCAAAAAAGTGTATTTCTTTAGATTTCGTTATAAATTCACTGAATATTCTTAAGAAATAAAAAAAAATTGGGGTATAACTGAATATGTTTTGTAATTGACAATATTTACACTGGACATTACAATTTTGTTAACATAATTTTTTCTTCGTGTAGTTATTTTTCCGTTGACTCTTAGAAAGTACATTTTACTATTTATCTTATCACATACAACCTTTATAAACTTTCATATAATTTTCTTTTGTTTTATTTCCTATATATAACGGTACTTTGCATGAAAAAGAAAATAAAAACCATTGGTCAGTCAGGTACAGAACTAAAATAGAAACGACACGTATATATTTTACTTTTTAAAAACTTAAAGCGGATATACAGGAGGTTAAAGCGCTCGTGTCGTCATTCGCATTGAAGTACGTATATCTATACACACAAAAAACCCGTAAATTTCCACCGAGCGTATAACTCTTATACAATTTTGATTTTTACTCGAAAGGAAAAAAAAATACGCGTGTCTATTATTCTTCTTGTTCCCTATATACCCAATGAATCTATCAAGATTTCTTCACGATCCAATACATATTCCTTCGCATATTACCAATGTTTACACACCCCAACTAAAAAAGTATCTCTCAAAAGAATTCCTCCCATATACTTAACACACTCACTGCCTCAGGTTACTCAGGTACATACCCCCTTTCGGTGTTTACTGCACTTCTCCGCTCGATGCTCTCGAGTGTCTCTCCAATCCAAACACAATACACCTATATCCACAAAGGAACTCCTATACACGCGGCGTCGGCGGCTCGAGTCGGTCCGAGTCCGCGCTCGTTCCAACCCCCCCCCCCCCCCCTCTCTCTCC
The DNA here is from genome assembly GCA_949152435.1 of Gastracanthus pulcherrimus. NCBI lineage: Eukaryota > Metazoa > Arthropoda > Insecta > Hymenoptera > Pteromalidae > Gastracanthus > Gastracanthus pulcherrimus. Next base: position 37,664,426 of record OX424572.1, read on the forward strand.
GCGACGCTCACAACACGCACCGCGACTGCCATCGGCAGTTGATCTTGGTCGCTCGAAGCTGACGCAAGTGTCCGAACGTACCCACGAGTCCCAAGACACCAGTGCACGCAGATATCGCTGTCCGAGAATCACAGACGCAGAAAATCGCCTTTCCACACACGCACGTCCGAGTTTCCTTCTCGTGAGCAGGTGAGTGCGAAAAGCGTACCGATGCGAAATCGAGGCCGTGCGGATGGATAGCGTCGTGTCTCGCGGGGGGGCACGGGTGAAAACGGCCGCGAGCGCGCAACGCCGTTGGGTGTCCGTGCGCGTGCGGGGATCCTCGCGCGCGCGCGCGCGAGCCTGGCCGCCATTTTCCTTTATTGTGTGCTGCTGCTCGGGCCGTTTCGGAGGGAAAGCTGCGCGGCGCGTGCCTCTGGATACGCACCTCCGCGGCGTGGAAAATTACCGATTTCCCACCGGATCAACGATTCTGGCCTGTGTTCTACGCGGGATTCGGGTTTTTCGCGCGAGTTTCGAGGTGAAACGCGCGGGGCCGTGTCTCGTCTTTTCTTTGCTCTCTTATTCGCCGATGTGCCTTTCTATTGTCTCGCGCTCGCGCGCTTGGGTGTCGTTTCGTCAGCGCGCGCGCGCGCGTCGTCGTCCATAGTAGAGCAGCAGCGGGGTATACCTGTGCGTGCTCTTTTCGGGAATACGTTGAAGGTTTTTTTGTTCCCCTCGCGGCGAGCGCGCGCGTTTGTTTGTTTTGATTCGGCGGCGAGGGGCGGGAGGGGAGGTATATCGAATGCGTATTGTAAATTAATCGATGATCCTTGTGTTTTGGGTGCGCTCTCGGGGGTTTAGAAATGGCACGTACCAAGCAGACCGCGCGTAAGTCGACGGGAGGAAAGGCGCCCAGGAAGCAGCTGGCCACGAAGGCGGCCCGCAAGAGCGCGCCTTCCACCGGCGGTGTCAAGAAGCCCCATCGTTACAGGTAAATATTTTGCACGAGAGATTGTTTTGAGGGGAATGGGGAATGGCGGCGTCTTGGGGTCTGATTGTTTTTACGAGGGAGGGTGGCTAGGAATTTTTTCTTTTTTTGTCATGATTCGTGAATTATTAGTGTAAACATTCAGAAAAGATTATATATATTAACGAAGTAATAAATCGTTTCTTTGTTTGTAATGAAAAATTAAAAATATATGTAGATGTTTTTTTCATTTGGGTGTTTTGTATTTTTCGCACATTTTGTATTTTAGTTAATGTGTTACTTGTTGTTTTGGTATATTTGGTAAATAAAAAAATGCTTAAATGTTTTTCTACGTAAAACTGAATTTTCTTATCTTTTGGAATTTAAAATCGGTTTCAAATGAGTTTGTGACTTTAATTAAGTATTTAACTGCTCAAAATGGACATAAAATTTAATTTTCAAAATGCTCAAGTATTTTTATGCTTAATTTGTAGGATATGCTATAAAGTAATGGATGTTTCTTTATTTTTATTAAAAACTTCATAAATATAAATTAGACATACCAAATATTAAAAAAAGCATTGTTTTACAGCATATTGCACAAATATTTTCCAGTAAAATATGGATAAATCAAAGTTTTTATCCAATTTCAAAAGCAATAAACCCATACTTATAAGAATACTCCAATGAAAATAGATTAAAAATAGATTAAAAATTATAAGATGGTAATAAACAACAAATATGAAGAATCAAATATTCTTATCTGTAATAGTAAGCTGCAAATAAACAAATTTTTAATATTTGCATAGTTTTAACAAAATAAAATCATTTTACAGTAATAATGTTAGAAACTTGCATACTCTAGATTGTTAGGGTCGTTGATTATGAGTCAGAGGTAAAAACTGAAACTATCAAAATGGCGGATAACGTAATTCAAAATGGCGGATCGGGATAACAAGAAATCAACGAATTTATTTCAAAGTATGTACGATGTACATATAAGTTTCTCTGGTTGTTGATCACGAATCTGAGGTAAAAATTAAAAAACTCAAAACCACAGGTTGAAAATCTAAAATGTTTTCTAAATTCTACCGGCGATTCATAGTCAGCTACCCCAAAAATCTACAAGTACATACTTTCAAATAAATTGGTTTCTTGCCATTTCTAAGTGAAATTTGTAATCAGCTACTTCAGAAACCTAGAGCTATGGTATAAAAAATGTATTTATTTATGAGAAAATTTGATTCCTAACTGTTTTGACATCCAACGAGTCTAAACGATACAAAAAGTAGAAAAAATCATGCTAATTAACAATATTCCAATATTGAAGGCCTGCATCGCAGTATTTCCTAATCGAATGATTGTCTTTTCCAGGCCCGGCACCGTAGCCCTCCGTGAGATCAGAAGATACCAGAAGTCCACCGAGCTGCTGATCCGCAAGCTGCCGTTCCAGCGTCTGGTCCGTGAAATCGCCCAGGATTTCAAGACCGACCTGCGCTTCCAGAGCGCGGCCATCGGCGCCCTGCAGGAAGCCAGCGAGGCCTACCTGGTCGGCCTCTTCGAGGACACGAACCTCTGCGCCATCCACGCCAAGCGCGTCACCATCATGCCGAAGGACATCCAGCTGGCCCGGCGAATTCGCGGCGAGCGCGCTTAAATCCGCCGCACCCGCGAGACGCTGTATGCTTTCCATTTCACCCTTGTTTTCATACATTCAAACATTATTATTATTATTATTACATTACTATTATCCCAAGTGGTTATTAGCAGCATTTTAGTTCTTTGGTTCTTATACTTTGAAAGATTTATTACTGTATTGCGATTCTCACTGCCAAACGTTCGGAAAAAAAAAGTAAAGGCGGCACACACATTCACACATTCTATTCTGTCTATTGTCCCGTAGCCGTAGTCTCTGTTGTTCCGAGGAAGAAAAAAAAATGCGAATGACGATTGTATTTTGTTCGGGTATGAATTAAGTTGTATTTATGATGACTAACTAAATTATATATTTTTTTTATAACGGAAAATTTATGATAGCTCAATGATCATAAGAAAAAAAAACAACCATGATGAAGAAATCGACGCTAAAGAAAAAAGAGTGGACAATTGTTCGTGTTCGATAAAAACTCGCATTTCTTCATTGTAATTTTACACTGAAAATTTAACGTATTTACGTTTTCTTGTACTTTTTTAGAATGTAACCCCTGAATGTATCGTTATACTAATATAAGGAACACAGCGTAGCTTCTGCTTCCAAATAGCGATGGAAGAGTTCTATATAACGTGAAAACAGAGTAGTGTCCCAATGAAAGATCAACCTGAGTTTGCGGGCTATCTGGTTTTTGAAGATATATCTTGGTACGTAAACTTTGATTCATCGCTGGATACCATGTAAACCGGACAGTCCGAAAAAAACACTGAACTTGCATTGGGATATGTCCTTTCTTTGTAGCACTGAATAATCATTTTGCAGCTTCGAAGTTTCAAAGCGATTTTCACGTGAACAAAATGAAAGCCTTTACAAATTAGGTAATTTCTATTAGGCTTTAGTGATAATACTGTAGTTGATTAAGTTAAAAGAACATCCGATTTAATGAGTAATTTTAGTCCGGTGTTTGGACGAAAATAGCTTATAATTCCAGTTTCTAGATTATTCAGATCTGGCTCAATATTCTTTCAAGCTTCACAATTAAGTGAAGGCGAATTAAATCCTGTGAAAAGTAAAATGAATCCTGTGAGCGATGTATACGGGGGGCCTCAAAATCTTTAGATCAAGTCCAACATCACTTGACCGTTTTTATTTTTTCCAAGACTTGTGGATGAATATTGTTTAATTTATACGATTCAATGTAAATTATATATTCGTACCAATACAGAACGTCAATTCAACAATTGTGATCAATTGGTAATTGGTGATTAATTGTTAATCAAAAACTGGCGAAATTACGAGAAAATAGTATTTGAGACCTTCCGCTATAAAGTGTATTGTTGTATGTAGCATAAAATATCACTATATAAATTAATATTAAATACGAAATACTCATTGTTATTATTTATTGACACCACCCTATTTATTAGCATAAGTTTATAGTTTTAGTTTGATTTTAAGTATATTATTATAAAGAAACTCTACAAGTATTTTTCTATCTAGTTGTAAACTTAAAAGATAACTTTAATAACATTTATTGCAGATAACAATGCTATAACAGCTTCTGAGCCACTAAACAATAAATATAATAAAAGATAAGCTAAAATCTACATAGAATATTTACAAAAAGTTTTCATAAAATTGGCATATTTGTTAAAAAAAATCGCATTCGTACCAAGCGATAGAAAACGGTGAATAATGACGTCTATTTGTTTCAGAGTCGTCAGTAAAGAATTACCGTCATCTGTTTAAAATCTTTATCCAGAAAAGCGATATAAGTTCACTTAAAAAGGTTCTTAATGGGTATTCTTTTAAACTTTATTTTATTTATTCGTTGACTGTTAACCCATTACTGTTCTACAAATGATTTAATACACTTGAGTACTAGTAAATTACATAGTTTTGAAAAGCAAAATTGTGGTATTCCCGGAAAAAGAACTTACACCACAAGTTTTGATCTGTAATTAATATTAATTAATATTATTAATTATTACATTTAAATACTTATTTAACAAGTATAATTTTGCTATTTGAAATTTCGTTCTACAATATTAGTATACAAACATTAAATTCTCAGTACCATATATACACAAGAAAAATAGACAAATCGTTATTACGAGGAGCAAGAAATATCATTTATCAATATTTGTTTACTTAATTATTTAATTAATTAAATATATATTACTATACACAAAGAAAAAACAAAAACCGAAAAAAATATCTATTATCGTTGTTTATGTATACCTATGAGCTTAAAAATATCTTTATTAACAATTATTGCAGATAATTACGCAATAAAAAGGTCTTAGTCACCAGAAAATTCTCCGAAATAGTATAGAATAATTTATGGCGGGAAATCGCTGTCACAGCTGTTAAAATGTGGACATTTTCTGTCATCTACAATAAAGAAATTATGATATAATATATCTATTTGAAACGTTTAGGGCTCTTTATTCACAATATAAAGTATAAAAACAAAACATTTTTAAATTAATTTCGAGCTTTTATATAACTGCGCTGTCCACAGCTCGAAATTCAGTGCGCTCAAAAAAGGATGATAACCACACGGTATAGCTGAAATAAAAAAATCTAAAACAATGCTTATATTGTTATAAACTATATGTTTATGGCACCAAGTAGGAAAAATCGAAAATTTTAAAAATTAATAAATGTGACGGACAAAAACAATTTTCAGTGCAATTTGCAATTAAATATTAGTTTGTTTTGCTCGTCATTTTGTTAATTTTTCTAATTTTTAAAAGTACCTATAGTTAATTTTTAAAAGTACCTAAAGACATACCCTCAAATTGAGTGTAATTGATACTTTCTTTACTGTGCAGGATAAGGAATCCGATTTGAGTTCCGTGTGTGCCAAATGACGCTCAATTGAGTGTTTTTTTCGTAAGAAAAAAACTTACGTGCAGTGCCATTAGTTATCAGCAAATATTTTCTAATTTTTTGTGTGATGTTTTTCGATTATTTATTGCGCATCAGATAAACCATTGCTCGGAAGGTTGTCAACCACGTCCAAACGAATTGAAAATTAAATTTTTCTTTTTCTAATATTGCTAAAAAAGTGTTCTACAAGTTTCAAAGATGTAAGTATGTATTGCAATTTCTTTTTGTAAGCGACTGAAGTACCTATTTTTTAAAGAGCTTATACTATGCAGAACCCCCCCCCCCCCTCCGCATATAAAAATAAATCATTTAATTCAATTCATACATATTGAAATTAATACAATATTTGACTAGATATTCAACAAGTGCAATTTTATTATTTGCTATATAGGGTAGAGGCATTAGTAGTCGGCCACATTGGCTATTTTCTTTTAAATAATAAACCTGTAGAGAAAATATCGCTAGATTAATCATTTTTTACTGGTCTATGCCATTTAAACAATTAATTCTGACGTTAAAACAATTTAAAAACCATTAAATAATAATTTTTTTCGATATATCTTTGTCGATATGTGCTTATAGGTGGCCGACTACTAGAATTTTTTTAATTTTTGACGAATTTTAGTTGTCGGCCGGGTTGGTCGATAACCCATGTCCAAAGACACTTTGAATTGTAACGATCATTACGATTAATTAATATTTAATTTCATTCATTTAATATTTATTCAATCTTCTATAGCTAAACTTAAATCATAGAACTATTCAAAAGAATAAACGACTACTAGCGATCAAGCGGCCGAGTACTAGATTCCGGTGGCCGACTACTAGCGCTTTCGTCATATTTTATTAAAACACATATTATAATAATCCTGTAAATATTTTAAGCATAAATAAACATTTTATCAAAAACTAGAATACATTTAAAGTGTAATAGAACCGGTAATTTATAAACAAAGATGTTTTTGAATTTTTTGCAATAGCTTGAATATTAGCGCAAACGTTAAAAACCTATCATAATATCTCTTAAACGTGATAAAATGGACATGAGTCGTTATTCCGGCAAAGCGCAGACCGACACATTCCTAAATTTACAACAAAAAAAACAGAACCAAAACACAACTTTCAGACATTTTTCCTCATTTCCACATAATATCTCCTCATAAACTCGGCAGTATCCTCACCGACATCTTAATTGCACACTATTACGCAACAAGAAACGTCTACGATCCTTCGAAATACCGCGAGCATTTTTAATTCCTCAAACTGCATCCGCATAAACCCATCGCCCAACAAAAATACAGCTCCAAACATCCCATCATTACACGCGCTCGGCACCGTTCTCAAAAAACCCCCGCTCATACCCTTCCTCTCCATTTCCAAATTCGAAGAACGAAAAAAGCCCCCCCAAAAAAATCCCATCCACAGATGCGGGCAAAGCGCATCATAGGCACACGCATGCATGTTGCCCGCGGACGAGCAAACATGGCGCCCGGGTACATTACTCTCTCTCTCTCTCTCTCTCTCTCGCGCGTCTTGTGTAGTATACATAGGTATAGCGTATCGCCTAATATCTACACCCGCGCTATACTTATCCTCGAATCCCTCCCGTGCCTCAGCGTTGCATATAATATCCTACGCATCATCGCGCTCCCCTCCCCCCCCCCCCCCCCGAAAAGACATACAGAGGCCTTCGATCGAGAAACGTCGATGACCCCTTGTGCTTCTATGTCTCTCTTTCTTTCTTTCTTTCGCGAAGGGGCGTTGTGCACATGTACCTATATATGTACAGATGTACATTAGTTTCTGGAGGAGAGGCGAGAGAGTTCTCGAAAATGTAATGTGTCTTTTCTCGGGAAAATGTGCGCGCGTGCGCGGCATCTCTCTTTTTCCCTTTCTCTGAAAATTAAGCAAATGTATGTGTGTGTATGTGTGTGTCTGTGTGTGAGTGTAAATGTGTCTGTGTGTATAGGTACTGGTGTATGATCTCTCCCCTCTACTGCGTCGTTGTATGTGGGTTTCATTTAGTGGATGAAAACTGAAAAAATGGGAGAGAGAGAGAGAGAGAGAGAGAGAGAGAGACAAAGAAGAGGGTTTTTTTTTCTGTATGAACGCGTCTCGACTTGCGCGAAACGCACGTACACTCGACGTGGATATATCTCTGATCGAACGTTTTTAAAATGCTTCAATGAGATTGTCCGATTCGCAGGAATTAACCAATTTCCTCTGGATCGGACAATCTCAGTGGAACATTTTAAAAACGTCCGATCAGGATTTATCCACGTCGAGTGTACACATATATGTATATATGTATGCATTGTAGCCTTGTACAAAAAAGCATTCAAGTGTAATTTCGTAACTGTACACAATCTGATAATCTGATATTCGTTGTTTTATTAGAACTGTACAACATATTCTGTGGCTTCCCCGAATAACCACTTAAGTCCCTTTTTCGTGTTTTCGAGATATTGAGGTTTTAATTTTAAAATTGCCATTTAAGCCTAAGCAAAAGGAAAGCATAACTTATGAAAAAAAGAAAGTTTTAGATGAACTTTTAACTTTTTATCTAAAAGTACACCACGTAGATACCAACATCACTAAAAACTCAATTTTCAAATAAGTGGACTTAAGTGGTTATTCCGGGATCCCACAGATATGCAATGAGTTTAGCGATTCCCTTATGGAAAATACGCTCAAAGGTTGAGTGTTAATTACACTCAAGTTGAGTGTCTAGTATTGTATATTGTACATTTTTAAGAACCGCCGATTTTAGTGGAGAGCAACCAAGATCACACTCACTTCTTAAGTGCTTCCTCCGTAAACGGATCGAAATTTACACGCTCGGCCTTTGTATTTTACTACAAAACCGCATCTAAAAAATTCATCTTGACAAGAAAATCACACCTAATACACATCCAATTGAAAATCGCACGCTCAGCATCGGTGCGTATATTCTTTCCAGCCTCGTTCAACCGCCCAATTAAGTTACCATATATAACCTCAAGTTCCATCGGACATACTCTCTCGACTCTTTCACGCCAACTTTTCACCCACCCATCTATAAAACAAAATCCCCGTACATTCCATCTACAACCCAAACCATCGCATTCCGCACAAAAACGCATCTCATTCGCTTCTTCGCACACTCTTTCTATCTGCCTATACATAACATCTGCCAGACACACGATGGAAATTCGGTTATAAACAGGGAAAAGTGACATTACGCTATAGGTGCGCACAGCTGCTGTACACAACGATGCGTGCAAGTTACATAGCGCGTCGCTGCTGCCGCTGTGTTAGTGCGTAATATAACGAAATGTGTATTATATCCCCCCCCCCCTCCCCTTCTCTGCGCGCTCCGCCGTTCTTTTTAGGACAACGAAGCTGCGGGAGAGCGCGGTGGAATATAATTGACGAAGAAAATGAACGCGTGCGCGCGCGGTGCCGAGAAAGTCTCGATATATCGTGTTGTATGGAAGAAAAGGGAGACGCGCGACACCGACGCCTATTATCCTAGATTCCTCCCCCCCCCCTTCCGTATAGGTATGCTCGTCAATCTTGATGATCTGTCATATTGCTATCGGCTATCGAGCTTCTATTCCGAAGTGTCGCCAAGCGAATAAATATCTATGCCAAAAGTTAAGCTGAATTAGAGGCATGTTGTACGATCGCACGAATCGCGTTGGAATTGTGGGATACAAGTATAAACAGTCTTCCTCCTCTCCTCTCTTTTTTAGCCATCTTCCTTTCTCTCTCTTTCATTATAAGTATAGTGTCACATATAAAAGAGTAAAAAAACATTTTACACGACCTTTCCTTCGATTCTAAGAATTCTCCCCTCTCTCTCTCTCTCTTTTTCATAGCTAATTGCACCTCTACAACTATCTCTCTCGCTCTATAATTCCACGCGATCGCCGACCGAAAAGAAAAGAAAAATCTCGCTCGCGGCGGGCGGAAATCCCGCGTCGAACGCTCTATACAGGAAAAATATATACATTCACGCCATCATCGGAAAACACACGAACATGTCTCATGCCTCTCGTATCCGTACACGATCGACGTCTCCTTCTCTATTTTAGTATCATCCATCTGAGTCATCTGCGAATCTTAATCATAAATACAGCCATACTCAAGCTGCACATAATAAGTAATATAATCCACAAATCCAACAAAATCTAGAAGAAGAAGAAGAAGCAGAAGCATAATAATCGCTCGTCCATCGCGATAAGGCATTCTCTCCCAAACACACACATACGAGCATTCCCTGTGTACACACACACACACACATATACATATATACAACACAACAACAACGTCGTCGTCGTCGGGGCCATCCAACTCCAACTGCACTGCACGTACCTACACTCCACGCAACTTTCCCGCGGGGGCCACCAATCCGCGCCCTCTCCGAAAAGCCGATTGGCCTCTCTCTCTCTCTCTCGCGCTATTTAATTTCCTAGAGGCAGCCGCGCGCCAGGGGGAGCAAAGAGAGAAAGAGCGAGAGAGAGAGAGAGAGAGAGAGAGAGAGAGAGAGAGAGCGCGCGCATACAACACACCAGGAGCGCCGACAGCAGAGCAGCAGTCCACTGCCATCCAAGTACAAGGAGAGACGTGTCGTCGTCGTCGCTCGCTCGCCTAGACAGACATTTTTTCCCTGATAGCCGCGCACTCGACACCTCCGTGGAAGACGACATACACCCTCGATTCCCCGAGAAAGGTGAGTATCCGTGCCGGGGAGAAGAGAGGAAAAACAGTGCGCAAAAAGAAAGCAGCGAGTTCGAGGAGGGAGACGCGTGTCCAGGAGGCGCGCACTCGTCCGATGCACCGCCGCCGCCGCCGCCGCCGTCGTCGTCGTCGTCCATTTTGTTTGTGTGTCTCTGTGGCTAAATTGACGTTTACACACACCGCGCACGTCCGCTCCGAGAAACTCTATCGCGCTTCCCCGGGCCGCACGTGCGGCGGCGTCTCGCTTTTCGCGCCGGATTCCCAGCGGAAGCTCGATATTCGCACTTCCCCCCTTCCCCGCCCTGGCCCCGCGGCTTAGAAATCTCCCGGGGGATCCTCCTCGGCATCCTGGGAGAGCCTGGGCGTCGAGGCTGGGGCGCGCGCGCGCATACACAGCCCAAAGGACGAGGGACACGGCGGCAGCGGCGTTTCCCTGCTGCTGCGCTGTGCCGTGCCGCTGTGTGCTCTTTTTTGCTCCCTCTCTTGGAAAGTCGGAGGCGTGCGGTGCGCAGGTTCTACGCGCAGCTTCGCGCGCGATTCTGCGCACTGGCCGAGGATGGATTATCCCCACTTTGTGGTGGGGTATATAGGTGCAATGTTGATGAGAGAGGAGAGCGCGGCTGTCATTCGCTCTTGGGACGTCGAGGAAGACGCTTATGCGTGTGTGTACAGTGGTGTAGTGGCTTTAAGGGGGACGCCGGATAACTCTCTCCCTGTCTAATTGAGTTTTCATTCGTACTTTTAAGAGAAATCATTTTTTTTAAGAAATAATAGTTGTCCCCGCTTCGTTTTATAGGAATCTAAATATATGTCCAAGCTGGGTTTGTATGATTGTTTTGTTTTCGAGAAAAGCAAAACAATCGCATGAAACCAGCTTGGACATATATTTAGATTACTATAAAACGAAGCGGGGACAACTATTACTTTTTCAGAAAAATTATGAATGAAAACTCAATTAGATAAGGACAGAGATCCGGCGTCCACTTAATAGGAGGTTTGAGATTAGTCTTGGATAAGGTTACTTTTTTCAGGGATAGAGAATTTTGGTTGGGATGCTTTGCGATGCGAAATTTGATGTTTGGAAGCTTGGGAGGAGCTTTTTTTAGGAATTTGCGATTAGTGCTCAGATTCCTACGCTATTTATTTTTAATATTATTTTGCGATGAACGAGAAACTAAGACTTGTCTTATTTTCTACAATTAATAAGTAACGTTTGTGCTCAAGAGAATTGAATTTCGAGCTTTTGTATCTGTTATTTTCTATAAATGTTTGCGTTTTTCTATTGCTCTTGAATTTCTGTAATTTTTCCTAGAATTGTCCGAATCACGACATTAATAATCCCCCTCTATCCTGGAAAATCACAAAAAGTCGCGTAAAAACCTTGAATAAAAACTCGTGTTTTTTTCAAAATCAAAACAACGAAACCGGATTTCTCCCGGAACATTCTGACTCTCATTGAACCAGCGAAAAAACAAAACATACGTGTGGGTAAAGTAGGAATCTGCGTCGGTAAGCTGGCGTCCTTTCGTCGGATTCAATTTGTCCGAGAAAAAACTGCTCCCATCGCAAGACGTTCACTAAGAGTGCGACTTTGACTTTTAATTAACCGTGGGCCAATTTTGCTTCGCAGTTCGTGAAACGCTAGAGCAGCAGCGAAATGGCACGTACCAAGCAGACCGCGCGTAAGTCGACGGGAGGAAAGGCGCCCAGGAAGCAGCTGGCCACGAAGGCGGCCCGCAAGAGCGCGCCGTCCACCGGTGGTGTCAAGAAACCCCATCGTTACAGGTTCGCTTTTGCAATATTTGCTGTTTGTTTGAAAAATGGCTGTTCGTAACCTTTATTTTTATTTATTTTTAATCAGCTGTAAAATTCCTATTGTTTATAACAATTTAAAGGTATGTAAATATTGATATAAGTTTGTTTTCTTGTTCAATGATTCCAGACTTCATTACCATTGTTTGATCATTTTTCTTTTATAATTTCTTTTATAAGCTACTTGTTATAAATTATCTTGAGTAACTTTCATCGAATTGATGTGAAATTTGGCCTCGTTTTTTATACTCGATGTAGTTTACTTGAGGTACTTGGTTATCAAATTCTGGGATTGGAAAATATGTAGTAGACTGTTGTTATGTATTTTTAATGAATAATAAAATAATATATTAATTAGTTACATTGTTATAAATAATAATAGTTTTACAGCTAATTGGGTTTAATATATAATTAAGTTTTCGTAAATGTCAAATAAAACCTATTTCTTTTAAATTATTTCCATAAGATGAATTTATATTAATAAATATACGTATTTTATACATAATAAATGATGGATATTCTGTTTAAAATCCATTTAAAGACTTGATGCACTTTAGTCATTGCTTCCATCAAAGGAACCAGACATAAAAAGCTATCTTGTGAGAGAAATCAACTGATACTCTTGAAACTTTGTTCAAAGACTAATTGACGCAATAAAAACACTTGTGTATTCTTGTAAAAAGATAATTATTTTAAGTAATTGTTTATAACTATTATATTAATTTTTATAAAAAATTTAAATTATTAATTTCAAAATGTATTAAAATAATAACCAATTCGAGAATATACACAAATTTTGAGTAGATCAGTCAATTTCTCATGCACAAGGAATGCCTTGAAGTTAATACGTTATCACATGTTTAATTGTAACACTATGATAAATTCATTCAAATTTACTTATTTCTATTACTACATAAAATATAGTAAAACTTCCTGGTAGTATTATTATTTATCATTATAACTATTCTAACAATTGAATTGACACTTTCCAGGCCTGGCACCGTAGCCCTCCGTGAGATCAGAAGATACCAGAAGTCCACCGAGCTGCTGATCAGGAAATTGCCTTTCCAGCGCCTGGTTCGTGAGATCGCCCAGGATTTCAAGACCGACCTGCGCTTCCAGAGCGCGGCCATCGGCGCCCTGCAGGAGGCCAGCGAGGCCTACCTGGTCGGCCTCTTCGAGGACACGAACCTCTGCGCCATCCACGCCAAGCGCGTCACCATCATGCCGAAGGACATCCAGCTGGCTCGGCGAATTCGCGGCGAGCGCGCTTAAGAAGTGTAACTTACGATCTTAACCCCAACCCTCCCCTCTCCCCCCAAACACACACATAACATAACATTTTAAACTACTACTACTATTATCGATAGTTTCGAGTCTTGGATAAAACGTTCATTCCGATCCACGTTATTGTGTTGCGTGTATTATCACCTTTGGCATAAAAGAAAAGAACATTAGTAACGTTACACCATTTACCTTAGATGTAATACGAATCAAGCTTCGAACTAATCTTGCTTATACTTTTTCTTTTTTTACGTTCATTGGAAGGAAAAAAAATAAATGTTTTGTTTAGTTTTGATATGGTTATTTAAAAAAAAGAATCAAGAGAATAATTACTTGCCTAGTAGTCGTTAAGTCTCATCCAGATTAGAATTATCTTATTTCAATTTGACACTTATTATTTAATCTAATGGTAAATCACTTTCTTAGTATTATAGCAAACTCCACTATTTGACAGAAAAGGAAACTTAATTATTTTGTAGTAATCTATGATCATCATCTTGTATAACTATCATCCTTGAACCGAATATAATTATTTTATATGTATATATATGAGCATGTATATGCATACATATACGTGTATATATATACACACTCACGAGAAGAAAATGGCGTGCTCTTAGAGAATAAGATCTCTTTTTTTATAGCGTAAATTGACACAAAAACAATTTAGAATGTACGAAAAATAACATAAATGGACTTTGACGAATGGATCATTGTTCTTTGTGTGAAAAATCGCGTTTCATAAATAAATAATTCAAAGTCAATGATAATGTCTACGTTTATTTATTCACCTTTATCTACTTTTAATTTAATTTTTAAAATATTCAAGTTTTAACAGGTTTTGTATGATAAAATTTTAGTTTTTACGATATTAAAACCAAAAATTGTAAGAAATAAATTTATCCAATGTTATTATTATACGTAATTTGAATCTAATGTATAAGTAGGATGAAAAAGGGAAAGGAAATGAATTCAACATTAAATTTGACTAATCTCGTTTCTTTTATTTATAGAAACAAAATTTTTATTGAACATTACTATAAATATCTACAACATTAAAAAGAATTACAATTTGTGTATTTTACAATCCTTTAATGAACAATTTCATAAATAATAACGTATCTTAAATATTTACAAAAATTCTAGTCATCAAGATACTCTAGTTTTATGCAGTTTATGTATAGCTATTATTCCGCTAAATGATGAACCCTTATTTGTATATAAAATTTTCGCCTACAGAGCGGTAAAGTTTCGGCAATAATGAAACCAGGAAGCTATTTGCACTTTGTCTGTTATTATGAAGTGTTGACTTTAGCAGCGCAAAATATACATATTTTTAAAATCAAAACCTCACAGAAGTGAGTGTATAATAAGTATAGGTAAGAACTGTTATAAAAAAACATCTTTTTAAATTAGTCTTATGAGTAATATATAGAATCCAAAAATCATTGATATCCTCATAACGGTTAAAAAGAACCTTAAACATTACATACTTGATGGATTAATTGGAATTCTTCCATTATACAGTAAGAGTATTGCCATGTATCCATACACGTCACATCGCAATCTCGGACAAACCTGTGGAATTTCTACGCTTCCCCCTCTTAAAAATACATACGATTTTGCTCTCCTCTTTACAATAAATAAAATAAACATACACAACGATCGACATCGTCGTCGTCGTGTACATACGAATTAAAAAATACGCTCTTTTTTTTTCTTTTTCCGTTCGTGTCTCACTCTCTCTCTTTCGGCCCCCTCTTATACACTGAAGACAGCTGCCAGAAAGCTTTAATAACGAATGTGGTTGTTGTTGCCAGCGGTCGCGCGCGGCTGCCTTCGAGTCCTGCGGTTCGAGAAAAAAAGAAACAAGACACGAATGATTCAAGATATGTGTGTTTTGCTGATAAGATTCTGAGCGACGGGCGTGTGTGTGTGTGTGTGTGTGTGTGTGTGTGGGTGGATGGGTGATGGACAACTTGAAGAATCTTGAGCACAGAACGGTAATTGTACATACAGGGTGATCAACCATGCAAACATATACAGGTGTTAACGAGCTTCTCTACGTATCTCTCTCTCGCTGCTTGCACAGGACTAAAACTATGTTTTCTTTTGTCTTTACAAGTTTCTTTCTTTCATCGTGGTTTTCTATTTTTTTTCTTTTTTTTGACGCAACCTGGCTAAAAAATTGATACACAAACAGTAATAATAAGTTAGAGAAATTCTGCTACTATGATCTACAGAGGTATGTTACAAAAGACGTAATAAATAGTTCTGTAAATGCTGCCAATTTCTTAACCAGCTTTTACTTCAGATTGAATTATACATAGTTTTGTTCAAGTTGCAGTACGAAGAATCACTAAAGGTATACAAACTATTTTACAAAAAAAATAAACTTTGCGTATTTACAAAATTATAACAATCAGATTAAAAAAGAAGCAAAACAAATGACTGTAAGTGCAGTGCTGATTTTTTAATTTGATTTCAGAGCACTACATATATTAGCTATGCAGCAACAAATTATATGAGTGCAAACGTTAAACAAACATTTTTTTATTGTGAATGTGTTTATTGATCGGTTAAAACAATTTAAGATTAATTATTGCAACAAAAATATAGAAAGTTACTCGCGAAAAGACACTCATAGAATTTATTGCCTCGTGAAATAATAGAAACTTTAAACATTTACAAAATTTAAAAGTCATACGTATTTCACGATAATACGTACACGGAGACATTAAAATATGTATACAAACTTAGGATTTGCCACTTACAGCTTTTAAGACTTAATTTTGTTTAAATGTGCAATTACATTGTAAGTTAAGGCAAAATATCGTTTGTTTTCACTGAACTGACTTGTGTAACCATCAAGATGCATGGGATGTGGCAGTGCAATTCAAAGTATTGTCGTGTCACACTTATAAATTAATGAAAATAAAAAAAAATCATATACTTAATTTCAAGACATGTAGTTTACAAAAGCACGCAGTAATAAAACTAAAAATTGACATCCAGATGCCAAAGCCAATAAAGTTGCTCAAACTTAATATATTAATCACAATAAGAAGTCTAAAAGCACAAGTAGTGACAAGAAACCCTAAAGTATTCAAATACAAAAATTACCAGTGTATAAAAATTAATTCAATGAGTATCATGTACCTTAAAGGCCATTTCTTTTTTCTAAAAACCCCTTTTTACATCCACCATTTAAAAAATTTAATCAAATATATAAAAAAAATTAGCATTGCTATAAATATATCTAATAGGTCATAGTCTGCAATCAATGGGCAGCAGGTACATGATCCTTTCTTGTAAAATCGCACAATAAAGGAAGACTACAACAGCACAAATTGCATCTATTCTGCTGATTAATTTAGCGTTACCTGTAGAGATCTCGCACTGTTTGATCTTCTCTTGATGATGCATTTCGACACGTGTTCAGCTTGTTCTCCAGAGCCTGAATCGCAAAAGATACAAGTTAGAGATCATAAATACATTTGTAAATCAATCGGGCAGTAATGGATACAACAATTTTAATGTAGAAAGAGAAATTATTTTTAGCAACATTGTGTGTTGGAAAGTGTAGAATGCACAGTGGAGTGATAAACATAAAAAAAAACGTAGATAATAGGTTGATTAGGAAGCAAAAGTTGTTTGGTAATTGAAAAGAAAAAAAAGCATACAAACTTAAGGAAAAACAAAATCAAAACCTGCATCATGTGTGTAAAGGACGTGAGTAAATTTGTTTAAGAGCGTCAATCTCTATGTCACAATCAGCATTTGGTCGGTCTAGGTTGTTGCCTGATACACTGAATTGGAGTGTCTACTTGAACTGATGGTGGTTTTGGGGACGTGGAAGAAATGGTTTTTTTTCCATCGGGACAAGAACATTTCACCCTCCTACAGTCCATGCAGACCCACCTGTCAAGCTACCAATACACCAAGCTACAATATACATTTTCAACCATGGCGTGAGTTTTGGGCCGAACCGAGTGCTAATAAAAAAAGCTCTGTATTTATTTTTTCAAAATCGTTTACTGTACGCAACAGAGGGTATATTTTTTCTTAATTTTCTTCTCGAATAGAATCGCTAACCAAAATTGAAAGGTACAAAGCCGTGCTACAAGCTCAATCGATTGCATGCTACATACAACAAAGGAATAACAACACTAGATGCATTATTTGAGGAAGAATGTAAAATTTTGTACTTACCCCGACTTTTCTCATGAGGTCGCCAATCATGTTCATGGCAAGTATTCTGGTACAAGGTGCCAGTGGTGGTGCATTGATGTTATTGTTGATATTGTTACCATTCACACCCCCTACACCATTTCCAACTAGTCACAAACAAACAGAAACAGATACATATTACTATTGGACTGATAAAACACATTAATCTAGTAAACATGCAAACAAAAAGTTTAACATAAAATGAAGAAAATAGAAATTATAATAATCCAAAATTCTTATGTTTATTGGAAGACAATAAAATAAATAATACAAAATCATAAATATACCTAAAAAATTAAATTTAATATTCTTTTAAAGAAATAAGAAATAAAAATATTAAGTAACTGTAGAACTAGAATAATATTTTTTATATAAAAAGAAATTGATAATTTCATTTAAAAGAAGTGGACGTAGGCATATTTGTAACAGGTACATAAGAGTTAGATTTCACTTTATGCTTTTTCCTACGCGAGCATGGTACAAAAAAATATTTTGTTTTACGTAAGGCATTGCGCATCTTACTTTTCAATGGCGATGTTGTCGATAAATTTGTCGTGGATACGTTCACTGGACTAGTCGGTGGAGTTTGAGTTTCCAATTCAACTTGCAGTTTATTGCTGTCTACATGATTGCGAACTCTGTCAACAGCAGCAGACTTGTCATTATCAGGTTGATGTCGAACTTGAACTTGGATTTCTTGCTTCAAATCTAAAATAACAATTTCACATTTAAACTTAGTATTCAAAAGCATCTTTACTAAGCGAAATGATTATTACATACCTCTAATTTCATCTTTTAATCGCTGAACAGTAGCCCTTAAAGTTTCCTTCTCATCTAATTCTGATTCAAGTAATGCAGTCTTTTCAAGAGCCACGTTAAATTTGGCTTCCATTTCTTCTTCTGTTACTTTGCTAACCCTGAGTTTAAAAAAAGAAAAGCATAGCAATTACGAATCATACATTTGAATTCCATAATTGAAGCAATGTGTAAAGCAATGCTGTACACACCTATGAGCCCTTTCCAGATCATCATTTTTCTGTTCCAATTCCCTAACATACTTAAGCAATTGATCGTTCTGAATTTGAAGCTCCTGAGTTCTGCTTTGAAACATAGAACAGTCTGAAGATTGTTGATCCAATCGACTTCTCAGCTGCTCGATTTCCGAAGCTAATCTGGAATTCCTCTGTCGCAATTCTCGACATGTTTTATCGGCTTGCTCCAGAGAAGCCTCTAATTCTTTCTCCAACATTTGTGAATTCTCTTGGAATTCTTCCAATTCTCGTTCCACGTCATCTTTTCTGTATTCAAAAAATCAAATCAACGTTAATATCTTCAACAAAATATTAAACCATAAAGACACGTATGACCAATACATTGCGGATAAATTTTCTTATTGCAGCAACCAATATAATATTATACATGCATTGATTTTTATTCAGCTACCATATAATAAACCATTGCTGGTATAAATTCAACTTTATTGAGATGTCAAGCTTTATGGTATAAATTGCCTAGTAATATTGAGTTACAGCAACAATTTAATATTATTCAGGTTTCTAGTTAAAAATGAATTGTTTTCAGAATCCCAGTATATTTTGCATTCATACATATTAGTAAATAATAAGTAATTGAGTGAAAATGCATAAATTTGCAGCATTATTGTTAAGCTAATTATTGTACTTCTCTGATATTTTATTAAACTTTGTATTTTTTTTGTATTTGGGACATCAAATCTAAGTAACTAAATGTTATCGTAAAGATTATTCATTAACCCTTTCAGGGGCACATTTTTTTTTTAAATTTTCTAAAATTTTATCAAAAAAAACTAGCGTGCGAAAAAATTTGAAAAAATATATATTATAGAGCTGAACAATGACTATAGATAAAAATAATTTCAGAGCTCTAGAGGTTTTCGTTCAAGAATAAACGATTTTTTATGAAGAAAAACGAGATTTTTGTGATTTAATTGTTTATAACTATTTATAAATAAATAAATTTGCATACTTTTCTATACAAAACTTATAACTTATCATCTCAAGAGTCCAAAAAGTACTCACACACATAGGAGCACTGAAAAATACATCCGAAATACAGAAAAAACTGAAAGCAAAAAGGTGGTACGTATACGTACCACTGCCCCTGAAAGGGTTAAGATTGTGAACTAAATCAAGGGTTTTGCAAAGCTTTGCAAACGCATTGATTACATGTACATGTCTTACCTCTGATGTAATTGATGTGCAAGATCCATCCAGTACTGGATCTCGTCATCCTTACTGTTGAACTGCGGGGGAGGGTCGATTTCCATCATTTTGAAGGAGATAAACTTGACTCAATCCTCAACCTTGGTGAAAAAAAGCTTACACCAGCAGATGCAGACTATCTATCTCTGGCTTCTTATAGATAGTGCAGAATTCACGTCGCCAGTCGTCTGACACACATTCTCTGCAAAATTCAAAAAGATAATCTTGAGTATTGCAAGAGAATAACTGTTTCACTTACAACTTTGAAAAAAAGGATTTTAATGTTAGATTAGGTATCAACAGGATATATGAATCAGCTTAAATTTTATTCAAATTTAAATGATTGTTAATGTTCTTTTTTTGTTTTTGATATGCGTTATGATTAATCAATGAAATCTAGGTTTTTACACAGCTACAGGAAAAACCAAATATATAGAATTATACATAACAGTTCAAATCATGGTTTTTATTCCATGCTTAACAGATTTAAGAGAAAATACAATGTTATTCCAACTAATATAAGAAGAGAATGAACAATTAGTACATTTAAATGTAGATTATTACATTCACTGTAACTCTTTACTAATGTAATGCTCTTATACTATTTTCTGGCAGAATCACATTGCCTTGCATATTAGGCATTAGTGTGAAGAATCAATCAGAGAAGACATATTTTCCATAAACCATTAAATATTATTGTAAAAAGAGATATAAAACCTGTTTAATGTACTAATAAATAAATAAATAAATAAATGTATCTTTTATTTAATGGTCACATGCCTATATAGA
Organism: Gastracanthus pulcherrimus; assembly: GCA_949152435.1. NCBI lineage: Eukaryota > Metazoa > Arthropoda > Insecta > Hymenoptera > Pteromalidae > Gastracanthus > Gastracanthus pulcherrimus. Next base: position 37,684,998 of record OX424572.1, read on the forward strand.
TGTCCCATAATTATTCATCCAAGTAAACATTCAAGTGTCAAACAGAATACTATGATCAAATTATAAAGAATCAGATGGATAGAAAATCCTCTTACACGAATCAACGATCATCATTCGAAGTGTTCAGAACCATAACAGAATGCAAATGCTCATTAAAATAATTTACGTCATCATTGATCTCACTTAAATTGTACAATCGAAGAATAGCGTATTCGAGTATTCATCCCAGTGAGTAGAATTAACCAAATTTGACTCACTAATGATGAAACATCAGCGACAGCTTCCAAAATGGATTTGCTCCGTAACAATTCTGAACACTCCCCAGACACAAACAAACTATACGAATAAACAACTCGTCGCATCTCTCTGTTACGCTGCACACATTATAAATACTTTTCTCCTCGTACCTATTTATTCATCTACTTCTCTCTATCTACACATACCACCTATCTAATTTGTCACACGAGATAACTCCCATTGATTTCAACGAGAAAACATCAATCTACACAAATCCAAAGCTATTTTTCACACGGCAAATCTCCAGTTTCGAGGTTGTCAGTCACAGTCAGTCAGTCAGTCACAGAAGACCAGACACACATACACACGGATAAAACTCCGATATTAAAGCACACGAATCGGAGTCGAAAAATATGAATGACGTCCTCGTAGCACGCACACACATACTACGACATTTCCCACTACTTATAAGTACATACACACGCACTTTCGGGTATTTCCGAGAGCCTGGAAAGAGGCAAAGGCGTCTCGAGGTTGAAGCTGCAGGTGCTCTCTCTCTCTCTCTCTCTCTCTCTAATCCGCAACACTAGACAATAGACACTGCGCACAAAATATACATATACGTATATATATTCACCGAGGCATCGTCGCACTTTTTCAATACACTATTGCACGCACTGCTTTCTTCGGATCACGCGGCCACTCCTGGCTCGCTCCTCTCCTGAATATATATCTTTTATGTAAAAAAGAAAGACCTTGGGAATCAGAGAGAGGGAGAGAGACAGAGAGATATATAGATACTTATGAGAGAGACGGAGAGACACAGCGCCATTTAATATAACGTTAAAAGTGAGTCACACATATCGCACATGCATCGCAGCACTTGAGCATAAGGTGTATATATACCTGACCGTATCACCTAGCTACATAACTATATATGTATATCGACATCTCTCTCTCTCTCTCTCTCTGTGTGTGTGTACGATCGAGACACTGGCAAGAGAATCTCGTTTTTTTTTTCTTTTCTTTCCACAAGCAGACGCTAACGACGCGTTGTGTGTGTTATAGCGCTGTACTCACGGTGAAATGCGAGCGAGATGCGTGCGCGCGCGCGCCTGTCAATGTAATTGATTAATGTACAAATATACAATTGCGTCAACGGGGTATAGAGGATAGCTGTTTATAACAGAGGTCCCAAAATGGCAGACGCTAAAAAGTGGCGGAGGTGCGTGAAGATGGCGTTGCGCAGGTTGCGTCGTCGTGCGGTTGAAATTGAAAAGGGGAGGGAGGGAAGCGGTGGGGCGCATGCGCGGGGATTTTCGATTTGCATCGCATAGTGGCTTCGTATGTAGGCATAGGTAATACTTATATGCTTTGGATTTTATAATTTGTTCTTAAGGGGATGTCGGAGCCCCGCCCCCCTTTTGCTGTCCGACCTATTTTGTATTTCCAATTGTTTGTAAAAACTACAAGTCCGACTGACTTTATCTTGTACAGGTCGGTTCATTATAGTAAGCACTACGGTGCTCAGCTCTAAATCTTACTGTAAAATTACATTAAAAGAAGTTATTAGCAAGAGTTTGGTACGATTACAATTTTGAGGTTAGGTTTCAATGCGTAAACATCCTATTGTATTTCCAATTAATCAGAAAAATAACTCATCAGATCAACTTTATCTTGCATGCAAAAGCTTTATTATAAAAAGCACTACGGTGCTCTGCTCTTAAGGTTTCCCTGCATTCTATATTTTAAAAGTAATCACAAAAAGAAAATACACGATTTTAGCTCCGACATCCCCCTTAAGGGGGTGTCAATGTCAATTTTTATCCTTCCTACCTTACCGACCCGAGAATTATAAAATATTGGCTTTAATTAAAAGAATAAGTATAATTATGAAAAACTAAGAGGTCATTGCCCTCCGCAATACAATTATCTATCACTGTGCGAAGTTTCAAACAAAAACTTCAAAACCTCTACGAATGGCTTTCGAACGAAATTTGAAGGTTCGAGTCTATAGACTAATATAGACTAATATAAATTTCGTTCGAATGGCATTCGTAGAGGTTTTGAAGATTTTGTTTGAAACTTCGCACAGTGGTAGATAATTGTATTATGGAGGGCAATGATGTCTTGGTTGTTCATAATTTAGTTTATTTATTAATTATAATCAATTGTTAAAGAATTGGAGGTTAGGAATTTTGGCGGGAAATTTGAATGGTTTGACACCCCCTTAATGTGAAGTTTGATGGAAATTTGGATTATAGGTGCGTACGTGCCCTGGTGAAAATTATTTTTCGGAGGAAGAAGGAAAGGATGAGGGCCTATATAAGGGCCGAAATCGGCCCCCAATCAGCTCATTCGTGAAACAAAAGATTTTGAACTAAAAGCTATATATGTAGGTCGTTGTAACTATAGTTCCAAAATTATTGAAAAGCCATAGGTGCAAAGTAAGGAAAAACGCGTTAAGGGATCAGATACACCTTTAAAATTTAAATTAATCTATAATACATTTTAAGGTAGAAATAAGTCACTCATCAATATATTACCTGATTTTTTCGGTAAATTTTAACATTTTATCAGAATATAAGTAATAATAGAATTTTTTTTAATGTTTAGGTCCTTTTGATTGGTTATAATGAAAACCTCTATATTTTTTGGCCTACCGCGAGGTTTAGAGAGTTGATGTGATCAAATTGATCACGCTTTCAAGGTTTTATTATTATGTGTACAATACATGTAGTTATGATGAGTATGGGAATTTGTATATAAAAATTATTGGCCAACGTTATACTCTATTTAAGGAGGTATTCTACCATCTTTTTTTTACAAATCGATTTTCTAAAAATTACAAATTCTTGTAGTAAATATATGTAGAAAGGTCTAGAACAGGTCGAAAAACACAAAACAATGGGAGCGATTTAAAAAAAAAAGTAAATCGTGTTTTTCTCGAAACATGTTTTTTTACCTGGCTGACATGATACTGAAAAAACTATAGCACCGATCAGGCTGAAATTTATGGCTTATTCTACACATATATGACTATCATCCGAACTAAAATTATAATTTTTTTATAAACAGTAAATCTATTTTTTAAACAATTAACGTTGAAATAAAAAGGTCGACAATTTTAAATGTCCATCATTTTGCTTCTTGTGATCGGATTTGAAAAATCGGATTTCAGACGATAGCCACAAGTTTACTTATAAATAATCTTTTCGATTTTTTTGTTTCAGACGCTCCAAACTTGAGATATTATGTCAGCCAGAATTCGACAGGGTTAACTTCAGGCGGCCATATTTACGATAGAAAAAAACATTTTTTTTTCTGTAGCTTAAAACGTCATCTTTTATGTATATAAAGTTTGTATAGATAAATTAATAAATTTACCTATGAAAAAAAAATTCTTGAAAAAAGTAAATATTATGAAATATGACTTAAATAGAATATAACTATAATCAACGACCTTCTAAAAAAAATTAATTAGTGACTTAGTTTTATCTTGAATGTAAGTATTAACTATTAATTTAAAATTTAAGGATGTATCTGTCACCTGCAGTAAAGCTATTTTAGCGCGTTTTGCGATTAATAATTATACTGTAACGTACCCTAATGGAAATTTCAAACTGTGAAAATCTGTGACAAATGCGTGAAAACGTATGTAAAACCATGAAATTTCGTGAAAAACTGTGAAATTATGAACTGTGAATATTTCATAAATTTTGTCACAGTTTCTACATAGTTTTTCACAATTTTTCACAGTTTCTTACATTTTATCACAATTTCTCACAGTTGTAATTTCCTTTCTATAAGAGAACGCAATGATAAACAAAGTGAGAAAATGTGAAAAATTGTGAAAAACATTTAAAAAATGTCAAAAATTGTGAAAATTTTATTAGATAAAATACGTGTTTTTTATAAGTTTAAGAAACTGTAAAAAACTATGAAGAGCTGTGAAAAACTGTGAAAAAATATGCATATTTGTTTGTAGCAGATGTTCCAAAAGTATGTGTATTTCACAGTTCTTCACACTTTCTCACATTGTTTGCATAGTTTTTCACAGTTCTTCACACTTTCTCACATTGTTTGCATAGTTTTTCACAGTTTTTCACAGTTGCCATTTCCACTAGGGTACTAATTCATTAAATATCAAATAACAAAATACAATTTACTCCAATTTATTAAATTTTAAAGTTGTAATTGCCCTTGAAAACCGCGAGAAGGAAGTAGTAAATATATGTTGTTTAAACTTTTACCTTTTTAAACTGTCTTTCTTTTGTCAACACACTTGATTGCACTATTCATTTTGTACACGTATTTATATTCTTCAATTTTATGTATACGAATTCTCTATGAATATTCAGAAAATATGAAATGGCTCGATCGTTTACTTTTAGTTATTTTATATTTATATCCACTTCGCAATTCTAATATTTATATTAATATTTTAATAAAATCACGCACTTAGAATAGACGAATCCCACCGCACAGTCACCACTGCAGTATAGCTATATTTGCGCGTTTTACGACCAATAATTATACACAAAAATGTAAGTTTGTTCGTTTAGTCTGAAGAACGTTTACTTTAAAACGTTCAATTCTAAGTCGCGCGATGTTTAAATAATCTGATTTTAATTAATAAATACACTTCCTCTCTGCGCTATCGGACTTGAGACCGACGTGTAAACTCACGGCCGCATTAAAAGAGTGTGCTTGAAGTAAAATATTCTAACACTCTAAACTGCCTCACGGAGTACAAAATCCTTCTGACGATTTTCTCCTCCTCGATCGTAGGCTTTGCCCTTCTAAGAGAGGAAAGTCGGAAAAGTCAATCGGTCTCTCTCTCTCTCTCTCTCAAAGCCAAAAATAAATTTGTTGAGGACAGATTGTTCAACGCATCGGACATGCGCGGCACGTGGCGAGAGCTCAACAAACTTGGTACCTCTGGATCTAAGTTTCCTTCCCCCCTCTTGTTTTTCTCTGTAGATGTTCTTAAGGGGACACCGGATATCTCTGTCTTTATCTAATTGAGTTTTCATTCATAATTTTAAGAGAAAACAATCTTTTGAAAAAATAATAGTTGTCCCCGCTTCGTTTTATAGTAATCTAAATTATATATGTCCAAGCTGGGTTCATATGATTGTTTTGTTTTCGAGAAAACTTTGACACACTATGAGAGCCAACTGCATGGAGATTCACCTTTACATACTAAGTTTGTCAAAGTTTTCTCGAAAACAAAACAATCATATGAACCCAGCTTGGACATATATTTAGATTACTATAAAACGAAGCGGGGACAACTATTATTTTTTCAGTAAAATGATTTCTCTTAAAATTATGAATGAAAACTCAATTAGATAAGGACAGAAATATCCGGCGTCCCCTTAACAAACACTACGCAGACGTATCGAGTGATGCCTTTCCACTTACGAGTGCCGCCCTAGAAAGAATTCTAAACATGCCACTCAACCCAGACATTACATCTTCTTTTGACTTCTCTTATGTAACAGAACAAGAAGTATCTTTAGCACTACATGATATGTCTTCAAAATCAACTGGTATTGATGGCATTTTACTGAAAATGCTTAAACTCTCAGTCCCGACAATAATACCGTATCTCACCAAAACTTTCAGCAACTTGATTCAACAAAGAATTTTCCCTACTATATGGAAAAGGGCAGCTCTTCTTCCTATATCGAAAATCGAATCGCCACAGTCTCCCTCGGATATGCCCAATTACCGGATATTTCTAAGCTCTTAGAAATCTCATTCATAGGCAGCTCTCAAATTATTTAGACAGTAAAGGCTTTCTTGATCCGCGACAAGCACACAAACAGCACTGCTCGGAGTCACTGATGACATCCGTGAAGCAATAGACCAGCGCATGGTCTCGATATTGATTCTCTTCGATTTTTTAAAAGCATTTGGCACGATACCGCACGAAATTCTACTCAAAAAATTGCGAAAGGTAAACTGCTCTGATCGCGTAATCAAATAGCGTTTTACATATTTGCATGCTCGCCTTCCCGCAGTCATTGGCGAAAGCGGAAGTGCGTCTGATTGGCTCAAGTCCCTCGCGGGAGTTCCTCAAGGTAGTATACTCGGGCCGTTGCTTTTTCTTCTATTCATAAATGATCTCCCACAAGGCCTCAAATTCTCAAAGCACATGATTTTTGCGGATGATACCCAAATTTATTTGCACTGTCATCCGTGCGATATTCTCGAAGGCATCGCTGCAATTAACAATGATGATGAGGCTGTGGCGAACTGGGCAACTGAGAATGGTCTCAAATTGAACTCGGCCGAAACTAAGATCATGATTCTCGGTAGCTTGCAATACATTGCTGCGTTCGACCTCGAAACACTGCAAAAAATTATTTTGGAACGGTTCTCCACTTGCCTACTCGTCGGAGGCACTCAGTTTTGGCGTGCGGTTGACACCTACTTTAGACTAGGAATCGGCTAGCCCTCTCGAAAAACTTGCGTAAAAATCTAGTCGAAAGCCTTATCTTCCATACTTTGATTACACGTGTGCGGTCGGAGATATCATGACCTTGACGCCACGAGATACTTAAAAATGAAGAGACTCTTGAATGCCTGCGTGCGTCTTGTGTATGGTACATACTGAGGAGAAGTCACGTTACCCTATATCGGCTTCAGTTGGGCTGGCTCTCCATGCAAAGACGCAGAGAATATTTTATTGCTTCTCTTGTCTTCACATCAATCGTCAACGATAAACCCAATGTCAACCTTATACACCGTTTCAGTCGTGTAGGAGTTGACGTCAGTGTAAGACGATCCGCTCGACTTGCCCCTTAAACTCTTCTCTACTTTATCCCACGTACAGGGGCAATGAAGAAGTCATTTCTGATCACCGCTTCGAATTTAATAAATTCACTTTCAGCCCCCGAGTTCAACGCAAACAACATACAAAGCTATAAGAAAGAATTGTCTAACGAACTTATTCATCAGCGAGATAAGCAAGACTGGGAAAGGCGCGTTCTGAATGAAGGTATACAGGGCGCATAAGGGAATGCTCACGATACCTGTCTACTCGCACACACGCATTAAGTAATTCTAATATTATATTCTATGTATTGATTTATTCTTTTTGGAATTTTATATAACGTACTTCAAAATTTACTGATTGTAACCCAAATTCGAATTCTATTAAAAATTTGTATTTAATTTTAAGTGTAATTAATGTATATTACTCTGAACTATCAACTAGAGCCAGATAGAGTTATACCCCAAGGTTCAAATAAATATAAATATCAATCAATCAATCTCTCTCTCTCTTTCTCTCACACATACGCATCCTCCTCTATACTCTAGACTCAACTTGCAGCTCTGCTCGGCTCCGACTGAGGCAATCCGAGCAATCCGTTCCCTGGGGAGACCTGTAGACCAGTGGTACGACTGGTATACGGAAATAGTGGCCGCTGCTGTCCAGCGTTTCTGAGGGCAGACAGGGCGAAGAAGCTGGAGCATTTGACAGCTGCAAATTTGTGCTTCAACTGCTTATCCAAAAAGCACGCAGCAGCCAAGTGCTCCTCCAAGGGTCGCTGTTCAGTGTCAGACTGCGGAGGCAAGTATCACTCCCTTCTGCACGCTGAGAAGTCAGCTGGTGGAGGCAGGAGCGAGGATCACGAAGCCTCCCCACCTAGCTCTTCTTCGACTTCAATCTACACAGCGCAAGTAAGTGGTGTGAATCAGTGCGAAGACTCAAGTTCCTCTACGGTCCAGAGCAAAATCACTCTGAGGTCCACCGCCTGGGTCATTCTAAAGTCCCTCGCTGGAGCCTACGTTCGAGTGAGAGCATTGATCGACCAAGCTTCGGAAGGCTCCTTTATCATGGAGAGAGTCACTCAAGTGCTCTCTTTGAATAGAGGAAAAAGCTCGGTGTCAGTGATTGGTGTTGGTGGACCTAACCTCAAATTTTGCCACTGAGGCTATTCTTCGCTCTCCAAAGAAGCGTAACTTTTCCCTAAGTTTTTCAGCCATGCCAAAGGATAGGTGCTGTCAGGATACATGGCCTGATCTGGAAGGACTGGAGCTTGCGGACCCAGCCTTTTTCGAGCCTGCTCGTGTGGACTGCATTCTGGGAGACGATGTTTACCCCCTCAACTCCACTACGAGTGAGGAGCTTCACTGGTACTGGGATATTGAGGAGGACCTCACGAAGCCTAGACTCTCTCTGGAAGAAGAAGCCTGCGAGGAACACTTCAGTGAGTCTCATCGCAGAGACTCCGATTGAATGTATGTGCTACGGTTGCCATTTCATCTTACACCAGCACTAGGTATAGGAGACTCAAAGAGGATAACACAAGCCAGGTTCATGCAGACTGAGCGACGTATGCAGACCAAGCCTGCACTCAAGCAGGCATATTACAAATTTATTGGAGAAATGGTAACCTTGGGTCACATGGAGAAAGTTCCATAAGCCGAGAAGGATGCCAGTAACAACTACAACATGCCACACCATGCTGTGGTCAAACAGGATAGCTGTGGGAAAATCAAAGTCGACTTCAACGCTTCCTAGCCTACGTCCAATGGAGTCTCTCTCAATGATTGTTTGCACACTGGGCCTAAGCTGCAAGCTGAAATTATTGATATCTTAACCCGCTGGAGATTTTTTTCTATTGTTTTTTCAGCAGATGACGTAAAGATGTTTTGCTAATTCTCCATGGATGAGAGAGAGACAGAGACTGGCTCCGGATTGTGTAGCGAGACACACCGCAGCAGGAACTCACAGACTTCCGCATGCGCACTGTGGTTTATGGCACAGCTTGCGCTCCGTACCAAGCAATCTGCACCTTGAAGCTGCTATCGTCCGACGAACGTCATGCGTTTCTCAAGGCAGCAGAGATTTTGAAGAATCACATCTACATGGATGATGCATTGACGGCGGTGGACCCCCTGCAAGAAGCTCTCCTCACTCGCAACGAGCTTATCGTCACGTTGAAGGCTGATCGAGTCTTGACTCTGGGGAGGGCAAACACGATCCTTCGACGGCCTTTGGTGAAGGTGATCCGCCTTACGGTAGAGCAGGAGCTCTTCTGCTGCTTCGACACCTGCACCCTCAGGTGCTTCCACAGCGGGCGGCGCTGAAGCGCCATAGTATATTATCCTGACTACACTCAAAAGTTTCCCCACGAAGAGGACTACAACCACAACTATATTCTTTTCCTCGATATTTCCTTTTATTTCTCTCTTTCTTAAAAATTTTTATTCTTCCATTTAACAGCCAAGCGGCTGTTAGAGCGCCCCGCGGGTCACTCGTCCAACGCGTGACCGGCCGTGATATATCTGCACGGGAGGCCTATCCGCAGGGTGTATAGTGGCGAGCCCGACTTCTCCCTTTCGCGTAACATTTTCCTTCACTTTTGAGACGGCGCAAGGAGAGCAAAACTCCTTGTTCGCCCGGTTTTCGCACTCTTCCGCTCTACTCGCGGCTCTATCTAGAGCACCTTCATCACGACCGTGCGCACAACGCTAAAATTGCCACCACGTATCGACCTTTTTGTACCTTCAAATTCTTCTTTCTTTTTACACACACACACACATACACAGAGTCAGTCAAAATATTAAATTGTTAAAAGTTTAATTTACGACGAGCAATAAATGCTATTATTGTTATTATAGCTAATGAAAATATTGTACTTTAACATTCTCTCGCCTCACTCACTCTAAACTCCTTACGTGCGCAATTTACCCGCGGGAAATTAGTGTCTCGCTGCATCCCCGTTCAACGTTAAGGTAATGTTAAACCCTGTGTTACTGGTAAATACGGGGAACCACTATTTTAATTCATTTTTCAATTTTAAGAAAATATCTCTATGGTAAGTTGTTCTTTTTGGTTGGAACAACAACTTTCCATAGAGATATTTACTCAAAATTGAAAATGAAATGAGAAAAGTGGATCCTCGTATTTTTCGGTGACAGGTGGCTTTAGCATCACCTTAACACCGCGATTGATATAAGGTGAAATTCATCCGGTTAACGCGCGCGAAATTACATTCAGCCGTTTTGACTTTGTCTAGCTTAAATCATCTTCCACCACTTGCCGTGTAATTTCTTTAGATTTATAAAAAAAAACTATTTGGGATTTGCTTAAGGACTCCGCTCTTCTCTCAACTCTTTAAGGTAGTTTTCTGGTATTTTTTGACCGAAATAGTGAAAAAAAATTTATTGCAGAAAAGTGCTCTTTACTCGTTAATTTAAAATATACAAGTAGTCCCAGCTCAAGAAACCTTTTTTTTATAGTGGAAGTAATACATTAAAAATAAAGTTTTATAATAGTCTTTTCGTTCTTTTACCAAATAGAATGAAGACTTGGAAATTTAGTATATTTATAATTATTTATAATTAATTATTGTTTACTATTATATTACCTGATATATTATAAAAATAATAATTTATCGGTGTACCCGAACCAATTAATTTTGAAATAAATCAAAATTCAAAATTAATGAATTTTCAAAATTAATTGGTTCGGGTACACCGATAAATTATTATTGTTATAATTATCATCACCGAACGATAACTTCTCTAATATTTGAAATTACCTTATATAGTTACCTGATATAGTACCTATTGTATTTGATACATGACAGATTTAAAAAAATTTAATAAATGTGATGTAAAGACGCAATACGTAATATATCTGAATTTTAGTCTTGTTTTTGAAAAAGCTCAATTTTCACAGCTTCCAGATTTCCTGTACGCTAAAGTTGATTTGCGTCAACATATTCAGTGAATCATTTTGAATCTATTTTTCAAATATTGTTTGATGTATTTCGAACAAAAGTTAGCATTCTTTAATGTACTTTTATTGAATTGCTAATAGTATATGATGATATTAATCTTTAAAAAATCCTGAAAATATGACATATATTTATGATTTCCATAGAGTATGTTTCTAAAAGTAAATTAATAGACTTAACAGTATAATAAATGCTAGCTTTTATTCCTTCTAATGTCTAGAATGATGATAAATTTTCCTGAATCTGTTCCTGAGATCGATTTTGAGTTGTTTTCTTCATGGTCGTACTTAATTCTTTTCCTTGATGGTCCACATTCCACATTCTGTAAAAATAAACAAATATTAATAAACTTTGATTCAAAATGCCTTTTATGGCTCAAAAGCGATTGAAAAGAGAAGATTCATGCTTACTTCATCTGTGTCGCTTATTTTAGCAGCAACAAAAAAAGCGCTCCCAGTTCATTGGTACTTAGCTTTCTCAAACTTTATAAATTGTTCCAATATGAAATTATTTATTCTATGTAATACTGGGGTGAAAAATAAAAATGACAAGTTTATTGCTAATTCTAATATATTCTTCTCTTTTCAATGGCCGTAATCAGCAAGTAATTCTTCGATCATTACATTCAGCCGTTTTGACTTTGTATCGCTTAATACATCTTCCATCACTGGCCGAGTTATTTCTTTAGATTTATAAAAAAAAATTATTTTGCGATTTGTTTGAGGATTCCGCTCTTCCCTTAACTATTTAAGTTACTTATAACAATACAAGGGATTGTCTTGAGATGTTTTTAGTAATTTTAAGTATATCGGATTTATTTAAATTGGTTGCATCGGTATAATATAATTCTTCGACGATTTCACTCAGACGTTTTGGTGTTGTAAAACGTAATGCATCTTCCACCACCTGCAGAGTTATTTATTTAGATCTATAAAAAGATATTAATTTGGGGCTTGCTTAAGGACTCCACTCTTCCCTTAACTCTTTAAGTTACTTACGCTTTTTTGTTCTGTGTGATGAGTCATCACTGGAATATCTAGACTCGGCTTGTTGATCTCGACGATTTACAGTCGTACTCGCCTTCGTGATACTTAATTTTAATTCTACCTGAACGTCCGCATCCTTCAAACTGTAAAAATAAATAATATTAATATTCCTTGATGCAAAATGTTGGAATTCAACGACACACACACTACCGCGTGTAATACACAGACATGCGAAAGACGCTCTGCGCTCAGGCCCAAAAGAGACGGTCGGCTTGACCTGCGTTTTATTGCACCCCTTGCCGGCCACTCCGAGCGGCTCCTCATTTTCCGGCACGCAGCAGCCTCACTCCGCCTAAAGCACTCGAGACGACAACACCAAAGCAGAAGAATATATTCAGTGCATTCTATCAATTCATTTCACTTATACATTGTATTTACTGTAACGTGTAACTTCCTGTATATAATAAATAAACATATATATTTTACATCAAGTTAAGGTATAAATATATATAAAAATCCCAACACAAAATGCCTCTTTTGGCTCAAAAATGATTGAAAAGAGGAACGTTATGCTTACTACGTCTGAGTCTTCTCTTCGAGATCGAATTTCAATCTATAACTTTGGGAATACATTCCTCACATAAAGAATTATAATGAATACTCCGATCTGCTCGACGCGCACGTATAAACTACGATGAATACTTTTAGAAATAGAATTTCAATCTGAAACTATAGGAATATATTCTATACATAAGACACTATTTATTTATGTAAAAGAAGAAAAGACGATTTTTACATAGAGTGCTGAGTTTAATATCCGATTGCACAAATTCAAGTAAATATGTCAATACCTTGACAAATGCCATTCGAGTAAGATTTCCAGTTTATACTAGAGTGAACTTCAAGATTTGGTCGTATGGCATTATAGACTTGTTAATATTGCTGTCTGAAGTAGTTGGGGTGCCGGGGAGACAATAAATCGTCGTTGCCCAACTGCAACCTAAGAATATAATCGCGGAGTCAAACGATAGCATTAGGCCTCTAGAATATATAACCCTAAATTGTCTAGTATGGATTTGAACCGGATGTATGTTTATTAATGCCAATATGATCCCAAAATACCTCTTTTTTAATTTCTTGAAATAAGTCACTGTCATAAAATTGTTTAGAATTGAGTTTTGCATAGGATTATCATTTTCCGAAAGTTAAAAAATCAATTTCAGTATTTCAGTATGGCGGTAGAAGGAGAATTTTTCAAAAATGTTTGAGCATAAAAAAATATGCATTTTTTTAATATTATTAATAATGCAATTAGGGGTGCCTCTAGGTATGTCTAAAAAGATGCGTCGGGTCAACAAAGTTAATGCAGTAATTTGGATTCGCTTTAACGTCTGTCCATCTGAAATTTTTTAAATGCATCCTGTGGCAATTTAAAGATTTTAACGTGTATTTTATGCATGCAAAATTAAAAAAATTTTGTTTGAAAATTACCCCTTTTATTTAAGCAAAAATACGAAATGGTCCTGGCTTAGGTACGTTATCTTCGTAGTTTGTAATATTTAGGTAATGAAAGATAGTGCATTGAATGCACTTAGCAAACCATCAATTAATAAAAATGTTAGGATCGGACCAATAGGAAATAATAATTTTATTACCAAAAGCTATTACAGTAAAAATAACAAAATAGTTAAAAAAAGAAAAACAGATAAGTATACAAAATGTGCAAAATGTGTAATTTCCTAACAATTTATATAGCTAATAATTATTTTAAGTTATTTTTGTGAAGGAAACACAATTTTAAATTTTGAATGTGCATTCTATATGATCACATTTAGTTGTCGCCACAACTTTTTAACGCATTTGTACTTTTTATTGAAATTTTGTAGGTTTATCAGAAATACATGAGTATAGAACAGATTAAGTTTTTGAGCCAACAATGTACCATTTAAATCTAGCTTATCACCGTAGTCTATAACATTATCTATAACATTTTCGATTATCAATTTTATCAATTTAAATATTCAATAAACGATTTTGCACTAAATCTCTTGAGAAAGTATTGTGCTAAAGCAGTTAGCAGTGGGTTTTTCAATTGAAACCTTGCAGTGACACGCTATTGTAAAAGGCTCAAAAACTCAAAAACATACGGGAAGTATTATAGATGAGTATAGTTTAAACCTCGAAATGTAATCTCCGTGACTGTCCCACTTGTGAACATTCAAGTTTCTTATTCTTTTTTTTAATTATGTGAGCTAAAATTATTTGGTGCTTACTTTTCTATAGATATAATTATTTGTATGCCCATCTCAACGAAAATGACCACTTTTTGCCCGCAAAAATGATTAGCGGGAAAAAAGTGACTTCACCAGAAACTACTCCAAATTCCTTTATTTCATCAAGTTCTACCAATAACCCTGATTTTTGATTGTCTTTTAACAGGCCATTAGTCTTGCTTTCCAAGTCAAAAACTGGCCAAAGTTGAGAGGGGCATAAAGTACTCCATGTAACTCGAGAATAAAGTCGATTTTTCCCTCGGGTGATACTGTACAGTAAACTCACCCGCGGGAAAAATATTCGCTTTTTTGCCCTTGTTACATAATGTACTATTTTCAGAAGGCACATTGAACAAGTATATCAAAGTTTATCCCTCAATTTTTGAGAAATACCCAAGCGAAAATGATCTTCTATAATAAAAGTTTAGAAAAGTTTATAACTGACATTAGCAGATTATAAAGTCAGGATTTGAGACTTCTATAAAAGTTTAAAACTGTTATAAATAAATATAAATATTTATTTACTTTTACAAGCTTTTTGGATTTTCGTAAAAATTTGAATCTTTCATCAGTAAATAAAATAAATAACTGTTAATAACTATTATAAATTTTTACTAGTTTTTAGTAATTTGTACTAATTGAAATTGATAATTATTTGTATTTTGGAATATTCATATTAATGAAATTTCTTTGGAACAGAAAGTGAATAATTATAATACTATTAAAAATATTTAAAACTATTAATAACTGTTATTACTAGATAAAAAAAGTTTAAAACTGATAATAATTTTTTACAGATCATTTTTCTGGTTATGCACCGCGGTCCAAAAAAGTAAATAAAAGTTCATAACTGTTATAAACTTCTTTTGGCTGTTCATAACAGAAAAAAACTGTTGATAACTTTTATAAACTGTTATTATAGTCTCAAATCCTACCTATATAAACAGTTATCAACAGTTATAACCTTTTTTTAAAAATTATAAAAAATTATTTATTCTCATTAATAATTATTTGCTAATAAATATGTAAATAATATGACGGTTTTCCAGGGTCTTATAAATGTCCGAAGGTATTCTCTCTAAGAATGAATCGATAAAATTTTCACTGATTGTCTCAGTGCACGACATTTTCACTGATTAATCAGTGGGGTTTCACTGAGAAATCAGTGAATTATTTTGTCAATCCTTGTCACTATTGAATCGGTGAATTTCACTGTTCAGTGAATTTACTTGATTGTATTGCCAAAGCTCAAAGTCACTAACGAATCAGTGAATTTCACTGTTGAATCAGTATTAATAGGAATGGTTGAGTACCAAAGTTTCTGCGACAGGTAGGTGAGTTGTTGTTTATTAAAATGTTTTTACTATCATAATGGAAATAAACATTTACTTGTATTATAAATATACGTTTAACAACACTGATAGAGGAACCAGGATAAATTGAATAGAGGGCTAAGATGGATAATATGAATATCTGGAGTCCAACTAGTTATTTTGAGCTGTTGCTTGTATATATTTAGACATATATAAAATAAAACAACGAAATTGACTTTCACTTTTTAACAAACATTTGTAGATTACCGCACAGTTTTCTGTGAAAATTTCAAATCGAAATACCCCATTAGCCAGATGTATTGCAAATTGTTAGCAATTTGACATACACGTTTTGCTATCGATTTCCGTAAGTTTGACGTAAAACTGCGTCCGTATATGCTGGAAATTATGTATCAAGTATTGAAGTAAATTATGAGGGCAAAGTGAAGGCAAAATTACAGCAACTATTGCTCATGATGTGCAGGCGTATCATAGGCATACATTGACATCATATTGTCGTCACATTTCTCGATTTTTGTGTTACACAAATTTCCATCAATATGCTGTTATTAATTTTTTCTCTTTCTCTCTTGCACTGTCGCATATGTGAGTAATTTTATTGAATATTATGTGAATAATATTGAAAATAAAATAATATAATATATTAATAATATTGAAAACAAGTTGAAAGCAAATTGATGTACAAAACTTGCAGCAACAGTTACACATCAAATGTACCCCATTAGCCAGGCTTGCCGTGGCAAAATCGCGGCAATAGCTGCTGTGCAATGTTTGTTAACAAGTTGCTTCCAACTTGCTCTCAAGAAATGACGAATATCAAGGATTGATGTCAATGTGCCGTAAAAATGACTGCAAATGCTTGCCAGCAAATTGCTCCCATATACGGACGCAGATTTACTTACATTTTATGTATATAACTGTTGCTGCAAGTTTTGTACATCAATTTGCTTTCAACTTGATTTCAATATTATTAAAATATTATATTATTTTATTTTCAATATTATTCACATAATATTCAATAAAAATACTCATATATGCGACAGTGCGAGAGAGATGGGGAGGAAATTAATAACAGCATATTGATGGAAATTTGTGTAATATAAAAATCGAGAAATGTGACGACAATATGATGTCAATGTATGCCTATGATACGCCTGCACATCATGAGCAATAGTTGCTGTAATTTTGCCTTCACTTTGCCCTCATAATTTACTTCAATACTTGATACAAAATTTCCAGCATATACGGACGCAGTTTTACGTCAAATTTAAGGAAATCGATAGCAAAACGTGTATGTCAAATTGCTAAAAATTTGCAAAATACATCTGGCTAATGGGGTAAGTAAATCTGCGTCCGTATATGGCAGCAATTTGGTGGCTAGCATGTGCAGTCAATTTTACGGCATATTGACATCAATCCTTGATATTCTTCATTTCTTGAGCGTAAGTTGGAAGCAAAATGCTAACAAATATTGCACAGCAACTATTGCCGCCATTTTGCCGCGACAAGCCTGGTTAATGGGGAAGTTCAATATCTGAAACAATATAACACAAGGAGACGTCGGTTAGTGATGGGTTAAAATGTTATGTTGTTATGACAATTTTATGATTGACGTCATGTCATAATTTTTTAGGTGTTGGTTTATGACGGTCATAATCTAAATATGTAGACGGAAGTATATGTCATAATTTAAAAATATTGCAATAATATATTAAACAATATTTATTTAGAATTATTCAAAATTCACACACTTTGCATATGCCGAACAAGGTAGACTATATATTCGCCTAGAGCATGATCGGTGTCGCCCTCCAAAAGTTGGAAACTCGGGTAGTATATTCAACATATAGATATCGTATATATAGTAATGCTTTACGGTTACACCTCTATTTCCATTTTCTGCCATCTCGTGCGTTGCGATCGTTTCTTTTATCCCCTCCAACAGATGCTCATAGCGAATAAGAGATTATTTGTCAATTTTCTGGTCCATGGAGATGCTTTCTATTCTATGCACTAAAATAAAAGCAGGAACTGAAAAATTGCCTAACAGTGGCAATAAAAAACTATTGCGAACATATATCGGTCACAAACGTGAAAGGTTAACGCGAGCCTATAAGAACGTTCCGTATACACGTGTCTAGAACATAATTGCGACGTAAAAATAGAACGCAGGTAAATTCATGGTTTATCAGAGACATTCCAGAGACGTTCCAGGCACGTATATAGGGTAACGTTCTAAGAACGTGGTAAAAACTTATAGATATGCTGACACAAAAAGCGGACACTTTATATTTTGGCGAAGCAATGCGGCAACGTTTCGGGCACCTTATTTGAATTAGCATTCGTGATAGTTAAAAACTCGTTGCCACAACGAGATGTGCTATCGGGATAATTCTTTTACCAAAAGTGTCTTTTTTAAATTCGTGCTAATGAAAACCATTTATTTCTGATTAATATATATAAAATTGAAGATTGATTTGAAATATAAAATGAATATTTTTATTTCATTCGCGAAATTAATACAAAAAACCGCTGCTAACTGCCTTAGCAAAATGCTTTCTCAAATAGAGGTCCTGATTAATCGATTTAAGGAATCTTATAACGAAAATTCGCAATTAATAAATTCATGCAATAATTAATTCATTAGATATAAGTTTTTTTGATTTAAATTATTTTTTAAAACTAAATAATATTTAATACTTTAATATTTTGTTATTATTTCGCAAAAATAAGTATACAGTTATTATAAGATGTACCTATCAATCGAAATGAAATTACGTCAACTTTATGAAAACGTACATATTTTTGACAAATTCAACGTATAGAATGACAAAATAATATTTTCTTTTTATACAATTTTTTTTTAAACTAAAATTATTATTAAATTAAATTAATTTTAAAGTTGATGTTAGATACATCACTCGAAAGAAAATGACGTCTACTTTATGAAAACGTATATATTTTTAAAAAGCTCAACGTATATAATGACAAAAAACCTTTTTTTCGCTTATTACAATATCTTTAAACTAATATTTTGTTATCAGTCACAAATATAAGTTTAAAGTTATTATAAGATATATCGATCGAAAAGCAATTACGTCAACTTTATGAAAACGTACATATTTTTTAACAGTTCAGCATTTAAATAACAAAAAAGATTTCTTTAAATTTTAACAAATTTTTAAAAATTAATATTTTTGCTAAAAAATGAGTTCAATATATATTGTCCATTCAGTTCCAAAATCTAATCAGTTCTAAGTTCAAACATATGTAATATGCCTGCAAAATTCAGCGCGTGATATGCTTCCCTGAAGAGTTATGGTGGATACAAATTTTGGTTTCATACATACATACACATACATATATACATACATACACACATACAACATACAGACAGATATTTTTTAAAAACCTATTGTAAACCTATTTTTATGACTTAAGAATCTCGAAAACGTCAAGATTCATCGAATGTCTGAAAAAATATTTATCATTGTTACGAAGCTTTATTCTCTTTGAGAAAACAAAATAAAGATCAAATTGCAATATTTGACATATACATATATATTTGGCTGTTGTATGATCGTAGGAGTTATTAAAGTATAATTAATAAACAACGATAATAAATTAGAAGCAAAAAGGAAACAGACCGTAAATGATCCGAAGTTTCGTCAAAAAATTCAAATTTCGTGTTATATAGTGATATCACGTTATAATTTCGAGGGTCCTTGCGAAGACTAGCACATTTGGCAATTTTCTGTCGACTGATTTTTCCAGGTTCCCCTAGTGGAAATGACAACTGTGAAAAACTGTGAAAAACTATGAAAAAAATGTGAGAAAGTATGAGAAAATGTGAAAATACACATACTTTTGATACATCTGTTACAAAACAAATATACACAGTTTTTCACAGTTTTTCACAGTTTTTCACAGTTTTTCACACTTACAAAAAACACGTATTTTATTTAATAAAACTTGCACAATCTTTCACATTTTTTTCCAGTTTTTCAAATTTTGTCACATTTTTTTTGTTACATTCATTTATATAAAGGAAATTACAACTGTGAGAAATTATGACAAAATGTGAGAAACTGTGAAAAACTATGACAAAATTTATGAAATATTTTATAATTATTTTTTAAAATCATGTTCCAAATGTAAAAGCCCAATTTCACAGTTTTTCACCAAATTCTCATAGTTTTACGCACTTTTTCCAGAATTTTTCACATCTTGAAATCTCCACTAGGGTCCTTTATTTATTTATACTTAAATTTACATATTCTATTCCAAAAGTCCTAGTCTTCGTGGCAGATCTCCAAATGTACAACTCTTTGTCGCAGTTTGAAATGTGCTGTGTCTTCGTAAGGGCCGTCGATTTATGACGTCGTGTCATCATTTTAATGTCCAACACTAGCGTCGGTTACCGACGCAGATCCCTACTACCCCACGCACGTTTTTGTTTTCTATAATTATTCATACCAGAATAATTCTCGACGTTACAACCGGTATCCACAGGCAGCGTGGCGGCATCTAGCGCCCGACAACGGCACCCTGACACACAGCCCGCTACATCCTTCCACTATTCTGTGTCTCTCCCTGGCTCCTATATATATATACTCTCAAATCTCGTCCCGACGTCTTCGAGGAGACACTGGTCGTATGTACGCATATAATCCCGCGTGGCGGCGGCGTCGTTCTCTCCCCTCTTCCAAAGTTCCAACCTGCACACGCATACTTATCTGACGCGCCGCATGCATATATATATACGTATATATATACAGTCAGTCCGCTAGCGGCGGCGGCGCATGCAACAAGTAGCCGCGCTCTCGCGGCGTGTGTCTACTATATACCTATAGCTCCACGCAGCTGTGTGTTATATACGTGAAAAAAAAAGTGGGTGGAACGCACGCACGGCGGCGGCGGCGGCTCGCGCATTTTTCTTCTTATCTCTCGCCGCGGCTCTCTCGGCTCGCGGGGAGAAGGAACTCTCCGGCAAAAAAAAAAGAGGCAGAAACGAAAGATAGATTATATAGAGGACGGATGCGAACGCGGGGTCAGTGCTTCGCTTCTTCTTCTTCTTCTTCTTCTTCTTCTTCTTCTGTGAGATGCTGTAGCGGAAATGCAGCTGGCTGCTCGCAGTGCACAGTCTCGTAGTACGTAGCAGTACGTAATATACAGTGCGATCGGTCAACGTGGAGACACTCGTACACTCTCTCTCTCTCTCTCTCTTGTGCCAGCCAAAAAAGGTGCGCTTGCTTGCTCGCGTGCGTACGTACGTGCGTGCACAAGATATACATACAGTGAAAATATAAATCGAAAAATGTGAGTGGTCGCGCGCGCGCGCGTGTGTATTCTTCTTCTCTTTTATACTCGATCGCGGTCGCCGATCTCAAGTGAGCGCGTCGATTTTTCGATCATTAACATATATATATATATAAGACACAGACGGAGCGCAGTGCGCGCGCCGTGTGCCGATCCGGCGAGAAAGAGACAGCTCACGGCGTTGTGCTTGTCCTTGACTTGGCGCCTGCACGCCGAGAGCCTCTCGCAGAATATATCCTGCCCTGCACCTTGTGTATAAACTTCGTCGGAGTGTCGAGGAGTAGGTTTTTTTTTCTCTTCTCCCGAGAGACACACACGCACGGAGGATTTGATTTCGGATACGCGCACCCACGACCACCTTGGGTATATTCGCGGGTACAATCGTTGGGAACGAGATGGTCGTCCGTCTCGAGGAGCACGAGCGCAGGAGATGCAGGAGATGCTGCTGCTGCTTCCTGGAGAATCGCTACAGCGGCGGCTCGAGTGATACGCGAGAGGAGAGTGTGTTGTAAAGGAGGAGAGGAAGAGAGAGAGAGAGAGAGAGGAGAAACATGTCCAGCAGTGAGAATAGTCCGAGGAGCGGCGCGACGACTACGGCGGTGCTGGCCGACCTGCAGCTTGCCGATCTTGGGTATGTGTGCGTTAGGCGATTTGTTTTTCAAAGGGGACGGTGTAGTTGTGGTGAGCGAGTATGAAGGCCACTTTTTTGAAAATTCGACTTCTCTGGGGTTTCTTTGGTACGGGCGTGCGTGCGTTGTATTTTCTGATGAGAGTGCGGAGGAGCAGGATAGTGTCTACGATTTATGACTTTTTTTTATGTTAGTGTCGATGGAGAATAAGAACTTTAAGCCTTAATAACTCAAAAACGTATAAAAGTGGACTTGAAGCGATTTTTTGGGAACGGTTGTTTTTCCATATTTTTGTGGATTATTTAAAAATGTATCACACGGTTCTGGTTTAACATTCACCCTCGTGGAGATGCGATTTTTAATTTGGTACTGGGTGAATATAAAGCTACGTTACGTATGTTCATAAGTGGAAGTAACAAAAATGTACGAGAGTGTATGAAAGTGTGAGAAACGATACGTTTTTGTTGAATTTGGAACAGTTTGTACATCAGGTACATATGTATACAGTTTCGTGCACGTACATACACTTGCATAGTATATGCACAAATGTATATACAAAACTGTATAAGATTGTACAGTGTACACTCGGCGTTAAAAATATCTGGTCGAATTAAGTTGAATTTTTTTGAAACGCTGCAATTTAATTTGGTTAAATTCTTATTCACCTCATTGAGGATTACAAAAAATTCAAACCAATTCAGCCAGGTAGGTATACTTTTAACGTCGAGTGCACGGAACGGTATACGTATTTCTGAAAAAGATGTTCCAAATTCAACAAACAGGTAAACTTTCGTACACATTTATACAATTTCTTACAGTTTTGTGCATTTTTTACGGTTTTGTGCATTTTCTATTTTACTAGGTTGTATAAAAGATAAACTTATAAATTTTCATGATATATTATTTTTATATTATTTAAATAAATAGAATGATTAAAAATTGGGATTCCGCTAATTTTGTACGTTAAAAGTGTAATTAATTTTTAATATCATTATCACATTAGTATTTATGTATACTCTTAAAAAGATATTTAGTAATTTAATAATTCACCGAAAAAAATCTTTTTGGCTGTATATTATTTCCAACTTTATTATTATGACAACAAAATAAAGTCAAGCATTTCTTAAACTGATTGGCAATCAGGTTCGTTACGATACTATTTTTAAACAAAAAAAACTACGGGCGTATCTACTACACATTTTGTTTCTTTTTATTCCTTCTTTTTTTGATGTCAGTATAGATGCATGCGAGAGCAGTGTACGCGACATACGCGTGCGTAATCATAATTGCAGTATGCAGATGCAGATGACGCTCTTGGCGCGACGCGCGTAGAACGTCCGTTTTTTTTCGGAACGAATTGTGTCGTTTATAATACTTGTACTCCAAATCATTGTTGCACAGGTGCTGATTATTTTCCTCGCTTGCTATATATTTCTTCCTCGTATACTGCATACCTTAGATTGTGTGTGGGTAAGGGAAAACTGTACCCAATATCGGTCAAAGATCGATATATTCGCGGCTAAAATGTTATAAGTCGACCTTTGGAAAATTAACTTCAGATTTCTAAGTATTTCTGGGAAAGCTCATTTTTAAGATTGTAAAGAATACAAAGAACAGTTGTATAAGTAGTTTTAATTATTTTTACTTTTATATTGACACAAAATGCAAAAAAAAAGTTGTGCGATTTATAACACACGTGTGACGCACGCCTCGCTCAACTTCTTTAATCAAACCTCATTACAAACTTTACAAAAATTTGCCACACATCACATTATACCGTCAAAATAATGACGATATGATAGAAAGTAAAAATTCTTGTAAACTATTGGCATTGGATCACTAATATGCCTTAATTTCTTGGGTACTAATTCCACTTAGTATCGCTAGATGAAGACCAGTTTTTTGTCTTCACGTGTAAGGTTTATCATTATTTCCTATATAGTATAAATGAACTCAAATTTATCAGTTTGTGTATCTACAACACGGATCTTGTTTGGCTGTACTGACTGATGGCTCACAGATAACTCTCGAAGCCGAAATACACATTAACTATCTGTATATTCTTTTTGAAATTTTTTTAATCTGAACCTTTATTATAAGATATTGTACCTTGTTTTCATTTTGCCTTTGTAGATTGGAATATTCACAATATCTTGACGGTGGGTTCTTAAATACTATAAATAAAACAGTATCCTATCCGTTTCAGCGAATTCAATCATTCTATAATCTAAAAGAGCATTATTTGGCTCATGGTGATAAATAAATCCATCTTCTCTCATTACACACTGTTTATTTTAGTCTTAAACATTAATAAAAAATGACTATAATAACACTAAATACTGATTAAATGATAGTTTTTTAACAAGAAAAATTAAGTTTTTCGATACTAATTTTGACAATACTTTGGCAAAAAATAGTAAAATTATCTTAGTATTATAGAACGCAATTAGATAGTAAATTTTCAGGACTATAATGTACAATATGAGCAAAATAAAAATGTGAAATTTCAGGCATATAAGTAGCCTATACAATTTTGATACAATGAGTTTTCGCTTTTGGGCGTAGATAATGACACCGTGCTGTGTTTTCCTTCGTCCAACGCGCGCATGTCGCGCTGTTGAAAGCGGTTAAATTGCTTACGCGGCAATTAGCGACGGTAGCAATCAGCCGTCCAAATAATAAGTGCCGCTTAACTAATAATCTCCATAAAATCTTCCGATGTTTACCAATTAAATGTGCGTATAGCTCGTACTATAACATTGTTGTAAAATCAGTGATTTATGCAAAAGGTGTAGCAAAATAACGTTGCATCTCGTCGTAGTTTTTCCTCAAAGTATTATTTTTAATCACGATTCCTCCAATATTGATAAAATGCAAAAGATTATCATACATTTTTTTGTATAAGAAATTCTTATTTTACGCCTTTCTCAGAAAAAACACAGAAACTTGAATCTGCCGTGGCCGAAAAACAAATTAAAGTCAGAATTTGAGAGTCATAGTTGGTACTATTGCTCTTAAATACATAAGAATTTTGTAAACTACTTGCGTAGAATTTCTTTAAAAAGAACATAAATAAATAATTGATTTTGTATCAGCTTGTTAAAAAATGCATGTATGACTTTTTCCGAGCTGTTTTCCTTGTCACTACACAGAGAGAATCTGTAATGAAACTCTATTCTGTACACTGTCAAAATTATAGTAAACGTGAAACATCCTGGCATCTCGGAAAAATTACTCTTTCAAACGGTAAAAATTACCTTGCGATGAATCAGAAAAATTAACGTTATTCTCCATCATTTTTACCATGAATCACATCTATGTTTACCATTCATCAAGGTGCAATCAAGATGCCCCACATTTACTATGATTTTCCGGTATGTAATCTTTATCGAATAATAATTCTCTCCCTATACATAAACACTTCATTAAATAAAACTATACATTCATTAAGAAGCTATTAAAAACTACTTTGCTAAAAACAAAACTACTCGTAAAAATAACTCATTTCACAGGCAGAATCCAAACAAACACACATCAATTATAAGCATCACGTGAGCGAAACGAAAGTGAAACGGAGGCGAGCGCGCGCGCGCCACATCGAGAAGGAAAAGAATATTACGTTATTTTAACGATGTATACACTCGCGTGGGTGTACACGCGGCAGACACTTTTCGACACAAGCGCTGCAACGTTCGGTGTGCGGTCATTCGTCATCACATAACTCGCCGGATGCAGAGAGATTGAGACATTTCTAAGCATTGTAAGGCTATCCGCTAAGCCACAATTTTTAGGCTTCTTGGTTACAGATTTGATCAAGGCCGTAAACGTAATATGTCACGTCAAAAATTAAATAAAAATGGTGAAAAAATTATTTATTTGTATATATTTGATAGTAAGTGATTTTATCGACGGTGTTGTAGAGCCAAAGTCTTTCATTGCTTTGTGCATTTCTTTTTGCATCGTGGATTTGAGAGCCAAAAATAATTTCAATAAAGAAATAATCATATCTATTCATCTCTGGATTTCAATCCGCCAGTCTTTGAATCTCCGGATTATGGACATTGATTTTTTTTCTTTCTCGATTCTGATACATGCAAGGATTTTGGAAGAACTTTAGCATAAACATTTTTCGGAGGACTGCGAATGATAAAGTCACTTATAGAAATGAATCGCTTTAATACTTATAACATTTTTAACAACATTTGTGGACAACATTAATATTTTTCGCATTTCTGTAATAATTCTTTCGAAAATGAATGAAATTTTGAAAAAGTTCAGACAGCAACTTAGATGACGAAGACATTTTTCAGAATTGATAATGACACTATAATTATTGTTTTTAGCTGTATTCACAAATTTACATTATTTTTTAAAATTACATTTTTTGTAATTTTTAATCACTGGCATTACGTACTCATGAAAATACTCCAGAATTCGTGATAGATCGTGGAGTGTCAAGAAGTTAAATCTTCTGTCCAAATAGCCGGATATCTATCTATACACGTAAAAAAAAACAACACTCTTATATATGCATATTTTGTAACGCAAATGAAAAACCTTTTGTCAAAATATATCACATAATATGATCATTGATGATCTTCAATTTCTTAAATAAATTCAGTTTTAATTTAAAGGACTATGGCTGTCTGTATAAGTGCATATGACTACATATTTACGTTCAATTAATCATTCCTGATAAAAAAGTTCTATTTTATTAATTTTTTGTAAATTATGTATTCTACAAATAAATGGGAAGATTGTTATTATAAGTAATAGTTGCTCCTATACTCATTTTTCTCTTAGTGTTTTTAAAAAGTACTTTTATATATATGGAGAGGGAGGATACGCTATAATAGTCCTTCGTATATACGTATCATCTACTTAAAGATTAAAGAAATTATGTAATATACTTATCTCTTTGAAACTTTTAGGACACGTTATCAACAACATTATAAACCATAGACAGATAAGACATTTTCTAACTTATTTACAGACCCCTCAAGCTACGTTCTGCAAGGTTGGGGAGTGTCAGCGCTCCAAACACAATGTAATGATAGCTTTTTGTCCAAACGGTTTTTTTCTTAAATAAAGAAGTCAAATAAATTTTAGAAACTACATGTCTAATTGATGGTTACGGCGCTATTTAGGGGTTTTTCACATAATAGGAAAGTATACCGATATTCAGTAAACAGTGTATCATTGTAGGTCATGATATTATAGTTTCTTCGTAAACTGATAGATTATTTATAAGGTGAAGGTTTGATAGGAGTGCGTAAATAAATAGACCTCATGTAAAATAGAATATAAGTATTTATTCTATACACAAACAACTATACTCTATGACGCTCAGTGTCAAAAAGTGCAAGCGAGCGGTTTCTGTCTCTATACACTAGAAATAGTGCGCACGAAGTGGGGAGAGAGAGAGAACGCAGTGTATAAACTTTTAGTATTTTCACGATATCTTCAAAGACGATATAAGCAAAAGCTTTAAAAACGACGTGACGTCTTTTTGGCAGGCATCTTTTGATTTTTTTAACGTTGCGCAGTCAATCAAAGGGCTTACAATAAGCTATAGCGTCTGTAAATATTTTTCTCTATTAACCCTCGGGTACTAATCCTTTTAACTGTGAGTTTACCGCCCACGTTTCACTGCAATATCTCTTCAATCTCTCTAATAATTCACTATTACTTTTACGTTTTTCATACATTACTCATCTGTTGTTCAAGCATTTGCTCACAGAATTAACGAGATAGTATCCAAAGGATTCACTGAATAAAATAAAATAAGACAGAACAAAAACCCCTTTCTGTCACCATTATTTTTTTGTCCAATTCTGTGACATTAATCCATAATACCCCCAAATCCCCTATTACAACTCGCGGGTGAACGGTAGCCCGTAATGCCTCGACGTCGCTCTTGGCGATGGAATTAGCGTACTTATAGCGCAAAACTGGGACGCGGACCGGCGCAGGATCTCGGGAGAAACTAGGCCTGCACACGTACACACGTACACTCGAAATCCACTGTGACTTTGACCTGGCAGTCTCGCCGCGTCCTTTCTAATCAGCGCGTGCACCGGCAGTCCGCGGGACAGCCTGGGAGAGACCTCGGCCATTGTACTCGCGCGCTGTTTCAAATATCGTATAAGGTAAAGTACCCAGTACCGGGACAAAGTGAAAATTGGGAGCAGTACTGGGACAGTAGCAAAACACTTCTATTACTATTAAATCTGATAAAAGTATCGATGCATTAGCGTTGTTTATGATGTTATCTTTGCAGTCAAGACGATATTTTGTTAATTTAGAGCTTAAAATTATAAAACAAAATACAAATCTTTTGAGGTTACGTTTCAGAAGCGTGTATAGGCGAATTTTAGTCCCACTTCACATGCCTCTCAATTTGCATAACCTAGTAGTGGGACACATTTAATAATATATGTCCTACTACTGCATTCAAACGATGTCCCAGTACTGTGTCCAGGTCTATATAGCCTATCCCACTTCTGTATCTTTATGTACATTTTTTCAAACATACTCTTTTAATATAAAAAAGCATTTTAATGTCTTTGTATGTGCATACATAAGTAAAATTGATTGCAAATTAATGGTTAGATTTAAATGTTTTTAACAATTTTGCTTGTTGGTTCTAAAATCGTTGTCCGCTCGTGAATCACATTAAAAACTGTCCCAGTACTGGGTACTTTACCTTAACTAGTCCCATTGAGAGAGTGAGTGTTTTGTATAACGTTCGTACGGTGATCAAAATTACACGGGGAATGAAAAGTAGTTTTGGCTGTTTAATGCAATTAGGAATGATTTCCTTGCTGGTTGTATTAGGTGAACTGGAGCCAATGGGAAGCATTTGGCACTTATTACTTATCGGATTAGGACTGAGTGTTAATCCTCGAATTAAAAGAGAATGAATAGTTACTAAATATATATTGAGTACACGTGCAATGTCGAATACTTTGGTTATTGTAATACATATGTGCCAAAAGCTTTATCTACTTACATTTTATTAAGAATAAATTATGTGTAATGAACATAAATGATGTATGAACAAAATTTTCAGGTTATGCGAGTACCACCAGCTATTGCTCGAGTGTAGTACTGAGTGCGAATTTTTCCCATTGATTCCAATTTAATTAACCGGTTAGAAACTATACTCATCCTTTCCTTCAGTGCACCATAAAAATCATTGTGAACGTAGAACATCATGACTTTAGGGGAATAATTACCCAGATGAACCGTAAATTTACGATTATTTATTATATGTTAACCTCGGCTTTCACCTCGGCTCTAGCTGCACATTTGTAGGCAAGCAACTTTTTATTCTTTTAATATATAAGAATCCTTTTTAATTTGATATCGTAATTTAAAGAATGGTACTTTTATACAACAATGATTCGACTGTCTCGTACACACTACGTCAGGTTCTAGTAAGAATTTTATAATGTTCTTATAATACATTTTTTTTTATTTTTATACACTGAGAGCATTTTCTGATAAAAATTACCGAAAAATCATTGTAAGAGTGGGACATTCCAACTTAGGGGGAAAAATTACCCCGATGAATGGTAAAAATTAACGTTATTTATTATAACTTTTTCCACTCAGTACGGTGAATTTTACCGCGTGAATCATGACAATTCTTACCGTTGCGTAATGTAATTTTTCTCTGAAGTCAGAGTGCCACGTTTACAATAATTTCTACGGTAATTTTTATAAAAAAATTCTCTCTGTGTAAGTATATTAAAGTAATAAAAAGTTTTTTCGTCTACAAAGATGCTGCTAAAGACATTCCTAATATTTATATTAAAGTATACTTTTATAGAGCGTCTAAAACATATAGACGCTCGATCCAATATAGGAGTTCTGGATATTCTTATAATATCCATGAACATTATTCATTATAATTTTTATCATTTAGCCGAGTAAATTTTGTTGTGAATCAAGGCAAATTTTTACAATTCAATAATGTAAATTTTACTGTTTGTCATGGTAATTCTTTCCCTGAACTCAGAATGTCAAGTTTACAATAATTTTTACGGGGAATTTTTATCAGAAAATTCTTATCATGCAATAAAATTCTTGTCGAGAGCCGAGCTTTTAGTGCAGCGCGGATTTTAGTTTTTTGGAGTTTGAGTTTTAAGCGAGCGTTAGCGGTGCTCTTTTTTGTTTGAATATTCGGAGTGATACGTGGTTGTATTGTTTCGTAATAACAGTTTCGTAGTGATATAACGTGACAATGCTGAAATGTGTGTATCTGGGTGTATGTAGCGTGGAAGTGTCATAACATAACGAAATCTTGCCGTGTTGTTTCACAAATTGAGCTTGAAATTCATTCCTTTTTTATTCTCCGATGATGGAGGGTCTTCTGTACAATAAAAAAAAGGAAAATGTATTGTAATTAATGTTGTTAAAAAAACACTTACAGTTCTTTTTTTTGGTACTGTTTAATGGTGAATCACGACTTTATTAATCCATTACTTTCGAAGTACACTGACTTTAATATCGATTTGTTTGTAGGATAGAAAGTGTCTATTTATTTCTCACCCAGAAATCGTATAAAAAATAAATTTAATTAACACTGAAAAATACAGTTTTTGAAAGAAAAATACTTGCTCTTTCCAATTCTAAAATCAGGATTTCAATATTTTTTTGACCAAACATTTGCAGAAAGTAATTTTTTTGCATATTTTCGGTGGTCATATTTAATTTCAGTTAAATGAATTTGAAAATCCGGAATCAGAATCCATATTTTTCAATTCTATAAATATAATCGTTTTGGTATGGTCACTTTAAAATTAATGGGTTAATTTATACTCTTGGCTACAAATTTGTTTATAAAAAGGTAGATACATTATTTTAAAGGCTAATCACTACCCATTAAAATTAAATTTATTAACTTGAAAAATCAATGATAAAATACCGATTTCACTAATTTCGCTAGCATTAGAAATTAAATTTATAAATTTGTTTGTATGTCAATATTAAGCTGTAATTAACGTAGAAACTTATCAAAACCAGATCTCATTCATCTTTTCGTGCACTCAAAAATCTGAAGAATAATAAACGTTTTCAAAACTCCTGCTATATAGGCAGTAGAAGTACTATACACATTCATTTAACGAGTAACGAACTCCACTATCGCTTCATTCCACGTATTAAAAGAACTCGCCCGTACGCGAACTGCAACGAAAAGTGTCAACGAACGCAAAAAAGAACTCCTACATTCGCACGCGTCAGGCGCATATTTCGCCGCTTGTACGAGCGTCGACGTTACACTTTCCTCCTAAGAAATTAAAAAATGAGTTTATAAAAGACCACACCGCAGTTACTCGACTCCTTATCTATAAGTGTATATAGCTCGTACCTCTTCTGTTTCTCACTATACAGCATTGAGAGAGAGAGAGAGACTCGAGTTTGCTGCAATCGCTTTGCACGCGTGCGAAGGCGAGTTTTAAGGTGACGCTTTATCCGAATTTCTCCGTCTCTATCTTTCTCTCTCTTTCTTACGCTGTTATTCGTCGCTGCAGCAGCAGGAAGCTTGATTTTTTTTCTCTCTTTTATCAGAGAAATAGAAATGCTGCTGCGTTGTTGTACTCTCTCTCGTAATCATTGTATTATATACTCTAGTGTACGTGTTGTTTTATAAAGCGCGGTACAGTTTTACCTCTGGTTAACGGTTATTGTAATATTATAAAGTAAAATTGAATCGGGAGACATTTAAGGATACGCGCTTTTTCGCAAAGAGGCGTACATACATAATTCATGGGTGTCACGCAGGGTTCCATGTATTTATTTTATTTTCATTTTTTAATGCATAAAAAGATTTCTTAATACTTCATTGATATAACTTTTACGCAAATTGCACGGCTTAAAATTGTCGGGCAATAGCCAAAAAGCTACTAAATTGTATTTTTTGAAAATTTGTCACACAATTTGTAAATTTTTTTATGAGAATATCTATCTATGTACACAGGTTTTAGTTGTATTATATATGGTAGAACTGCAAAGCTTTTATGATATTTTACAGTAATGCAAAGCGATCTGCAAGAAAAAACTTCAGGGAAATCGATTTTTACAGTTATTGTACTAAATATTATTCTTCATAAGGAAAGGTCTTAGGTCATTGACCTATCCTAAAATTCTGCAATTTCATTGTTACTAAAATTATTATTAACAGCATATATTTTGATTTCATAAAATTACGTAGTTTTAAGTTTTGTCTATAATGCTCAAATTGTTCAAAATATAAAATTGATGTTATCTAAACGAAAAAAGTATAAACTCTTCCAAAAGTGTTACAAGAAATAAAATAAATATACAGTATAGTTTCGTCTCTAATATCATGTTTAGAACATACATACGGCTGGTCTTAATTTTGAGGTTTTTTTTCTTTTTATTTATCAACACCTATCAAAGAAACAAAGCTATTCTGAAAAATTCTTGGAGTAAAAGTCTCACGTATCGTGAGTCTACAGTTTTCACCATTCTTTAGTGAGATTCCACCAAAAATTTTAAAGAGTAAAATAAAATATGTTCACAATGTGTATCAGATATCCATCAAAGGTACTTATTAAATTCGGAAAAATAAGAAAATCTCGCTAGATATGAGAGCTTCACGGTCTTGAATATATGCCTTGAACATTGTTTCATTGTAAAAACTGTTTGCACGTTCTATTTTTATACGAGCTTTATTAAAAAATCGTAGAGAAAAGTCATACAGTATGAACATCTATAGCTATTTTGGCTGTAACTTTTGATTATAGCAACGAAAATTGCTTTTTCAAAAAAGAATTATTTCATTGAAGGATTATTTTTAAAGAAAAAAATTGACTGAGGTCAAATATAATTGGTAAAATTATTTATTTTATGAGAATCCA
Source organism: Gastracanthus pulcherrimus (assembly GCA_949152435.1). NCBI lineage: Eukaryota > Metazoa > Arthropoda > Insecta > Hymenoptera > Pteromalidae > Gastracanthus > Gastracanthus pulcherrimus. Next base: position 37,717,428 of record OX424572.1, read on the forward strand.
ACAGTGACGATTTTAAATTTTGTAAAAAGTGGCGTCCAGTATGAAAAAAGATTTATTCTCCAAATGACTTCCTCCGAACAAAGTGAAATCGCTATAAAGTTCAAATTTAATCGGCAAAATGATATTATATCTATTAAAATACAAAAGTGAGGATTTTAAACTTCCAAGAATAACCGTTGGTTCTTTGAAAATGGGAAAATTAGTTACGTGCGCGATATAACTTTGGTAGCCGCAAATGTAAAACACCGACTGCAGATAACGTTACAATGAAACTTCACTTCGACGAGGCGTCACCACCGATCACCGCTTATATACATCCCATAACTCAAAAATGCTCATATAACACCAAAATCTCGTTCATACCGTACGACTCCCCCCACATCATTTTAAAACGGAGCACACTCCTCAAGGACAAAATTCCCACTCAACTCCTTCGACTTCCCCATACAACAATAGACCCCATTACAAGTCTCACCTATACACCATACGCCACTCGCGCAAGGGCTATCTCGCTCATGCACACCTCGCAGGATAGGAAGAAAGAGCGAGAGAAGGAAACTCAGCGAGAAAGAGAGTGGGTGGGAGAGGGACTTATACAGGCTCCAGACTCAACGGGCGTACAGCCACCACCGCGAGAGATCCAAGAAAGGAGGAGAGAAAGACCAAGAGAGAGAGAGTAACGCCCCCGCTCTCTCTCTCTCTCTCTATCTCGGCGCTCTCGAAGGAGTAGGAGATCGGTATATACCTACACCTACCTGTACACACACACACACACACACGCGCACACCAGCGCTCGCATGTTATGTACGTGTGCGAGTGACTCGGACGCTGCTGCTGCCGCCGCCGCCGCGCACAGTCGCGCTCGCTTTCGCCCTCGTTGTACAGCGCGGAGAAGGCTGTATTCTACCGCGCGGTGCGAAAAAGTGCACACATCGCGTCCTGGAGCTCCTGCAGCTCGGAACCTCCGGCTATACCGCTGCTGGCACTGTGTGTGCGCGCGCGTGTGTGATGCCGATGGTTGCGCAACTTCATCGCGTGCAGCAGCAGCGTGCGTGCGTGCGTGATCCTGCTGCTGCAGTGTGTACGATGTGCAGTGTATAGTGGTCGGTTGGAGGCTGGCCGAGGAAGAGGGTAAGAGTTGTTCGAATGTAAGAGATCGGCGTCCTCTGCACGGGGATACGTGTGTGTGTGTGTGTGTGTGTCAGTAAGGAGGCTGTGCGTGCGTGTATGGGTGTAATGGTGGTGTACAGTGTGTTGTGGAGCACGGGTCCAGGTAGCGAGGAGAGTTATACGCTGGGGATTGGATGGGAAGAGTGTTGTACCGGATGGGAGACTGTGGATAGTTTCCGCTGGATGGAAATCGGTTGGTGGAAGGAGAGAGGAGGAGATGTGAGATGCGTTTGTGGTGAAAAGTTGGCGTGCTGGTGAGTGACGGGGAGATGGTTCAGAATTTTCCTGGGATTTTATCGTGAGGAGAAGCCCCAGCATCCGGAGTTTCATTGTATGGAGCCTGTGTCACGAGATGTAGCTAAGAATATTATAGCTATATACCTGTGAACGGTTTTTTAATGTTAATTATACGAGCATTCATTATGTTTTTAGCTGAATCTCGGGATCTAGGGCCTCTTCGATTAAACCACGGTGCGGGATTTATTTACGGTGTTAAGAAAGGATCATTAAAGTTTCATGAAAACTCGGAGATAATGATAACTTGTAGAAGTCATTGGATACCTTTGTTTGCTATAAGTAATTTGTGAAAACTCTTTTATTAAAACTAAAAAGTGGCGATATAATTGCCGATTTTTAACTTTGAAAAACATTTATCAATTTTTTTTTAAATCCTCCAATGACATTTCAAAAATTTGAAAAGTGTTCGCGACAATGCAAAATGCCCTCAAGTGCACAAAGAAATGTGTTTTCGTGAGAATAATTTTCACCGGAAACTTGGTCTCCATCGATAATATAGTTCACGTTTATATAGGTTGGCTCGAACTTTCATATGTTAATTATTAAAATGCATTTTAATACCAATCCTTATCTCAGTGGTTACCGTCTCGCTTCAGCTTTTTCCTCGACTCACTATAATTCATATCCTATACGGAATAAAATTTTGCACCTCGTGGGAGCTTATACAAGATTGCTGTGACGTATTATACTACTGTAACTGCCACAGCTACAATCTATAACTTGTAGAATAACAACAATCGCAGTCGTTAGATTCATAAGTTGTACAGTAAGCTCAAATTGCGGCTGCTACAACTACAATTAGTGTGTAGATGAGTATTTATGCAAACAAAAAATGTAATTGCCATACTAAAAAAAGGAAAAAAAAAGATAACTTTACTGAAATTTTCCAAAGTAGCCTTATAATTATCATATACGAGTATGATTCAACATTGACAGTTAAAGCGAGACGCTGAGTGTGTATAGTATGCGCAAGACACGGCATCCACAGGTTTCTTTATTCCGCGCCTTCGATCTCAAAATGTATACATAATAAAACGTTGTATACAATAACAGCAATAAAGTATTGTACTTCCTACACCGTGACTCAACAATAAATGCATTATCCAAAGGCCGTCATATTTACCTAGGATTTCAAAATTCAGAAAAACAGAACCTTTGGATTCAAAGAGATCGGACAATTTATTATACTTCTAAAAACATTGTTTTATATCAAAGAACATAGAAAAATATGAAAGTATGTACTCATACTTCCTACGCAGTATCTCAAAAATATTTATACAACTTTAACACAGATATAAGTCACATATAACTTTTAATATTGAATATTATTCGGCTTGTTGATATAAACATAACTTATTTCGTATGAAAAAATAGTGAAAAAGAAATTCTTACACTATAGTTATCTATGTAGAAGTCTTTTAAATTGCCTAGCAGTGATTATTGTGTGTTATACAAGGTTAAAAGTTACAACAAGACCCTGATTCGGATTCAGGGATCAGAAGACGTTTAGGGCCGCCCGAGCCCAATTTTGTTTGTTTTTTAATCAAACGCTGTAATTTCAATGACGGAATTATTTCAAAAGCATAATCATACTCCTAAAGTCGGTTTCTTATCAGGAAAACCGATATTGTACCCGTTAAGCCCAAATGAGGCCCAAAAATAAGATAGGAAATTCCTATCTGAGCACAAAGTTTTGCGGTTAAAACCAAAACAGGTCATTGGGCCCAAAATTTGATCATCGCATCTGATAGCTCTTTTGAAATCCTTAAACTTTCTTAGTTAATGTTTTCAGCAAAAAGACATTTCATTCAAGGTATTTAGATTTTCCATACGTTCTTACACCCTTGACTATATACATTAAACTATGCGATACACATATTGGACTATTTCAACAATAGTAAACTACATCTCGCAGTTTTTTGGAGGAATATGAACCTTGGGGTTATGGATTCGTGTATTTAGAATTTATTATACGCATAGTATTCATAGTAACGAGAAATGAACATATTAAGTCTCTTTACAGATATTCAAATTCATGTCTTCCTTATAGTTGACACTTACATGGAGATGGTCAGGGTGTGGGTCCAAAAATAAAGCTCAACACCTGTAGTTCATTTCATGAATAGCTCATATATCACGATATATAGCTAAAAATATTAACAGTATGCTTAATGTTACAAATTCGTATACATATGTATATTGCTAATGTTAATGTATGCAGCTATATCTTGTGATATAGGTCCATTCAAGCAAACTACGAGTGCTAGACTTTATTTTAAGCTACAAAACATCCTAAAAGTTTAATGAAAATCAAGACCCGCATCCCTGACCATCTCCTCGTTATTCTTTATTGTCAAAAGAATATCGAACGAGTTAAAAGCAGGTTTCTTCTTTTACCGATAACTTTTCGAATATAAAATGCAAGAAATAAATCGACGTTGTGCCGCCTAGATATTAATAATATTAACACTACAAGAGGAGATCATTATGTTGCATTGGTTTTACAAGCAATTGGAGATACTAATGGTATATTTCACTGAAACATAATCTCATGATATTTTGCATCTCTAATCGTTTGTAAAAACTACACAACAGAATGACTTCTCTTTGTACAATAATGTTTGACATCATTTATATCCAGGCGGCTCAAGTTCCAATTCTGCTTCCTCAAAGAGAAAGCTTTGTGATAGTAAGAAAAAGTTTTCAAAAAAACATGTTAGAAACATGTTTTCGAATATTTGCAATCAAAATGCACTATTTTATGAAAATGTCCGTATGGATGTGTATGTGGATGTGTGTGTATGTATGTAGGCATTGATATGTCGAGTAATCCACGGTAATATTTAATGTTTCGGACCTCATCTTGTTTTTTTATACACAAATTTTTTTTTCGGATTAATTTTTGTTTTTTAGCAGTTATTCAATTTTTGGGTTTAGTTTTTCGGGTTTTTTTAGTACGTTAGAAATAATACTATCGTTCTAATGGAAATGCATTTGAAAGATCATAAAATTATCTAACTTTTCCGGCTTCCCGAATTTTTTTATAAGATAATCCTCTCGATAATCCCTTTGTTTGTAATAAACAAAATGTCTTTTTATTAAACTGTTATATATCGAAAAATTCAATTTTTTATTTACAACAAAAACTTTTGATATGAAAAAGATATTTAATTTTTTACACAATTTAAATATTTTTTCATAATCTATGCTACCCTATTGCGAAATCTCACGTGAGATCTAAGCTGAGATCTTATCTGAGATCTCATGCCAATATCTCATGTAACTAATTTTTTTTTCTTTACATGTTTTACACTATTCTTAGTCGATTGGTGACTATTTTCGAAAAATTTGAACTTTTGAAAACCGGACTACATTTTTTGAAGTCATACTTTTGATAGATTTTCTAAGTACGAATTTTTTAAAAATATTCACGAATCGACTAAGAATGGTTTAAAACACATAAAAAACCAAAAATTAGTTTCATGAGATTTTGGCATGAGATCTCAGGTAAGATCTCACCTGATGCAATAGGATATACATTTGGATATGTTCAAATCACAAAATTTAAATATATACATACATCTCGAGATATCAGAAAATCGAGTAAACTTGTAATTTTGATTTTCCACCTCAGAATGAACTAGAAAAAATAATTTCACATCGTAACAACGTATAAAGTTTGAGTACGCTAACAAGTACCAATGAATCGTCATCGCTTCTGCTCTCCATGATAAACAATCAAAACCGGGCCAAAACTCCCTCCACCTCAGCTCCGACATCCCCCTTGAACACCCCCTACAAAACCCATGCATATATATACCTATCTTCCTGGTTGCAGCAAGCCGCCAGCGGTGAAGTCTCGCGGACGCTCGATCGGCGTGCCCTCGTCGCAGGCATCGTCGCAGTCGCAGGGCCGCAAGTGCGCGCGCTGCGGCGCGGCCTTCGGCCGGTTCTACAACACAGGGGCCCCCTGTCCGCGCTGTCGGCTCAAGGTCTGCCGGCAGTGCCGCGAGCAACGGACTCGAAGGACCAGCAACGAGGAGGGAGGTGGCGTCGCCGACAGGCACCAGGGGATAGACTGGCTGTGCTCCGTGTGCCATAAGATACAGTGAGTGAGATGCGCGGATTTGCGCAAGTTTTGGTCCTTCGGTTTTTTCCCTTTTTTCTTTCTTTACTTTTCGTGTACTTTGAGCAAACTGTCGATAACTCATCGCACCCTGTATATTGAGATCAACGTGGTGTTATGGGTAGAACGAGCTTTGAAGATACTTTTTTATTTGATTAAGAATTTATAGAGATGAGTATTATATTCTCACTTAAAATATTCTTTGGGTACTGTAATTATCATAATGATCTCTTAGTAATGGGAGGTGTGGTGAGTTATCGAGAGTCTGTCGTATTTGCTTTGTGAGTATACGTATGCATATTGGAGGGTGTCAAGGTTTAAGTACCGAAATTTGACGAGGATTTGAGCGATGATTTCTGGCACCTGAAAGTGAAGTGTGTATCATACTTAGTTTGTTACATTGATGCAAAAAATGGTATACATTAACTTGTGATCATAGCTTTGCAAACTTATTATGCTTGAAACATGACCCAAAAGATAATAGAAATGATAATATTAATCTGGTCTAAAGTGGATTACAAATGAAAATGATGGCTGAAAATGCCCGAAAAATCGGCGTTTTTAAAAGAGTTGCAATTCCTCAAATATTCATGCATTTTTAGTCATCATTTTCAATTGTTAATAACTCTGAATCAGATTAATATTTTTATACATATTAAAGCCTAATTCAAAACCCTTTTTGCTTACTTTTGTTGTCTTTTGAATCTGTGATACTCTCCTATAAGTAAGTTAAATGTGTTTTGACGAACTTTTAAATTATGTTGACAAAAAGAGTGTCACAACCTTCGGATACGGATTTTGATATGAGGATTTGGGAAGTGTTCTCTGGTATCTAGAAATGAACCTTAGTACCGGTAGTTAATTTCAGTTAAAGCAGGGTTCTTATACTAAATATGTTTTATAATAACACGAAATTAATAGATTCTGCTTATTTGTTTACAAATCGAAAAAAATTGTAATTTAAGTATTAATTTAAGGATGCATCATGTTGTTCCCTTAAACTATTCTTCTTACACCTTGACTTTCAATGATAAATGTTGTTAATAAGATGATGATGGTTAGGCTACCTTGAAATATTGTTATAAATAGAGTACATTATTTTTCATTTTTAGTACATATAATTAAGCTGATCCTACGTAAATACTATAATGACCGCAAAATAGTTCGAACTAAACATTTTAAAAATATTCCGAACTAAACTGTATCGAATGCGAAACAATAGCAAATTATAATTGTCGGTAATATCGGTAAGCTAAAGATTAACGTCGAAACATTCACACCTCCTTCAATGATAAAACAATCGATAGTGCAGTTTCCCACGTGTACATTCTACCGTACGTAGTAATTTAGAAATTAAACCTTTCAGTATAGAATTCAAATTAAACTTTTCTTTTGTCCTCGCGTTGCAGGGATTTACGTTCGGTATCCGCCGAGTGGAGGCACACAACCGGAAGGGACAACTACTTGACGGCCTTAGATATTTTAAAATACAGCATACGTCGAGCATGGACGATTAACGGTAAGATATACACACTGCTCAGTGCTCGTCTGCACGAATGTACAATGGCTTTCGTGTTCTTTCTGCTTTTTATTACTTCAAAATTCATGAACGTCTCTGAATCTCTGAATGAACATCTCTATGTACAAAATATATCATTTCTTCTAAGTTTGCATGCACGGTTTTATTCAAGGCCTTATTGACCCTTTGCTATACTGAACTGGCGGAGATGAGAATTACCCACTTGGATTTTTAAAACTTGAATTTTTACAAATATTCACTTATTCCAATAAAATTTCAATATAAATTTATAAAATGAAGATGTGTGTTTTGTACGAAAATATAGCTAAAAGTGTGTCGTAAAGAATCAGTGTTTATAGTTTATGTCTTGTTTTAGTAATAAAGTACTATTTGCAGCATTGCTTAACCTTCCTCAATCTAGAAATACCACTGTGCCTTGTATCAATGAATTTAAGACTACTTTTTTCCTTAATTTATTAAATTTGTAAGACAAATACTACAAATAACTTGAAATTAAACGTGTCATATTTTTATAGAATAGAATGTATTTATTAATATGTCCAGGTTTCACAGCTTTAAAATAAACTCGTATACATTTATAGTTTTGTTCTTACGTTGATTATCGTTTTATACATTCTCATCATAAAATCTTTTTTACATCTATAGCCGTTATTTTTTTTAATTCTACTTTCTCTTCTATATTCTTAATTTAGCTATTTTCTTAAAATCTTTTGTATATAATTCACGAATAGTAATTATCGGGTTCTCCATTATCATCTTGACTAGCTTATCTTCTAAATGTATTTCTTTGCCAGAATAGCCACTCTCATTAATTTCTTTCACCCATACCTCTTTGATTATATTGGTTGTTCTTTGTATTCAATCATATGAGTATTATAATATTATTTGCTATAAAAACCGTGATTATTCTACAAATATCGTAAAAAATAATACACTGGGTCTCAGAGATGACTACTAAAGTCAAAAAATTTCTTCTTTATAGCTGTGGAGATTGAGATCGGTTTAGCAATGTGATAAATCCAGTCATGGGCAATATTTAAGATACATGTACCTACGTAGTATCTAAATACCAAAGTATCTTCTGTGAAAATGAACAATACAAGTTTAAAAACATCTTGTAGCAAAGTAAAGCTCTTTCAAACCCGTTTATCTAGCTACAGTATTCGAAAAACAAAATTAATACTATCTGAGAAAAAGCATCTAGATACCTCTATATCCATTACACCGCTTGTATTTGAAAAAATCATATAGATACATACTATCTATTTACTTTTTTCAACTAATTTAAATTATCTTGACACAATACAATCTATAAGACACAGTCTACCTCCACCTTCCTTAAAACGCTTCAATCCAAGCCCCACCAGCAAACAAACCACCAACCAAACACCAAAACCAAAGCAAACGAACTCCTCCGCAGGTCCACCGGCGCGCTGGTCGGCATCGCGCAAGTCCGCCGAGTTCCGGCTCTACCGCAGCCTGCCGAACCGTCGCAGCCGCGACGAGTACCTCGTGGCCGACGAGGTCGTCCTCAACAACAGCAAGAACAACAACAGCAGCAGCAACCTTGGCGGCAACAACCATTCGACGAAGAGACACGCGCACGAGTCGTTCATCAAGCCGCCGCGAATCGTAGTCGGGAATAAAGCGTCACCGCTTGTGCCGAAGCAACAGCAGCAGCAGCAGAACAATAATCACAATCATGAGCAGGCGAAACGCTCGAGTATACCGGTGTTTCGCAGCCGGAGCTCGAGGGAGTTCGAGGATATACGCGGCCCGCACGAGACGCCCAGGCGCTCGCTGATACCTCAGAGGTGAGTGCAGTCGGTGTTTGAGAGGGATTTTTCGATGTGCTTTATGAGAATGCAAGTTTGATAGCTAAGATTGTTTTGGGGGGATATTGACTGTTACTGAGAAGGAGGGACTTCTGGCAACTTGGATATGAAATTTCTTTATTATTAGTATCGATTTTTTATCGCGAAAAGAAATTTGTTCGTGAGTGTGGCATTGATTTTTTAAAAGTTCCTTAGTTATTCTAATTTATTTATTAGTCATGCCGACGTAGAATAGGAATCTTTTAATTTTTTTTTAAAACTTCGTATTATTATATATATAGTGATCCAATGCCAAGAGTTTACAAAAAGTTTTCACACATCACAGTATACCGTTAAAATAATGACGATGTGATATGAAGTGCGAAATAGTACCTCGTTATATTTTTAAATTAGAAATGATGAATTTATTCATCGCCACGAGCCAAATCATTCTCTTGCAGACTATAGAACAATTTCCAGAGCCGAAATATACATTAAGTACCAGTATGTTCTTATTGAATTTTTTTTTATCTAAACCTTTTATTATAAGATATTGTTCCTTGTTCTATATTCTACATTCTATATTCTGTAAGAGAGTGATTTGGCTCGTGAAGATCAATAAATTTATTTTTTCTGATTTAAAAATATATTGAGTAACTATTTCGCACTTCATAATATCACATTGTCATTATTTTGACGGTATAACGTGAAGTGTGAAAACTTGTGGTATATTATTAGTGTTTAAATTTACAAAAAATCTTTCGTTTAATCGGATTTAATTAATGGAATCGGTGATGGAAGTAATAAAATAGAGGTAACAAGCACGAATTCGAATATATTGGATATTTTAAAATAATGTTTCTGGAGTTCCTGAAGCAAAATTTGTTATCCAAATTATATTTTTGCAATATTATTTTGCAAGTTTATCTTTATATCTTTTCCAGTTTTGAACTTAAAGATACGTATTTACGTATAACTTATAAGGATATAAATATTACTTGTAAATTTGTGAATTTTTGTTTATTGTAAATAGTACATTTAATTACAGTGAAGAAATTTTAATCTTTAATTTTGAAAGTATAGATATTATAATTCTTTAGGAAAATCACTTTGGCTCATTTATTTTATGGTGTTAATACATTCTTCAATCGAGAAATTAATCAATACCTACATGATAACATTTGATAAATACTTTTCAGTATCGTTTATTAGATAAATAAACTAAAAACAGATAAATATTACTAATAGTTTACTAAAATGTATATAATCGAATGCATACAACTTGCAATAAAAATACAAATCACCAAAATCTCAAGGTTTAAATACGTTCCATGTGTTGAATACTAATAAATGTTGGTGAGATCGTGCTAAAAATATTACAAATTTAAGTACAAAAAATGTATTCGGTGACAAGGTAATACAAAGCTTCCCAAGTAATCCAATAATGTCACTATCTCAAATTATAAACATACTTTCCTGAAAATAAATGTTGCTAAAATCCTGCACAACAAATTCTCACAAACTGCTTGCAAAACGCCTACGCACAACAGAAATTCAACGCTCACAAAGCTACTCCCAATCAAAACTCTATTCCCAATAAGAAATACAACTCAACATTCTCTCTTAAATCAAGCACGTCCGTCACCTTACACTACAAAAAGTTTGTTGCATCTTAAAATTTCAAATGCTTGAAAAACATAAAAATAATATTAATTATTTTAATATATTAATTATTAATTATTAATTATTTTTATTTTAATATTAATATTATCTTTATGTTTTTCAAGCATCAAGCAATACCTCCTCCACCTCCCCCAAAAAGAAACGAACCACCATCTCCTCCACCACCCTCGGGCCAGATCCACTCTCTCCGGCACTCGACTCATTCTACCCCCTCCGAATGTACGAAATTGCAGGTATCGCGGTAGCACGGACGACCTGCGCCGCAGCCGCGAGGACATCAGTATTCCGAGCTTCATCCCGAAGCTCCTGTCGCCCCGGGTCAAGGAGGAGAACGCCAGCGGCCCCGGCAGTCGGCATCCCTCGCCGACGCACCTCGCCAAGTCGGCCTCGCCGAGTGCCCAAGAGCCGACGGCCAGGAGGGACGCGGCGCCGGTGCTACTGAGATTCCAGAGGCGAGAGCTCAGAGAGGAGAGCAACCTCAGCGCCGCGGAGAACAGCCACTCGAGCGCCTCTGGCAACCGGCCCAACGTCGGCGCTGCACCAGCGTAAGCGGGATTTTGAGTTTCAATCGTGCCGGTCTTTTTTTCGGGAGGAGGGGTGTGTTGTTGAGCTTCGGGAATGGGGCTGAGATGAGGGGGGAGGCTTTCTCTTGAGTTCACTGGGAAGGTGGAATCGGTCTCGCATCAATACTTTTATATTTTTGTATGATCACTATATTCTCTTAATTTGAAATGGTGAACTTTTAGCTTTTTCACTATTTTAGCTAGTGAAAATAACTCCACTGGCGAAGCAGTGAAAATTTCACTATTTTGTCAGTGATAACTCTATTTACTAGAACAATAGTGATTTTTCACTAGTTTGGTGGTTAATACATATGTAGAAAAACCGGTAAAGTAGGAATTGAGTTGGTATTTCATAATCTAATTTCAGTTGGCATTATTTTTATTTCATGAACTTTAAGTATTATTTTTATTATGTAATAACAAAATAATTAATTTATAAACGAATAAAAATGGTGCAAATAATCTCTTAATTATGATTCTAATCCATATTTCCTTTGTAAGAATTTGACAAATGCCTAAAACTATTCATTTTTCATAAATAAATTATAATTAAATTCAACATTAATTTTTGTTGTAATGTGCAACTAAAGAATTTATTCAAGTATCAGAAGTACCTTCGTATCAATATATTTCTATCAGTTAAATTCGCAGCCCATTATAAGAAGTATAAAATTTACTCTATGCAGGCAACCTATTGCGGACAAGAGTTCGATCCCCATCGCAGAAGTTTTTATCACATTTTTAATTTATTTCTTATTTTAATATATATAAATGTTCAAATGAAAATTTAATACATAATCAATATCTAATACATCTCATATATATTTATATACGCGTTTAATAAAAGCTTTATTTTTTTAATTTACTAAATGTTAATATTTTACTATTTCGACAATAAAATTTCACTGATTCAAGTAGTAAAAGTTTATTTCACTATTTTAAATAGTGAATATTCACTGTTGTTTAGTTGCTGAGTATCACTATTCAAAATAGTGAATATTCACTGTTTGACATTGAATTTTCACTATTTCATAATAAGAGAGTACTGGTATTGCTCGAGTAACAGTACATATTGCTGTCGTAGTTGTATTATAGGTGTCGGTAATATTGTACGGTTGTCACAGCAAAATAATATTGCTGCGAGAGCAGTAACAAAGTATTGTTGCAGCAGCAATACGCAGTTTAGTTCGATTAACCAGAATCTGGACACTCGAGCAATACATTTTTTTCACTGTTGAATTTTCGGTGGAATGTAGCTGATACGAAAGTAAAGGGTCTTGATATACTAGTTTATTGAAAAATTGGTTTAAAAATTGTGGAGAAATTGTAATACGATAATGAAATTATAGCAAAAAATATTTTATTTCATGAAGAATCTATACTAGTTGCTTGCTTTTACAAGATCAATCATACAATTATGTATTATTATAATCTTGTTCTGGTGGTGCGATATGTACACTAAACCTTTTGTTATTAGATTGATTTTAGTGCAAATAAGGATTCTTGATATAACAGTTTTGTCACTTTTTTGCAATAGATTGTTGCATTTAATATATAACTACAGACATATATTAGCAAAACAAAGCAAATGACAATTAAATGGCTGATAATCCATGTGTAAAGGAAGAGAAGTTTTCATTAGATATGTTTTTATGCTAATCAAAAACTCGATCTAGTGCATCTTTTAGCTTGAATGAGCAAAAGTAGGTTGAACACCTATAGTGTAATAAGAAAATTCAAACGGGTATATTTTAATGATTCAGGGTTTCTTTATTGATTGTAAAATATAACTTACACGTTATAGGCTAGATTATGTCTTAGCTGCATTAGTTTTTCTTACACCATTATAATTAAAAAAACATTTAAAAAAGTCATAAGTTCCTACTCTTTCTTATATTTAATTGTTTTTGATATACCTATAATACTTTCATTTTTTATTTTAATCTATTTTAAGTTTTTATGAACAAAGGTTAAAATTATTTTTTTTCAATGAAAAATATTTATTTTTACATCCCGTAGCTCTCTTCATTAATCTTTAACGACATTTCTTCCCCTTTCTTCTAAATCATCTATTACCTATTTTCTTTTTCCATTTTCTTAAGTAATAAAAGTATATTTTAGAATTAGTTTTTCTAAAATCAGTAATCGTAAGTTGTCACAGTCTCAATCTTCAACTTTTAATAGAAACCGTGCTTATTTCAAAATGTTAAAATTTGTCTAGCGGAACATCTCTCCCTCGATTTTGCTCGTGAATATTGAAAGTCGACACACATTTAAAATTTTCGTCGGTTTAATCTTAATAAAAGTTTGTAAAATACTCGTTATTAACCTTTTAACGTGAATCGTGCATTAGCAGTAACGTCTTAAAATCTTTTTTGAACTATTGCCCGCTTAATTTATTACTTTCTAAGCTGAAAAAGCACTTAATATATTAATAATTTTGCTTTTCGTGTATATTCAGTAACGTATGATTAATAATTTTATTAATAATTTTGCTTTTCGTGTATATTCAGCAACGTATGATTAATTATTTAACTCAGCGTTGAAGAAAATGAAGTGGAAACCATGATTTACCAACACCCGCGCAGGTCTCGGGCGTTGTTCACGTCAAAGGGCTAAAGAAACGAAAAGTATTTTCCACCCTAAACTTATCTCCACGACGATCACTATAATAAAAAAGTTCACCATGTAGGATAATTCAATCAAACAACAGCTCTTTCCTTGTTCACCACATACAAATCTTCACTAATTAATTCATTCATTCTACCACCCCCACAGCTCACCCACTCTCGCCGTCATCGAGGCCCCAGGCACTCGACCATCTCACCCAACGACTCCGACCACACCCTCGAGCAATGAGTACCACCAGCACCACTCGCTGAAGATGGTTGACGAGTGCTCGTCGCCTCCTCGCGCGATCGCCGACGGCCAGGCGGCGACCGAGGAGCTCGAGTCGCCAGAGAAGGCCACGCTCGCGACTTGCCGCGACGAGACTGACGAGGCGAGCCCGCGACGAGTCACCTCCGCGGGTGTAATAAGCTTCCCCGAGTCGAGGTGCGAGAGGAGGAGCGAGTCGGAGGATCAGCCGAGCAACGACGACGAGGCGGATAAGCGACCGACGGTGACGACGACGTCGGCGACGACGCTCGGCAAGAGGATCGACGAGGCGCCAGATGTAAGAGATTGTGGAGAGATTGCGATATCTGGTGTGTGTGGGTGTGTGTGGGTAGGTTCGTTGAGCTGTTATCTTGCGGTGATAGTGCCTAGGTACTTGGTATTGAGGTGAAATAAGTTTGGGTTTGCGTTTAAGGGGACGCTGGATATCTCTGTTCTTATCTAATTGAGTTTTCATTCATAATTTTAAGAGAAATCATTTTTCTGAAAAAATAACAGTTGTTCCCGCTTTGTTTTATAGTAATCTAAATATATGTCCAAGCTGGTTTCATGTGATTGTTTTGCTTTCGAGAAAACTTTGACAAACTTAGTATGTAAAGGTTAATCTCCACGTAGTTTGCCCTCGTAATGTGTCAAAGTTTTCTCGAAAACAAAACAATCATATGAACCTAGCTTGGATATATATTTAGATTACTATAAAACGAAGCGGGGACAACTATGATTTCTTCAAAAAAATGATTTCTCTTAAAACTATGAATGAAAACTCAACTAGACAAGGACCGAGATATCCGGCGTCCCCTTAAGGTGGTTTTTCTTTTGCGGGGGATTGAGGAGAAATCGGTGAGGATCGGTAGTTTGTATAGAGGTTCTTAGGACGCTTGGATGATTGTGTGCGTAGTTTGCTAATTATTTAGATATTGTATGTCACGTGCGGTTGATTGGTGAAGAGCTGTAGGCGTATGATAAGAGAAGTTACGAGGAAATTAAATGTGTAAAGAGAAGATTAGGTCAACGAACGTTCAAAGAAGTTATTGAGTAATATAATGTAAAAATAAAAGGTACAAATGCGTTTGTAAACGTTTGCAGATAAAGCATCGCAATTTTTTTTATATTTTATTTTTGCGCTAGTAACCCTAGTGGAAATTTCAAACTGTGAAAAAGTGTGTAAAACTATGAAATTTCGTGAAGAACTGTGAAATTAGGCTTACATTAGCAACAGGATTTTAAAAAATATTATAGAATATTTCATAAATTTTGTCACAGTTTCTACATAGTGTTTCACAGTTTTTCCCAGTTTCGTACATATTATCACAATTTCTCACAGTTGTAATTTCCTGTATATAAGAGAATGCAACGGAAAACAAGGTAAAAAAATGTGGAAAACTGTAAAACTGTGAAAAAATGTGAAAAATTGTACAAATTTTATAAGATAGAATACGTGTTTTTTATAAGTGTGAGAAACTGTGAAATGCTGTGAAAAAATGTACATATTTGTTTGTAATAGATGTTCCAAAAGTATGTGTATTTTCACAGTTTTTCTCACATTTCTTTCACAGTGTTTCACAGTTTTTCACATTTGTCATTTCCACTAGGGAAATTAATGATATGTTTGTCGATTAAGTAATATTGATATCGAAAGAACAACGTAATATTTATTTATATTTATCTATTTCTCGATAGAACCACCAAAACAAATCAAGCTTTTCTACATAAAAGAATGTAATAAGATAAATTATCAATTTAAGAAATTAACGTTTTACTATATACAGATAATGTTGCTCATTGGGTAAATTATAAGAAGGAAAGAAAACATTTATCGACACGAGCTGCAGCCCAATAAATAATAAATTCTTATCTGTGTGTTCATTCAGGCGAAGAAAAAATTCTCTAAAGAGGAGTTTTCGAACGACGACACGGACGATGCGCCCAATCGACGAAGTTCCACCGTAAGTTAAATGTTTCAGCATACACTTATTGTTGGTGATTTTCAGTTTCTATAAGTTTTAAAAAATTTACCATATACATGGCGTGTGTAGATTAAGTTGATAATTATAAAAAACTATTTTAGAACACGAAACCTCCATCGATTACGTTTCATTACATTTAGAAACTCGACATAAACTAATTTGTAAACGACTTTTTCGAAATTTGAAAATAATGTTGTCTAGAGACCAGATTTCAATCATTGCGTTTGCACGATTTTAATAATTTCGATACGACTTTGTTTTCGTTGAGTTTATATCGCGTATATTATAATTTAAAGTACCAATAAATATGTAGTATAAATATTATTATAATTAAAATACCAAAGAAATTAAAATAATGTTTGTACGAAGTAGTCCCACACAAAAATTTACAATTATGCATTAGTAATAAATGTTTTAATATAATGTTGTATAACCCTACAGAGAAGTTTGCAAAAATCAAAAAATATCTATTGAAACTAGGATAAGAAAGTAAAAAAGTATTGTAAAACATTTTAAGGTCGAATACTTGTAAATCTTTATCATCAATATACCTCATCAAAAATTCGACGTTTTCTAATCATAAAGACGTATTTACGCCTTACAGCTAATAAATACACATTTCATCTGTTGAAAGAAACTGAAGTGGTAGATATAAATATTTGCAATTAAAGCAACAAGTGCTTTATTTCTTATCTACAAAATCTGTCATATCAATCAAAAAGGTTTAGTTTTATAAAAATTATTATTATAAGCAGTTGTCTGCATTAATTCAAATATGCCTTTATTAACTGCAACGCTTAAATCCGTTTTTCTTTTATTCAGAAGACGTTGAAATACCTCTTTATGTATCATGAAGAAACGTCGAATTCTAAACAATCATTTTGGCTCAAAATCATTTTCTCTTTCACGACTTTGAGAGAGGTGGATTCTGGTATCTAAAATTGAAGCCCTATATACTCGTCGTATTATGTTCCAACGCGAACTTTTTGTCGAAATATAAGTCATTGAGCCCAACCAGCTATTATTTTAGTGATAAATGGTACCTCTATTCATGATATGCTGTCTCCTTAAACTACAAGAATGTTCCAACAGCTTTGTTTCATATAAAAATATTCATCTTTTATTAACTATCAAAGAAAGTGATGAAAGTACACGCAAATTCGAATATTTTATACGAAACAAAACTGAAGTTAAAGCTTTTCCAGTCTACTATTCGTAGTACAGTGAAGAAACATGTAGACTCATAATCCGAAGTATAGCTACCATTTTTTACTGAAATAACTCATATTTCGGATAAAATAAATCACATCTTAAAGTCAAAAGCCTACAAGACTTCATTGTTTAGATACCAGAAACCACCCCAATTTCCCCAAACGTGTCACTCACCCTCTCATCCCTCTCTCACCCTAATTCTCTCCTCCCTTCCCGAAAAAACCCATATCAAATCCTACTAACCCCCAATTCCCAGATCTAAAAATCTCCTATTCACAAACACACCGTACCAACACACTCCCTCGTCACGCCTACAATAAACAAACAAATTAAAAAAAAAACTCATTTCTCTCTCTCGCTCTCTCTTTGCAGCATCTCTCACCGGAAGCCAGTCCGCTGAGCACCCGCTCGTCCAAGTACAGTCCGCGCGAGAGCGAGAGCGAGCCGACGCCGGCGCTGCCGCGCAAGACGACCTCGGGCGAGCGGGGCGACGGCTCGAGCTCGGCCTCCCAGAGGATACGCGACGCCATCACGAGGACCCGCCGCGAGTCCAACAGCAGCGCCAAGTACGAGAGCAGCGGCAGCGAGGGCGTCAGGTAGATATAAAGGCGGACGCGTCGGAGTGGCTGGGGTACAATAACACACTGGTGTTATTTGGATTGTGTTGCGTTGTCGAAGCGAATCTGGTGGGAGCTGTGTGGCTTGAGGGGAGGAGGGTAGTGACGATGTGATAAGTGTATAGGATGTGGATTTTAAAAGTAATTATTTGTATGAAGGAAATCTACGTGTAGCACATATTTGGAATGTGTAAAGAAAATAATTTTATGACAACTTTTAAATGCTCTAAAAAGTAGTAACTTTGTCACCTTTTTATATTCCTTTACTTGTACCTGTGAAACCGCTGCAACCACTTTTTATAGTACAATTGTTGGATAAAATTAGTTTCATAATCAATCCGTTGTCGCTGTCGGTACTTAAGATTTACACTTTCGTTTTATCACTTTAATTCGAATTTTTACGTGGAAAGATAATAGAATATTAGGATGGTTAGGGATAAATAAACGTAAAAGCAATTTGGCCAAATGTGGACTTAAATCGTTTTTCCGGGAATCCATAGATTTAATGTTCTTGCATTTTGTGAGACTAAAAAGTACGCATTGATAAAATGATGTATGTTATGAACTTATTTGTAATTTTGAAAAACGGGTAGAAACGTCAAGTCTTTATTTCGCGTTTGAAATTTCAATTAATTCAGAAATCGTAGAAAATCGAGAAAATCGGCTTATACGTTAGCCGCGCTATTGCAAGGTTAAGATAAATAAGAACAGTCTTTGGCATATAAACAGGCATTAGGACACAAATATGCCTTACAATTCCGGGTTTTATCATCAGATGGATGCAATTTTTTGTATCCATATACAAATTTATCATTTCTATTCCATATATATAACCGACTCTGGAGCATCATTTAGCATCTGTAAAAAGTACTACCCAACATTGCACTGACGATGGCTCATTGGCAAAGTACTGGCGCAGAAACGCTATTATATAATTTTATCATTATTTCTTAAAAGAAACCTTTATTCTTAACTTTGATTTACATTCAAAATATATATTTTTTTTATCTAACTCTCCTCTCTTTCGGATGTTATTTTCGCATTGATTCTCTTTCGGAGGGTAAAAGTCTGTTATAATACCTATCCGAATTGGAGAAAGCGGAATGACAAAAGTCCGTTTGAGTTGTATATGTGTTCATAGCTCGTGGAATCCATTAGATTCTCTTTTAAATGAAAAAACAGTTTTATTACCTAAAAATTTACAGGAGTATACATGTATGTGAAAAATAAAAATTTCATTGACTTTTATTACATTTAGAGGTCTAAATGATTTATAAGGGTACTCTCAACATTTCTATAAAGTAATATAGTATATTTTTTTAAAATATAGCCATTTATAGACATTTATAAATTGCTTTATAAAGTACAATCTGTATATTTACTAAAATATAGTATTTCAGTTATAATTATAAATAACGAAAAATAACAAACAATACTTAATAAATGTTTGGAGATTGTACCGACGGCCTGAAGACTAGCACAATTCAGCACTTGCCACGAAGAGTAGCATATTTGGAAATCTGCAATGAAGACTAACACATTTCGCAGTTCTGTCACGAAGAATAACACTTTTGGTATAGAATATGTAAATTTATCTTATTTTATCGGGTTCGTGTCGGGTACTAGACCATTTTGGTACTCAAAAACTTATCGGTTTACCCAAGATAATCAGGCTACCCGAATAAATAAAATAGCCTGAAAAAATCGTCAAATGTGCTAGGCTTCGTGGTAAATTTTCAAATGTGCTAGTCTTCGTGGCAAAATCCTGAAAAGCGCTAGTCTTCGTGGGAGAATTGCGAAATCTGCTAGTCTTCGTGGGGGAATGGCGAAATGTGCCAGTCTTCCTGGGACATTTACAAATGTACTACTCTTTGTGTCAAACGCCGCAAACGTGCTAATCTTCGTAAGGGCCATCGATATTCAACACACATACAAGTCGTTGTAGACACTTTTCTTCTGCAAAACGCTAAATGTAAATTTTTGTAATGTTTTCCATTTAATTTACATGTCATACTGTACGACATTCGTGTTTTTGTCATACTTTACGACAGTTACTCTATACAGTTTTAGGCTACACTGAGCGGATAATGATAATTAGAAGTCCAGCGAC
This sequence comes from Gastracanthus pulcherrimus, assembly GCA_949152435.1. NCBI lineage: Eukaryota > Metazoa > Arthropoda > Insecta > Hymenoptera > Pteromalidae > Gastracanthus > Gastracanthus pulcherrimus. Next base: position 37,737,422 of record OX424572.1, read on the forward strand.
GTCATAATGGATTTATGAAGGATTAAACTTGATACAAAAATTGTCAGAGAGACATAAACTTACTTAGGGAAAAAGAGTTAAGCCTCATAAAATAACTTTTGTCACTCGTAAGATTGCATAAATAGTTGTTTACAATAGAAGGTACCGGCCGTGGAGTGTGTCTAATAGAACACCAGAATTAAAGTGGCGCCATCTGCCGGTGGAAGCCAGAGACGCATAATTTGTCATACTGCAAGATTCGCCATACTGTACGTCTCTCTCCCCTATACATTTTCATAATTAATTCTTCAACCTCTCTTTATTCATTTTATACTTTCCGGCAAATTACTTTTTTTTTTTCAAAAGTAAAGGTGCCTATAACATAGCCTTCCACAAGTTTTCTCGAATTCCAATTTTATAATTCACAAAAACCATCAAACTCCAAACTCCACTTTTTTCTTCTCCCTCGATATCGCTCGACCCGACGACGTTATACACACGCGTCTCCATTTATATATATTATTCGACGCCCCCGTCAACGTGCCCAGCTGTCGAAGGCTAATATAATAACAACGCGCGCGCGCGTGCGCTAATATGGGCAAATGCAACGAGGGTGCAGGCGACAGCGGCTATACGCGAGGATGACGTCACACTCGCACAAACCTTTGTGCGATACGTGTAATATACAATGGAAATCGCGTTGCGATAGGAGAGAGAGAGAGAGTATATCGGTGTACGGTGTGTACCTATATACACTGGTTTTCATAAAATATAGACAATGGGTAATTTATTTTCAGTCGTCCTCTTTGTAATCGCGAGCGGAAGTCTTATCGAATGCTAGCTGGGAGTTATAGCTGTGAATTTGGCCTGGTTTCGAGTGCGAGCGAGGGGAGATTATATTCGTTTATTAGTATATATATTTGTTGTGCGGATTGAGGTGGTTTTTACGAGTAAGGTGTGGATTGTTGAGAGTATTTTAAGAATTTCGTAGTCAAAAATTGACGGAAAGAAATTTTAAGTATTTAAATTATGGTGTAGCTTTGTATGTGTATATAGTACGTTTTTCATTTTAATATGAAAGGGTAGTGATATAGATGTATTTAAAAAAAGAACAATTTTATGAATTTTATTTGCACTGTATAATATTTGGTAAGTCTAGTAGGTAAATTCAGGTGAATTCAATGTAAAGTTTAACTAATTATTTGTCTGGTACCACACCTAACATGGAAGTTCCTTAAGTTATATTTTTTATCAGCAAACTCAGATAGATTATGCAGCTCATTATATTCCAATTATAGACAATGGGTAATTTATGTAAAAAGATGTGATCATTAAGGTATTAGTGCACGCCGGGTCGTATTTGAAAGATGCATCACGGGGCCCTGAACAACGTTGTTATACTTAGATTTTGAATAGCATGAAACTATAAATTAATCTTTTATTGATACATTTGTAGAGGATTCAAATTGTAAAACTGTCAAAAATGAATTAAAACAATCTGAATATTATTAAAATTAAATGCATTTAGCGTTCTAAAAATTTGCCAGATAATAACTACCTCATGCGACTATGATTTGTTTTACTAATTCTTAACAAAATGTACAAATAAACATTATTAACAAAAAATGAAGATTATTAACAAAGACCCTTAATTTTCTCGGAAAAATTCAATTGAAGGGTTCTGAAAAGAAACTTTCTAATTTTTAAGACTAAGCTAAACAATTTTTATAGTTTAGTTTTTCAGTTTCGATTTATTCGCTATCTTAGGCCAAGAATATCGATCTTTACCCGATTTCTATTCCTGGTAGAATAATTGTGCAAAATTAAGAACTCGCTGATTAAAATGAAAAAAAAACGGTAAATTAGAATTTCTTACTTAAAAAAGTTACAATCGAGGTCAACTGGCCCCCGCAAAGATTAATTTATATCTCCTGCACACATACAGGTATGTACATCAATGAATGATAACTATGCGGGGTACTTTTTATCGGATTGTCTCAAAATTTTCAGCATACATTCAGAATATGTTTATTTTCTAAATGAGCAGAGCAAAAATGGTAAAAAGTGAAATCAATTAAGTTTGCGTAGTTATCATAAAAAATATTGATAATATGTAAAAATTTTCTTTTTGATAATTATCATACAATTAAATATTATAGTTTTTTATCTGTTTCGATCATTTGAAGAGAAAACTTATTTTGAAGATATCCTACAAAGTTTTAAGTCAAGCTAATAAATATGTCTCCCAAATACACGAATGAAGTTTATTTTATTAAAAAACCGAGCTACGCAGTTCATAATAGATGTACAACCAATCACCATCCTGTATGTATATAAGTGTGTACAAATAAATGAGTTTTACATGGTTCAAATTCACCGTCACTGTACATTATTTAGGTATAGTATAGGATAGGTTTAAAATATGTAACATATTTAAAATAAATTGGTTATAGCTTAATTCAATGCTTCTTACGAAGAATTGCCAATTTTAGATTTCTTGGAAAATACTGGTCCTTTTTCAGGAGCTTTTTATACGAAAGCTAGCAATTTTCAGAATTTCCGACAAAAATTATAATTTTTCTGCAGTTCTAAAAAAGTGTCAGTCTTCATTAAAAAACTCTACAAAGTGCTGCTTTGTATACTGCCGTCCTAGTAGAAATCTGCCCGGGTATTGAGCCAGAATTCACCTATATTTTCTAGCTAAAACGATATTTTGATTATATAATGACACAATTAAAAAAAAATGAATTTATGCGTGTACTATTCTATTACGTTATTTATTTTTATGACAATAACCATATAGTTTTAATAATTTGAATAGTGTTAAAAAGTAAGTATTAGCTAATGATGCTTTCCTTTAATTAACACGTTAACGAGAAAAACTCGTCAACTTTCTACCAGGGCGTGCAAATGAAGAAAGTGTGCATCTGCATTTAGCAAAAAGATCCGAACCATGTAAATAATTTCGCATAAAAATGATTTGGAACATTTTTTAGGAAAAGGACAGATATGTTTCAAATAATAATCTTACGCAAATAGATTCAAATAAAAATGAATGTTATCAAGTGTCTGGGATTTACTTCAAATGCAGATATTACCCACTTTCTTCATTTGTGCGCCAGTGTAGGAGACTTATGAAACAACTAGCTGTTTTTGAAACAACTAAAATGTGCGTCGTAAATCTTCATAAGGCTTCATATATCGAATTGCTCTTGCTCTTTTTAGGATTCTAACCATTTGAGTTAATCGTTGTGTTTATATAATTCCTATTATATTGAGATTTATAGTTCCCAATGAAAAATGATTTCTCAAACTTTTGTTCCGGATACCTTTACGATAATCTATTTTATCGAAGTAACCCAACCCGCTAAATCAAGTACTAAAAAGACGATTCTTTGCCATCCTCCCCGAAATACCAACCAGTTCTCACCCCCAAAATCCCACTACTAAACCCATCTCTCTAGCTCAAATCGAATATTTCTCTATTTGCAGCAGACTGGGCGACTCGGGCCTGTCGAGCTACGTGGACATCGCGCGTCGCGTCAAGCTCTACGGCAGCAGCGGCGGTAGCCTCGGCGGTGCCTCGACAGCGGGCAGCTGCGACGAGGTGTTGCAGCGCGACAGCGCGACCAGCGCCGGCGAGGACGAGCACGAGGATCACGCCGCGGCGGCGGCGGCGGCTGCTGCGGCCAGGGGAGATCCATCGAGAGTTGGACAGGCGACGCAGAGCAGGGTCATGCTGAGACGACGCAGGCAATTCGACGCACAAGGTATACCATAGGGTATTATGGAGAGGAGAGGGTTGTAATAGGGTTGACATTTACTTTTACTGGTGAGAATGTTCGAATTGTTGATGTATCGTTGCTCTAAGGATGGCTTTAGGAGTGTTGACGTGTAAGCCTTGTAGCTTCAGTTATTTAGTTAATTTTTATATAGTTTTCCTTTGTAGATTTGTATGATAAGTTTGGGCGGAATATCGCGTGGAATCAATATGGATTTCTGTGGGGATTTGCATACTCTAAACCAAAATAAGTGAAATTACACTTATTAAAAGTGCATATTCACTTGTTGAATAAGGTCAGAGTCGCTCACGTAAGATAAGTGAACAGTCACGTATTGAATAAGTGAAAATGTAATCATTTATTGAATAAGTGAAAATGTAATCATTTATTAAATAATTGAGAATGTAATCACTTATTGAATAAGTGAAGATTTCACTTTCTAAGTAAGTGAAATACAGAATTTTATTACGCGCCATACGTTATTAACTTATTTAATAAGTGAAGGTTTCACTAATTAAGTACGTAAGTGAATAACGTATGGCGCGTCATAAAATTTTGTATTTAACTTATTTAAAAAGTTAAATTTTCACTTATTTAACTTAATAAGTGATTACATTTTCACTTATTTAACAAGTGAATAAAATATTGGATTCTCAAAAGTAAGCATTTACTTTTTTGAGAGTGGTTTCCACTTTTTAATAAGTAAAAAATAAGATCTCTTACTAAAAAAGTGAAATTTTCACTTATTTGGGTTTAGAGAGATATATGGATTTCATATAGAATTCATAAGGATTTTCTATTTGGAAATAACGTATGTGTAAAATTGATAGAGTACCGAGCTTCTAAAATGATTAAAAAACAAAAAATTTAGACCGCGTTTATCAGCTTTGGAAATATTCTGAAAATTCCAAAAGTTTACAAAGATATGCAGTATACTATGATAATCAGAATGTACTATTAGTTGAAAATAAGTAACCGATCCCATTGAATATTCAGTGACTATCTAGTGCATAGTTTTTATACATTTTATTTTTGTTCTATTATTTTGCGGTCTGCTGGAATCATCCGATGGCAAATAAAAGTAACTCAACTCTGTTGAAAAAATTGAACTAGAAATCTAGATGGACAGAGTTAGACAAATTTAAAAACAGTTAAGCATAAGGTTACAGCAAAAATATGAAAATTCAGAATTTAAAAAACGCAAAGTTATATATGATTCTGGGAATTGTGCAAAGTTTAAATAAGTTTTACATATATACTTTAATTAACCGAAGTAAAATATACAAATTCGAGTAAAGTTTCGTAAAATTTGTAAAAGTTAAGCAAATTTACTCAATAATCGGTATGAAATGTTGCAGTATAATTATCTTTACTAAATATTGCTCGAGTTTCCTTAACTTTTCAAATCCTTGCTAAAAACTTCTAAACTTCACAGTGTCCAACTCATATAACTTTATCAAACTTTAGCAGTAATTTGGTATCTTCTGAGACTCAACGAAATTAATTGGTACAAAAAATACAAGTGTATACACTTCTATAAATGCGTACCAATGCACCATCCGCTATAATCCAACCAAACAACCACCGATCTCCAATACACAACCTCAGTTCAAACTCCCTCACGCTCATCTCATCTCATCTCATCTCGTCTCGTCTCAACTCTCGCAATCATCGCTCTCAATTCAACCCTCGACCCGAAGAAGCCACCCCCACACCTCTAATCTCCATCGACCACGTACACGCACCCGTCACCTACATGCACTCCGAGTGCAGTCACACTCGCCTCATCGATTTTCGAAGCCCAGCGTCCACCTGCTTCTGCCTCAGCCTCTCCACTCCGCGGCGCGACAGTCTCGCGGTTGTATATCGCGATCGCCATCCAGTACCTCTGTTTTGCTCGTATCTCTCCCACGCGCGCGCGCCTATCTCTCTGTCAAAACAAAGAGACAGAGAGAGAGAGAGAGAGAGTGAAGAGATACACGATGGAGAAGGATATACACGCAGAGGTTGGGCTGACGATTTTCGGCGTGGAGTGGCGCAGGATTCTCCAGCTGTTTCTCACTGGGGTCATGGCGATTTACTTTTTGCTGCTGTACACCGGGGCTTGTGTGTTCTTCTATCTCGTGTGGTCCTACGGGTATTGAGGAGCACCACGGCTTCCTTTTATCTGCATCGGCAAAGTACGTGGTGCGAACTGTGCGATGAGGATGAGTGGGTGAAGTGTGGATTTGGAGGAGAGAGAGAGAGGTTATCGGTAGCGCGTGCGAGATATATCGGTTGGAGGCAGAAGTGTGAGGTAGGTATCGCGAGGATTTTGGAGGTGTGATGGGTTGGGAGAGAGAACGTGCGCGAGATGGGACAGATATGGGGGCATTCGAGTTATGCTTTTAATTGCAATTCAAGACGTTCTGTAGCGATTTTTCATACTAAAGAATGTATTCGTTTTGTGAATTGTTTATAATATATATATAAAGTAAATTTATATTAACGATAATCAATGACTGATAACACAAGTTTTAAAAAATGGCTTATTATGCCCTTTGAAATTGTATAAGCATTGTCTAGCAACATTTCAAAAGGTTCCGTAATTATACTGTGTATGAATCTCTTTCACGAACTTTCTGATAGTAATTATCGCACAAATCACAGAAAACATGGGACAATTCTAATACCATGGTAAATGTTACATTGCTTAATGAGTGAAAATCATAACTTTTAGCGTGAACAAATGTAAATTTTGCCATGAAATATAATAATTTCTACCGTACATTAGGGATTGCTCTGATAATAAAAGTATGATAAAAAATGATAAAATAATAATTTTTTCAATGATGTCCCAGGTGTACTATGATTTTCACGGTATTTTCTATCAGAACATTCTCTTTGCAGTGTAGAAATTCAAAAGAAAGTAAGGAAATCGAAAATAAATATGCTGAAAATATGAAAAACAGATTTGAAAAAGGTGAATCCCAAATGATCGATCGTGACTCAAAAGGTTAAAATTATGCGTTAATACGAAAAAGTTCATGCTTCTTGTAGCGAGTTAACTTTTCGATTGCATCGATAGTGAGATTAGAAAACCGATATTCGAATCGTTATGTAAACATTATATTCATAATATTGACCCATTACTTCCGATGCGACCATATGAACATCGAATAGTTTTTAGCCTAAAAGGTGTATTATTCAAATAGAATTACAAATTTTCGGAATACTGACTTTGGTTTCGAAAGTGTAAACATGTTAAGTTTTTGTATAATATATGCAAACCGATTAATGTTCTAAAAATCAATCTGGCAAAAACAAAGTAATGTTCACATGGTTGCATTGATATTTATGTATATAGATTAAAAGAAGACTGAAATTTTAAGTCACACTGCAGTAATAAATTATCAATTTTGCTTAGCTAAAAAGAGTATTATTTAACAAATTTATCTTAAATTCGCAAATAGATAATCCTGTTACACACTAATTGCCTTAAATTCAATAACTCAATAAAACTATATAATCTTCTTATAATGCAAAACTAGTCTGAAATAAATGTAATCATTCTCACTCAGCTCAACAAAAGAAAAGTTATTCAACAAATGCACTCAAACTTCAGCAAAAAGTTACCAATCCGTGCATAAGAAAACTCAAACCCCAATCCAAACATAAGTTCAAGCATTCTACAAAACTATTAAATCCCCACATTCCTTTATTAAAAAAAATCTCAACTATACCTATACCTACTACACACCACTATACCACCTCGAGCACGAATCGGAAGCAGCGCGGAGAAAGAAAGGAAGAACGCGCGAGAGCGAAGCAGAAGAAGAACAAAAAGGGCCAAGGCATCGCGCGGCGCGTATTATATACACCGCACATAAGAATAATAGGCGCACGTGCACATGCACGTCTTCTGTTTTGCGCTCTTACATATATACGTATAGTCGCGCGCGCACTCGTGGCAACGACTCACCTGCAGCTATTATATACCGGGTGACGTCGAAGTTCGCGGGGCTTTTCTTCTTTTTTTGCTCGCTCGCCACTTCGATTCCCCTCCGTGCCTATGAATTATTAGTCATACTGCGGTGTATAGGTATAACATGCGTGTATATCTTATCTGCTGTGTGTGTTGCGGCTGTCGGCGATTGTGCCGGTGTCTTTTTGTGAGTTCACCTGTGCTGAATGTTTGTGTGCGTGTGTGTGTACTTTTTGTAGGAGATAGGAGTTGTGTTGTGATGAAAATTTGTGTGTACGTAGGAGATTAGAAATATGGAATTAATTATTGGCCAGAGGAGGTGTGTTGTATGGAGGAGAGCTTTTGTTTACGATAAATGGATCTGTAAATGCGATTTGTAACGTTTTTACATGTTTTACGGAGAGATTTGCGAGAGTTGTCAAGTTGTACTGTGTGGTTGGTATATTTTAGTAGACTTTAAGAACAAGGGAACTTGCATGAAAAAATCCATTAGGTCCGTCAGATGGATAATCGAAAAATATAATTGACATGTATTTGTTTCTTTCTTTCAAATAAATGATTATAGACAATTATATAGCTGGTTGAAATGACGCGTGACGTCAGAAAATCACACTATATATATATATACTATAATGGGATATCGTGACGTCAAGCGGCATTTCAATCTGTTATATCTTTGTCTATAATCATTTATTTGAAAAAAAAATACATTTGCATTATTTTTCGATATTCTATCTGACGGACCTCATGTATATTTTCATGCGAGTTCCCTATTGTTACGTAGTAATTTGTCATAGCCCAGTAACTTTTAGACTGCGAATTTGTCTTTGTCAATTTTTTTGATTATATGCGAAACTTTTTTTAAATGTTCAATGAAACATGCTGGTATAATCTTTTAATGGCCTGATAAGAAACAAATTTAATTGATAAAGCTCCGATTCATCTTTATTTTAGTTATAAAGGGAATATAAGCCACCTGTGAAAATTGTTATTATAGTCATTTTTATTTTTTATCTGGGGAAAAGAATGCTGCCTTACCAATACGAGACATTTTACAAAATTGTCTAACAAATGCATAAAGAAATTTTCAAACAAAAAAAAATGTTATAAATTGCAGGAGAAGGTAGAGTTTGTATAGGCTTGTTTTTAATTTAAATGAATCATATACCTCAACAATTTATCTTTTCCCACGATTTTTAATATTTTTGGTTGAAAAAAAATGTTATGCGTCTTAGAGTGTCTCGCACATGGGTCCTTTAGCTACAAGAGGAAGTGTACAAAATTACGTATTCACGTGTTAAAAAGCTGAAAACAGGTAGCTGGTGTTTACAAACTTTTTAAACTACAGTATTAGACTATATATATAAGTTCTTGATATGGGCGATTTTTTCTCGAAAATTTTAAATTGTATTCCTTGCCAGATGACTTCTTTGTAATCTAATAGTATATTATGACACTGTTGTGGGAGATGGTTTTCTACCTTGCTCGAGGGTTTTCGCACGAGCGAAGCGAGTGAGAAAATCGAGCAAGGTAGAAAAACACCTCCCACAACAGTCTCATACGATATTTTATAGCACAACAACCTCAAAATCGACAATAAAGTTGGCATTTTGAGGTTAGTGTGCTATAAAATATTATTTAACATTATTTAGATTATAAGAGAGTTATCTTGTACAGACGTAGTTTTAAATTATTGTGCAAAATCACTCATATTAAGTGGCCATGTATCAAAAGTCCACTTTACGTAGAAGTTTTGCATTAAAAATAAATTTGCAACTATGTGGACATTAAATATACCTGAAATGTCATTACCGCAGCTCGTCGCCGATTTGATTACGACGATGACAGATATAATTAGTCCTCGTATAAGTACCCTTAAATATTATCTTTCTAATGCAAGTTTTTATGTATAGTGGAGTCTCGTTATATCACCGGCGATGTGACAAAATGGGCTTGTAATAATTATTATAAATAGAGAATAAAAAAATCTTTTTTCAATAATATATTCCAATACAATTTTTTGAAATACATATTTGAGAACAAGTAGGCTTAAATTCATCTACAAGTAACATACAAAATTGAATATTATAGTAGTATATTTAAAACACCGCTAGTCTAGAATACATAAAACAACTACTTATAGTTCAAAAAGTTTATAAACAGGAGCTACACCTCGTACCTCTAAATTTCAATACAACCATCCACATTTTGATATATAAACCAGCCACACAATCGCATCCCGCTATATTCTCCACACACCCCTAAGACAAACTAAGAAAACTGCCAAACGCCCTCGAAATTTTCCCAGCTGCCTCCCCGACTATTCACACCGCACAAGCCAACGCTCCACGAGCAAGCTCGGCAACCTCCGGCAAAGAAAGAACCCCCCACCTACCGAACGCAACCATATCTCCCGCTACAAAGACAAAATACACGCTTTATATTATACTCTCGAGCAGAAGAAAGGGCCGTCGGTGTACAAAGCGAGGGCGGCTTCTATATATATATATACACACACCTACAGAGGGTTTCACGCTTCGTTTCTCGCTCGCTCACCTCGCTGGCGACCCTCCGATATCTATATACGTGTATATATATATCTATATATACACACACACCTGTGTACGCGCTGGCGCGGTGTGCGCGGAAAGCGCGGTGTGTCGGTAGTCTGCCGTGGCCGCTCGGACCGTGCACAAGAGCGTCGCACTGTGCTGTAACAGACGACGCGTCGGTTATTCTTGAAAATTGGAAATTCTGGTGTGTATTATATATATATATAAATATTCGCGAGTGTGATGTGCGTTGCGAGCTGAAAAATTACGTGTTGTGTAGTGTTAGTGTTTTTATTTCTAGAGAGATGTAGATAGAGAGTTCGTTTGTGAGAAGAGGAATATTTGTACCTACCTTGGATAATTGTACGTTGGATATTGTAGGAGCAGTCGTATGGAGGATAAATAGTATACGGTGGTAATAAGTAAGGTGCGTTATCGCTCTTGAATCTTGGATGTGTTGTTTTTTTTTCTTTTGCGAAGGTAGTATAATGTATAAATTTGTGTGTTACGTGTGTATTTATTATATGCAGTTTGTCAAGGTAGTTTGCAACAGTTTGTAGGCTAGAAGAACTTGTATAGTTAAATTTACTAGTTGTGTTTGTGTATTGGGGAGCTATAGGTACTTGATTTTCTGTAAAAATGATCGTATCTGAGGTTGTATAGTTTGTACCGGGACACGTAACTGTGCTTGGACAAATTAACGATAATTATATTATTTAAAATCATGTTATGTGCATTCCTTTTATGCATTAATCATAAGAATGTTCGTTTTTTAAATTTTTTAAGAATTTGTAAGTGTGCTTGTCCAGAAATGCAGGCTAAAGCTTTCAAAAGAATTATATTTTTACCTTAAAGTAAAGTTTGTTATACACAGAGAGAATTTTGTAATAAAAGTTATAACAAAATATGCGGTAAAAGTTACTGTAAATAATTATAAAGCTGGGGTACTTGTACTTTTCGGCACTTTTTACTGATATTTTGCTATAAATTTTATCGCACTGAATGGTAAAATTTGCCTGATTTGAGAAAAAGAAGACAGCTGATGAGGGATAATAACTGAGCGTGCACAAATTTTAGGTTAACTCTAATAATAAATATGTATAAATGTACTTATTTGTATTAATGATACTGAAATATTTCACATAAATTTTACCATCCATTTCATTGTGTAACCTTATAATGTTCTACTATTCTATTAGTATCTATCAGCGATCCATTAAACAAATTTACAGTCATTCACTCTCTGTGTATAATAACATTTAATATTCGTTTGGCAATATGCATTCCTTTTATGTTGTACTCAAATATAGTCTTCCTTTATTTAATGCATTTTCACAGTTCATTACGAATATGTAAACGAAATATGTATGCTTGTTCAAGTATTCGGACTAAATCGTTCAGATAATCTTATTTTGATCTTCTACTAAAATATTTAATATTATTCGTAATTTTCACCACGACAATCGGGTAATTTTCATAGAATAATGACTAGGTACCTACATCCACAACGTAACTTATCTTCTCTCAGCGACGCTCGTTTCCTTTTATTTTATGAAAAAATTGATTGGAAAATATAAGCCCTCGATTGTGTTATCTAAAAGAGACCAACCGAGCCGCACGCCGACGAGTGCGCTTTTTTCTTTCATACCGCTTGTTTGTGCGCAGGTGTTGTGCCGCGCGTGAGTGCTGCAGTCTCGAATTGTCTTCGATCGCGTTACGTTACTCGAGTGACAGTTGGCGGGCGTGTGGCCAAAAATTTGTTTTCTTTTCGAACGCTCGGAACGACGATCGACGCGAAATCGTTATGTCAAATCCTATATACCAAGTGCAAGCAGCTGTCATCGGTGAAATGATATCTTGAAATTCAATAGGGATAGTTGTTTTTTATACTGTTAACAATGTATCTTGGTTGCTGTAGGCATATTTCGAGTTAAATTTATGATTTTATTGTAACGTTAAAATAAAGTTGATTAGTTGAACCAGCTTTAATACATCAGTGACTTCAAAACGAAAGTATTTTAAGGTAGTAATGAATATTACGAATATTCAGATTACGGTTTTACTGCTAGAGCCAGCAATCTATATTTGAAAGTAAATTAAAAATAATTACTTTTCATAATTATCGCCTTGAGATTAAAACTTTTTAACTAACAAATTTTCTTACTAACTATGTTAACAAATGTTCTTGGCAACCGTTCCTGACAAAATGTATAATTGCACCGGTTCTGCACTAGAAAACCCAGTAGACTTGGAGCAAGCCATACTTCTTACTCTCCTCGCTGCTAAATATCCTTGTATCAACTTATCCCAAATTACCCTCGATCCAAATCAAGGAGTTTCTTTCCAACTATACACCCACACACCATCGCACAGCAATACCTGCACCGAAATATCTAAAATCCTCCTACATAGAAAGCACATCCTCCTGGAGAGAAAGTCGCATGCGCTCGTCGACTTTGGGGCGCTCTCCGCGTACGCCCACATCAGCAAAATATTGTCATTCTCCAGTTTTGTGAGCGTATATATACACGTGGCTGAGCGCGCGCCCGTGCCATTGACCAGGTAATTCATTAGCGCGTAGCGCGGCTCGCAGGTATAACGTATATAGGTATATATACCCGGGCTTGCTCCAACAGCCGTGACGACGCTCGCTCTTCGTTTCGCTCTCTTCGGCTTTTATTGTATAGCAAAGCGAGGTTTTTCCGCTTTTCCGTTATTATTCTTATGGCTCGGAGATGCGTGGCGCCGTGCGCGTATGCGTGTGTACCTGCGTTTTGTAAGGAAATGGAGGAATTTGCACGAGCTGAGGTGCGTATGGAGGAAGAGTTTTGCAGGGAGCTTGAGGATTGAGTGGAGGTTTTTGGGGATTGGGACTTTTTGCGGATGTAGTGGAATGTTGGGAGGGACAAAATTTGGGTACTGCAGTGAAGAAGAAAATATCGCTGGACTAGCAAGTTTTTCTTGGATGAACAGTGATTTCTTGCTCCAGACATATTTTCCCCTATTTCAGCCAAGTAGTTCTCTCGGTGTAGATCTTAAAATCTAGAAAAAAATGAAATAGATTAATTCATTTTATGCAGGCTCATACAACGGTCAAATATTTTATATGAAATACTCGACGGATATATATTTGGATCGAACGTTTTTAAAATGCTCCAATGAGATTGACCGATTCACTGAAATTCAATACATTCGATTCGAGTATGTGTCCGAGTGTACATATATTTTTTTAATTAATCGAGATACTTAGAAACCAAGGACGTATAACTGAATTATTTTTCTATTTCGAGAAACACGTGATTAAAGTTTGGAGATTATAACGAATTACCATACAAAAAGAAGCAAGATTAATTAAATACAATTGTAATTTGGTTTAATATAGTGTAATTGAGGAGTGGGCGAAAAAGAATTGATAATTCCACTTTTTTTATTTCTGAGAAAATAAAGAGAAACTAATTCTATTCTATTCGATTAAATAGATTAACTTATTTTAGATTCTATATATTGAGGTTTGATTAAAAGTAACACCAGGGATGAGAAGATAACAACATATTACGATTAAAAACACATAAAATCAATTTTTAAGAAACGTCGTATTATCTGGTTTGGTTCGCCCATTTCTCAATTACTCTTATAACTTTGGTACAACATATTGACATCGAAGCGCATAAATTTATTATTTATTCATTTATAAATAATATACTAGATATTCGAATTATTATTATTAGGTTTCGAGAAACCTTAAATACGCAAATAAAATATTAGATTGTCAAATATCATAAATCTTTAAAAAAAATTTAATTGCACACAAAGCTATATATAAAAATGCACTATATTTAATTTTTTACTTAAATATAGAGCCAGTTTAAGTATAACAGAAGTACTTTAACGAGGAAGATTGAATTGTCTTTTGTAAATCGAATGAGCGTAGAGAGATTGACTATAAGCATTATTGTTGCCAGTCTGCTGAGCAAGTATATATATAAGAGGGGAGAATCGAGTTACAAACACGATCGATTATGATTGAAACTTTATATCTTCTTAATAGAACTGTCAATGAGGATTTAGAGGATTCTATTCGCTTACATTACACCGATCTATAAAGTACGAATGTTTTACCATTTAATGGTACACTGAAATTTTGTTAAAAGTAGAGTAAAATACATTAAATGCATTAAGTTTTTATTACGAAATTTGTTATGCTTAATATTGTTCCTAATGTTCATCATTTTATTTGTGGTAGTATAGTTTTCTGATAAAAGAAAGACCCATTGAAGACAATGGATTACTTGAAAGCAAAATTAATTGTCTTTTAACTTTCAAATTACTTCGTTTCCCACAAGTCGGTTTGATATGACATTTCTAGTATAGATAAGTCATTTGAGAAAGTGTGGAAAAATGTAAATTTCTTATGTATTTGGAACATTTCTCACACTTTCTTGCGTATACATTTTCTCATATTTCTTTATACAAGTGAAATTATTATTGACCCGTAAAATTATACATTATATCACACTTTTGTACATGAAATTATTTTATGCGCAGTAATATTTTCTCACCTTAAATAACGTCTTCATAATTTTCTTTAATAATGTTTTCATACATATTTCAGAAACTTATATAAGGAAATATAATAAAATATGAGAAAGTGCAGTAAAATATGTAAAAAATGTGAATAAAATTGTAATAAATTATAAAATAATTTGTAAATACATTATCTAATCAATTTTTTCGTAATGATGGTTTTATTTAACAAATGTAATGTACATATTGCATCGAATACAATGGAATAATTGTTTTCCGATTACTATTCTGAATATCGACGGAGTTTTTACCTTATACATATATTTTTTTCGTTCTTCTATAAATTGTTTACGTTATAATTTCGAAATTTTGCAAACTAAATGTATGATTCAGAATAGGAGCATATGTAATATTTGACATAATAGAAACCAAATTCAATAAATAAAACTATTGCGGAAAACGCTTGTCGGGAGAATTGACCAATTTTTTTTCTATTTTGCTAAAATTTACAGCATCCATAATTATATATATATATATGAAAGTAGATTATACATTACGAACATACACACATTTTTAATTCAAAAATTATGATCCTGCTAACACGATCATTGCCAAGTAACAACAAAAGCTAATAAGAATAACTAATGCTTTTTCGTTTTCCTACAATTTTAATAGTTGAGATCTTATGTTTTTTCTTGAATGTTTTTTCACAGATCGTCTGAAAAATGTTCAAATATAAGTTTAGTTATATCCGCAAGATTTTTTTTAGCACGCATTCATTATTTAAATTTATATTTTAAGTAACTCTTTTTTTAAAGTGACAAAAATAGTACATATTTGTAACATCATAATTGTTAATTAAAAGTGTTTTAATAAAATAGAAAAAGAAATGTTCATTTTGGGACGCATAGGCTGATTTACTGATTTACGCTGGGCTCATTTTGTTCCTTGCAATATTTCAGGTATAGGGTAACTACGGAAAATTTTCTAAAATCATGGATGGGTTTAGCAATGAAGTGCAATTGTTTATAACTGGATAGATCAACTTGCATAAACAATTGCACTTCATCGCTAAACACATCAATAATTTCCGAAAATTTTCCAGGGTCACCCTAGCTGAAATCGTGCAAGGAACAAAATTAACCCACATATGTCAAAACAGACTGAAAAATAAAAAAAATTAAGAAGTATAAGTGACTTTTCATTAATGAGCAATATGTACCCCTGAATCATTCAGCTTTTTGTTTAAAAACTGTTTTTTCCCAGCACTTGACGAAATACTCTTGTTTTACATTACAATGTCATTTTAAACATTACGGCTCTGTGACCATTATATACATCTTAATACACAAGGTCGATTTAAAGTCTGAGAACTACCTTCAAAACCTCAATTCGCTACTCATAAGACTAAGAAATTCACCATTGTGAAACAGAACAACATCGCCACCTACTCTGTATATAACCACCCACTCTAAAATTGGAAGAGTAATTTTTTACTCGAGTCAAGTGATTTCTCACTCTTTGGCAAAGTGATAAGTGAGCCAGTCAGCTTCGAGTGATTCACCACTATTCAAAATAGTGATATTTTTACTCTTCGCTAAGAGTGATTTATCACTTGTGTTCGAGTGAAAGAAAATATCTTTATAAAGCATATATTGTGTAAATAATTGTAACTTTGTATTATTATCTCTTTCTAAATACATTAAAAACATTAAATAAGTTTAATAAAAATGGAAAAAAAAGAAGAAAAAATGGCGGGAATTGATCCACATTCCTCAGGTCACTGTACCAGCTCTTAATCCACTAGACCAATCAGACCTTGGAGTATACAAAAACAAAGTTTTCTAAATAAGTGGAAAAAATTAAGGATATTACTTTAAACTAAGTAAATTAATATAGTTTATTAACTTTTTAGTACTTGAAAAAAGCAGATGAATTAATTAACGGTCTACTGCACATTCCAAACCTCAAAACCTCCCACAACAACTTTCACTCTTTGAAGAGTGATATCAGTAGCAGTTGCTAGATCACTCGAGATAAGCGAGTGATCATCACCACTCGTTTTGTTCGAGTGTAAAGTATCACTTTTCGAGTGAAGTATACAGAAAAATGTCTGGAAACTGAGCTCGTCACTCTTTAAAAGAGTGAAAAAATCACTCACACCTGAGATGCTCGCAACAATTACCCGTACACCCAATCGATTCCGACCGAAGAGAAAACCAACCTCCCACCCCACACCACACTCATCATACTTAAAATTAAAACTAACCCCCCTCCCTCTCTCTCTCTCTCTCTTTCTCACAGGTCCGCGACGACGTGCAGGCAGCAGGTCGCACGGTGCTCGCGGTGGTCCCTGCTGCGGCGTCACCGAGGATCACCATCTGCCCCCGGCCCTCCTGCAGCAGGTCGTCGTCGCCAACGACGAGGAGGCGGCCGCCATCGCCGCGGGCTCCTCCGCGGCACTGCTCGACTATCGACGACTGGTCTTCATCAGCTCGGACTCGTCCTCGGGACGCGAGGAGGACGACGCGGACAGCAGCTGCTCCGGCTCTTCATATCTGAAGAGTAACAGTACGGGAGGTGCGACAGGTTAGAGGGAACATATTGTGTATTAAGAGGAGGCCGTATCTACTGTCCTTGTCTAATTACATTTTTGCTATTTATTCAAATTGTAGTTTGTTAATTGAAAAACTAAGTGTCATCCCCAATTCTTCGTAAAATAAGGAATATTTTGAGACTTAAAAATATTTAACATTATTTCCTTTTCGAGAATACTACGAAACGCGATAATTGAGGTTAGGTTTTGGGTTTCGAACTGTTCTCGGAAAGGAAATAATGTTAAATATTCTTTTAAGTCTCAGAATATTCCTTATTTTAAGAAGAATTGGGGACGACTCTTAGTTTTTCAATAAACAAACTACTACTTGAGTGATTAGCAAAAATGTGATTAGACAAGGACAGTAGATACGGCTTCCACTTAAGAGGAGTCCATATCTTCTGTCCTTGTCTAATCAGGTTTTGGCTATTTATTCAAATTGTAGTTTGTTAATTGAAAAACTAAAAGTTGGCCCCAATTGGTATTCAAGTAAGGAATATTTTGAGACCTTAAAAAGTATCTAACATTATTTCCTTTTCGAGAAAACTTCGGAACGGAACAGCTAACCTCAATTTTCGCGTTCCGAAGTTTTCTCGAAAAGAAAATAATGTTAGATACTTTTTAAGGTCTCAAAATATTCCTTATTTTAATACCAATTGGGACCAACTTTTAGTTTTTCAATTAACATACTACAATTTGAATAAATAGCAAAAACGTGATTAGACAAGGACAGTAGATACGGACTCCTCTTAAGAGGGAGTCGAACCGTTCAAATTTCCCGCCCAAATTCCTAACCTCGAATCTTTGAGGTAGGAACAATTGATTACAATTAATAAATGGACCGAATTATGAAAATCCAAGACGTCATTGCCCTTCCTTTTGTAGCATTCTAGCGCTCTGCGAAGTTTCAGGTAATAATATCATTGCATATATACGTGGTATTTGAACGAAATTCCGGATCACCTTTCGTAGATCTCGGATCACCTTTCGTAGAAATTTCGTTCCAATGGTATTGATGTAAACCACAAAGTTTTTACTTAAAACTTTGCACAGCGGTAGGTAATATCAAAACGAAGGGAAATGACCTCTTAGTTTTTCATAATTCAGTATAGTCTTTTCATTATAGCCAATATTTTAGAATTTTAGTGTGATTTTTTGTTAACGTTGTTACGCTACATAGCATGTGTAAATTTCAAGTTTAGGGCTGAAAATTTGAAAGAAAATGGTTATTTATTTATTTATTTATTAAAATGTATGCGGGCCTAATGGCATTTTTGTACATATAGATAGACGGTAGACTATGAGTTACTTCAGGGCTATTGTTCCACATTCTTTATGGTTTGTTTTTGTATTTTGTAGCGAAAGAAATAAAACTATTAGGAAGTTTCACGTCTTATTTTCAAGAGATTTTCAATGTCGAGAAAAAAGCACAATTTTTCCTTGCACTTAGTCGGCGTCCCGATGTTTACCCAAAGTGATAATGTACACCCAAAATTACCTCTTACTACACCCTTGATAATTGTTATATTACCCCACTAAACACTTTTGCTACATTTCGGCTATATTTTTAAATCATATTCGACTGGACCATAAGGGGAGGAAAGATTCTTACATTACCCAGATTCGTACCGTCACCATCCAGAAATTGATCGTAAATTGTCGCATATTTATTTACATTTATGGCATTGAATAAGTAAACATTAATGAAACTTTTTGGGTAATTGATTTTGTTATTCTTTATAATCTTAAAATTGGTATAGAAATGTCGAGGTTTTATTAAAAGTTCAAAATTTCAATTAAATTTGGAAACGATTGTAAAAATCGTTGTATAACATTAGCCGTCCCGAATCTGTTGAACAAAAATTATTAGTTCAAATCAATAAATCAATAGTGACTACAGTTTCTACTATTGAGTTAAAATGCAATAGCATGTAATAGTCAATATATACTATTCTTTTCAAATTACTCTTAGCTGCAACGATTGCTATATAAATGTTATTTTCGACGCACAGGTAATCAAGGCCAGCAGCAGCAACAACAACAGCAGAGCGGAGTCGGTGTTGGTATCGAAGACTGCGACTGGGACTACTTCGAGAGCAACTCCCTGAAGTTGCCCCAGCTTCAGGGAGCGGTGCAGACGAGCGGCCAGTTGCAGGCGGCTCACGCGGCCCAGGACTGGAGCTGCTGCCCGGCGAGGACTTACGCGGCGAGCGCCTCGACCTACGGCTGCTGCCAGGTATTATACTCGTAATATATATATATATATATATACGTCGGGAAGTTTGAGATTTTTGGGCCGTGTCGAGATGTGGATCTTTTGAAACCTCTTGAATTTGTATACGTGGTTGTTTAGTACTATGCGATTGTAGCGAATACTTTAGGGGGAAATACGAAAAATGTAGAATTTAGTGTATGCAACTATATAGTGAAAATTGTTTCTGCAAAAAAGTGTAAAGAAAGTGTAGAAAAATGTAAAAGTGTATGAATTGGGAGCATTAGTTAGAGAGTTCTACTAGACACTTTTAGCACTTTCTTACCCTTTTTTACACTGCTTTTATTTATTTACAGATTAAAGAAAATATATGTCGTTTTTTTTTACTTTTTAAATAATTTTTTTTTAACAATGCTAAATTGTGGACAATTAAAATGTGAACGATTCTTATGTGCATGAACCGCAACGCGTCACAAAAATTATAATAAATTCTGCAAAATATGGGTTTTTCGCCTCAAATTGTTTGTTTTATTCTGATAATCTGATGAAAATTATTTTTGTATACGAAATTAAAAAAGTATACTAAAGTGTAAAAAAGTACATAAAGGTATAAAATATTCTGCAAAAAATTATTAAATAGTGTACCAAAGTGTAAAAATTTGTTCACCCTTACATATGACACCTGGTGTTCATCGAACCGTACATATTTTTCGTTCTTTCAAATTATATGACATTTTTAGACAAATGCAAAGCTTTTAAGATATTTAAAATTCGGGTAAATTTGATTCCGCGGGGTGTCGCCTACGTGATTATTTTGATGTGTGTCTATAAGTGTTAGATAGTATACAAAAGTGTAAAAAGGTGTAAAAGGTTGAAAAAATTCAAAAAAGAAGTGCAATAATGTACATAATGATCCCAAATTCAGACATTTTTATACAGTTTTTGTACATGATTCATTGCTTTTGTAGGTATAATTTTTCACACTTTTCAAACCTTTTATTAACATTTTTAACACTTTAAGGGGGTCTGAAAGTCAATTCCCTGAATTACCGACCGAACCATACATTATTTACTTTATAAACCAAATTACGTATATATTTAGCTAAAACTCAAACTCGCTAGCTCTTTATTGAGTAGTAATGTACCTCTCTACAAAGTTTTAGACGTTAAAAGCAACGGTACCCTACAAAATTATTGGAATGAAATTTCGTCAACATTTCAATGCAATAATTTTTTAGGGTGCCATTGATTTTAACGTCTAAAACTTTGTAGAGAGGTGCATTACTACTCAATGAAGGGTTAGCGAGTTTGGGTTTTAGCTAAATATACGTAATTTTATAATTATAAATAATTATTCACAACTCGATCGGTAAAAATCAAGGCGGTAAATTTGAATTCATCCCATGACACATCCCACCCCTACTATCCCCTTCATCTCTCTCTAAGCACCCCCCGATCTTCTTCCAGGCTTGCGGAGGCTCTCGAACCGCCAAGGTCCTGCCGGTCCCGGTCCCCATCCCTGTGCCGGTCCCCTATCCCGTGCCCGTACCGGCCAGCCTCTGGACCGGCGCGGAGTTCGCTGGCCTGGAGCAGCGCGTCCGCGAGGCCGGCGGCGTCGGCGGCTGCTCGATGATCGGCCGCGACTCCCTGCTGCCCCTCGGTCTACGTGGCTCCAGTGTTTGCGATCCGACTGCTGCCGCGGCGGCCGCCGCCGCCACCTGGTTCTCCTGGAATCCCAGGTTCGACCCGACCAGTCTGCTCTTCTCCCAGGGCGTGCAGCAGCAGGTACTCGGACAGAGGGAGCTGCTGTCGGCGGCTACTGCCGTTGGACAGGGGACAGGCCAGCTGCAACAGGTACGCGGGGAGTTTGGGGCTTCGCGAGGGGATGAGGAGGAATGGAGGAATGGATTTGACAGGGGATTGGTGCTTTTGGATGTTTCGTTTGAGGGAAGGAATGTTGAAGTGGATGGGATTTCAGTTTTGGGGTTGATTTGGAGAAACGGGAATTTATACGTAGCGGTATGGGAGAATTGTTAGAGGAATCCAAAGTTATCACAGTCGAACTGATCTTCGATTCTTAGGATAATTCGGGTCTTCCGATGTGTATTTTTCAGTAAAAAACTGACGCTGAGAAGGAAATTCTGATGCGTATTTAATGAGAAATGAGATTTTTGAATATCTGGATGTCTTCTGACAAAAGGTTTTCTTTTAGATACAGTACTTATCTTTTCTGCTGTATCTAGATATTCTAGATTCTTCTTAGATACAGTATCTGGATAATATTGTAGCTGGCTAGTTTTGCTTCTATTCTTATTCATTAAATCACCTAGATGCTTTTTTTTATATACAGTATCTAGATATAATATCCTTGTTAGGAAACCCGTGTAGTTGATACATGTTGGTGTCAATAACTTTTCTATAAAGTATTCATCGATTTATGCATTTAATAAAAATATACTTATATTTAGAATCTTAGATACTTCAGATACAAAAATAATTTGATTTAAGGGTGCCGTTTACCCGCAAATCTACTTTCTTTATTTTACCGACTTACTTTTAATTTTTTCTTTTTTTTTATTACATGACGTACGTAAAATGTAGTAAAAAGTGACGTTATGGGACTAAAAATACCTCTATATGCTTGAGAAAATCCAAAAATTACTTAAAAATTACTTAAAAGTTAGCCGTTTTGAAAATGTAATTAGCGATGAAATACTAATTTTGGTGAGAAGTCCTGAGGCATATAAGTTCGAAGGTACAAAATGAAAAAAAATACATACAGATTTTCTTTTTTAAACTTAAAATACAGAATACAAAATGCACCTGTTAGACCAAACAGGACCATGCAAAATCAATTTTTAGTGCTTTTTTTTTAATAATTGTAGATTTGACCTTGAATAATTTTGTAATTTTTAAAAAGCTTACGTATTTTTCATACTTACACAATGAGAAAACACTATTCATAATTTCAAGTTGATCCGTCAAAATTTCATCGCCAATCCCATTTTGAATCTGAAAAATATTCGAATTCTTAATTCAGAGATAATCAAGGTTTGATTAGATAGGAGTAAAAAATGATATTTACAGGTTTCAATTTTTTTTTGTAAGTACAATTTTGATTTACTGAAGTTTCATAACTGTTATTTAACCCTTTTAGGTTCTTCCCCCTTGGGCATCTTGGTTTGAATAGGTTGAATGACTATATTACTCTCTGGTAGAAATAACAACTCAACAATATCGATTTTCAACAAAATTCTGTAAATCCGTAACAGTGTCGTATAATTAAAAAAAAAAAATTTGGGATATTTTAGGGGCATATTGTTATACTTATTTGTATGTAGTATGATAATATATGATAATTGAAAATATTATATTTTCTTTGAATTTTTGACGATTTTTCGGGTAAACGGCATCCTTAACTGACAATTTTGTTGTGAACGAAAAAAGAGGTTACTTAATTACTACAGCAGGTTAATTTGTCAATCATAGCAAATAGTTTTATTGCTGTAGCTAAAATATTGGCTACACTAATGGAGCAATGAAGCTAAAATGTTTTGCTATTTTAGCAAGAATATTTCTATGTGTATAGTATCTTGTATCTGCATATTTTATGAAAAAGATAAATTTTGTCCATGACTGTTTCTTAGATATATAGATTTATACGGAGAAAAAAAGATCGCGGTGATATTAATTACTATAGCAGGTACAGTGACTTATGCAGCTAAAGGGCTTGCTACTTTAGCTAAAATCGTGATTATCGTACAAATTTGCTATAAGTGGAATGATTTAAGTGTAAATATTCAAAAATGACTGATAATAAATATTTTAAATGGAGTATAATGAAGCGCTATCTTCAGTAAAAATATTGTTGAGAGCCTAATAAAAGAAAAGAGAATTTAAAGTTGGATTATCAGTGGATGTGAAGTTTCGAAGGTCTAATATGGTGATTGATGGAACATATACAAACATTGTACTTCTCTATATTACAGTATTTCTGTGCCAATAATCGATCAGTAGGAATGATAAATTACTCTGTTCTGTTATAATCCAACTATTTCTGATACTGCGTTTCTTAAAGCAATTTTCTAAGTGCACTTTCTTATTGAAATGAAACATTAAGAAGAACTACAGTCCACTGCAGTCCATTACTTGTATTTCTTTAAAAAAGCTAAGAAAGAGGATGGTTTGCAATAAGGCATGTCTATTACCCATGGAAATTCATTTTTATTTTTATTTTCGCAAATATATTGAATAACTCAACTGATTCTTGTTTCCCGCATACCCATCTATAAGTGAACAAACTTTCATACAAATTTCATTATATATTAAGATTTTTCTAAAAGAAAACATTGTATTTGAGAAAGCAAAAATACAATGTGTTTTTTATGATAAAATATTGAATATATTTCTTTAACTACAAATACGATCCACAAGAAATGACATTTGTATGAAAGATATGCATCACTATTGTACAGCTTCAACAACTGCAATAGTTTCGCTAATGAATTAAGAATAATTTCCCTCTCAAAATCATGCCTCCTATATCAACCCATCAAACCTTAAACCCTCTTCAAACCTCACTAAACCGTTATTACGCGTCAACGCAAAAGAACCTACAAACTCACCCTTTCATTCCCATCAACAGAAAAAACCAGAGGAGAAGCCCGAAGCACCATTCGACAAACCCGAAAGACCCACCTGCAACAAGGAGAATAAAGACTTAGCAGACCCACCTCAAGCTTCAACCGAGCCCGAGCACGTCCACGAGCAAAAGCCAGAACCCGACCAGCAACCATCACAGCCTCAACCTCAACCTCAAGAAGCACCGCAAGCAGCGCCGCAGCCGCAGCCGAGGATGTACCGCGGCACGCAGGAGCAGGACTCGCGCAGCTCGTCCGGACGCTCCTCGGCCGACAGCAGCGACCTCGAGGACGACTCCGCGGCCTCCTCCTCCCACCATCGCTTCTCCCGCGTACTCGTCGTCAACGACGACAGTCTCACGAGCGAGGACAACGAAGAGGAGGAGGAGGACGAGGATGCGAGGCCGATTATATTGAGGAGGGTGAACACGCTGCCCGAACAGGAGCAGGAGCAGCAGCAGCAAAGGTACGATGGAAGGTTGAGAATGGATTCGTATAGAGTATGCCATTGGGCGTTTGAGCGTGTGCGGAAAATTAGATTTCGGCAACTAGAGAAAATTGACAATACAGCGGAGACTTTTTTCTTTGTTATACGATTTTAATCTATAGAGGTCTCATTCTGTTGCTTGATAAATTTCAGGGAGACTTATACATATGAAAATTGGATAAAACACATGTACGAACTTATTAACAATTGGACTTAACTTTGGATAATATACAAAAAAGTCACCACTGTTTTCTCGAGTCTTTCTTTAGTTGCCAATAATTACTTTGGCAATAACGGATTCTCGATTAAAATAACTTTCTTAGGTAGACGAGGATACCTTATTTTATAATATATTAACTTAAATATCATTAAGAGGGATTAATTAATAGTTAAAATGTTTTTATTTTGAGGTTAATATGACGATAGAACCTCCTTAAAATTATAGTTATCAATTGTATGTTGTTTATTTCTAATAAAGTAGGTTGATTTTTTAATGGTATACAGGAAGAGTGAGAAATTTTGATGGAATAGGGATTTATATGATGTTAGGACCAGGATAGCAGATGTTTTTTTTGTACACTCTAACTTATTCTTCTCTAAAGAATAAATCTCTATTATTAAAGAAAAGAGGAGAAAGAATCTTTGTTTTTATTAACACGAATTTGCGTATCGCATACTTAATATGTACGGGAGTTCATATTTACGTAGAAATTTGAACAATACCGAAAGAATAATGTAAGCCTTTCTAAACTAATATTACGCGAAAAAGCTGATAAATTTGCACCTATTTATTAGCAAAGAATGAAGGACTTTATTACTTGTTAGAAGTATAACTGGTACTGAAAATATGTTTTTTCTCCTTGAGTTTCGAATTAGAGAAATTCTACTATATTTTTGTATGTCCGTAAAGTTTGAATAATTTACGAAGAGTCGAATTGTCGTAAGGCGCCATGCATGTTAATATGCACGTGTCTTTATGTTTTGTATACCTAAATTTTTATAACTATTTTCAATCTGAATGGTGTTATCAACTACAGCATTAATCAGTATTCATATTCTATTGTAAGTTTTTGTGAAATTTGTATAGAACTGTTTTATGATTAGGGTGTTACTTTTTTATTGCGCTATTTAGTTATAATTTAGAATGGCTCGGTTTGTTTTGACAATGTTGACATCGGTGTTTTAGCCGATCAATCGAAGACAGTAGTTCGACTTACTCGTCCTCCAGTTGAACTTAAATGTTATCTCACTTGCCAGGCAAGAATTTCCATAACTTTATTTAATCAAAGAATTCGAATGGATCAAATTTAACATTATTTTCATTAAAATCCTTGATATTTGCTTTTGGAATTGAATAAGGTTGACCCTAGAGTTAGATTCTAGATCCTTTAATTCTGAATACATATATTTGACTTTAGAATTGGATTTCTTAAAGCTTGTCGAATTAGATGAATTGGAAGTTTGGATATCTTCATTTCTTCTTCAAATTTCAATTTCGAATCGTACTGTATTTTCGTGTGTACGAAATTCTGTTCGGGTATTCTAGAGAGTAAAGAAAATATACTTAATGATGCTTTAATGTTCAAATCATTTTGAGAATTTACAAATGATCTCAAACGTTTTATTTACTGCATTTTGTTTTATACTCTGGAAATTTTAGTTTATTGACAAACATTTCACTTAAATCCTTTATTCTTTGGCTCGTGGTTGCTTACATAAGATATACAGTACCGTGCAAAGTTTTTAACCATTTGAATATTCAAAGTCAATGTTTAAAAGTAAAATTTTTTTTTCTTAGAACTCATAATTTTTTAGATATAACACTATAACATTCGTATTGAATTTTCAATCGTTTAAGAAGAGTCTTTCGCTAGATATAGGACATAAAACAAAAACATTATATGAGAGTTTATGAAGGTCCTATGATATAACTTGTAAATATACTTTAATAGTCCATAACTATTATGAAACAAATGGTTAAAAAAAATCGTGACGTCATAAGTCTAAATATTGTCAATTTAATAGTACATTATGCAACAAGAGAATAGTCGACATTTATTATACCACTTTATTGATTTGAAGAGTGGGACCCACGGACAGAGAAAAAAATAGCTCTAAATTGAAAAAAAAGAGATAACATTGGAAAAAAATGCATTTGCGTGAAAATTTCTTTTTAATTTTTTCCCGCATTTGAGGAAAAAAATAGATTTGCGAGAATTATATGATGCTTTTGTCCTGATTTCTGGTCAATAAAATGGCTATACAGCGTATCAATTTCAATCTTTCTTACATTTCTGTGGCTTCTTGGCACAACTGAATAAGTCAATTTTCTTATGTTCTGGGGATGTTAAAAAAAATCATAAATCCAGTAATCATGGTTACTTTCTTTCTACTTTTCTGATTATTTGCATTTTTATCCAATTAAAGAACTTATAACAATTTTCCGGAAAGGCCTAAAAGAGGTATCACCACAGCGAGCACGCTACCAGCTGTCATTTAAAATAAAACATTGAAAAAGACTCTCAGTCTGCACGCATTTGTCTCTCATCCATATCAGCGCGAACAAAAGCCATTAAAAAATACCAAAATGACAATAATAAAAAAAGACTCTATTTTCCAAAAAGCAATTACACCCCCACTAAGAATGCCAGCAACCACCTAACTAATTATCTCCATGCCCACAGGCAAGGCAACGACGACGCAGCGCCCGTCCTCCTACGCCGCGTCCGTCTCCTCGACGAGGACGCCGATCAGAAGCAACCTACAGCCTCCTCCTCCTCCTCCGCCTCCTCGTCCTCCGAGAAATTCTCCCAAGACGACGAGGACGAGCAAGCAGAACCACACGGCCATCAGATCAACAGCAACAAGAAGAAGCCCCAGCCGAAGAGCCGCTACTGCATAAGCAGCCTGGAGAACCAGCGCGAGATCGCGAGCTACGACGAGATCTACCTGGCCAGCAATCGGGACAACTCGGACGAGCTCGTGCTCCTCAAGTCCATCAGGTCCATCGATCCCGAGAGCTTCGCCGGCACGGGGGGCAACGCCAACTTCACGCCCGGGTACAAGAGTCTTACGAAGCAGCGGAGCAAGGAGCTGGAGGAGGAGGAGAATGAGGAGGATTCTTGCGAGAGCGAGGGGAGAGATGAGGAGGAGGACGAGGAGGAGGAGGAGGAGGACGAGGCGGTGATGCCGGACTCGCTGGAAGTCAGCATGCAGGAGCTGGAGGACAGTATCGAGGTCGCGGCTATCACAGGTGGGGGTCTTTTGTTTGGCTGGTGTTTTTTTTTGGAATGGGGCGAAGGAGTAGGATGTTTTGGAGATGGGACAGGCTTTTGAGAGCGAGTGGACACGGTGTCGATGAGTAAATGGAAGAGTATTTTGTCTCGTCTTCACTGGCACATTTATGTTGTTTGGAAAAGCAAAACTTTTTTGGTGTGAAGAAATAGAAGAGACAATTCTCTGCACAATGAAAGTCTTTAAAACTTACTAGCCATTGCCACTTAATGTTATTTAATGTTAAAAGTTAAAGTGAGACTCTATTAAAGTGACAGTGAAGACGAGGCATTTATTATAGGAGATGTTTTGGTTGTTTGATTGGTTGGTAACTGACGAAACAGATCGGATTTTCAGTTAAGTATATCCTAGCTCATTACTTTGCAATCGGCCATTTAGTTATATGATTGGTTTTTCAACTAATAAAAGGTAAATCAATAAAGCTTAGTATATCAATGAAATTATTGATACAAAGTTGATTGACCTTTACCGAAGGTCAAATTTTTCATTTTATTCACTGGGATATAATATCGCCGATAAGAATGATCAAAAACGATGAAATTTAGAAATAATTTTTCATTGATTTTGAGCTGCTATATTTAATTTTAGTGAAAAGAGTAAGTGTTCGCCATATAGCGGAACAGTCAGTTTAGGTCATTGGTTTTATTCATTTAGTATATTTTTCTAATCGAAAAATAAATCGGTAGCTAAATGTTCGCTTGGAAAATAATGGATTAAATTTTAAACGAAGTTTTAAAACCTACGAAAATATATCTTTTTCTATTACAACTTTTTATTACAAGTTAATAAATATCAAGATCATTATTTGACACTTAAATCAGAAAAAGCTTTTTATTTAAAATAACGAAACAAATTTTGATATACTTATCAGACCGAAAATACAGAGGAAAATATCTTAGTCACTTAGGAATTCATAATTTACATTAAATTATTCGCTAAAAGCTAAATTTGTTCAGTTTTTGGCAAATAGCGAATTGGTGTTACTCGCAGAATGAAATGATAATTTCGCGCTGATTAATGTTGTGTCTCTTAAAATTTTGGGCTTATGAAGGCCACAATTTGCTTTCCTGACGAAGCACACATTTATATAACTGCACTTAGTTGATGTATTTATTTCAAAACTTAAAAAAAAACTGTTCTTGAAATTTGTATCCATTACAATCAACATCCATGGCATAAATTAAAAAGAAAACGACCAACTGTAGGTTTTTAGTAACATTTATCTGTATTTAGTAAACGCAGCACATTCTTTATTTTTGAGAGAAGAACAAAATCAGCATGCTATGTATACGAAAAACAACTATATAAATCCTTACTAAATGATGTGACAGTTTAAATTGTTAAGTAATGGAAATTTAATATTTTATAATTAGTGACTGTCCTTTGGATTTGATCATTCCTTTGATACTTCATAAGTACTTAAGGAGGTTGCTATTTTTGATCAGTTTTAAATGATGCAGATTTGAATAACAGATTTAATCGCATATATCATATTTCGGTATACAAAATATATTAACATATTTTATGTAACGATAAAGAACGTGCTGTATTTGCTACATAAATGAAAATTCTATAATTATCTAAATAAATTATTTAAGTTCTGGTATGTATGTACTTACTGGGAGAGTGTCGGAGGTTTGGAATTCGATATTTTCTGAAACTTTGAGAGGTGTTTACTGACACCTTAAAATGAAGTGTAGCGCCCTTAGTTTTTTCCAATAGGCCTTTATTCTCGAAATATCAACCAATTGATCTCAATTTTGCGCTATTTTAGTAAAAAATTGTGCCTTTACTTCTTAGCTTTGAAAGTTTTTGTGCTAGAAAAATGATCCAAACGCAACTATAGTAGACAAAAAGAGCTTTAATTTCAGCTTTATTTTATACAAAAATATTAATCTGTGCCAAAGTTATTAACTTACAACAAGCGTGATGGAAAACGCATCTAAATTCGAAGATTTTAACTCTTTTAAATATACAGTAATTTTTCGTGTAATTCTGATCGCTTTCTTTGAGAATTAATAATTTTGGGCCAGATTAATATTTTGGTGTGAAACAAAGCCTAAGTTACCTTACCTTACCCTACCTTACCTTTCTTACTTACTTACTTACTTACTTACCTTAACTTAACTTAACTTACTTTTCGTCTACTTTTAGTTACGTTTAGGTAAACTTTTCTAGCATAAAAACTTGTAGAGCTATGATCAGAAGTAGAAGCACCATTTGTTACTAAAATAGCGCACAATTGAGATCAATTGGTTGTTATCTCGAGAATAAGGACCCATTGGAAAAAGCTAAGGGTGCTACACTTCATTTTCAGGTGTCAGAAAATACCTCTCAATGTTTCAGCAAATATGGTTTTCCAAATCTCTGACACTCTCCTGGTTAGTTAGGAAGTCGAATACTATTGTTAAATATTCCTATAATTTGTTCATGCAAGAATATAAGTTGTTAAAGAATGTTTAGATGTTCTTTATCGTGTACAACAAAATCAAAGATGTACAAAAAATGACTTTCTTTAATTTTCTTCTTATGAGCTTTAAAGATATAGAGTAAAAATTCTTTGTAATTATATCTACATACTTGAAAATTATAAAAAGAAAAGAATGATTTAGTCTAATTCCAGTATGAGGCATTTAACAGATGGCGACGTCTGATACACATAAAAAATCTGGTACTCAAACGGGTGGAACAAAATCTTATCCTGGGTTGATCTGAAATCTAAATATCAAAATGATTCATAAAGTTTATGAGAACCGTTACACGCTTACTAAAATCTTCTAAAAATACGTGAATTTGCAAATATGTAAAATTTACAATAATAGTTACCGAAAAGCAGATGTTATGAAAGTCTTGAAACCTTCACCAACTCGCAAATTCTCATATTTCTTAAAGATTTGAATCAGTACAATGACCTTTCATGCAAACTTTGCGAATCACCTTTTTTATATTTTTTATGTCGGATCAACCCACGATTTCAGGTCATTTTACGTCAACCGGTATATTGCTGTGTTAAATCTACAAAAAGATTTACATAACGACATAAGTCCACTTTTTTTTATATTTCGTTTAGTGTTTTTAGTATCTTTACGTAGTTCATTTTAGACAAAAATTGCAATAAGTCAAGAGATTGTAAAAATACGTGACTTATATGTCTATTTTTTATGAATTTTATTAACGTCAGTTTAAATAGTTAATAAAATCTTTAAACATTAATATCTCAAAAACATAAAAAGTCTTTAAAACACAGAATTATTCTCAAAAGATTTTTCTTTGCTCTATGCCTTTTTTAATTTCGTAGGGAAAAACTTCCTGGAAGTGCTAAATTTTGACATCTATGTACCTGTTGTTATTTCATTACCACGATTCAACAAAAAGCATTACAAATCGTGGTAAAAGATATATTTATCTCTTAAAAAGGAAACAATTCGAAAATTTCCGCACCTATATTTTTCATCTCTTTTAAATCCAGCTACCCCCCAAAAAAAGAGACGCCTCCAAAACTCAACCCCCCCGTATCTATTCTTCTTTCAGGCACCTCTCTCAGCATAGCCAGCAGCCCGTCATCCAGCCCAACTACACGCGACTCTCGCGCAATCTCCCGAGCGCTGTCGGCGGCCTGCTCGAGCCCGGTGGACGCGCTCCCACTACCGTCCCTACCTCCACCTCCACCTGTGCTCACCGCGCGCGAGAAGCCGGAGAAGGGGACGATTCCGCAGCTGTCTCGCAATTGCAGCAACAGCAGCGGCAGCAGCCCGACGTCCACTACTAGTAGCAGCAGCGCCGCTGGCGCGCTCAGTAGTAGCGACGAGCTGCACGAGTACAACCTAACACCACCACCAGCAGCAGCAGCAGCAGCAGGGCCGTCGCATCTGCGCGTCATCTCGCAAGACTCGGAGCTCGGCACCTCGGCGGCGGCGGCAGCAGCCTTGATGGCAAAGTCGCGCAAGAAATGGCAGATCCCCTCGAGCTTCGACATCAAGGGCATGCCGAGCACGCACTTCATGCCAGCCGAGAGGAAGAAGGACAGCTCGCACGCCTCCCTAAATCCCCTGCTCAGCGCGACCGCCGACGAGGACGAGCTGCAGCTGCGGCTACAGCCACAGCCCGAGGACGAGGAGAACGCCAACGGCTGCGGCCCCGAGGATGCCTCCTCCTCCGCCGTCCAGGACGAGGCTCCGCTCGAGGAGTCCCTGCCGTCGGAGAGCGCGCATGACGAAACCGCTGGCAAAGTGAGAGGCGCCAGCGGCGCTGGCTCGCAGGTGGGAGGGAGCCTCGCTGGTGGTGGTATTGGTGCCTCGGTCGCGCGGCGCACGCCCACGCGGAAGGAAGAGGAAGAAGAGGAGGAGGAGGAGGAGGAGGAGGAGGACGAGGAGGAGGAGGAGGAGGAGGAGGATGACAGTAGCGGCGTGTCGCCGGTGCCGGCGCGACGCGGAGCCGGCAACCGACGAGACTGGATCGCCCCCGAGGCAGCCGTGAATCTCAGTCTCAGCCAGCTGAACAACAACAACGGTGCTAGTCACGGTGTCGGATACGGCCAGCAGAACAACTACGTCAACAATAACAAGTACAGGAGCCTGGTGATGATCACGCAGGCGGCCTATCAGCCGGTGAACGTCATCACGTCGGACACGACGACGCTCCTGCAGCCGGAGCTGATGCTGCAGACCCAGGGGGCTTACTATCAGCAGTACAAGGCCGCGGAGAGTGGCCAGGATGCAGCTGGGAGGTAATTGTCCATGGGAGTGGAATCTTACGCCGAGACGTGGTGCGCGTTTTGGCTTTTTCGCCTGGCTTGCTGTGAAACTTTAGTGCGCTCTGTGTGTGGCGAGGAGAGTTTTCTGGGAGGGGGGGGGGGGGGGCGCGAGTGTTTTGTGTTGTTTTTTCTTCATTGGTGGATGATTAGGAGGTTTGTTGTTTTGGTGGGTGGGTGCAGAAGGGTCGAGGAGATTCAGTGAAAGGATGACGCTGAATTTTGGTATCGTTTTAAATATTAAGTTTCTATATATGCTTATAATGAAATTTGAAAGGATGATTTGACTTCAAAGTTTATTAGTTCTTTTAATATAATCAAAAAAGAGGTCTTATTAGGCGGAAAGTATTCTATGTGGTACCCACATTGAAGATTTGCCTATCCTAACCCCTACCTTTTCGATATTTTTTAGTGCTGATTGTTGAAAGTTTCCAATTTTAGCGATTTTTACGCTATTATTCAAAATGTCAAAATGTTATCTATTTAAACATTAATTGTATTCAAATCGTTTATGAAACAAATTTAAGTGACACTTAATTATTTGACTTGCCATTACATCTAATAATTAAAAAAAAGTCTCGCTAATATTATATTAAATAACTCCACAAGCACAATTTAAAAATTTGCTAAATCAATATTTTTTATACGTTAAAACGTGATTTAAAGATAATTACAAAATTTATAGGATGATTAATTCAAGTTCTAAAATAATTATAACGATCATTCATAGAAGAAAATTAAGATCAGAATTACGCGTGAATTACGCTCGATTTACGCGTGAAAATTAGCGTAAAAATCGCTAAAATTGGAAACTTTTAACAATCAGCACTAAAAAATATCGAAAATGTAGAAGTTAGGATAGGCAAATCTTCAATGTGGGTACCACATAGAACACTTTTCGCCTAATAAGACCTCTCCGGGCGCTTATCACCTGGGGACCTTCCCTTGTTAGTGTTGATTTATTTTTATGTAATAGTTTTTAACGAATTTTTTCTAAAATATTTCGGTTAGAAGTTGAACTACGTTTTTTTATATTCGTTACGATATTTTCTCGGTACGTTTTGCGTCGTTTTCAAACGTTGCGAGAAAAATGCGCTTAAACATTACAAAATGTTTTACAAGTTATTATACATACGTAAATAAACTTTAAGCAACGATTAAAGTTGATTAAAATATGTATAACAATAAATTTATAAAACATTTTATAATTTTTGAAAGCTTGTTTCTTTAAACGATGAAAAACTAAAAGTTAAAATTTAATAGACCTTAAAATTGTATTAGAAGGTTCTGTACCAATTTTCAGCTAAAGATATGTATGAATTATTTTCAGAATTATTGAAAGAAATCGATTTTTTAAAACAAAAACCCTGTTTTTGAAATGTCACTTGCGCAAGGTATTTTGAGATAACGCATTTAAAACATTGAGTCTCTTCCTTGTTTGGCAGACAAAATAAACTGTTGATTACATTTCATAATTCTTCTTCTACACACTTCCTTAAAATAAAATAGTATTCATTGGACTTACAAAAATGCTTAAGAAGTCGCGTATCATTTACGTCTGATGAATAAAATGAGATCAGAAAAAAATTAAAATGGAATATTTACATATGACAGTTTATGTTTTATGTATAATGAGGGATATAGCTATATATTTTTAATGTTTTAAAAAGATTAATTATAGCCTCATGCGCAAGTCACCTTTAAAAATAAAAAAAATTATTTCCAGAAATTCAGGTTTAAAATTTTAACTTTGAATGCTGTCTATTGTAAATTGCTTTACTTGGCCGCTTATAACTTTGTTGAAACATCGATTTTTGATGTCTATCAGGGCTTACAATATTCTTACAATTACAAAGAAAAAAATGTTTGATAGTTTGGTAACAAAACATCAGAATCCTACTTAAATATATATTGAAGTAAAAGTCCTTTGAATTAAAGCTAGCTTTTTTACATCCAAAACGAGCACAAAAAATTGCAAAAAGATTGGTGCAGTAGTTTTTCAGATATCTTGCTCACTGACTTTGATAACAGTTCCAAAAGCTGATTATACCTATGTAATTAAATTTTTTTTTGATAAGAGCCTATATCTTTTTAAATTTTAATCGGCTTAATTTTAAATTTTAAGGGAAGGCTTCTAATTTGTTCGTATTTATGACAAGCAATACAAAAATAACAGTATTATTCAATGATAATATATATAGATTCAAGTTTAGACGTAAAACGTTTGCTTATTATAACAAAATTAACATTTTGAGTTACAAATAGACTACAATAGAAAAGTTTCGAAAAATACGTTGCGAAAATAAATTAGTTATCTTTTCTTTTACATTTTAACCAATTTGGAAAAACAAACTACCACCGCGGGCAAAGGGGCGCTTATAATTCAGAGTAAAAATGGTCATCAGTAAATATTATCATTGCTACAGTCAACACTTTGTGTAGCTATACTGAAGCTAAAAGATTTTCGAAAAACATGATTGAAAGCCAGAACGTAATTAATTTTTGCTGTATTATCATTTTTCGTATATACAGGCGGTGACAACTCCAATTTTCATTTACACTAATGTTTGCCAACATTTTTAATTCACTTAATATTCACGTGTTATGATTAATGTACTTGCATACTTCTGCACTAAGAGAAAGGATTACTTGAAACAAATGAATCGTGTATTTGCGCGATCGAAATGTCATGTACTTACTACAAATATTACATTCATTAACAGTTAAGAACTCGTGCTTGTGAAAAGTCCACACGAATACGAGAAACACGCAGAGTTCGAACGGTTATTTGATAGTATTCTAGCTTATGGTGACGCTTTTTAAATACTGAAATATAAGAAGAGCCTGCGCATAGACATAATCGTGGTGGCATAGTGCGTTTCTTACACATAAGAATTGTACACGTAATTATTGTCCATAATTTAGCATTGGTCAAATATATCTATATATAATTCGACCAATGCTAAATTGTGTACAATAATTACGTGTACAATTCTTATGAGTAAGAAACGCGCTATGCCATCGTGGTAGACAAAAAGAAATATTCTTTGCCGGAAGTAATTCTTTCAATATATTTAGAAGAGAAATATAGTAAACCGTGTTCAATCATTTCTTATGGCACCTGGAATTTTTAACTTGATCCGATTAAAATTTTATTACCTGTACGATCACATACGACTTTATCCGGATTTTGAAGCCAGTTATATAAAAATAATCCGAATTAATCCGTAATCCATTGAATTTCGAATTCATTTACATGAAACTGGACGAGATCAATCAATCAATTAATTAATTAATCAATCAGTCTGAACTTATACGGATTTTCAGTCGGTTTCCTTCCACAACAATCCAACATTTTAACAGAGATATTTCTTCAAGACGATCTCGTTTGCAACCCAAATTGGGTAAAAGCATCATGATAGTGTCTTAATAAACTGCTGAAGTTTTTCAAATACCTAGGAAACTAAAGAAGATATAGCGCTTTAAAGTTGCTGTGACATCACGATATTAAAACCGGTCTTCCTTGATATTTTATTACGGTGACGTCATACAAGAGAACTTTACATGCTATAACTTGCGTGTGAATCTTAAATATCTTTAAAATCGCAAATTGATCCACGAATAGGCTTAAAATCTCTACCCAATAATACCTATCAAACAATTTTTGAAAATTTTCACCCAATAGGGAATATTGATTGTTAATTAACAGTATATTCTTATATATATCGTGGTATAGTTTACGATATCCTTAAAATAGAAGAAGATATAGGCAAAATTTTGAAAACGGTGCGAAGTCACTCTCTCCGGCATGATTTGATGTTTTAACGCTGTGACACCACCAAATGAACCTTTAGCATAAACTATAAGTTTCTTAAATTGAGTATTCCTTTTGAAGCCCAAAAAGAAATACACGTCGGGTTCCTTATCATTCCCACAAATGCCGATGAAAACCCAAATTGTTTTTCCCCAACCAAGAATGAAAGCCGCTATCTCCACCCATTCCAGGCGCAACCTCGGCCAGCAGCAGAACCTCGCGAAGAAGCCCCTACCCTGCAAGCGGCTCTTTCCGATCGAGCCCGAGGTGGACAGCGGCCTGAGCGTGGGCAGCGCCAGCGAGAGCGACGACGTGCAATCCGTGAAGAACGCCTCGAAACACCAGTCCCAAGGGCAGCTCGCCTCTCGCAGTCCCAAGCTCTACGCCCCCCGCGACGACGACTACCAAGTGCCAGCGCTGCCCCAGGACTACGGCGGCAGCAGCTACTCCACCGCGGAGACCAAGCGCGGGGGGCCGCTCATCCTGGAGGAGGGCCTGGCCGACGACGACAGCTGGGTCGAGGAGATCTCCCACGACGAGGACGAGCAGAGCCTCACGACCGGCACCGAGGAGTCCTCCGAGGACGAGGCAGCGAACAATCTAGGAGGCGGCGGCGGGGGAGACAGGGAGGAGGAGCTCAGGGGATATCACAGACAGGCGATCGACTTCACGCTGCACACCATTGTCGAGGAGTCCTGCGAGGAGAGCGAGAGCGAGCACGCCGCGGCGACGGCGGCGGCGACGGCCAACTGGAGGAGGCATCATCTGGTGTCGGCTTCCGCGCCCGATCTGGATAAATATCTCTTCTTTGGACTGGGAGCTTCGTCGGGTGAGGATTCATTTGTGCTTCTTTTAGTCTGTGTGACCTGGTAGTTGGCTAGTCATTGTAAATACCAAATCAATTTTGAACTGCTAGATTCATACTTTATTCAGGAAAGTGCCTATTTTTTAGTGAAATTATGGTACGCTAAAAATTTTTCTTTGTGTTTATGAAGAAAGTATGTATCTTTTTATTCCTATTTATTTTATATGTTTAAAGATGAATTATATACTTGCTTGACTTTAAATCCAGTAGTTTTTTATGTAATGAATAGTGTAAGGAGACCTTAATATAATAATTTACTAATACCAAAAACATACTCTTTTTGTAAACACTTTTAAGATTATTTCCTCAAAATTTCATTAAGATCCATCAATTGGGGTTGCGCAAAGATCATTTTATGTTCAAATTTTGAGCTTCTATGAATGCATTCAATAAATAATGGTACTTTACTTACATATTATAGAAGTATAAAAGAAATTAAATTGTTTTCAAAGTAAAAAGAAATAAATAAGTGAATTTGGTTATTTTAACAATAAAAAAAGTATTTTATACTTTATCAGTACTAAACCTACATGCTGTAATCAAAAACTCAAAATTTTGCTTAATACTGAACTCTGCATTGAACTAATTAATCAATTATCTTAAAGCTGAGCTAAAATATTCAAGTTATTGCTATATATATATATATATATATATATATATATATATATATATATATATATATATATATATATGTTACAAATTTTCTCAGTTCATTATTTAAAATTTTATGTTAATTTTTAAAAAGTATTTATAATAATTATCTTACTACGTACTAAGCTTTCAGTTACTAAACATCAAAACATGTCTAAAACAAATTCGTACTCGTACATCTTATATGGAAATGATATTTACGAAACCAGTTTCAAGAAGATTACACTCAGTTTTAAAGGAAAATGCACAAAATTACTTATTGATGGTCGATCGGTATCTATCAAAGAGTACTTTTGGCTCTTCTAACAAACAAAATACATACACCATAGTACAAGAAACCTAAATCAGTCTCAATTTAAAAAATTCCTCTACATTACCTTATAATTCAACAAAATCCCTCCCTCCCTTACCTTACAGACAACGCGGACGGCAGCGCGAGCGCCCGCGAGCTCGACAGTCTCTCCGAGAGCTCGTCCATCCTCTCCGAGGTCGGCATCCTCGACTCCCTCACCCGCGACCGCGTCTCCACCCCTCAAAACCTCAGCAACAACCCGCAAGAGAAGTCCGAGTCCACCTCCGGCAACAACAATCCCGGCAGCAACGCCAACGGCAGCAACAGCCGATTGGAGAAGTACTTCCTGGCGGAGTTCCTGAACAGCGACAGCAGGCAGGACAGCAGGCAGGACAGCAGGCAGCGCGACTCGGACGGCTCGGTTGGCAGCGACTCCGAGGGCCAGCCCAGTCCCGAGGCGCAGCGCAGGAAGAGACTGGTGCGCGCCAGGGGCACCGGCAGGTCGCACAGTTCTTCGCTGGACAATCTCTTGGCTCTGGCGCATGGATCACAGCAGAACATCAATAACAGTACCTCGGGGTCGCACCAGAGCCTGCAGGACATGGCGACGGACGGACAGGAGTCCCAGTCGGAGGATAGCTCCTCCACGGAGACCGACTGCGCCGAGGATAACGGTAACAATCCGCTGGCTTCGGATGGCCAGTTCGATACCGTGAAGAGGAAGAAGAAGAAGCTGAGGAGCAACGCGCAGAGTCCGAGAGTCAGCGAGGACAGGAACAGGACGCCGGAGCCGGAGGACGAAGCCTCGGCTTCGGCTTCCTCGGCTGTGACTGCCAGCAGGTCGGACGAGGATGGGGCGAAGACACCGATTCAGCCGGAGCTGGTGGAGAGTTGCGAGGACGAGATGTCGGCTGATGCCAGTGCTGCGAAGCAGCAGTCGAGGGACTCGGGATTCGTGGGTAGTTGCGATGATTTACTGCTGCAGCAGCCACAGAGACAGCAGCAGCAACAACAGCAACAGCAGGGTAATAACGCGGCGGAGGCTGCGCAGACGGCGCTGGAGGGTGGAAATCTTCTGACTGGAGACACCAAAGACCATCACCATCAGCATCAGTATCACCATCAGTATCAGGTAAGCACTTACACTCAATGACGTTTTTGAGGATCAAATGGAGAGTTCACATTATCAATGCCATGAGTTGAATTTAAATTTACTAGTTATGCGTTTCGTCTCGGGTTTGCCTACTGCACTCGCCAGTATGGCATAGGCAAACCCTACTTTAGACGTAAGGTATATAAATAAGGAAAGAAAACCTACAGTTACGGTTATCTAGCTAGCTGGCACGTGGTGGACTTGCGTAGCCGGCGTCTTCCCCCACTCCGTGGTCACGTGATACATTTTCTGATATACGCGCGCAATGTGTAGCAGTTGATTTCCTTCTACTCTGGTGCTTATTAAATCAAATTCTTTAATCGCTTCGGATATATTTATTACCTCAATTTCATTCTCTGATTCTCAATGTTATTTCGATATAGATCCAAGATCGTAATGTTTTCAAACGCGTCAATTGAAATTTTAATTATTTTTAATTATTCTACCTAATTTCGATGTCTGTTTGTAACAGACGTGATAAATAACTACAATTATTCTATGATTTATTATCTTTGAATTTAATTTTGATTTATAAATCAATAATATATTAAATAATCGTAAAATTCCCGACATTTTTTTATACGCTAATTTACTCAAGAATAAAACTTGAGTTACTGGGTTGGATATTATTCCCACCTCAGGTACCCTTCAACGTAAAAAAGAACATAAACTAACGTAGATTTAAATTTTAATAATAGTCAATTAAAAAGCGTACGCAAAATGCACTTATTTCTGCTCACATCAAAAAGCGGTGATTTCGATGTGTACCTATTTCTGATCACCGTTGATTTTGTAGACTTCATTCATATGATTTGTATCTTTTTATTGTATTAGTATGTTAATACGCGTAAATACTTCACGATGCATCAGTAGAAAACAGTGTACAGATTGTATATATACAACTAAAACGTTATTTTTTTGTGATTAGAAATAGGGACATGCAGAATGCAACTGCGTCTAACCTCAAGCTATCACTATTATCAAGTTTTTTAATCAGAATTTACAATATTTTTAATTCAGCACTGCAATTTTTAGTTGTAATACTAAAAAGGTACAGATAGCTTGGATATAATATATATTAAAACAACCTTCATATTTATAATAACAGAAAAACTTCCAGTGATTAGAAATAGGGAAGTGAGTAGAAATTGGGACATTTACCTTACTGTAAAATTAAAGTAAATTTACGTAAAATAACGTAAAATTAAACCTAAAGAACGTAAAATAACTATATGAAGAGGGGATGAAGTAGAATACCTGCAGCATTTGAGTTACATAAATATATAAATAGATAGGTGTTTCAATTACATCCAAATTTACTTAACTTCATGTTTTGATAAACGTTCGATTATTATATTATGTCCCGTGACAAATTGTGTCTTTCGCCTTTAACGAAAACAAATGTCTATATCTATCAGTATCAGCAGAAGGAGAGAAGCGATCGACTGCTATTCGACGATCGCGAAGTCCGCGAGCGCATCGGAATCCTCCAGAGGGAAGACAGCGTGAACAGTAACCACCGACTGCGCGACAGACTGGAGGCCCACCAGGCCGGCACCGGCGGCTCGTTATCCCGCAAGGACAGCTTCAACAACTGGTCGAGCGACGAGGAGACGAATCTCATGATGTCCAAGATGCGCCAGTTCTTCAAGACCATGGTCGCCAACTCCAACAACAACAACCACAACAACGCCAACCAGCATCAAAAGCACCATCAACAATCAGCATCGAATCTAGCAGCCAACAACACAGCCTCACCAGCTCCGAGTCCCAGTCCACGACTCTCGGGCTACTCGTCCTCCTCCTCGTCAAAGGCCCGCGGCAGTCAGTCGAGTCACCAGAGCAACAACAGCAACCGCACGAAGCCACCTCAACTGGTGTACTTCGAGAACGAGCTTACGAGACTGATGAAGACGGTGCCGGGTATCAGGGACGAGCAGGTGCGCGAGATCGTCGAGTACCTGAGCAGCGAGGACACCTGGTCGGACTCCTACGACAGCTCGGACTACACGAGTTCGGATCTGGAGGGTGGCGGTGGAGCGGGTGGCAGAAGATCGGCCCTGCAGGAGCAGATCTCCCAGAGCTGCCAGCAGATCATCAGCAAGTTCGACGCGAACTCGAACGCCGGCAAGTATCAGAAGCAGCAGAAGAGCATCGTTACGGAGGATCAGCGCGGTGGAAGTCCCAGTAGCAATTCGTCCGCGGAGAGGAGGGAAGCCATGCTGACGGCCCAGCAGCAGCAGCAGCAACAGCTGCCGGGCCAGCAGAGTGGTCTGGGCAGAGACACGGCTTTCGTCTATCAGAAGCTCGTGCAGAGTTTCACCAAGATGGCGGGCAATGAGAACAACGTGAATAGCGTGGCGAGGAGCGACGCGAGCTCCTCGACGCCGCACAGCAGTCCGCCTCTCATTGCCAAGGTCATGCATCACATTGGGAGTCGGCTGGTTGCGCTGATGCACGAGGTGTCGGAGAGCAATTCGACGACGGTCGGTGCCGGTGGTTTTGCTGCTAGTGGTGGTGTTGGTGGCGGCGGTGGTGGTCATTCGCATGGGTCTGCCGGAGGTGGATGGAGCCGGAGGTATCCGCATCATCGCACGCCGTCCTCGGCTTCCACTACCGAGGACGACGATTCGACGAGTGATTCTGCGAGCGCACCTGTGGTATGTACATTTTTTGTTTTATTAACGCTAGTGTGTACTGTAGATTGAGAATTTTCTTTCGTGCATTTAAATTTTCGAAGTGTTACTACGTATATTATGATAATTGATAAAGTCAAGTTTTTACTAATTTGGCATACTTTATTATTTAGAAACATGAAAACTATTAACAAAAATCATAGTTTTTATAGTAAACAAATTATTCCATGTACATTTAGTTTTATTGCGGAATTTTTAAAAATACTCTAAGAAAATAAAACAATTTCTCCATTTGCTTTCTTTTTAATTTGAAAAATCAGACAATTTAGTCCAAAAATATCGATTTTGAGTAATACACTATCTTTAAGAATAAGCGAGTACAATCCTAAACAAGCAAAAATGTAGGTAAGAATGATTTATCAGAATTTGTTGAAAATATATGAATTCTGTGTTATAGTTTGACAACTAATTATGACGAATTCTGATGAACTGTTAAATCTTGATAAAATTCCTAGGAATTAAATAGTTCGTAAGAATAAGAATCTCACCAAATATTATTGTAGTCTTGAACGTTTTAAAATTTGACGTAATAAATCAGAATTCGATACGGATACTTCCATTTCAAGATAGTGTCATAAAATTTGTCAAGATGACTCAAATAGTCTCAGAACTTGAATGAATTCCTTTGAATTTGAAAGAATTCTATTAATCTTAGAATTCGACATGATATCTAACAATGTAATATGATGTCTCAGAATACGTTAAGGTGACTCAGAATTTGACACTATGTCTCACCATTCGATGTCTAGCAATTTAACATTTCAGAATTCGATATAATGCCTCAAAATTCCACGCGATGTTTCGGAATTTGATATAATGTTGCAGAATTCGACATAATGTCTCGGAATTCGACACAATGTCTCGGAATTTGACACAATGTCTTAGAATTTGACATGTCTCAGAATTCGACAAAGTGTCTCAGAATTTGACATGTCTCAGAATTCGACGTAATGAATCGGAATTCGACATGTCTCGAAATTTGACGCATCTAAGAATTTCACACAATATATCGAAATTTGACATAATGTCTCGGAATTTGACACAATGTCTCGGAATTTGACACAATGTCTTAGAATTTGACACAATGTCTTAGAATTTGACATGTCTCAGAATTTGACATGTCTGAGAACTCGACACAATGTCTCAGAATTCGACATAATGAATCGGAAATCGACATGTCTCGAAATTTGACATAACGTCTTAGAATTAAACAAGACATTTGAGAAGTCAGAATACGAGATAACGTCTCAAATTCGACAGAAAATTTAACAAAAGTTCTTAAAACTGACAAAATTGCTCATAATTTTCCAAAATTCCCCTAGTAACAAAACTTGTTGTCAAATGAAACCAAAACTCAGCATTCGTATACTTCTGGCGAATCCACCCAAATCCACACATCACCCTACCCCTATCTCTCCACAAAC
The DNA here is from genome assembly GCA_949152435.1 of Gastracanthus pulcherrimus. Classification (NCBI taxonomy): domain Eukaryota; kingdom Metazoa; phylum Arthropoda; class Insecta; order Hymenoptera; family Pteromalidae; genus Gastracanthus; species Gastracanthus pulcherrimus. The sequence goes on from OX424572.1 coordinate 37,781,097, forward strand.
AATTTAACCCCCAAACCCCCCTTTTTCTCTCTCTCTCTCTTCCTCACAGCAGCAATTACCGCGCTCCAAGTCGCACGATCCGCTGCTGCTGATCCACAACGCCGGCAGCGGCGGCCAGGCCATCAGCGGCAACATCTCGATCCTGGCGAGCAGCAGCAGCAGCATGCCCCCCGAGGTGGAGGAGCGCGAGGCCAGCGACTACGAGCGCTTCTCCTGGCGCGGCAGCTTCGAGTCCGCCCTCATGGCCGCCGACTCGCGCACGAAGCTCAGTCTCTTGGCCTGTTCGGGGGGCGACGTGAGCAGCGCCAGCTACAGCAGCGCGACCATGGCGATGGCGGCGAAGCGACGGAGCGCCGGGGACCTGCTGTTCAATCCGAAGAGCTTCTCGAGAGAGCAGCTGGACAGGGTCAGGAGTTGCGGCTCCATCGGGGGTGGGAGTATCGGGACCGGAAGCGGGGCGAACGTGGTGGGTGGCTCGATAGAGGAGAAGATCTGGAGCAATAGGAGGAGGTCCTCGGTGCCGGATGCGCATAATAGGGGAGAGTCAGGTAAGGTTTTTTTTTTTATTGTTTGAGACTTGGGAGTAGAGTCGCCCTATCTTGAACTTTGGGGCATAGTGCGTTTCTTACACATAAGAATTGTACACATAATTATTGTGCACAATTTAGCATTGGTAAAATATATCTATATATAATTTGACCAATGCTAAATTGTGTACAATAATTACGTGTAAAATTCTTATGTGTAAGAAACGCGCTATGCCAACTTTGGTATGCACTGAGAAAATGGTTCTGTGAGACTTGCCGAAGTTGCATTGCTAAGTTGGCGGAGGCCATAGTCTGGCATTCCTACTGAGGAGTTCGGTAAAAACAGCGGAACAGTTCGGCTGTATTGCCGGATGTGTGGTGCTGCGTTCTATTTTAGCATCATTATTACGTTTGTGTAAGGTTAAAATAGAACATCGAAAATGTAACTTACACCGACTAATTATGTATAAAAAGGTTACAGTAATAATAAAATTAGAAATTCATTAAAATATTCATTGTTTGTGTAAAAGTGAGGTTGGGAGTGAAACGCGGTGCACGAAGACTCAGCTTCCGAACTTGTTTCGCTATTCTTATCGAATACATACTACCGAATTCATTTAAGATAAAACTTCCGAACAGTTCAGCAAGTATGACCGAAATATTCTCCCAGTGTGGCAGGTTGGGTATGTGTACGTATTTTTGTGAATTTCAGAAATTTTCCTAGAATAATTAATAAGATCTTTTAGCACGATGAAATAATAATTTTTCATACAGAAGAGTTTTGAAGAGTTTATGAGGTAGTTAATTTAAGTTTACTATTGGACAAACCTATGTTTGGAATTCATGTAAACTAAGGATTATGTGTGGCATCAAAGGATGTTTTTGGATACAAACTATTTTTTATCCCGTGTGTAAATTGGCCAATAGTGTCCTCCTTAAGATAACAATTACACTATAAGCAGTGTTACATGTCCCCGTTCCATTAAAGATTTTTTTGAACTTATAGCATAATTTCAGATACAAAAAGTTAATTCTCATAAACTTTATTTCAAAGATAGAAAGCAAGACTTTAAAAAATTGAGAATACAAGTAGCCAAAACAAGCCTCAACTTTCGACTGTTATATCACACATCGCACAAATTTTGTTCCATATTCTAGTTCCTAGTTTCTTTCACCTATTTATGTTTCTTATTTCGTGCAATTTCCTCTTAAGAGGATCAAAAAAAAATTCAAATTTCTCGCCTTAATATTTACCGACCGAGAAGTGAACAATATATATATATAGTATATTATAAGAATACTTATATTTAGACAAAATCCAAACTCGCTCGCCCTTCATTGAGTAGAAACAGAGCTTATATTTATGAACTTCCACACCTCAATAACACCGGCACCCTAAAAGTACTATCCGAATAAAAAAATGTATAAGTATTTTTATAACTATAAATAAGCATTCGCTTCTCCGTTAATAAAATCCAAGTCGGAGAGCTGGACTTCCTTCGCTTTGGAAGCCAAGCCTCTCTGCACCTAGGCACTAAAATCCCCGATGAACGGCACTCATCCAACCAGCCGCCCTCCTCGTTTCCCCCCAGGTGCGTCGGCGGGCGACGAGGACACCGAGGACACCGAGGACGAGGAGGAGGACGACGAGCTCGGCTACGCGTCCCTCCACCAGCCGGGCGACTCGCGCGCCACCACCCTGCCCCGCGGCATGCAGACAGCCAGCGGCGTCGCTGCGACCACCACCAACTCCCTGCCCCGGCAGACGACCTCGAGCTCGAGCGCCTCCATGCACAAGGCCCACAGCGTCTACCACTTTCTACCTCAGCACAGCGCGGGCGTCAAGTCGGCTCGCTATCGGCCACCCGGCTTCGCGGCCAGGAACAATAGCAACAGCTCCACGGCAGCGGCGACCTTCGTGCAGAGTGGGCCGAAGAGGGCCTTCAGTGCACCCGGATTGCAGCTGCAGTCGAGGTCCAGGAGACAGCAGCAGCAGCAACAGCAGGGCATGGCGCAGGGGAGTAACGCCTCGTCGTCCAGTGCGAACGTTAGCCAGAGCGCATCGGCCAATGCTTCTGCCGGTGAGTTGAGAGTCTTTTTTTTTTGCTGCTGTGCGTGTGTGTATGTGAGATGATGGAGGTTGTGAGTAGAGGAGTTAATTATGCACGAGGGAGGCAGTGTCCTTGAGACGTATGAGTTGCTTTGCTGGGATGTTGATTGTTATGGTAATTCTGGAAAGTTCTCTTTTTTGGGTATAGCTAGGGATGCGCGTGGACACGAGAATCTTTAGAATTGGGTTCTTGTGCAGAGAGACACTTGCGAAAATTATTTGTCGGAGTTCTAGGTAATTTATTAGAAGTAATTTTGAGTCACGTGTGTTACAATTTCATAACTAATTGTGACTAATTCTGACGTATATTCTCAAAAGTTTCTAAAGACGGAGTATTTGGTAAAAGTTTGATATTATTTATCTGATTATGACAGAATCTTTAAGAATATGAACTTGACAACTGGAATTTATTAGAATTTTGTAGAATGTCTGAAAATTTCTCAAAATTTAATTATTAAAAATTGTACGTCTCAGAATTTGATACAATTTAATGTCTTTATAATTCAACCAAATTCGGTGCCTCAGAATTTGATAGAGTATCTCGAAATTTTACAACCTTTCTCGGGATTAATATAATTTTACAGTCTCAAAATTTGTCAGAATATTTCAGAATTCTGCATAATTTAAAAGCCTTTCTGTAAAAACTTGACAAAATTTGTCACAGCTTATAAAAATTAGACAGAATATCTCAGAATTTATAAGAATTTATAGTAATTTTTCTTCGTTTGACAAGCGTTCATATTTCCCAGAATTATTCAAAATCAGTCATAATTAGTAGTCAAATTGAAATAAAAGTCAGAACTTATATTTCTAACCAATTCTACAGAACAATAACAAGTAATTTTCATCATAAAACGTAGTTAACTAATAACTAATCTTAAATTACAATCCCAAATCAAAAATCAAAAATACACCAATACCCTTTTACCAACGATCATAAAACTTCAAGCTACAATCGCACAATCCACAACGTTACACATTCTAGAAACTTCAACTCCAATTGACTCTTGCAAAACGAATTCCACACTCTCCTCATATTCTCGCACTCCTTATTTCTCAATTAATCGACTCTAGAACAAGCGAAACACAACAGAAAAAAAGAGCATTCGCAAGAATCCACACCTCGCGCCGAAGAATAACTTGATCTCTCTCTCTCTCTCACAAAGAGTCAGCGACTCGCGCGGTGACAATCTCCCACGCTTCCCCCCGTTTTTGCCAGCATTATATCCGCGCGCCTCCGTGCGCGCGAGCCAGCTCCTGCGGTCTCTTTTTTTCTTCTTCTTCTCTTTTTGCGCACACGATACGTGGGTGCGTAAAAAAAGAGATCCCACTCGCGCGAGCGCGTTTCCGATTGTTTTTGCGCATGGAATTTCTCCTCGGCACGACAAGTTTTCTAGAAGAAGGAGAACGTGTGTCGTGCCCTTTGGGAAATGGATTTTGACGAAGATCTGTAGAAATGGTGACTGAATGAACAGGAGAATTATTAACGCTCTTTTAATCTTCAAGTAGAGGCTTCTGGTATTGAGTGTATATACGTATTACATTGAGAAAGAAATGTCATAATTGATGCGACATATATCGTAGAATTTATAATGTATTTAGTAGAATGTACAATATGACATATTGTAGAATTAAAAATTTGTAAAAAGTCATATTTCATTTCATTTAATTGATAAATGTTACGATATGGTTGTCTTAGTGTATTCGTAAGAAATTACACTTTTATTGTTAACCATAAATCCGCCACTATTCATTATATAAATCGCTTTGAAATACAAAATGAAAGAACGCGAGAAGAGCTGCGTTGCGTGTCAAACGCCTATTTCGTTTCAAATTTATGATCGATTAGAATATTTATATAATTTTATTAGCACGACATTCAATTATTGATCATAATGTTGGAACAAAACAATCTTTTCACACGTAAAACGTCTCAAGTTATACTTCTTTATGTTCATATTCATTTTATAATTGGATGCTATAATCGTTTTGTTACTTTTCGTTAGTAGTACGTATGACTTTGATATACTATTCTTCACTGAAAATAATCATGTTATTTTTCATGTGAATAATTATATGAATAATAACGTACCGTGATAGTCGAAAAATTAGATGATTATGTATATAATTTTGCTTTTCACTTCACTCATTAGCCATATGAGATTAGACATATTTTGGGAGGAATATGATTAATCACATGAGATTAGACATCATTTTTTAAAGGAATGAAAAATCACATGAATAATCATAGGGAAAGTTCATCGTGGGGAATTCTTGTACACTCTACTTTTAGATACTTCTATATTTTCCACTGTTCTGTAAAAAATAGTACCCTTGCAGTTAGTGTATATTCATCAAATATGTGGTCAGAAATGACTATTAATAATTTTTCAGCCCTCTATTTATTTAATACATTTATTTTTAATTTTAATGACAAGCATAACTATACAAAAGTCCCCTATATTTTTGTTGACCATACCGGTAAAAATTAGGATACCATTAAGGGATAATTTTACGAGCGCTTTCGAATTTTTCATGTTAAAATTGTTTAACTTCAATAAACAATTGAACTATCATGCACATCATTAAAAAGGTTATCTAAATACAAAGTTTCAAAAAGTGTTGAGAATGTATTTATATTTCAATGGACCATACTTGAACATTTAGAAATCATCATTAATGTAAAATATTACTTTTAGGAAGATCATATTTGTATGACAGTGAATAATATATTATATAAATAATAAAACTAATGTAAATATTGGGATTCCCCCGTAAAATGGCATGTGGTTGAGTTGACGCAACAAATTTGACGCACCATGAAATTGCACCTTTACCCAGTCTAACCACTATCATTCTCCAATTTCCCCCTGCACCACCAAAAAACCCCCCTCCCAAACCTCCTCAAACACCATTTCCCAAATAAACCCACTCTCTCCTCCCAATTTCAACGCACAAACAAAACTAAAACCAGAGACCAGACACCATACCTCCGACGATGCGTTCGCGTCCGCGTAAGGAGGGCGTAGAAAGTGAGCAAAGCGGAGCACTGCGCAGCGATTCCAGTATAGGCCTGTATAGTCGCTTTTAGCTATGTACCTACTCTCGCATAGCTCCGCAGTTGTGTATATATATATATATATATATATCCTGGAATCTCGAGCGCGAGAGAGAGAGCGAGAGATAGATCTATTGCGACACCAGATCGAGATCGCGATCGAGCGCGCTCGCTCTGCCATAATCGTGGCAAGGATCGAGAGCGCGATCGAGAGCCGTAGAGTATTTGGCGATGCCAGGGACTTTTAGGGGTAGAGCGTGCAGTTTGCTTGTTTTGGGTGTGCGAGAGTGGATGGATGGATTGAAGTTGGTGTGGATGTGTTTCAAGGTTTGAGGCTTGCTTTAAGGAGATGATTATGGTTGGAAAAGAATTGTACGCTGTAGTTGCTACTAAAATTTCGTCATTTAGGAAACTCGCGAGCGAGGAAAATTATGAACTAACGTACCTTTTTAAAAACCTTTCTAATGCCTGAACTGCTTGAAATGTTCGGTGGTTAAAAATCGTTTTTCATTAATTGTTTTTTTATAAACATACATTTAGGTAGGTAATTTTGTAATTGACATATCTTTTCTAATATTCTTTAAGAATGTCATTTTTTATCAGATTACACTGTTCGAATCTTTATAATTCTCCAACAACTTTCATTTGTAGCAGTTAAATATTGAGTATTAAAGAAAGCGCGCATAAAATATATACCATATGATTATCATCAAGTAATTATATAGAGGAAATAATAAAGACTCGTGTAAAAATTTAATTTATGGCCTTTTCCCGCTAAGTAAATAAAATAAAGAAATCAATCTTTCTCGGAAAGAAATGATGAAAAGCGTAAAAGACATTTATTGCATGCATAGAACAATCGTGTGATGGTCGTATTTTCGAAAAGAAATACTATTGATAAATTCGATTAACACTACTTTAGATATCATTTTTACAACAGAATGTCATATTTTCACTCGCGAATCGACCTCAAAATGACACATAATTTTTATGCATACTATAATGTTCAGAGAACAATACTTCTAGTCGTGTTTGGTCGAGCAAAACTATTAGAAACACTGATTTAGAGCACATTTTATATATAAAATGAGCAAAAAGATAATTTGAAAAAAGGAGGTCCTCAAATCCATGCTTCTAGTTCGTCCGCAAACCTCTCGCAAACTACTGAACTAATTTTCACAAAACCTATCGCGTTCAACAATCGTCACCTTTTAAGTCACGAAACTAACCATTAGCTCTCATCGTTCACTATTTTCTCAACTTACCTCTCCATCATTTGCCATTCAAACACCCATACCCATAACAGACGGACACGCTACAAACCACACGACTTCATCATTCTATTACCATTTCCCTCCACCTTTTCCCCTAGCGCAATAAATCCTGTCAGCACGAAAGAAAAGTATTCCGCCGCGCAAGCTTTTAAGGAGACGTTCGTGCATCGGGGCGGGAGGGGGAGTCAATTTAAGTAATTACTTTTTTTCTTCCTTCCATCCTTTGGGCTTGATGAAAAGTGACGCGTTGAAGGCATCGGTCCCGAGGGACTGGCTCGTGGGTGCGTCCCTGCACTCGCCATGTGCACGAACTGACCGCTGAGTATTGTGTATTACGTATAAGCGCCGTTATGAGTAACGAGACGAGACGAAACGCATGCTCGATTTATCGATTCTTGGGAGTTCGTGGAATGGCTGGGCTCGTGGACGGTGTGGCTTGGCTTTGTGAAGGAGGAGACGCGGGAAATCGATGGGAGTTAATTTAATTTGTGTATTTGTGTGGGTGTGAGAGGAAGGTTCAGTTGCGTTCATTAGGTGTCTCTAATAAGTCGAGCTCTGTAGGAATGGCTCCTTTTTTTCAGCTGGTAGGAAATCTTTCGGATCGAAGTGATTTTCTTCTTAGCGAGAAATCATTTTTCTATAAGATTACAGTTCAAATATTAATTGAAGACAATTTAGAAAGCAATCTACCTAAAAGAGCAAGAAAATAAAATGATAAACGAATAACGCTGTCAACTTTTGAGATTTGAAAAGAACAAAACAATAAACCTCAATGTATCTTTCTTTTTCCTATGTTTTCAGGTATGCTCGATAAAAATATCATTTTTCGCAACAATTCTGTTGAAAAATATAAAGATTGTTTGGTTGAGCGACCACCTGCAGACTCTCCCAGCTGTTGGAAATAAAAGAATAAAAGCCTTATCTTTATTATGTGTTGCTATTCGTGGAACAACTGTAGTTAAAAAAGGAATATTTTTGATAAAACAGTCGTGCTTCGAAATCGAACATGTCACTTTCGAATGACATAACGTCACTCATAACAAAGATACTACGCTCTAATTCTTATTTAAAAAATTTGTACATTATTATTGTCATTTAAACTTTGAACCTTTTCAATAAAATTACTTCACAAATTTTTTAGAAATTCTTATACCTGAATATATAAGAACATAATTGCACTGTGATAAGTTTATAGTATCGGTTACTAAAATATATCGCAGTTTCAAGTAAAGAATTCTGACAGCTAAATGTTTTTAATTATTGTAAAACTGTAATTGAGAAAGTATGAGTAGTGTATAATAAAACGAAGGATTATTTACTATATCTTCAACTATATAAATGAATAGTCTAGAAAAATTTAAATTATAGAAACCTAAATTCACTTATGTATATTTCGTTTTACCATTTTAAAGTTGCTATAATAATTAATCCCAAATAAATTGAGTTTTGAATGAGCATTTATTTACTTTTGGCAATCAGCTTTTCGTTACACTGAGAAAACAATATCGTAAATTTCATATCGTAAAATTACTCTATCGTAACTTTTCCTATTCATACATCGTAAAACGAATCCCATTTGATTCAAAGTTGTAAATACAATGAGCATGAGATATATCTGCGCAGTATATTTTGTCTACTAGAAGAAATTAAGCTATTGATTTCTAAATATTTTTTGTAACTTAAAATTTGTTTTCCAAATTAAGATTGCTAATTTTACGGTATCATATGACATGGAATCCTGAATAATTACGATATATTGATACATGAATTTTTACGATATGATGCTGTGTGAGTTACAAATGTTACGATTATATACCATCGCCTCCGAGTAAAAGAGTATACCAGAATCTGCTGATACAGTATACAGTACTGTTGAAACTGTACTCAGCATATTCTTGTAAAGATACCAACTCTGAAGCCTGCTGAGAAAAGGTATCATCATTTCGCAAACTATAAAATTACATCTGAATTCAAGCTTGCACCACTGGCGAAAACTTAAATTTAGCTAAAAAATGTTGTCTCGCTAAATGACACCTTCTCTAAGCTGCTTCCGATACCTACTATCCTTTCAATCCGATTCTGAACTGGTAAACGTACCATTTAGTTACCTTAGTTATCTCACTGTACCATTTACAAAGAATACCACGGCATCCACCCAATAAATACCGCTCGCGTCCTAACATCCCAACATCCCAACACCCCAACACCCATCAAACGACGCACACAACAAAACCTTCCATTCCCTCACTCTCTATACACTCTTGCTCACATGTACACCTACACTCTCCTCTATAAAACGCTACCTATACCTATAGGTATATACCTGTATACCACACTCGCGCACGCGCGCGCGCGACGCAAAACACAATGCGACAGCGATACACACCTAATGTATATACCTCCTCTCTCTTTGCTCGAGCGTCTCGTGCAGTGGCGCCGCGACGCTATATATATTTCCGCTCTCTCTCTCTCTCTCTCAGCTCCCCCCGCGCGACTCATTACGATTACACGCTCGGAGAGGAGGAGGAGGTGGCGTAACTCTTTGCGAGTCTTGAGTGCGTTGTGAGGATCGCTCGCTCTTGCGCAGGCTTTTCCGGAGACGCGAGAGCGCTGCGATAGGATGCATGCTTTGGTGAAAGTAGAGTGTGGAGGACGAGATGATGGTGTTTTGAGAGAGGAGGGTTTTGGTTTTCGAGAGATTTTGGTAAAGAAGTATGGTGTGTGAAGGATATGTGGACTTTGTATAGGTGTGATATGTGGTGTATTATTGAACGCATTTGAATGTTACGTATATGCACTTGTTTATAAAGACTTTCTTCTTGTTGGAAGATGTCGTTCATCGGTGCTTTACCTGAAGCTTCAAAAATTACTACATGGGGTGATTTCGATCTAATATGTGTAAAGTAGTCCTTCGGCTCACTTACGAGTCGAATCCAATCATGAACAAGTATCTAGACGTGTGTAACTTAGATTACCTAAAAATGTACAGAAAGTATGTATTTTGTTGAAATGAAGGTTGTGGAATATAAATTGAAATAAAAAAGTACAGATACTTGGGTATCTTATAAAAAGTATCTATAATAGATATAAAACACAATGATCCGTATCTTTATCTTCATTTAGGTAGTTCGTTATGTCTGATAGCGAATTACCTAAATAAAGATACATGAAAAAATATACTATTTTTATTTTGTTTTTAAATTTTATCACACTACCTACACGAAACGAAATTCTGGCCAGAAGAAGTTCAAATAGTTCTGAATACTATTTAAAGTTCAATAACGTTGTACTGTCTTGGTTCAAATTTAGAAATAGCATATTTTTCAAGTAGTATTGTATAAGTATACAAATTTGTCTGGAATCAAGCTCAGTCGGATAAAGATTTAGTGAAATAGCAAATCCTTTAAATGCTTGGCTGGTGTCCCATCGATGCAATGGCATAGGGAAATATACATCCTTATTGAACTTTATAGAATAGACAACTATTTAAAATTGTTTATAGACCTGAATTTATTTTCGAGGGCATGAATACAAATTGCCTCAAATTTGTCTAGACTCCCATAGATATTTATTATCATTCAGATGGTACCCGGTATGTAAGATATATAGGTAATTAAAATCCTTTTTAACCACTTCAGAAAATTATCGCGGTTAATTTGGAAAAAATGACAAGTAGGTATAGTTTTTTTTTAAAAGTTGATTAAGATAAGCTTTATACTATCTGAATGATAACATACTTATTGAAGTCAAGTTAAATTTAAAACCCTGTTTACACACTCGAGTAGTGTAATTAGTTAAAAAAAAATGAAAGTACTGAAATACCTAGATATATGAACTTCAGAAATAGTAGTTTTTTTAGTAACTATAGATATAGATATACTTATAGATATTATATGTTTTTACAGGTAAAATTACGTTTTAACAGTTACAGTCAATAGACAACCGATATAATTAATATAACATATTCCTAACATTTCACAAATTTCCTATAAGAAAGTATCCACCCTATCTGACACCTTACAACACACCAACATCTCACCGAATTCTTCAAAGATACCAAATCCAAGCACAAATCCGACCCAATATAGCCACACCACCAACAACCATTCCAAGTTCGCGAATCTCGCAATTAGCCAAGTATGAATTATACACCACTATGTAGAGCAACCGAGCGAGAGCAACAGAAACTTGAGCATCCGCTCGTTGGTTCGTCCGATCGATCGGCGCGGGTCGGCGGCGTCCGTCTTTGGATTAGAATGCGAGCAAAAAAAGGCCGCGGCCAGAGAGGCTTGTATATAGCTTCTCGCGTCAAAGATATGCGGTCGCCGACGCCGACGCCGCCGCCTCTCTTTTCTCCGCGCCGCGGCGCGTTCCTTCACCCGAGCGCCTGTAAGATCCGGCGCTTTCCTGTCTCTATATACTTTTCCCGTGGCTCTTCGTTGCCGTGGTATTTGTGAATTACTCGGTATATAGGTATTGATAATCTTGGTCGTTTGTTTGATGCTTGTAGTGGTCCGTTTTCATGTGGCGAATGCTATGCTAACATATAGGTGCGAGGGAGAGAGGGTATAATCATACTTTCTCTCTCGCACCTATATGTTAGCAGAGCATTCGCCGCAAATAATTCGCTGCATGAAATCGGAATTTAAGGGTGTTGAAGGTTATAGTTAAAATTCAAATTTTCCGCTTAAGGAGAGGTCGGAGCGAACTTTATCATTGTGACCTCCACCTCGCGCCGTATTTTTTATTATACGTCTAAAATTTACATAGTAACATCAAAATTGACGGTGATAATGATTTTTTATTGTGTACAGAACAGTGGACAGCAGCGTACTTGTTTATTAATAGCATCAAAAGTTTTTATTATGAAATATTATTATAATTGACCAATAGAAATCGGTCTAAATGACGGTCATCTTACCGTTTTTTAACCTCATCGGCGGCTTCACCTCGCGTCATATTTTTTGTTATACGTCGAGATTTCATAAAAAATTGTACATAGCGACCTTGAGAATCATTTATTATTATGTAAAAAATAGTGGACAATGATATTTTTGTACTACAAATGCCTACAAATTTATATTTTTGTGATGCAAGTTTTGGAGGTTAGATCTAATATCCACCAATCAGAATAGCTCCGACAACCCCTTAAATGATAATGATGGGGAAATGTATGATTCTGATTGAATGTAGGGTAGAGTCGAGCAGGATGAATAGGTTTGTAGTATGGACAGCCACGAGTTTTGGGACGCCATGGCTAGATGGCGGCACTTTTGATACTAGGTAATAGTTGCATGCTATACTTTGATCAAACGTACTCGATAGTTTGTTGTTTTACATTTGGTGCTGGAACATTTCTTATAAAGAATAACCATCGATAGAATTTTCTCTGGGTCAAAAGTTATTTTTCGAAAATTAAGCACATGTCCATGGAGTGCAAAATTCAACTAAATAAAAGTTATTTTATTTATAGTGATCAGAGTCAAAACGAAAAATATTTCAGATATATTTTAGAAACATTATTAAGTATTTAAGCAAAAATAAACAATTGTTAAAGTGTCAATACTGGGAGATACTTAACAAACTCAAAATCTTATAAACGCTAAATCCTATAGAGTAAAAATTGATGCAATATAGTAGAATCTTTGCAATTTATTCTTTTTAAAGATTATAGAACTGCTAATTCTTTCTCTATAAAAGTAGAAACTTTTATTATATAACCTTTTAAAAGAGCATAATCAAACAGATTATTCTTTTCAAAACGGATAAGCTCCTTTATTTCTCCTAAAAATATAGGTGTTTATTCTTTTTAAAAAGAATAACTGCTTAATTTAATTTTTTAAAAGGTTACAATAACAGTTTTTACCTTAATAAAGTAGAAAATTAGCAATTTATTATTTCAAAAAGAATCAACTACTTAGAGCAGGATGTTAAAATAGTACGAGATTTTGTCTGCAAGGAATGTAAAATCTTCATGATTTATTATTATTTTTAAGTACATGAAATTAAATTTGATAATTTTGCTTCTGTACATCTGGAGAAAATAGAAAGATAACAATTGCAGAATAACTTACGTAGCGGAAGTATTTATAATAACTACATTTTTTAGTACTTGAATCGATATTCAATGCAAGATTTCAGACTACAAAAAATGGTTACAAAGGTTATTTCTCAAAATTTAATTATTTTCTCATAAACTCGGTATAATACTCTGTACGTAGTGTAATTTTACGAGATAAATATAATGAGAAACAACGATACACTCACTTTTCCTTTTTAGGCTAAATATTGCAGTTTTTTAACATCCTCCTTTCTACTTGTTTGCGTTGATGTTTACTCTTTAAAGTTCACCTTATAATTTTTCGATTTTCATTTTTTCACAACTAAAATAACTGTATGTGTCCATACTGTCAGATATTAATTTACCATTTATACAAAGTTTCAAGCAAACATTTAAATATTTTGACGCATGCCATTCGAACAAACTTTCGGAAGTTAATTCGAAACCGGCTTATTTGTTCAATTTACAACAACTATACTTATATTTCGGTCATCGAAGCATTCGGCGGGAAATTTGAATTTTCAATCCCCCTAAACACCCCACTACACCTGCACAAAACGTTCAATCGTCACATCCACACTTCTGAGAAATTTAAGTAAGGCAATCGCAGAAGCAAAAGCGCGTACACATACCCAGTCTCGCGCGAACAATCACGCCCCGAGAATTTTCCCCGCGCGGCGCAATGCAAATGCCGCGTACACTTATATAGGTATAACCGCGCTTAGTAGAAAGGTGAAAAAGCCGACGCGCTCTATCGAGGGACTTTCTCGCGAACGTGTAGTCTGTCTGTATACGTATGTGCGTGTAATTGTGCGTCCTTGATTAGTGATGCGCTGCTTTTTTTTCTATGGCTGACTGCAGTTGGACTTCGTTTGTTCTTGTTCTTTTAACTTGGTCTTGTTTCTGCTTGTTCTTGTTCTTGGTCAGGTTCTTCTTTTCGTCGCTTGACCTTTTGAGTGCCACTCGACCCAATAAGATGGTTTTTATGTGTCTTTGTATATACATGACTGGTGGTATTATTTTACGAACTAGCAAATTTGTACTTGTATTTTTTTTATACATCGGTAAAAATTGTATCGTCCAAGATTCTAAAGTATAATGTCAGCATCACGGTCACATCGAAATTTTAAGAAGTGACCAGGAGAAATCTCCGATTAAATGCGTCACGGTATTTCTGCATCGCACATTTTTTTAGCTATACGCGCTTGTTGCGTAACGCATTTTTAAAGGACAAGCATTTTTGTGTATAAGGATATTTTTAATCGACGTTCCTAAGAGCAGAATAAGCAAATAATTTCTAAAAACTACAGAATCTGTGCAGAATATTGTATTTTATAGAAAAGTTCGTGAATTATTAACGCCATGTTATACCACTGCAAATTATAGAGTCGTTTATATGTCCGAATTTGGAATTATAGTAAAACCACTTAATTTTTAATAATAAATATAAACATTTTAAGCATTAAATTATTAAAAATAAGTTTTAAACTATGAGAGTATTTTTCATCTAACGCGTAAATTCGTGTAACTACTCTATATTTTATTTGATTACAGAGATAAAATTACGAAATATTTTTCTTATTTTAGCACTTGTACCTCTATTAGGCGCAACTACGAAACTTATAAAGTACGAAATGTAACGTCCCCTGGCTGTAATCAGATATTAATTGCAAACTTTGAGGTACAACTGTGAATGTAATTATTAATATTCATACTTAAACTTTGGTTTCTCGTTATCCTTTATGTAAACAAATGTAATGATGTTCAAGCAGTACCATTAATATTTTTATTTTAAACTACAACTCACGTTAAAATTTGTAACCAACTTTTGTTAAAAAATCTATTTTTCAGAGTTTAGATCCTCCGAAGAAAAATTCAGAAGTAAAAGCTATTTGAAAATATTTAGAGATGATAAGTTAACACTTACTTTATAAATAAAATTTGTAACATCCATGTTCTATCATAATATATAGTAGATATAGGACACTTTCCACACAAATCATACGCGTACCTTTTTACTTGTAATTCCCCTGCCACGTTATACCTTAAAAAGGGATGAAAATCTTAAGGCGAATAAGTGTGCAATATATAAGTAATAGTATTATTTAAATAATTGTACTTCATACTTTAACATTTTTTTTTATAATTTATAATAAGAAAATAAATGCATGCTCTTAAACTTATTTGCATCAATTGCTTTTTAAATAACATAATTTTTCTATTAAACTTTTTGTCAAAGAAATACAGAAAATATTTTAGCAATTTATTATTCTAAAAGAATGTATAATATATATGTGTAAAAAATTTGCAATTTTTTTTATGTTTATTGTCTTGTTTAACGAAATTCTAAATCGACGTGGTAGATGAAAAATACCCATGAAAACAATGTTTCCCGAAAAATCGAATTTTCGACCAAACTTTATTGATTTTTCACTGGTTAATGATCTCAACGATATAAAGATACGCCGGTCTTTCGCTCTAAATTAGAGCTTCGTTAAAAAAACGACTCCCAAGCATCTATTAGAGAGTACTTAACGCGATCAAAATGACGTAATACGAGATAAACACCTTCTTCTCCCTTAATCAACATCACTACACACAAAAACACAATTGATCTCATAAAAGTTCCTTTAAAGAATTGAAGTATCTACATCGATCGAATTTAAAACGAATTAGGGAACTAGACAAAGTCAACATTATTTTTTTATTAAGCAATATTTTCTTGTTTATAACATTATTAAATTACGGCAAATTCAAGAGTAATTTCAAACGGTATGGTTCTCACTTGATCAACCGAAATATAAAATGCCCTTAATTTAACGCTTCTACCGGTATTAGAAACATAAACCCAAGACATAACCAAACATAATCAAAACATTTATTATTGCGAGAGAAATAATGTTTTATTTTGCCTATGTATACTAAGTATTATTTAAATTATATTTCAATAATGAAAATACAAAATTCGTGAAAGTTACGTCCAGAAAACCTACCAACGGCAAATATTACATTTCATGTATACAATTATCCAAATTGAACATTCAAACAAATTAATTTGGTGGCTCTGAATTAGTATAGGGCATTTGTATCCACGTAACTGTGTAACTTCATCGTCTAAAACAGCTTTTGTAATTTAAACTCTACAATTTTATTTTCTTAATAAAAAGTCGAATGGAAAAATAGAACTTTCTTGAAGCTTTCTTACTGAATTAGTATAGGGCATTTGTATCCACGTGACTATGTCAGTTCATCGTCTAAAACAGCTTTTGTAATTTAGACTCTACAATTTCATTTTCTTAAAAAAAAGTCGAATCGAAAAATAAAGCTTTCTTGACTATTTCTTTTATTTCAACTCAAATCATCGAAGGATACGGCTCTTTCCGATACCTGCAAAGAACACATGAGTGCAAATTAGCTCTAGTTTGACGTATCTAAATGTAAGAACGACGACTGAAACACGAACCAAAGCACTCTAAAACCCATCTACTTCGAAAATTTCCAGGTGTTAATTCGCACCCATGCATCCCTATAGCAACTGAAACCTAAAATTAAAATTCAATCCAATTACCTATACCAACGATTGTCAAAATTCAAATTCCCTGGCCATAACCTCCGCTCTGAAATCCATCTACTCGGAAACCCAGCTGGTGCGAATTCGCACCCAGGCATCCCTTGGCCTTGCCAATCAAACCTAAACTTCACTCCAATTCCCTATCAATGAATCCTGAAAATGTCGGCACGTTGACACCGCCACTAAGTATATACCGCGCAGACGAAAGGCTGTCTGCTGCTGCTGCTGATGCCTGGCCACAAGAGCCTCTCGCATAGCAGCGACGCTCTCACCTTGACACACATTCGCGCGCGCGCGAGACTCTCTAAGCTAAACGCTGAAACTCACCTGAGCGCACATCGCGGAAAAGGCGGCCGTATAACGCACGTGTGTATATATATATATATATATATATATATATATATATCGTTTCCGCACGGCGGAAGGGAAATTTTATCCGATTGCTACACTTTGCGTGCACCGGTAACTCGCGGTTGTTTGTATTGCCATGCATTTTTGAAAATAAAAAAGTTGGCTGTTATGATTTTTGTTTGTTTGGTGTGTGAATGTGTGTACGGTTATGGCTACCGCTTTCTAATTAATGCGCGGAATGTTTAAAAAGCATGGTTGTTATCTGATGTGCGCGGTGATTATGGTATATGTGTTGCGAGTAGTGCGATAAGGATTTCGTTGCGAAAGGAGAGACAAAATTATTAGCCGACTTTCGAGTGTGGTATGATCTGGATTTGCGGGGAGAGCTGGGTGAGGTTGTTGGAGTAGTTTATTAGGTGAAAATGGTGAAGCGGGGGATTTCGTGAAAGGTGGTATAGAAAGTTGTTATAGTCATGTGGGTAGGGAGAGGTGGGCGAAATTTCGGGGTGGGTCGTTCATTAGAATGGTTAATAAACGACGACCAAAGTCATGTTTTGTGGAGATTTTACTAAGGAAATTGGATAGAAAATTATACATGGACTATCGCAAAGCCAAATGCGAAGGAGAATCATAATAGTTCATGGATCATTGAAGAAGTTATTTAATTTAAACTTCCTGAGCGTTGAGTATACAAATTGTGATTTTGGTTTAACTTTTTAACACAACTTTAAGAGCAATGACCCTGTGAACATGTCTAGCCTCTTAAATTAAAGCTAAATAGTATATCTTTAATTATCGAGCTCGTAGAAGTACATATTGCAAATAAATGCTAATTTATAGTCGATACAAACCAAGTGCAGGGGGTTCAATGGTAATTATAGAGAATTACCATCATATTTAGATTGTCTAAATTCACAATTATTGTCAATTTCGCACAGCGGAGTCTATACAAGATTTTCAAGATTTATAACTAAATAGAAGAGTAGACTAAAATTAAAATTTTTTATTTGTATTATAGCCTAAAATTGTATTGTATATTTTTGGTATGATGTGAGAAGAGTACCCTGAAGTTATCACGTACTTTGTTTGGCAAATGTAAAAGATATAAGTGCTTACGAGAAAAAGACACGATTTTTCATAAAATCACTTGCGTGACATTTCAAATCCACTTGACCTACCGCGAATAAAATTAACAAAATGATATCCAAATACAACATCGAGCAACGAAAATTTGGTTCGAAATAATACAACAAAATCGTGTTTCTCTAATTTTCATACAAATTTTAGTAAAACCTTACCCTACAAATATTCTGCGCGATTAGACTCGTAGTTTTTTTATATCAACAACATTCAGCGGTACAGTTTTCACTTTAACAAACGTACCTCAAAAGGTTGTTCTCTCTTTCATACGAATCACCATTACAAAATCATTTCTACATAATTATATACGAACGACCCGATTCTTCGAGTCCCCCCGTTAAAAATAAATATGACGAAAGCACCTGCAATGCACCGAGAGAACAATTCAATGTGCAGTGTACACAGCGAGCAAACGCCACGCGGAGAGTAAATAAAAACTAGAATCTACCGAAACGCACATTGATTGTATCTAAAATAAAAGGCTGTTTTAGCTTTATTACGTCTTGGTTGCGAGAGCATTCAAAAGAAGCGAATACTTTATTTTTTTATTGCGAAGCAACATTTTGAGATTACGTTTGGTCCACGTACCCGAAAAAAGGAGATTCTCCTTTTTTTAAAAGAAGTTTTAACTGTGTTTCGACACGCTATATTACGAAGCTCTTTCGAAAGCGTTTTAGAAGCAGTGGTTGTAACATTTTATTTTTTCCCTCTAGTAATGAAATTAAAAAGATTTATTCTTAAAATGAAAATGAACACTACCTAATTCTATTGAGAAGTTCATTAAAAGAGAAAAAACTTGCTAATCATCTCATATAGGGATTTAAAAAACATATAAGATTATAAAATTTTGTGTCACGTACCTTTAATTAATCAATTTATAAAATAGATAAAATTTTGCAGATTGTACACTAACGAGTAAATTTATATATATATTCTTTTTTTTTAATTGTATACTTTGTTAGTCTGTTTACGTTGCTTTTAGTCACTGTGAGTTGCTTTTACAATTGGATATGGTCGAGTTCTTAGAAAATTATCAAAGTCTTTTATTTATTTTAAGTCTTTTCTTATTTTAAAGTTTTTAAAGCTTTTATCTATTCGAATACATTAAACACAGCTACCGTATGTTTACGTTTTCTTATTTTGCCTGTTATGCCAGCCGTGACTCTTTTCTTTTGCACTTTTTCATGTGGACTATCATTTAGTACAAACGACTTCAATGATAAGACTAATAAAATTCGACTTCATTTAAATTTTGGCTTTGAACACCTGTTTGCCTTCTTGATAAGGTCGCACTTGTACCGCACAGATATATTGTAAAATATGACTGTAAATTCAATAAAAAGAAGTAATAGCTTAATTTAAACAAAAATAAAACTTAATTTCTTAAAGTATGACATTCATCTAGAGTGTATACTATGCATATTATCATATCAAAGTGACTCGAAAACAATATCAAACCCAAATTATAAACTAACTAAAAAATTCAGAGTAAAAATTAAACATTTTTAACAACATTATGATGGATAATATAGTATTACGAATACCCCAAGTATTTCAATACTGGAATTTTATATATCCAGTGCAACAAACATTTTCACGCATTAAAGAATTGAGCGCGAAAAAGTACTTTTTTATAAATAAAAATGCGTATCAGCTTATCAGTACATGATGCCTGTAAGATTTTATCTTTCGTCCCTCTACATAGAGTATTTAAAAATATAAATCTATAAATCGCAAAAATTATACTAAATAAACTGTTAATGAAATGATTAAAACAGATAAATGAAAGGCTATAATATTTAAATTACAAATTTAATTATATAATTTAGTTCTCTATTATCTATTCATAAAATTATGCTACAATAATTCGCAAAGCTGATATACAAAATATTAAATGATCTATAGCAAACCCAAAACAGATCTTTGTATTTCTAATCAACGATAATTAATTTCTACATACATCACTGACCTGTCAACCAACCCAATCTAAACCCAATCCCCCTGCACTTCATACAACAGCCGAAATCCCCTAAGCGTAGCCACCCGCACACCTCACCGAAGCCGAAAGCGAAGAAAGGAAAATCATAAAACTGCAACGTTTAACATAAAAAAAAAAGCCCAAAGATGTACCCGATCGTTATCGGGCGTTCCGTCTCGCGGATTCGTGAATAATAATAATCGAGGCGAGCAGTAAGCAGCTCGTTAGGCCGCGAAATGCAGAATAGGCGAGTTTCCTTCCTCGCTCCCATTAACGCGCGGCTGTGTGGCTGCTCTCTGCACCGCAACACTTGGGTTGTGAGAGATAGAGAGAGAGAGAGAGAGAGAAGAAAAATCGGGCCAAGTGGGTCGAGGCGTGGTTGTACGAATAGTCGAGCGTGCTGAGCACGAATTTTGAGGAGATTCGATTATTTTGGGAGGGGGAAGTGTCGTTTTGTGAGGGGTAATGGTGATGAGAGTGTATGAGAAGAGAGGCGGAGAGAAAGGCTTGTGGGAGGTTCGAAGTGCGATGTCGCGTGGTGAGTAGCTTGATTAAGCTGTTGATTAAAGATTAGTGGAGAATTAAGAAACTGATTGAATTGTTTACTGATATATTGGGATAGAAACGCTTGAAGTTAGAAACCAAACCATTTTATTTTCTGTGTTACTCCTGTCTGTTCCTGTACCTTAGCTTTCGACGAAGCCTTTTGGAATTAATAGGACATGTTCTTTTTCTCATTATGGAGAAATGTATATGTATCGCCAAGGGGCAAGTAGAAACTAGATCAAATAAAAAATACTTACTCATAAACATCATTTGTAAGAATTATTTATAGTATTATCTTATTTTTAATTACAGTTTGCTTGCATTACATTTTAATAAAAATACGTAAATATGTTCAAACTAATACAAAAACTAAGTAGAAATGTTTCTAGACAAGCTACATCCTTTTTACTAAATAATGTCGATGGCGAGGCAGTCGTTTGAAAGCAAGAAATCAAAAAAAGATTCTCAATCCGTATACAAGTGCGTCAGCGAGAAGCTTAGGAGCAGAGGAGAATTTTCTCGAGGAGCTTGGCTCTCGTTCGGTGCTTATACACTCACTGCTGCCGCAGCTGATGATTCAGCTCGCAATCTTGTATTGCAGTTCTTGAACTCGTTTGTGACTACACGCGCATCATCAAGTCCTGGTATAGGTACAGACAAGTCATTAGAAAGCTTAGTTTTTATTCGAATTGAATACAAAATCGAACAATATTATAAAATTACCGAAGTAGAAAAATGATTTATTTCTTTAACTTTTTTTACTACTACAGTTTTTTAAAACATCTTTAAATTGATACTATTAGCTGATTAAAAAAATAAATAACTTATATTTTCTAGGAAATTAACTTCTAAAAAAATATTCGAAAGCTTTAGAAATTTCGTAAATCTTAATAATGTAGCTTGATCATAAAAAGTATGTGTACAATCGATTTATTATTATTGTTTCTTTTACTAAGAATAGCTGGTAAAAGAAAGATTAAGATGTATATCAGTTGTATTTCAAGACTAGAAATTCCGAATCTGAAATTAAAATTCGAAATACCTATATTATTTGAAAAAAATATTGAAAGTTTACAATAATCATCAAGCCATTAATCTATCAGTTTAGTAAACGATCAAGACAACAAATGTCTCGTATCTTTTCTAAACCGATACATTCATTGCTTCATCATTATTTAAAAAAACGAGCAACAGAATCATCTACTATCTAGTCTTACAATATAATTCTTTGGCTTCAAAGCATCACCACATAAGATAATTTCTTGAAAGGTCAAAGTACCGAGATTCGATTTTTCAAATTACCATTTAGTCCTATATGCAAAATAAAAACACAGATTGCTATAAAAGGAAATCCATAGATGAACTTCTGCCACTTTTAACTTTTCTTCAGATACCAAAAAATCACTAAAAACTCATTTTTCAAGAAAATTGACTTATGTTGTTATACTATACGTGGGTTCCCAAAAAACGATTCAAGTCCAGTTTTCATGTTTCTAAGATATTAAGGTTTAAAGTTTTTAATTTCATTTAAACTAATGTTTAAAAAACTCATTATATAGTAGATATGGTCACTAATCCTTATCCTTTCTTAATTTTTTGCATTTTTATCTAAAACGATACTACGTAAAAAATGTACTTGTACGTAGTTTTCCGAAAACCCAGACACATCGCCATAACATAGAATGTTATACTCAAAAGTGACTTCGCATTAAAAACCCGCCGCATAGACAACAATATCCAACAATGCTCACACCGAAACGCACCAGCGAACTTTCGATTTTTTTCCACAATCGCGTCAATCCCGGCATTCAAATTTTCGTAAACGCTCCCTGGAGCTCAAATCGCCATCTCTCTCTGTCTTTCTCTCTCTCTCGCGTGCGTTCGACAATCGCCGCACTTTCACCCAAGAATCCCCGGCGCTGCGCACTCCCGCTCGCGCGAACGATCAAATCGAACGCGGCGATCCGCGCGCGACTGTTTTTCAAGAGTCGGGTGTAGGCTGAGTGTACCGATTGCTGCGGACTTTTGATGGGAATAATAAATGCGTAGTATGAAAAAGAAATTGTTTCGTCTTCTTTTTTTAGAGTCATATTTTGGGTACTGTTTGTTTTAAAGTGACGGTTGGATTGCCGTGACAAGCAGATGTTAAGTAAAATGAAGCAATTTTTAAAACGTGTACGAGGTTTGTATTACTGAGGTTCGGATGCATTACTGGCGGTATTGATGAGTAGGGTGAGAAGCCCCTCGGCTTATGTTTTTTAGAAATCGAATTTTTCATAGCTTTTTTCAACAGAGTATATTGATATCAACCTTAATTTAAATTGCCAATGTTAATAAGAGTCATTTACATATTCAAAACAACAAAAATATATGTTTTGCCTAAGAATACATGTAATTTCCAGGTGTGTGTGAGAATTTGCACAACAAACTTGTTCGCTATTTTAAGTTAAGATTTTCTATACATTACGATGTAAAAATAACTATCTTTTTGTCATTATGAACATGAAAATAACTTTTATTTATTTTGAGAATATAAATGTAGGTTTATTACAATATTCTTTGTTGAAAAACTAAATAAAGAAAAGGATATATTTTCAATATTTAAAGTGGTTCAAGTTACTTTGTAAAATGGAACGAAATTACAAGTTCCTTCATAAAACGTAACCAAGTTTGAAAGTTACAAGTAACGTAACTTTTTAAGTAACTTCGTTACTTTTATCGCGTTACTACCCAGTACTGATTATTGCGTGACAAATACTGCGGAAGTTTCGATCGGTATTTAATAAATCTTCTAATATTAAAATATTTATTATAATGTTATTGTTAGTTAAATAATACTATATAAAATAAGATAAATTTATAAAACTAGGGAAACTATCTATTTTCAAATATTAATCGAGAACTTAGTATCGAGTACACAATTTTCACCATGTGAGTGAATTGCTGTGGGTCAGCCTAATCTCCAAATTAACCTCGGTTTTTAAATTGCAAAGTAATAAAGACAAATGAGATAATCGGTAATAATTTATCATCTGTTATTGATATTACTAAAACATCATTCATTCTTATAGCACAATAAGCTTCCAAGGTTTAGATTATAATGTTTTCATGAAAACCACAGTAATCGGGGCATCCGCAGTAATACCCTACAACGCTGCTACTGCAGGTGCGGAACGTAGTTTTTCTATTTTTCCCACGCATCGGTAAACAGCGAGCGACGAGTTTACTTTCGCCGAATAAGAGCGCGGAGTTGGCTGCTTTCTTTTTGACAATGACAGCGACTCGTGGCTTGTTTATAGTCATTTAGAGTATAAAGAGGTAGATCATTCTGAGTGTTGTCTGCGTGTTTAGAGAAATGGATCGTGTAGAATGATGGTTTTTCTTAGTGGATATGTCTGTAAGGTGATTGTTAAGTGTGAGTAAGCAATTCAGGAGAAAAGTATTTAGTTGGAATAGCGAAAAATATGACTGAAACATAGTAATTAGTTTGTGATAGAATCGGGACAATGCACAAGATCGCTGTTTTAGTAGCCCTTTCATTCCCAAATTATTATCTGAGAATAGGAATTTCTCTCGTATAAACAATCCATTGTAACAGAAATAATTTATTTAAAAAATGATCTCTATACAAAATATATATGTATTCTCTAGACATAGAGATGGCACATGAACCTTGAAAATGCAATATCTTTTTTACGCGCCAAATGTGCCATATATGGCTACAGTGGGAATGAAAGGGTTAAGCCAATTGTTGTTAGTCCAGCGAAGAAATTTGTTAATCCATCACAAAAATATACTGCACCTGCTGCGATGTATATGTGAAAATTATAATTTCTTAAAATGAGAGCGATTGCTATTACAATGGAAGTTGAAATAAACGATTCAGAATGATTTAAAACAATGAAATATAAAGAAACATCTAGATACTTGAGTAATTTTAGACTCAGATACACAAATAGATAAAATTTGTAATTATTAAAAAATTACAGTATACACCAAAAAAAAATTAACGTGCTATAAGAATATTCCTCAAATTCATCTGACGGTACCTTGTATCTCAAAGTGCCTAAAAAATGACTATCTAACAGTATATATTTCGATTTATCTATGTTTCAACACAAAATATTATACTACTTGCACACCTTTCATTCATGTCCATCCCACCTATTTTCACTACACCGACCATTCAACACAAAACACTCCTCCCACAAATTTCCTCCAAACTGCATCTATCCCCTCGCGCACTCGCACACTCAGCCATTCATCATCTCGCGCTATCTCCCATCTGCCCTCGCCGAGAGATATATAGATATATCCCCGTCCCGTTCGCGCCTGACTCACACACGTGCCAAATGAATCACCCCTTTGATAATACGCTTGTCTCCTCGCTTTATATACACACAATTCACTTGCTCGCGCTCGGTCTGCAGTGTGCGTCCGCGCACTCAACGCGAAAGTAAACTCTGTATAACCTCCGGTCTTTTTTTTCCTCTGTTTCTCTTGCACAGACGAGGCGAGCAGCCTGTCGGAGGCGTGCAGCACGCCGATCATCGGTGCGAGCGCGCGGAGCATCGGCAACACGAGCCGCCACCACGCCAGTATGGACCTCATGGACGACATCGACAGGGGCGGCCTGCACTCGGGACATCATCTCGCCACGAGGGCCTCGCTCTCCAGCCTAGGGGTCAGTGTATATATATAGCGATTGTGTTGTTTGAGTTTGATTTGGGGAGTTGTTGTGATGATAAATATGTGATTGCTACGGTGGGATGGGTGTTATTAAGGGGTCCCCTTAAAATATCGGAAAGTTATTTATTCGGAAAGCCAAAATATCGGAATATTTAAAATTCGGATATTTTAAAAATCGGAAAGTTGAAAAATGGGATTTAGACAAATTCGGAAAATATTTTTACTGAGAGTTAAAAATTCGGAAAATTAAAAGTCGGACATATCGAAAAGTGGAAAAATAATTCAAAGAAAACTATGTTTTCTCATATCTAACAAATGTAAACTGATTACAAATCTAGACACTTAATTTATTTTTACATGGGCCTTATGGCGTCAATAAAAATATGCCGTTTCAATGTTAGATTCCCTACAAAATACATACTTTCAATACGGCGTGCCGTAATTTCCGTTATTTTAGTAAACCGATTTTTAATTTTCTGAATTTTTCAACTTTCCGATTTTTTAAATATTCCGATATTTTGGCTTTCCGAATAAATAACTTTCCGATATTTTAAGGGGACCCATATTAAGGTGATGCTAAACCCCCTGTCACCGTCAAATACGAGGAACCACTTAATTCATTAAATTTTCAATTTTGCGAAAATCTCTCTCTGGAAAGTTGTTGTTTTTGATTAGGACAATAAGTTTAATAAAGATATTTGCTAAAACTTGAAAATTAAATGAGAAAAGTGGTTCCTCATATTTGACGGTGACAGGTGGATTTAGCATTACCTTAAGGCTGTTGTTACTGGGTGGCCTGTGTGGTGATAGTGATGATGCAAGTATTTTTGATTGGCTGTGTAAAAATGAACAAGATCTTTATATTGCGTTCAAAAGATATTTTTGCTGTGTGTATAAAGTGGTTCGATTTGAGACCCAATAACATGTTTTGAAGAAAACTGTTACATTTGAATTAAAATACGAATTAAGATATTTTTTGTGATGTTTTTTTTCTAAAAAGCTCATAAAGTTGAGATCTTGAATAGATCTTTTTAAGATCTTTGAATTTTTTACTGTTACTTAAACAAGATCTTAAAATGATCTGTACAATATCTTAATTTGATGAACTTATTTAAGCAAATTTTTTATAAAAGATCTTAATAAGGTCTTAATAAAAATGTATCAGTTTGAACGTCTTCAAAATATCTAAACTGTGTCTCGTATGATTCTATTTTTGAGATATATGAAAAAGATCTTTTTAACGTACAGGGAGAATTTTCTAATAAAAGTTACTGTAAAAATCATGGTAAACGTGGGATTTCTAACTGCGAGGGAACAATTCATGGTGAGCGGTAAAACTTATAATGAAGAACGTTAATTTTTATTTGTGACGGTGATTTTTATCAGAAAATTTGTCCTATATACTAATAGTAATGATGCAAATATTTTTGATTGAGAAGGTACATCCGTAAAAACAACATTTTTCACTCGCTTTATTAAAAAAAATTTATTTGATTGAAATTTTTGTCATACGTTACTTATTATATTTCTAAATATGTACAAATAGCGTTTTTTTCTGAGAAGCTTAATTAAAAGAAAATACAAATTTAAAAAAATACCGTTATCACGAAAAATTTCAACCATTTGTGGTATTGAATAATATTTTAAGATCTTGTTTGAATTTTTCTACTACTTTGACCTAATATTGCAATGAAATCTTAAAAAGCTGTTTAAAAGATCTTAATTGTTTAAACTTACTATACAAAAATTTCACAAAATATTTTTAATCGTTCTTAAAAAGATCTGAATAAAAAAGTAACAGCTTTGAACGTATTCAAATGTAATAAAAAGATGTTTTATATTTTTAAACTGGTTCTTATTAATTATTATTAAAATGGCTTTCGCAATTATGTAATTTCTTAATTTTGTAGCTTTCGTATAATT
Organism: Gastracanthus pulcherrimus; assembly: GCA_949152435.1. Taxonomy (NCBI): domain Eukaryota; kingdom Metazoa; phylum Arthropoda; class Insecta; order Hymenoptera; family Pteromalidae; genus Gastracanthus; species Gastracanthus pulcherrimus. The sequence goes on from OX424572.1 coordinate 37,808,325, forward strand.
AAAATTTTGTATGTTACGAACACCGGAACACCAAAAAAAGTTATTTTATAAGTATGTATGTAAAATTTTGCATGGAGTTACCGCGAAACATTAGATGTTCTGATAATCAAAACCCATCCAGTATCCGTAACAATAATTGTGGCAATTCGATGCAATTCAATATCGAATGTCGTAGAAGAATGTTTTAACTGACCAATGTCATCGTAATATTTCACACGGGATTTTTGTTTCGTTATTTTACGTCAGATGCAGATGCCACATTTTTTTGGACAAATTCAACCTAAATTAAAATAATCCCTTAAACGTTATATTATATTTCTTAATAAGTTAAAGGGATTATTTTAATTTAGGTTGAATTTGTTGTCACAAATGCTCCTCTGTTTACTAGTCTCGTATCACGTGATGGCACGTAATATTTTGCGCGATACCTTCAGTACACATTTAAGGACCATACCGTAACATCTTCTCAATGTTCGTAGCCATGTATACCTCTACGAAAGGAACATTATTAAAGCTGAACATTGATTCGAGACCTCGATATCTCTATAAGTGAAGGCAAAGCTAAAGGTAACAATTTGTCCCTTCTCGGCATCCGTAGGCACGCTCGGACTCGATGGCATCGGTGTACAGCGGGGCCGGCGAGGGCCGGTGGTGCGGCTCGGTGGCGGTGCGCGGCGAGGTCGAGTTCTCCCTGCAGTACGACTACAAGCAGCTCACCCTCGAGGTCCACGTGACCCAGTGCCGCGACCTGGCGCCCGTCGACGTCAAGCGCAATCGATCCGATCCGTGAGTACACCCAGCGATCTAAATACGCTCCTTCTTTTTTATGGCTGGATAATTGTGTATCATAGTGAAAGTCATTCGCGTACACTTGGCACTTTTCAATGTCCCGGGGCTTCGGGAATCTTAAGGTAAAAGTACCTATTATGAAACACCCTCTTAACTGTGTCCCTTTTCTGAAACGGTATAAAAAATGAGAAAATAAGGAATAATTATAACGTGCATAAGCAAATATAAAAATATTATTGGTAACTATGAATGATTTCGTCTGCAAATATATGAACATGAGTATTGTTATACAATAAGTAGTATTATAAAGAATTATTCAATTTTGCGTGTCTCCAAACCCGTGCAAATCGGCGGTGTTGGGAGCCGAAGCAGCTGATTTATACGACTTTGTTTTTGAACTATATTTATAAATATAAATCACTTGGCACTATGTGCAATAGCTTAAATTGTAGCTTTCGGTCCGTGTATTTTAATTAACTACAAACAGTTTTAATGTTGATGTGATTTTTATAAATATGTAGCTGTTTTATAATAGGTGCGCGAGTTAGTGGAAGTCCGTATTTATGAAACACCTTTGCAAAGGCTTTTTTATAATAATTTTACCTATTTGCATATTATTTTCTGTATTATGAAGCAATAAATACTACATTTTAATGATATAGCTCCCGTACATATAAAAACTAAGTAAAATAAGCATGTTTATTGAATTTAGCAGCCTAACCTGTAACTTATCGATTACGAAGCCGATTCTATGAGGCATAACCTTAAACATGATCATTTTGTTGTTATTGAAAACTTTTTAAAAAAGGATGTCAATCTTATGTTGACGTTATTCCTCGTGTATATTAGGCGCATTATTTACGACAGGTATATCAATTGATATTTACATATTTATTACGTTTCATAATAGGGACTATTGTACTGTTTCATAATACGTACAATGGATCACTTCAATATTTTATTAATATAATTAATTATTAACGTTAAATTTGTATTTTAAAGGCATTATCTGTTCAAGGAAAGTCGTTCCCTTTGAGTACTATAAAAAGTTTTAACGTTATACGCTTATTCAATCCCAATTTTACAGAAGTATAAAATGCACCCCGAAATCTGTTTCATAATATGTACTATTACCTTATACGCGTAAAAGGGGGTGATGTGGTAGTGATATATTTGTGGGGGTTGGATTATGTATCCTTTCTTGGATGAAGTCACTGGGAGCGTAGTGTTTCTTACACGTGCATTACATACAAATTAACTAACTACACGAATACGTCTATAGTATCTTCAGTTTTTTTTTCACGTGTGGATTTCTGAAGCTTTGTGGCTTATGAAGGGTCAGTCCGATGCAAATTTAGCGCGTATGGACGGTGTGTGAAAGCGTGGCAGGTTTTGTTTATACGGTTTTTGGGTGTTTCTTACAGGTACGTCAAGGTATACCTTCTGCCTGACAAATCGAAAAGCGGAAAACGAAAGACGAAGGTGAAGAAGCACACGCTGAATCCTGTATTCGACGAAACTCTCAAGGTACGTGTATAGGAGCGTTCGATGAGTTGGAAAGTTGTAAGATAGTTGCCACAGGAAAGTCAAAAGTATGAGGATAATGTGGAATTGAAATATATTGTTGATAGTAGAAATAGTTTTGGATGTAAATTTTTGGATTGGGTCATTGACCTGATGAGTGAGATAATTAACTTCAAACATTGTTTTTTCTTTCTCGGTAGATTTACGGCGGTTTGCTGATTTACGTAGTTAATTCGAGTAATAAATAATAGCTCTGTTAAAAGATATTTAAGAAATAAAGGAATAATTTAACGATCATTGGAAACTAAAATTCACTTTGAAAATTGTGTCATTGACAGTTTGGACCGGTTTGGACCTTAAAAAGCACAAATCTAAAAATACCAACAGCCTCAAAATTTGTAATTGTCTGTAAATTCTAGTTATATATAATATTTTATTTAATAGTTCATGAATGTACATTTACACTTTGGGCTCCGAAAATTGATAAAAAAATTAAGAGGCCTTCGAAAGCAACAGCACAATACGAATCTATGCGCAAGATCTTACCTTGATTAGAATAATTTTTCGCTGGCTCTATATAATACACAGAATATTTCATTTAACTTTTTGTTTTGTTTTCAGTTCCACACAAGCATAAACAGTCTCGAATCGCGAACACTGTGGCTGACGGTCTGGCACTCGGACATGTTCGGCCGCAACGACTTCTTGGGCGAGGTTCGAATGCCCCTGGAGAACAAGATCTTCGACGATCCCCGTCCACAGTGGTATCCTCTGCAGGAAAGGGTCAGTTGTCTTCGATCATTTGTTTCAGAGAATGTGAAACTTCTGTATTTACTTGCAGACTGTTTTGTTTTACCTAAGAATGAATAGTCGACTTTAATTTACAACAAAAAGAATACTTCTAGGCAGATCTAGATCTTCTAGGTCTTCTAGGTCTAGGAAAACTTCAAATTTCTCTTGCCTGCAATATTCACTGAAAAGAAATAGATAACAAAATCAGTGCATCTAATTTTTGTATTTAAATTTGAACGAGAGCTTATAAAATACACCTTGCTTTAATATGAAACAAGCTACAGTAAAATTAGACTGACGAATGAATGTGAGAACATTTTAAAATACATGCACCTCGAGCGTAGCAAGAATCAGTCGTTAGTAACCAATTAAGAATTTCAAGTTAAACATGAAAATCATGATAAGTGTATTAATTTCCATTAAAACATATTCACTTTACAATTATCAAGCTCTAAAGCTACCTTTAAAAAACATTCCGTATAAATTTGTAAAAACAACAATACCCACACAAACCTATCAGATTCACGCTCCACCTACACCTACTAAATACCTCCTAAATTCCCTACTGCTCCACACGCCACCAGCCCTTAAAATCCAAGTCGAGAAATTTGAATTTCCCAACAGCACGCAACTAATACGAACCAAATGAAAATCTCGTTCGCAGACGGAGCCGTTCGACGATCCGGTGGCGTACAAGGGCGAGGTGATCGTCGGCCTGAAGTTCGTGCCTCCGGATCCGGGCCGACAGGAGCGCGATCGGGATCACCCGTGCGAGCATCATCGCGCCAACAAGGCGAAGAAGAGCTGGAGCAAGGGGGCGCTGCACGTGCTCGTCAAGGAGGCGAGGAACCTCCAGACCCGAGCCAAGAACTCGGGCACCTGCGATCCCTTCTGCAAGAGGTTGGTGCTTGCGAGTGTATATGCGTTTGTTTTATTCTCATTGTGAGTGATTAGTCGTGGCTAGCTGCGTTGATGCTTCACTGTGCTAGTGAGTCTTGGGGGGAATCTCAGTAGCTGTTTTAACTTGTTCAGTTTTTAGGTATTTGTTGTGCAGTGGATTGTAATAGTGTTAGAGAGGAATGCATTGCACTCTATTAGATTTGATTGAAAAGTAAACTTGTGATACTTGTAAAATACTTAGAGCACTTGGTTATATCGCACTATCAGAATAAGACTGTGGCAATTCAAAATTGGTTTTACTTCATTTTGATATGTAAAGGAAAATTAAAGCCTTTTGTACACTATGACGATTGGTTCGAAACGGCTAAAGGGAGATTATTATTCACTAAACGATTGCACTCAACCTAGGCAAACAAAGTTCTTATTCTACGTGAAAATACGCTGTCTATTTGCATAAATGTATGGAAATTTTTTTTAAGTGTTATTTTTTAAAATGGATCCGTAATTTTTATTTCCTTATTTTAGAGGTTCATCAGCAACGTATTTTTATGCAGAGTAAGAATTTTTTTTGTTATGGTTGAGATGTTATAATGAATGCTAGAATCTACACAGTTTTGTAAAAAAGTTTTTTTTACTTCTCAAAATGTGTACAAATATGTCTTAAAAGTTTTGAAAAAGATTCATTGTATCGGCTCTTCTTTCTATTGCGTTTTAATCCTTTCTTAAGTGAATTAATTAATTAATTAAGTTAATTTAACTATATTACAATAATAAAATTGAATCAAAAATATTTTATTCATGAAAAATTTACGTTACTTAATTGATTATACGAAATCATAGAATTTCGGATTGCCATAGCCTTAATATAAGGATGCGATATAAGTTGAAATATTAGTTTTAATACGCAATTTAAAATAACCAAGGGAAAAGTAGTTGAAAACATTAAAATAGAGGAGATGTTTAAAATAAATGAAGTTAAAATAAGCTTATCATTGTATCGATATACCGTGAATCGGAGTGACTTTGAAAGTTTGAACCAGTTTGAAAATTCATATTACTTGGCTTTGCTGTGCTACAAAAATTAAGTTCTAAAACGAGTACTGAAACTTGAGTTTCAAGCTGTAGTATAATTTTAAACCGTTAGGTGTAGAATTTCAAGAGATAGGGATGAGAGGGTTATACCTTTAAGAAAATATAAATAGTAAAACGTAGGATGATCAGTCACCCCGGTATTTGGGCTACTACTAATAAGTTAAGCTACTACCAATAAAAGTTTTGAGTTACTTTTTGATTATAAATATAGTCAAATATAAGAAAAATGCATATAAACTAAGTTGATACAGAGATAAGCTAATAATTAAAAGGAAAATCAAAGACTGTGGAATAGAATTTTACACATTTCCTTCCAACACAATGTTTCCGAAATTAAAGCTTTCTTAAGCTGTTTATATGTATTCAATCGAACCTCCAAATATTAAACATGATAATAAATATAATTAATGATTGTCTGTCAGTTCGATCGTCTATCTAGAGAATACAAATTATTAATCTGTACAGCAGATAACAGTATTTCGATACTTGATTATCTAATAAATCAATTTCCTCTACAGTATTTTTACAAGACAGTGCGTGTCTTATACTATAACATTTTTGTGTAAAATATGAATCCTGCATAATGTAAAATCTGTGTAAATTATTTTGTATAAAATTGTACACAAAATGTCCGTAAACTTTTACTGAAAAGTTTGTGTACAGTTAGCACGTGTATTCTCTTACGACAGAATGCACAAAAATCACACAAATACTAACATAAAGTTATAAAATTACCCAAAGCATGTGTAAAAAGTGTAAATTCCTAATCTACCCAATTTTTCTGCCAATCATTCGGATTTCTTGCGGTGTAGCCTCACCTATATCTTGCATCCTTATGAAAGCATCCGTCACTCTGACCCACGACTCTAATCAATCCCAAGGCAACTCAAATTCCAAAAGAATATACTATAATCTTCGATTCACTCGTTCGTTGCAGCTACCTACTGCCGGACAAGGGCCGGTCCAGCAAGCAGAAGACCGGCGTCGTGCGCCGATCCACGGGCTCGCCCGTCTGGAATCACACCTTCGTGTACAAGGACGTGAGCCTTCAGGAGCTCGCCGATCGAGGCCTCGAGCTCACGGTCTGGGATCACGATCGGATAGCCAGCAACGAGTTCCTCGGAGGCGTGCGATTTAATCTCGGCACCGGTCAGTGTGTTATTGCATCGTACTGTTTTTAATGTTTAAGCTGTTGAGGGAAGATGGGAAAGAACTTTTTGGTAGAGTTTTGGTCGAATTAACTTTGAGAAAAGGATTAGAACTCACGGGAATGTATCTTATTTGTGTTGACATTTTTATTTTAGTAGGGTCTGATAATTTTGATGTAATGAGGGTTAAATAGAGCATGATTTTATGATATTTTTGTCGGCACTGAAGGAATTCAAAGTTTCCGTAATCAAAGGTAGATTCGTTCATCGTATTTTTCGTTTTATACAATGAATTTTCGAGTTTCTGGAACAGTTTGACCAGGGAAACAATTGTTCTTGTAGTCTGTTGAATGTACGCCTTTGGTGGAAACATTATGTAAACGTAAAAATACACTTTGACAAATGAGAAATCGCTAATTGTCAATGACAATGGGAATACAGCGTCACCTTATAAGACAGCTCTAGTTAAAAAATCTTTATAGTATGAATTAATGAAGAAAAAAAATTAAGGTTTAAAGTGAGAAATGACTTGTTTGGAAAAAAGATTTTTTTATTACTACCTAATTACATGATGTTATATAAAAAGAAAGTATTTTATCCTTGACTGGTTGCCTTTTCATAAATTGTATTGTAGCTGTAGTCATAAAATCTGTATAAATAAGCATACCTTTCATTAAGTAAGATGTTGCGCAATTAGTTTTAATACTTTAAAAAAATGTTAATCTACTCAAAATGAATTTAAATATTTCTTTGGGATATAATAACAAGAAGTAAAGAGCATTATTTTTCATAAACTTTCTTTATATGTAAATCATGGTGTCTTCGTATAACTAATTATTTCTGTCTTGAAAAATAGATATATATTAATCCGATAATGCTGTACTAAAAGTCTTTAAATTTGTTAAAAATACGTATAGTAACTTATTAAACATTTTCGAACGTTCCATTTAAAATATACGTATTGTCCAATTTAGCTCTAAGCAAGGTTTAATTTGCCATCATCGATAATAAGTCCGATCCGAAAAAAATTTAATTTCATAAGAACTTTTAGGACTATAAACGCAAAATTCGATATTTAATCAATTGTATACCTTTCCCATGGGATAAAAGACATTCGATAAACCTTTCAAGAATAAGTCTAAAAATCAAGAAATGCCTATTATTGAAATCGTATTAGACCTAAGATTCAAAAGTAGATCCACAAATTTTCATTTTGTTTATATTTGCAATAAATGCAGCCGGTATATCTCTAGATAACGCCATACTCAATTAAAAATATTCGCTTTGTCAAAATTTGCCCCTTGACCAACTTAGTTCCACTTTCTGATAACTTCTTCTACAATTTCATGTAATTGATCATATATAAAAATCATATTTTGCTTGAATCACATGATCATTCAAATGCCAATAAAGTATGTGATTCACCATATAATAACCGCTCACTGAAGCTAAAAATGCAATACTGCTGTTCTCTCTTAACAATCTCAAACTTCCGTTGCAGGCAAGCATTACGGCAAAGCAGTCGATTGGATGGACGCGACCGGCCGCGAAATGTCCCTCTGGCAGAACATGCTCGAGCGTCCGAACTTTTGGGTGGAGGGAGCCGTGACACTGAGACCGAATCTGCATAATCACGTGAAAACCGGCGCCTCCTAGGAGCGGTACACCTCACGCAATTCGTACGCGTCGCTCATCTCCTCATACCTGGGACAATCGAAGCGTCGACCCTCGTCGGCGAAAACGAGAGATAAAGTGCCTTTAGGATGTAATGTCGTCGTCGTAATGTAATTAAGTAACTAACTCAATCTCTCTCTCTCTCTCTCTTTCTCTCTCTCTCTCTCTCGGCGCTTCGACGCAACGAATGATCATCGTCTCTGTCCACGCGGGTGCGACGCGATGACTTTTAGAAATGTGATTCTTGTTTTTTTCTTTTTTTACTTCATTGTTTACGTGCTCTCTGTCGCCGTTGAATTTTTATGTGGACACAACACGCGTTTCTTTTTTCAAGAAGGATTTTGTCCGATAGACTCGAGGAATCATTGAAGGAAAGGCTACTCGAGCGACGAGGTAGCTTTTAAAGAGGAAAAGAAAGTAAGCACGAATTCTGTTTTGTTATTTATTTGAAAAAAAGAAAATATTCTATTTACATTATTGTCGTGTAGAAGTCGTTTGCACTTCACGTGCAATTGGAATGATTGGCTTTCGAATACCTATATATATATACATTATTCTTATAATAATTCGATCTGATCAGAGAAAGAGAAAAGCCAGACGCCAAATATAGCCGCACTTTTATATTTTCTAAATGTCGATATATTAACAAAAAAAAAGAGAAAAGAAAAGGAAACCACCTGTCTCATTCGTATGTATTCTTCGTGGCCAAAAGTACTTTGTAATAGACGATCGCTGTTTTAAGCCGTTAATGATCCTTTTTGCGAACAGTTTTCTCTCACGGCGAGAATAACATGCTTCCAAACTCTTGTGAAACCCGATGTAAACGCGTGTAGCGGAGATTTTACGTCAAGCCAATGTTTAAAGGGGGGTATCGGTGCGCTTGAGCGATCAAACGCGCCAGATTTACCGATTTGATAGAAGAAAGAAAACCGTATATATGTATATTTAGAAGAATATATGTTATATATAAATATACAAATTTATGATATAAAAGAATTATTATATATGCGCGAGAACGGAGGAAGGAGGCTTTAGTTAGCGAGCGCGTTCGAGTCGAGTATTAAAAAAGTGTGTGTAAAAACAAAGTGAGCATGTAATTGAAGACGTTTCTTCGCGCGCGATTCGAGGAGACGCCAAGGCTGATGTACTTACGCATGCATATATATATATTATATAGTATAGTACTTAAGCTAACTTTGTTCTTTGATACTTTAGCCGAGACTCATCAAATTAATTCAGATAGGATTTTATCTAGCGTCGTAAGGTTTATCGATTTAATTTGACTCTCTAGCTCATAAGTTAAATGAAATTAATTGAAGAGAGAGAGAAAAAAAATCATGAAAAAACAGGGTGATCAGTTCTGGCCAATGATAACTGCCTCTGACGAATTTTTGTTTGTCGAGAAAACGAGTTCGAGAATACATGTTGCAAGCGATACATGCCGATGATGAATGTGTTGTATGTCAATTTCGTACGCGGTTCGCGCGTACGTGCAATATATATATATTTACATATATATTATATATACACCATATAAAATGATTCGTTGCATTTGCGAGCTTGTGCGATTCGCACGATAAACGAAGGACCAAATGCAATATGTTAATTTTCCTGCAATCCACGCGAGTGATGAACGAGGCAAGCTCCAGTGCAATTGTTATCCTTGATTGTCGCGTATATGTGTGCACTCTGGTTTCTGCAATGGAACGAGAGACGTACGAGCGAAATTAAAGAGATCTATTTATACTTAAATATTTAGTGATGTACATGAAAATAAATTCTTTTTTCTACCTTGATACGTTACAAATGCACGATTATTATTTTTGTCCGTCGTCAGCTGTAGTTATAAGTCGTTGTTGGAAATGAAGCGGTTTCCCTCGGAATTTTTGCCGGAGTAACGGTATCGGCATTTTCCATAAGCACCTATAAACAAAATATGGCAAATGAATTCATTACATTATTTTAAAAAATTATTCAATACAATTACATAAATTCATACCCTGGTGGAAACAGTTTTAGCATAAAAAACTATTAATAGTTAACAAAGTTTGTCAAAAAATGTTAAAATTTGAAAAATTCTGGAAATTTACGCAAATCCTGTTGGAATTTACTTGGAATGCACCCTGATTTGACTGAATTCGAGTTGTATCTGGTTGAAATCCAGGTTGTATTTCCAGCTTAAATTTCCAAGTAAATTCCATGCTTAATTCAGGTAAATTTCCAGGCAGATGACTAGAAGTGTACCTAGTATTTCACCTAGATTAAATTTATAATTTACCTGGGAATCTAGTCTAGCTAAAATCCAGTCGAATTAATTTCTATATATAAGCTGGATTAACGGCTGATCGATTTCAACAGGGCAAACTCAAACTTGTCATTGATGAACCCCTTGGAAATGACTTTTATATCTATATGTAAATTAATATTATATAAATTTAAAAAGCAGAAATTCTTCGCATTACCCTAACAGAATTTGCTATTTTCTGACAAAACTATTTCCACCAAGTTATCAAAAATCATAGGAAAGAATACGATTTTTAGTTAGCATGTATAATCGTATAATCTTTGTTAACTTGTAGATCATGGTACAGTTTCTTCGTAAACTTTTGAAATTTTAACGATATCTTCTAAATCGAATATAACGCAGGCAAATTTTTCACAAACATCGTGACGTCATACTTCATCTGGAATCTTTGAACCGTTTAAGGACGTATGGTTTATCTCTGCACCATAAAATTCTAGTACTTTTATCATGCCAAATCATTACAGGGTTGTAAAACTACGTAATTTGTAATTGAACCATACGTTAACACATGTACGTTAAGGTGATGCTAAACCCTCTTGTTACCGTAAAATACGGGGAATCACTTTTTAGAGAGAAAATATCTCTCTGAAAAGTTGTTGTTCAAAATTAAAAATAAAATAAGACAAGTGATTACTCATATTTGTCGGTGACTGGTGGCTTTAGCATCACCATAAACAAACTATCAACCCAACTTATAGTCTCAAAATTGTTAAAAAAATCTTAAGCAATCGAGAAGAAAATAACATTTTTCTGTATCAAAATCTTCATTTGAAAGAAAAGTGTCTTTCCCACTTTACAAACACCCATCCAAATCCCCCCCTTACCCTTATGATCCTGCGGTGTCCTGATCGCCGTCGGCAGCGGCGTATAATTCACGTGGAAGTCCGCCTCGTCGAACTCCTCGGCGGCCTGTCTCCTCTCCCGCTGCAGCTCGTCCAGGCTCGTCCTCGCGTCGAGCCTGACGATCCTCATGAGTCTCCCGCGCTCCTTGGCCTGGGAGCGCTCCTGGCGCGTGACGGGCCGCGAGTCGAGGAAGCGCAGAGTCTCGGGCAGCGAGTGCACCGCGTAGAGCCGATAGCGCTCGTAGTCGTCCTCGTCGTGGGTGCCCGCGGGCTGGCTCAGCTCGTCCGGGCAGCCGGGGTTGCCGAGGAGACTGGCGTAGCCGAGGCGAGGACAGCGGAGGCGGATCTGCTCCAGGGCGGCGTCCATGTCGGAGATCTGTGGGGAGTCGTTTGTTAATGTTGGAGGAATAGGGTCGCGCGTGGTTGTTGAAAGAGTAGCATAAATTATTTGACCGTTGGGTGTTTTAAGTTGAATGGTGAGACGTGTAGATTTGGAATTTTTTTTTGGGAAATTGGCCAGATTTTTTATTGAGCGAAAGTAGATGTATAGAGGGAATGCCAGGGTGAAAATGGGATAAGGAGAAACGGCAGTTGTTTATTTAGTTTTCTATTTAGCAGGGAAAGAATTAAGGAAAGAAAGGGCGGATTACGGTATCAAAGGTATCTTATAAAGTTTTGAGCCAGGAATTTGAAAAGTTATTGGAGCTATGACATTTTTCGTACAGGTACTTTAGCGTTTACAAAATCACATTTTTCTGGACAGTATTTTTTTAACTGAGCGGATCTATAACTCTGTCGAATATTAACCGATTCGCATTTGAAATTTGTACGAGAGCTTTGTAATAATATTATTTTCAGTTAAGCATAGGGGATTTTTTTTTTCAATAATTGACCATTTTGTAATAAATTAATTTTTGGAAAATCTCTATGCTTCATTTTTAAAAAACTTACACATTTTGTTACGTACTTTTTATGTAGATATTAGAAAACTTGAAATATTAAACTCTTAGCTTACCCGGATTGATTATATATATTGACATAGATGTTTGGAGAAAAATCCTTTTTATGGAGCTGGTGATGGGTTGGAAGAGCTTTACATTACTTTTCTTTTACAGTAAATAACTAAATATCTTCAAAATTTAACAAAATATTTTTTTTGTTACGGGAATTAGGAGGGCATAACATAGAATTTTTTCCGAAATATTACTTTAATATAGATAGAAAAATTATAAAAGTGAAACGACAGTGAGGTAGTAATTGCGTCGATATGTTGAGCTCTAAAAATTAAAGATAACTATTTTTAACGACTTTCAACAAGTTTTTCATAAAACAGGAGCAGTTTCATTTACAATTTCGTCAAGATATATGTATTAAAAATACATCGAAATATATAACTTAAAATACGCGTGGAAAATAAACACTCCAATCGAAGACATTGAACAAGATGACATTGGAATTAGTTCGAAAGTTATTCGTAATTGAAAATTATGAAACATTTAGCTGCAAATCATCAGTAGATAAAAAATTAAGTTAAGATATAACATGTTTTATACAGTTTTTTGTGCAGCGTCCCAACTAGAACTTTTGCTTTATTCTTTTATTTTCTTTCTTTTGTGATTTCTAATATAGACATTCAATAAAATGCAAAAAAATACGAATTTATGGATTCCTATTTAAAGGTATAACGACAAATTCACTTAAATCCGAGCTAAGTTTAACAGAAAATATTTTCTTTTCCTATACTCGAAAAAAATATATTACACAATTGTAAAATTTAAAATTTCTAAATGAATCCCATTCTTACTACACTTAAATCTTTCATCAAAAAACGATTACATCAATAATTGTTTGATAATACGAGTAAAAATTAAGCCTCTCGTTAACTCGCAAACTTGTAACCACTGTATCAATTAACAAACTCAAACAAGCGCATGCAAAATTCTCGCAAAAGTACCACATTTAAAAACACGCCATAAACCAACAATCAAAAAAAAAGGAAAAATCCAAAACGTACCTTATTGTTGTTCAAACTGAGCGTGTGGAGTTTCGGCATGTCGGGCAGGGTCCTCAGGTCCCTGAGCTCGTTGTTGTCGAGCACGAGCTCCTGCAGGTGGACGAAGTCCCTGACGGCCGTGAGCGAGGTCAGCTCGTTGTAGGAGAGATCGAGGCTCGTGCACTCGGCCCCGACGACGCCCACGAGGCCGCTGGGCACGCGCTGGGCACGCTGGCCCGTGTACCAGGCCTGTGCTCGAAAGAGATCGGTAAATTAAGTACTGCGAGGTGGAAATGACATCTGATGTGAGAAAGTCTTGTAGGCAAATGTCTTGTTCCAAACGAATGATACGTGCGCACTTTTGCATAATTTTTCATTATTATCTTTTCATGGTTTTTCACGCTTGCTTACATTTGTAATTGAAAGAAGAAGAAACAGGTGCTTTAGCTAATAAAACCTGCACAATTTCTCACATTTTTCAAGTTCTTTTACAGCTTTTCATATTTTTTCACATTTTTTTGTGGTATTATCTTATAAAGGAAATTGCAACTATAATGAGGATTTGTGATAAAATGTGAAAAACTGCGGCAAAATGTTCGAAATATTTTGTTTTTTAACTCGCAGCTCAACAAAGCGTAAGAAACTGTTGGAACAAAGCGTAAAAAACTGTTGGATTTCGGACATATTTTACCGTTTATTACGTTTTCATATATTTTCTTACGTTTTTTACGTTTCCTTACGTTTTATTACTTTAGATTACATGATCACATTGAAAATTCCGCTCATTAAAAAGACTTCCATAGTGTCTAATATTTCAGAAAAATATTTTCTAAGTGCCAATGCTTCTTAAGTAACTTAAAGTTTCTTCTAGCTATATTTTTTTCATATAATTGCGAAACCTAATAAAATGTACAAAAACGTAATGGAGTATAACAATCCGTAGGTAATCGTAAGGAAACGTAAGAACGTCCGAAATTCAACAGAATCTTACGTTTTCTTACGTTTTCTTACTTTTTCTTACGTTTTATTACTTTTTTTATTTCCACAGGGGTGAAAACCTCGAAAAGTTCTATTTATCACTTTTATTGCGTTTCATATAACACATTATTTTAGCGTTTTCAACTTTTGGGAATTTGAGGTAAATAACTAAAAACAGGCGAATGTAAAAAAAGACTGCAATTAAAAATTTCAAGATCGTTTAGAAAAAAGACATTATAAGCTTAAAAATAAATTTGTACTTACTTATGTTCGTGTCTTTTCGCTAAGTTATAAAATTTTAAAAATTAATATGAGTGTTTGAGAATAATCATAGTATTAAATAAATTCTTTGAATATTACTACTATTTCATTAATTCTGAGTGCAAATGCTTAAACCATACATTAGAATTTTAGTAATGCAGATTACAAGTAATAATAAATTATCAGACTGAAGCGATATGTTCCTGTTTGAAATGTAATTCTAAATTCACAGTCTTTCACAAATTTATTTTGCTTTTACACACTTTTTAACAGATTTTTTCACAGTTTTTTACATTTTAAAATTTCCGCTAGGGTAGTGGAGAAAATTAAGAGCGAACGGGGATAAATGAGAGAAGTTTTTGAATGAGAAGGGTTATATACGCGACTTATCTGAAGATGGAACACGCGTGGAAATATTTGCACTATTACAATGCAGGAATCATACCTGCAGATTTGTCTTTAATTTTAAAGAAAATTGTTCTAACCTTTACTTACAAGTAAGACCGATGCAAGTATGGGTATTAACGATTTTGTTTTTGATATCCTTGTGGACAAGAAATCTGTAGGGATGACTGCAAGACTTTCCTCAGTGTTTTAATCTTACAGGTTTTTCTACACGTGACTACCTATTCGGATGAATGATGATAACACCCTAATGAAACACGTCAAGTAGGTTTCTTTTATCAAAAATTTCTTTAGAATATCTTTCTAAAGAAAAATCTGCAGGTGAAAACCTTGCAGAAAAATGTGTAGAAAAAGCTGCAGAAATATCTGTTAGGTTCAATAGGTGTGTTGAAATTTATACCAATTAGTCCTGCAGATATGTCTATATGAGTAAAATCTTTGTAGAAAAATCTACAAGAGATTAAGATATGTTCACATTATTTTTGATTTCTTTACTCCTTCTCACATTTCACAATCTTATTTATACATTTTGCGCGTATTACTATACAGATTCTCACATTTTTTCACATTTATTTACATTTCGTTATCCTTCTCAGGCAGCAACATTATTTAAAAAGAATTCTTCAAGTGTTATTATTAAAGAGTTCATGATTCACACTGATATTTAGATTCTTTATGTGCTCTTTTAAAACTCTTGAGGAATTCTTATTTAACTTATATTCATAATGAATTTTTAAAGAGTTTGTAAAGAGTTCATAGAAGGAATAATTTTTTGCTATCTGTGTTTACTAATTATCTTTGTAAAACATAAGCGATTCTCTGGAACTGTTAAATTTGGTTTAATTAATTTTTAGTAGTTTTTTGAAAATCTCGAAAAAAAACTTTTATATGTACTCTTATTAAAATGTCAGGATTTATGTCTTGGCTAAAAAACGAAGAATTTGGGCACACATGTAGAGTAACGTGCCTGTTTGGGAAGCCAAATAACAGCCTTTAAAAAAGGATGGGTATCAGTTACAAAAACAGTAAAGTTCCAGAGAAATGTCCATACGTGAGTATACTTTAAAATAGTGTAAATATGTGAGAGAATGTCAATACACTTTATCTCACTTTTCTTATTTTTACTATAGGATAACATAATACGAGGTTTCTCAAATCGTGCTGTCAAAGCGTGAATTATCTTTGTAATGCCGATTTCAATCCGGTCTGAGATTACAAAAATTGGTGAGCAAACGTTCTTTCAATATCATGTTAATACATGCAGCTAATTATACACGTGAAGATTAAAATTTTGCGTTAATTTACAAGCGTCCAAAATATTTTTAACAATTGAAGAGCCCGTATATAGGGCAGCAAACAATCATGTAATATTTCGCGCAGCCCCCCGAAAATACTATTTCCGATATATTTTCTATTAAATTATTACAATAAAATTAAAATAATGAAAATAGTGAGAACAAAATTTACAGTAAAAAAATTAAAAGAATAATTTTAATCTCGATCAAGATTATATAATAATCGACGAGCAAACGTTATTTTAATATCTACATAACAATATGTGAAGAAAGTTGGAAGATTCTAGTTTTGAAGTAATTTAGTGAAAAGTCTATATTTCAAACAGTTATTACAGTAAATAATACACAATGAGAAGAAATATTCGCAGCAAAAATTACATTTGAATACGGTCTAATCATAAAAATCGGTAAGCAAATGTTACTTTTAATATTGTAGAAATAATATAGAATAGGTTTGAAGATTTAATTTCAGAGCAATTTTGTAAGCGTAAAAAGTATTTCAAAAAATCGTTCATACACTACGTTAATACACTACTAAATAAATGAGGGCAAACAATTCGATCACAGTACAACAAATAGTCACAAGTTTAAGGAATTTTATGTTGTATCAATACACTAACGCTGAAAAATAAATTAACAATATAATTTGAACATGAATAAAATGTACGTAAACGCACGTAAAGACTTTTTTACCGTACTCGTTTTTAAAATAGTATTTAAATAACGCATACTTTACGTTGCTAATAAACGCCTCGGCGAGTGTCTCCCAACTGATAAACACCGATATCGTTTATCAAAAAGACGCGACTTATTATGCCACACGAATTACAAAGTAGATCGTGTACACTTATTTTTAAACCGCGACGAGCACGTAGTACATAATGTTTACACTGCATCCTGCAATCTTTAAAAAGCGCACAATCTTACGTATTCTCAATTTCATTCAAACTATTACCAACTCTACAAAAAAAAATCGATTTTCGCGTTCGAATCCCGCGTCCACTGCACCACGGCAAAATTCAAAAGTTCAAAAAAAAAAATCAATTATATAGAAAATACATACCCTGCCGTGACAAACAGTCAGTCCGCTGCGATTGAAGTCCTGCTCGCTCTTCCCGGCCATCTTGTTTATGCCAGACACGTTTTCCGAGATAATCTCCGCTATAGCCACACACCGCTGTGAGTTATACACACGGTATACTATATATACACAATATTATCGTATATATATTCGCGTACGCGAAGAAGCGCCGCAAAGAGTGTTGTGTATCTCCTTCCTTTTTCAACGATGTATATAATACACCAGCGGCGCCTATAATATACACACTGAACGGCGTAGGTATATACACGTATTATACGTGCGAGTTGGTGAGCGCTCAGCTTGTGTACGCTGTGAACGTAGTCAGTGCTCAAGCGCGGCTCGTTGGTCTAGGGGTATGATTCTCGCTTAGGGTGCGAGAGGTCCCGGGTTCAAATCCCGGACGAGCCCGATGATATTTTTTTTTACTTGTTGCTTTCTGCAGTTTAAGTTTGTAGTGACTACGGGACGGCTGTACACGTCGGGCGTTTGTAAGCACTGCGAGCGACGTTGGAGGTAGACGTACTGCGTTCGATGGATAGATGTAGATAGATCGATAGATAGACGTGCACTGATAGTGCTTGTGTAAATGGTGTCCGAGGCTTTTATTCGCCATGAGCATTTGCTTGGAGGGGATGAGAGAAACGATCGCAGCGCACAAGATGGCAGAAAATGGAAATAGAGGTGTAACCGTAAAGCATTGCTATATATGCGATATATATATTTGTTTCCAACTCTTGAAGGGCGCCACCACTCGTGCTCTGGGCGAATACAATTGGTTTGAATGGACGTTGGAAAGGTATTTGTATAGCGATAATGGTGTTTGTATAGAGACATTTGGAGAAGATTATGGGGTGGAGGGGATGAAAGGGGATTAGGTACAGAACGTTTGCAAACGGGATTAGGGATTCTTTGAAGTCAAATTAGCCTGGATCCTAAATCTTGTGTTATTTGTATAATATTCGTAGTTGTACATTTTATAAGCACTCATGTTTTCTATATTGTTAAGAACTGCTTTATTTCTTCTTGAGTAGTACTCTTACCTCTTGTTAATATAAAATAAAAACCTTAAGGCCATCGCCCATCGGATAGAATATTTTAAATATCGCTTTTTGAAAGAAGCTAAATGTTCGAAATTGATGCGAAAAATTTTAAGCGGGCTTTTGTCGTTTGTTTATTATGTATCTGCGATAATTCATTAACTATTTGATTGAACGATATATTTAATACAATATAAAGTAATAGAATGAATATTGTTTCCGATTTGTACCCTAGTGGAAATGGCAACTGCGTAAAACTGCGAAAAACTATGAAAAGAATGTGAGAAAGTGTGAAAAAATGTGAAAATACACATACTTTTGGAACATCTGTTACAAAACAAATATGCACAGTTTTTCACAATTTTTCATAGTTTTTTCATAGTTTTTCATAGTTTTTCACAGTTTTTCACACTTATAAAAAACACGTATTTTATCTAATAAAATTTGCATAATTTTTCACTTTTGTTCTTCGTTACATTTTCTTATATAATGGAAATTACAACTGTGAGAAATTGTGATAAAATGTGAAAAACTATGAGAAACTGTGAAAAACTGTGAAAAACTGTGAAAAACTGTGAAAAACTGTGAAAAACTATGAGAACTGTGACCAAATTTATGAAATATTCTATAATTATTTTTTAAAATCCTGTTCCAAATTTTAGCCCAATTTCACAGTTTTTAACGAAATTCTCATGGTTTTACACACTTTTTCACACTTTTGTCACAGTATTTCACATTTTGAAATTTCCACTAGGGTAGGAATAGAAGGGTTTCTTTGGATCTTGATAATTTCAAAAGAATATTAGGTATTGAAATTGCCGCGAAACGTAGGATATGCGAATATCTAATAAATTATTTCTCATGTCGTATATTATATTTTGTATAGGGGAGAGTACCCCAGTATGACCACCCACGGTGAAAATGAAAATGTCAAAATCGAATCAGTTGTATGAATGGACCTTTTTGACATAGTAAATTAGTTTTGGTCAAAGTTAATAATCTGAGTTAAGTATTAATTAATTAATTTTAGTTAAGTATTAATTAATAACGAAAAATTAGGGTTTTGAGATTTTGAAAAAGTGTTTCCCGGTATGACCATACCTAACTTTTATTATGCAAGAGTATTTTTGCTCTAAATGCTGAAAATTGTGATTCAAAGAGTAAAAGTTATAAAATAGTATGTTGTTTAAATCTATTTTAATTTAAATCATATCATACATGAAATAATTAGTATTTAATTAGCTTATATATTGGGTGTGTACCCTCAGGAAATAACTTTTGACACGGAAATTGACGGCTTTTTCGTTATTCTCATGAGAATCTTTGTAGTTGTTATGTAAAAACAAGAACCTCCTATAATATTTAATAGAACTATAACATGAATCTAATTCAGCATATAAAGTATTTAATAACTATTTAGTGTAAATGCATTTGAAAAAGTATAAAATTACCTTATCTATAATAAAGCATAAATTATCTTCTCCGACATGAAATTTTTTATAAGCTATCTCCCATCTTTTGTTTTCACGAAAACGCCATTTTTAGTTTAAACGCGATTATATCTTGGAAACATATGATAAAAAATGTTTAAAATAAATTGAGCTCAAAAAGGTAGCTTATTACTATCTCTTCGCTGAGTTACTTGCCCATACTATAAGGACTTTTATTTTTTTGAATATTAGAGTTTTTTTAATTTTGATTACTTATTCTTTTTTGTTTTCTGATGAAAATACGAAATCAGAAAGAAGATTAAAGATTCATCGATTCATTTCTGTTTTATAAAGACTTTTCTATTTTACGATATTTTTAAATCCATACTCCGAAAGGGAACTTGCATGAAAAAATCTATTAGCTCCGTCAGATAAGATAGAATATCTTTTTCGAGCTATTAATTAGAAAAATATATAAGCATATTAAAATAACATTATAGCATTTTAAAATAATTTATTGAAACAAAAAATTTAATACTGGAACAGTTTATTTATTTTGAGGAAGCTGCAAGCTCCAATGAATTGGCGGCGCATTTTTTCAGTTTATTATTTAATCGTTATTCTTACTAATTTACTATAAATTATTTAATTTAATACATTTTTTAAACCGCTTTGAATAACCAAATTATTGTCATCCACTATGTTGTATACAAATAAATGCATTTATCTGAAACACTACAAAAAGAGTTTATAGTTCTTAAAATTGCCGCAAAACATTATATGCGAGTTTTTATTATTTATTTGTTAAGTATTCATTTTATAATTTATTTATGATAGTTTTTATATAGTTTTGAATTAGCATTCTTTAGAACTTAGAAAAATAGTAAAAATTTTTTTTTCGAATTTTATCTCGACTAGCTTATAGTGCAGTGTTAAATTTCCTCTAAACATTCTAAGTACGAGCTTTCATAATTTTAAATGTATTAAAGGGGCAGGCCTGGGTTAAATCTAAAAAAATGACTTTTTTTACGATACCAGAAAACTTGTTATGTTTAAATAAAATCATTCTGAAAATATTTATGCTATCAAAACACAATAATATCTTAAATTTTGCCGTTGTAAAACCTCAAAATCTTGACCCAGAACGTCACAATAAATCACTGTTTTCAATACCATATTTATTAAAGGAACTTTGATCTTCATATGATTCGGGGTGGCAAAAAGAACGAAATTTTTTTTTTGACTGTTATTCGACTCCTCTTGACATGTACTAAAAAGAGTGTAGCACTTTTCCGTTAAAAATTTTTTTATTAGTATTTTTCGGAAATCTAATCAACTTTTTAAAAGTATTAAAAAAATTGTTTTAAAAAATTGTTTAAAAAAATTGTTTTAAAAAATTGTTTAAAAAAATTGTTTTAAAAAATTGATTGGATCTCCGAAAAATACTAATAAAAAAATTTTTAACGCAAAAGTGCTCCACTATTTTTGTAATACAAAAGGCGTCGAATAACCGTCGAAAAAAAATTTCGTTCTTCGTGCCACCCCGAATCGTGTGAGGATCAAAGTTCCTTTAATAAATATGGTATTGAAAACAGTAATTTATTGTGACGCTCTTAAAATTTAAGATATTATTGAAAAAGTCATTTTTTTGGATTTAACCCAGGCCTGCCCCCTTAACAGTAATCTACTGTCTATGTAACAATTTTCATTTATTTGATTTATTATAATGTTATATTTTTTTAATATTTAATTAAAATTAAAATTTTAATATTTAAGAATAAAAATACTATCTATATAATTATATTAAAATACTTTAATTATAATTTATATACATTAAACTAAAAAAGCTCTTGTAACCCAAATTTCATCTATATCCTACTATACATTAGCAAATTAGTGACTACAGTGATTTCCCATTTTTTTTTTTTTTTTTAAATGGCATTTCGAACTCGAAAGTTCATCGCCTCATCTACGCAAGCCTTCCACGTTTCCCTATTTTGTGCCAACCCCATCCATTTCGCGCCTTCCCGCCCAATTTCAGTTATGTCTGATTTTACGTTATCCTCCCATCTGCGTCTAGGTCTACCAAGAGGTCGCGTTGCTTTCGGTTTTCCTTTCATTATGCGCGCTGCTGTACGATCATCGCCCATTCTTGCCACGTGCCCTGCCCATCTTAGTCTCCGTGATTTTATTATTCTGTTAATATTTGGTGACGCGTACAAATTATGTAGCTCGTCATTGTGTAGTTTCCTCCACTCCCCAGTTTCCTCATCTTTCTTTGGCCCGTATATTTTCCGCAGAACCTTATTTTCAAATACCCTAAAACGATTTTCTTCCGCTTTAGTGAGCGCCCAGGTTTCGCACCCATACAAGATTACCGGCATTATTATAGTCCTATATATCCTTATTTTGACATTTTTCGACAGTAGCTTTGACTTAAGTAATCTGTTCACAGCGTAGAAGCAGGCATTACCCGAATGAAGTCTCTTATTAATCTCGGCTTTAATTTCGTTTCGATCATTTATAGTTGTACCTAAATATCTGAATTCTCTAACCTTTTCAAAAGTGAAATTTCCGACTCTGAGATCCCCCTCTGCTTCACGAATGCCAAGTTTCTCCATGATCATATATTTCGTTTTCGATTCGCTCACTTCTAGCCCCGTGTTTTTAGCCGCATTTATAAGGATTTCCGCATTTCTCGCCACCGTTTCACCATTATCTCCCACTATATCCAAGTCATCCGCATAGCCTAAAATTTGCGTTGTTCCGTTGAGTGTTGCGCCTAGCTCGCTAGCCTGCATTTTTCTAACAACATGCTCTAGCGTCAGGTTAAAGAGTACCGTTGAAAGCCCGTCACCTTGCTTCAAACCGTCGCGTATCATGAACGATTCGGATACATTACCGCCTACTCGGACCTTTCCAGTGCTTCCGTTCAGACATATTTGAATTAATTTTACGAGTTTTTTTGGTACGCCAAGGAGCACTAGGATTTCATACATTTTGCTTCGTTTGACAGAGTCGTACGCTTTCTTAAAGTCCACAAATAGCTGGTGTATAGTTTCGCAATATTCCCACTTTTTCTCTAATAATTGTCTTATGGTAAACATTTGATCGCTCGTTGACCTGTTGCGCCGGAATCCACACTGATAATCTCCTATTATATCTTCCGCGAATGGTGTGAGTCTGGCCTGTATTACGTTTGACAGAACTTTGTAGCAGGTAGCTAAAAGTGAGATTCCCCGGTAGTTATTACAGTCTGTTTTATCTCCCGTTTTGAAGATCGGTATGATGATGGATTCTTTCCAATTTTCTGGTATTGTTTCATTTCTCCAAATAGCACATACTAGATAGAAAATTTTAGATGTAAGCGCGGTGCCTCCATATTTAAGTAGTTCAGCTGGTATAGAATCGTTTCCTGCGGTCTTATTGTTTTTTAGCTTTTTGATCGCGGCCTCTACTTCTTTGTAGGTCGTTTCGTCCATATGGAGTTCAGCAGTGTGGATTTCGTCTCCCATTTCCTCGGAGTTTTCATGCACGTTTAATAACTTATCGAAATAATCTTTCCATAATTTCAATAGTTCATTTTCGCTTGTCACGAGGTTCCCGTCCTTATCCTTCATTAACTGCGATCTACTCTGAAAACCCTTCCTAATAGCGTTTATTCCTTTGTACATCTCGCGCGGGTTATTTTCCCTACTATTAGTTTCTATTTTTCTAATTTCATTTTTCTGGTACTCGCGCTTCTTGTTTCTGTAAATCACACGTACTTGCTTTCTTATTTCATGGTATTCTTCTACGGCCCTATCGCTTTCATTGTGTACACTATCTAATTTAGCCTTCTTGCGCCTTTCAAACCAGAGTTCGCACTCTTCGTCAAACCATGGTTTGCTCTTCGGCCTTTTTTTCTTACCCAGTACTTTGTTCGCGGCCCCTTTTATAGTTTTTTCGATAGCCCCCCACAACCTGTTCGGATCGTCATCTACTCCCGTCTGTTCATCCGTTTCCTCGAGCGCCTGAAATCGGTTGCTAACTTCTACTTGGTACTTGATTCGCTCTATCCCGCTTCGTAGTTTTCCAATATCAAAGGTTTCTACTTTGTTCGCTCGCTTACTATTTTGACCGGCTACTAATCTGGCTCTTAATTTGGCCACTACGAGATAATGATCTGAGTCGCAATCCGCCCCCCTATAGGTCCTTACGTCGAGTACATTCGTGTGGCGCCTCTTATCAATAAGAAAATGATCGATTTGATTGTGTCGATTAATTGCTCTAAAGTTTCATAATAAAGATTTTTGACTTGTTCCTCTTTGTCCTCCGTGGGGCAGTGGACGTTAATAACCACGTAATTATACCACGCTCCGTCGATGATGATATACGAGAGTCGGTCATTCACGAAATTGCAACTTTTAACGGACTGTATGATGCTTTTGTTAACAAGAAATCCGGTGCCTAGAGAATGCCCGCTCGCGCCCCCATATAAAAAGGTGAAGTTACCGGATCCTAGCATCGCGTTATCTTTCCATCGGGTTTCTTGTATTGCTACCAAATCTAAATTGTACCTCTCAGTTTCATTTATGATTTCCCGGAACGCGCCTGCTCTGTGTAGACTGCGTACATTCCAGGTTCCTACCCTCAAGTTTCTTTTCGTTTTGGTTTGGTTTTGTTTTCTTTGAGCCATGATAGTAAGTTAAACCCGCGCGTTTTGGATCCTGTTCCGATCGCAGGTGAGTCCATCCGTCTAGGGGTGATAACCCTCATACCTCCCTAGAACTAAGTATGAGAGCTTTCTGACTTTGGCGAGGACACAGTCAACTCGTCGTCAGACACACTCGGTTTCATTCTCGTATCCTAACGCCCCCCTGCAAGGCAGCGCGCCTTCGCTGGCTTCGTTGCCATGTAAGACCAGGTGGCGAATCATTCTACACATCCCCTCTCAGGGCAGTTGTCATCGCTCCCGCATCCTCCACGACAGCAGGATTTTTGGCCCATTTTTTGTTTGAAATGTGTGGTAAAAGAGATAGATTACAGAGTAAGGTAGAAGAAGAAAGTAAGATAGGAGATTTTGTATAGTGTTTGTAGTTGTTGCGGTGCTTGCGTAGTGTTTCTAGATGAATGCGTTCGCCAGTGCGGGCTCATCACACCCACGCCTGGGCCTATCGGCTGTCCGCGACTGCTTATTCGCTTTATTCGCAGCTAACCTCTTTCTCAGGGGTCGTTCCTCTATCCGCAACCTGAGGACGCGCTGTGTAGTGGTGATAGGCACCCACCCGTCCGCTCTGGACGACTACGCCCAGGACCCGCTTAGGGTAACGGCGTTGCAACAGACAGTGATTTCCCATTATACTTTTTAAATCATGGTTGTGTTGTAAATTAATTAATTTACAATTATGTTATTTACAATTAATATAGACATGCAGTGAAAAGGGTTTCAATAAACTTTATACTCAAACTTTTATTTAATTAGTTGAAAATATAATTATTAATTCTGTCCTAAACTAAAAATTTTATCCGAATGCTATTGGTCAAGGTATTGTAATATATAAGAGAGATTAATACGCAAGGAAGGTCAATTAATGATGTTCTGCTTTTACGTAATTAATTCGATCTTTATCTTTATCTTTAATTATAACTAATTATATTTATTGTTTGGTTGGTAACATTTGAGGCGGGAAATTTGAATTTTTCATTAACTCCGACACAAATTATACGACATTCTACAATAAATTTTTTCATGAATTCGCACTTAAGGGGAGGTCGGAGCGAACTTTACCATTGTGACCTACACCTCGCGCCGTATTTTTCGTTATACGTTTAAAATTTACATAGTAACATCAAAATCGAGGGTGATAATGAATTGTTATTATGTAAAGAACAGCATCCCCTGCTTGACGCGTCGACTTACAGCCTCGTCGAATTTACCGTACCGCAGGATAGCACCGATATTTTTCAGCTTGCACCAAACCACGACGGACTTGTCCCTCACCCATTTAATTTGCCCGGCGTAATCCTCCCACTTTGACTTTTCCATAGTTGCGATCGGCTCTGTCGCACGGTAGTTTCGCTTGCGGATATTCGCGAATGCGTTCTCTCGCCACATGGCGTATCAGCCGACTGTGGACGTGTGAAGCGCGAGCTGACTTCTTTTGTGCTTCGAGGAACGCGGGCAGCGTCGCCAAAAGTGGCACCCTACTACGGGTTATACTATAGCATATACTATTGAGTAGGGTGCCACTTTTGGCGCCGCAGGACTCAACGCAGGGATCGCACTCGCCAAGTCGAGATGCAATGCGGAGTCATCAGCGTGCCACCGTTTTTCTCCCGGGAGGGCACAATGGTACGCTGTAACTATTGCGCATGACCTCGTCGGCTCTGGACTTCAAGGAGCAAGAGATTTTCCAATATGGCAATGATTTGAGCAACAGTATACAACGGAGAAAAGGCCAACTAAACCATATAATTTGGCGATGTACCTCAACGGACACATATTCGGATCGAACGTTTTCAAAATGCTCCAATGAGATTGACCGATTCACAAAAATTAAACAATAAGGTGGCACAATATCAAAACATTCGATTCGAATATCTATCGGGTGTAGGTACTGTATACAGAATATAATGTGCGAAAAATGTGACGCAGCTTATGTAGGGAAAAAAAGGCAATTCATCAGTAAGAGTTTTGGAACACAAAACTCTCACAAACGATTAATATATCAAAATATGATCACGATATTTTATTTTAATAATAGAAATATTAGACAAAGCATTAGAGTGGATACGCAGGTTAATATCAGAAATGATACATATCAATTTACAAAAACATCCGTTAAATAAAAAATAATATACTCAATAATCAATACATGACATCTAAGTCTATAAAATATTAAAATAATTATATTGAAACGCTAATTAGGAGTTGCATGAAATTTAAAAATGCATATCAGCATATATGCGTTAGAAAATGGCTTTTTATCGACAAAGTAAAGATTTTTCAGATTTTTTCCAACTTGAATTTAATTAAGAACATCATTATTTCTTTTTCTTTTTCTGAAATCGATAATACAAATTGTGAACATAAGCTACAACGTAGTATAATTATCTTACAAGAAGAGTGTATGAAGTGCGGTTCGCGAATTTTGATGAGGCTTTGAGAGGTGTTATATGGTGACCAAATTAAAAAACACAAATAAGTACGAATACAAAAAGTAGTAATAATAATCCAATTCTGGAGGAAATCTCAGATGACCCGAGCAAACTAGTCTGAGTTCCAAAAGCTTGCTAATTGGATGAAGCTGCAGCTATGCATAGTTAGCGATAATGTTGAAGCATCTAGTAAATCGATTCTAACAAATCAAAAATTACAGGCTATTCATCAGGAGCTGTCTAATTTTGATGGGAGAATCTTGAAAAACACTGAGGAAATTTCGAGTATCAATCAGAAGTTGAGTGAGTTGATAGGACAGCTTGATGCGGCGGAATTTGCCCATTGGTCCTGTGGCCAACAAGGGTCCATCTGAGGCGTCAGTTGAATCTATGGCTGCTGAACTACAAGACCGTCTTCATAGATTCTCGAACATTATTATGTACAATCTCCCTCTAGATGCCAATCAACAGGATATAGTTACTGTTCGTCAGATTTTGCAAGTCATTGAGAATGTCAACCTTGATTACATCTCTGTACATAGATTCTCCAAATCCACAAGAGAGAATTCTCCACCTCCCATTCTTATCAGAATGATATCCAGCGATCAAGTGGGCAGAGTACTCAGGAACTGGGAACGTCTCCCACCAGGTGTACAGGTGTCTGCTGATCGCACTAAGGCTCAGAGGGACCAGTTTAAAAAGCTGAAGATGGAGGCAGTTGCGCATAACAAGGATCATCCCAAAACTAAACTAAAGGCAAAATATGTGAATGGAACAGCTACACTTGTCAAGGATCAAAAAGAGGATAAAAAAAAGGTTGCAAAAAACTAGCTAGGTGCCTAATAAAAATACGGAACCCATTGTGAAACACGTATTTATTTATTATCATATCAGGACTAAAAGGATTTATAGCAATTTTAATCGATTACTTGGTCGTTTATCTATTATATGAACTATTTCTTATATCATAAAACAGTGTAAAGGCAATTAAATTATTGAAATAGTAATCTGCATCATTCAGCCATTCCAAGTGGTGACTAAAAAGTTAATAATATTTTTGCTAAGTAAGTTTGCTAATATTTTTACATACGTTTTTAAGAGCGCTTAGCAAAAATATTTTTATTTTTTTTTTAATTTCAATTATCTTAATTTTATTGTAAAGTTACATTTTTAATAATAATACGTATATTTTTTTTAGTATGCTTATTACTGTAAAATTTTCATAACATCTAATATTTTACGAGTGTTTCATAAAGGACTCATTTTTCGCGGAGTGTCATAATAGGCTACTTTACCTTAATATAACTTTGAAAGCGTCAACTCGATCACATTAGCTCTAAACCTCACATTCACTCTAAACCTTGCGGTAGCCCAAAAAATATAGAGATTTTCATTATAGCCAATGAAAGGAACCTAACGACCCTCAAAAAAATTAAAAAAAAATTTTTTAGTTATATTTTAATAAAATGTTTAAATTTGCCGAAAAAATAAGGTAAGATATTATGAGCGACCTATTTTTACCTTAAAAGATATTATCAATTAATTTAAAATTTAAAGGTGTATCTGTCCCCTTAAATAATTTGGAAAATTTGCTTACCTATATTAAAATAATTAGCATATTTTGTTTCCTAATGTCTGAAAACATGTTTCTATAATGACTTTAGCATAACTTTTTGTACCGTCACAATGTTTCCTGTATGAGAATGCAAAATTGTCTTTCAGCTGAAGAAATAAGTTTTATAAAATTAGTAAACATAAGAATAACCCAATAACCTACAAAATTATATTCAGTAATTTACGTTGTTCAGTAATACATGCGGAAAAGAAATCAAGTAATTTATAATATGAACAAACACTGAATATAAAATTAACTATAAGATTAAATTAAAAATAACAATAAATTAGAAATAACTTTACAATATACACTTCTAAAAATATTTGCCCCAAAACGATAAGAGTGTCACATGACGCTATATGCTGTCAGAGAATTGTAAGGATTGTCAGTCCGTAGGATGAACATAATGCCCTGAAAAGGGCGCCATTACATTCCTGATTAGGGCCCCGAGTAGAAATTGAGTTCAGGCTGCCTGAGCAACTAATGTAACCCTTATCAGGGTGCCTGACAAGGTATAAGGTACGTAATGGCGCGCAGATCAGGGACTTGTAATGCTCCATTCTAACGTCAGGAATGATCAGGCGATAGTCGTACCTAAACAATAACAAAATAAACAGCAAATAGATACAAATTTTCATAAACAGTAAGTAACATGAGATTATTGAGATTTGATATTGTTTGAACTTTATTCAGAAATGACAACAGAATTAAAAGAGACTTTAAAATGTTCATTAGAATAATATTTTAGTCCTTAAAATGGAGGTTAGAATCATTTTGTGAACGAAATTCGAATTCATTTCAGTTATGTATCTTAATATATATTATAACTTACACTTTTTTATAACTAAAACCTAAACTGTAACCAAATAATATACATTTTAATTGTCCACAATTTAGCATTGATCAATATATTTATATATAATTTGACGAATGCTAAATTTTGGACAATTAAAATGTGAACGATTCTTATGTGCATGAACCGCAACACGTCGTAATATAGATCAACTAAACAGTGCCATAAAATATCCTTCTTTTATTTCAAGACTATTTAATTTAATGGATAGAAATTAATTTTCTATTTTTTTGTACATTAATTTATTTTGACATTGAATATTATAAAGCTCTAACAGAGTATAGTCAAACCTCGAACACGGCTCCCTCGAACACTAATTTAAAACTCGATTTTTTTTCTATTTCATTTTCTGATACTTTGTACATTTTTAGAACAGAAAATGATTTTGTATTGGCAATATTGGACACAAAAATAATTTCAATCAGCTTAATAGTTATTTACACGTATTTTTTTTCCTCTGACCTTTATTGCACACAATCCAACGTGTTCCTACATTAACTGAATTCAAACCCGTATCCAAATCTACTCTATAATATGCAAATAAACTTCAGAAAACATAGCAATTATTAAAAATCGTCAGAAAATTATTTCTTTTTTTACAAAAGTGCGGTTTTCTCCATTTATGATTGCCAATGTTCAACAAGTGCCCTGCGCATAGAATTACAATGAATTAATCTGAAACTTTAAGGTTATCTTATTTAGCTTATTCGCATTACAACTGTTGGATTGAGTGAATGAGCTGGGACAATGCTTTTACTCTTTGTACGTGAGACAAACAGGGTCATTACGGATGACCATTACAATGCGTTTCCAGCTAATCTTTCCACAATGCCGTGCGTCTTATTATTACTATAGGGGTAAAATGTAAGAGAGCACTGCTCTCGACATTACGTCGACATACGCGCCGGGGAAAAACCCCGTGCCCGGTAGGACCCGCGCCTCGCACGAACGACGGGACGGCGCGTCGACGTTTATCAGCACCAGGTAGGTAGTGGCCTTCGTTCAGTTCCGTCTCTGTTTATGGTCGAAAAACATCGCCCCAGACTTGAGAACTGCTAGACGGCTTTAGGCGTCTTATACGCCCAAGAGAGGAAACTTGGTCAGTCTCGACATCGACACAGCAGTGATCACCTCCTGCGATGCCCAATGTAAAATATTTGTTTGTATAGTCCATTTAAATTTTTTTCTTATTTTTAATATAAGTAATATTTTTAGTTACGCTTTTCACTCTTATTATTTCACCCGTTCCTTTAAAATAAAACAACAATCATGAACAAAGAGTTAAAAAAATATTATTAAGAAAGTGTTGCACATGAATAGAGTTAGAAATGTGGTTTTGTTAGGTTATTTTTACAATGAAAATTCAATATAATTCTATTTTTTTTTATAATTGTGTTTTAAAAATTTAGAGTTTACAGTTCTGTGTGGTTCAGGTGTTAGATATTACAAACTTTTTTTCAAATGCTATACTTGCATTCCCATGCGCAAGGATAGTTTTGAAGAAACATCTATTTTCATTGAAAATTGCTAGTTTATGCTACATAACTATAGGTAAACTGTTTTGAAAATTTACAAAATTTACAAACTTTCTCTTTAGGTATCAAATATAACCACCAATTTAAACAAACTTTATCATGTAACTAACAACATTTTCAAAATTTACTATAAGACCACCTTAATCATATTTTAGTGATTGAGTCACTAAGCTTCGAAAGAATCACTATGGGAATATTGCTTTTGAACAGTAACCAAATGCAATATACTACGTATCTTCTAAACTATACCGAATATATAATACAATGATAATGAAATACTTATGGAATCTGTCAGACTTTAAATCTAAATTTCAATATAGATTTCATTAATAAAAATTACTAATACTATTACAATTATTATTATTATAATTATTATTATTATCATATTGTTAAAGTTTGAAATGGGGGATTTGTCACATTAAATTCAATAATATTTTAGGTTATCTATTTTACTGTAAATACACCCGGGTAGTGATATTTATATTTATTATGTTAATTTATTATATTATATTTATCATACCCTAATTGACATAACCACAAACAGGAAATTGTTCAAATGATAATCAGTATCAAAAGGTATTATTAGTAGTAGCGTTAGAATCAAGCAGTTATTACTTGAGACTTCGGTAAAGTGTGCCGTGCGGCACAAAGCATATATGGCTTTATAGCACTGTGTAGCCTAAATCCGCGCTTGAGTCACGCCTATCCGTGACTTAAGTAGTCCATTATTGCACCGTCCTTATTGGCCTCACTACGTTCGGGCGCTAACCTCACGGTGCAACACTGGACTACTTAAGGCACGGCTAGGCGTGACAGTGGATTTATAGGCAAGCAGTGCTATAAAATTACATACGATACTCGTAATTTAAGTGGTCCATCGCACCACGTCAATATCGCCGTGCAATAATGGGCCACTTAAGTCACACGTATCGTAATGTACTATTGTGTCACGCAAGCTACAATTGCCTTGAGCCCTAAGGGTGTGTCCAGATGGAGGACAAAAATATGGTCTGTTCTCTTCGGTTTGTGTTCCATCGCTGTTTCGCTGTCCCGTTTTGAATTGTAACTTGCTTAAAAATTGTTGGTTCAGATATAAAAATGAAATATTATTACCTTTATG